>FR990126.1:5458710-6083710 GCA_905404295.2 Ochlodes sylvanus | reverse complement strand
TATTAGGACGGCCCATAATACGGCACTGGATTCCACGCTGGCAGACCAGATAATCGTAAAGCCTAGTGCATCGTTGACATAATTATTTACTAAACAAAATCTCAATCTATTTCTTTAATATATTGTTCCCATTAATCTAGTTACATTGAGTACTGCTTATAAATTACCACGTTGGATTAGAATTCACGCTCCAATTGCGCCGTCCATTGTCAAAGAGAAATATGTTAGTCGTAGTTCTCGACCACCTCAATAAATTCCTACACATTGTGTGCCTTCTTTGCTCTACACAGTTCGTTTTTAGTGTTCCGTACTAAAATGCTAAAAAACGGAACCCTATTAATATGCCTCCAAAGTCTTTATATCTATTTATCTGTCTGTTTGTTTGTCACTCACAGGGCTCTATCTCTTGACCGCAAATACACCTCACAATTTTCACAGAATACTTGGATACTGTGGCTGCTATAACAACAAATAATAAAACGGAACCCACGTGTGCGTGGGATAGCAAATGAAAAATTGTATGGAGGTTCGGTGGAAACATTATCAATTAATGTTTTCATAGCATCTGTGCAACCATTGCTACAAAGAGCAACAAAAATTGTACCTTATCCTATTAATATTATAAATGCGAAAGTTTGTATGGATGTATGAATGTTTGTGGCTCTTTCACGCAAAAACTACCGAATGGATTTTGATGAAACTTTACAATAATAAAGCTTACACATCAGAATAACACAGGATATAATTTATAAAGATATAATGTGAATTATCCAAAATATATAAACCGAATGAATAAGTTTCCCGAAGCGAAACGAGGGCGGGTCGCTAGTAAAAAAATAAATTATAAATAAATAATCATAGTACCTATTACCTGTACCTTATTATGTTATGTCAATATTTAGGTCATGCGTTGCCGGACTGGCGGAAGGACTCTATGCATTTTCTGCCACTAACTCCTCCCCCAATCCGCACTGGAGCAGCGTAGTGGATGCTATAGGCCTCCTCAGGTATAAGGAGAGATCCGTGCTCAGTAGTGGGCCATTAATGGGTTGAAGTCATAGGGTCAGTTACTTTCAAATCAGAGCTGATTTCACAAATCAAACCTCAACCCCTGCGTGGAAAACCCTACCCTCATCGCTAGATTTCCCAGTGCTGAATTAATAATCCCGTCGCTGTAATCCCAATAGTGTTCCCAATGTTTCAATTCTGCATTTCAATGTGACGGGAACAGTAGGACGCTCTATTGTTGCCAAGTTGCCAACCATTCATCTTCCGCTTGTTTTATCAACTCAGTAATCGGCATCAAGAAACGCAATGATTTACGTCTTAAATAAATACACCAGACGTGAGTTTATTTTTCTTGCGTTTCCTTGATTTATTTTGTGTTCGCACTTCTGAATACTTTACCTTGGCACTTTCTGGATATGTAATGGGCGGACTAAATATAAAATTTATAACCATGATTTATATTCCCGGAGCGCAGTACATCATTTAATGAAAGTGTTTTATTTATTTATTGCTAGAAAAGTTTCGTTCTGGACGTAGTTAACATATTGAGATACATGAGAATTTATGATTTCTGTTTGGAGCGGTATAACTTTTGCTATTAAATTTAATGGTGACCAGTCGTTGTGATGTTATTTGAATGGAATTTCAGGCGTTGTACTTATTGTACTATTTGCCTATTCAATAGGAAATAAAAGGACGTCGGCGTTCTTCAGCGGGTTGACATAAAATTCTATCTCTACAAAATACTCTGCGTATGTCATTGACTTCTCCCGCGACGTCGTCGGTCGTTTTATGGGAGAAGTTCTTTTTATTACTTGTCCACGTTTTCTGATTCAACTCTTAATGACTTTGGGTGATAACGTGCTTTTAATTGACTTGCGTTATTCTGTTTCGACTTGTTAGGTAGTTTAAATTTTCATAGCGTTATTATCATTATTTTTAAGGATCATTACAAAGATAGTAGCTAGTTATCATTGTTGAAATTATTTACATGTTTGAACATCCTTGCCTCCTTGAGGGATATAAAAATATTTGTTTTTCATATTATAAGTATTGTTATTTCGGTCTCAATGGCGGCTGCTTTTCATTGTAGACATCACACGTTTTAGACATCATAAAAATGTTCCAGACGGTATAGAAACTTATAAAATCATTTATTTAATGATATTAAGTACCCTATATTGTATTAGAAACGGTATTCATTTACCTATCATAAATCAAATTCATAATATTCGATTGCCTTTTTCCCTCAGATCGGTGGTGGAAGCGACAGATGTGCAGCTGAACATGCGAGTGGGTATCCATACCGGGAGGGTGCTCTGCGGCGTGCTGGGCTTGCGCAAGTGGCAGTACGACGTGTGGTCGAATGACGTCACGCTCGCCAACAACATGGAGGCTGGCGGTGAACCTGGGTACGTATGAGAAATAATAGTCCGTACTAATATTAGAAAGCAGTGATAGCCGAGTGGTTAAACGTTGCACTGCTGAACCGGGGAGCCCGGGTTCAAACCCCAACACGCACCGCCAATGTTCAAAAATTATGTGCGTATTATAATTTAATTATCACTTGCTCCCTTGAAGGAAAATATCTTGCGGAAACCTGCACTCCTGAAAGTTCTCCATAATGTTCTCAAAGGTGTGTGAAGTCTAGTGGACTATGGCCTGTAGCCCTCACATTGTGAGAAGAGACACGGGTTCTTACATCATAATCACTGTCCCACTGCTGGGCCCGTGCCCAGCAGTGGGACAGTTGACTATGATGGGGTTGCGATGATGATTATGATGAATATTAGAAATGCGAAAATCCCACGTGGGTGAAGTACATACGTCACATGTCTTGCCACTTTTAAAAAGAACTAAACGGCATGTTTAATTTCTTTTTATAACAAGTTCCCACCTATTACGGTTCAATAAACGCAGAAAACACTGGTGTCTTACTGACCCCCCTTCAACTCTCTTATATTTTTTTCAACACAGCGGCCATAATAACATACGCTTTGTACAAACGTCACATGTCTAATTTATACGGTTTAAATTTAAAATATAGAGTCCTGTGATTTACAATTTAGCATAAGAAAACTTCTTTTAGCACACTACAATATTAGCATTATTGTACGTTCCAGCCGAGTGCACATAACGCAAGCGACGTTGGAGTGTCTTGGTGGTGCTTATGAAGTGGAGCCGGGGCATGGGGCCAGCCGTAACGCGTATCTTCGGGACCATTCCATCCAGACCTACTTCATAATACCCCCGCCGAGAAGAAGAAAGGTCGGCTCACTTTGTTAACGTTGAAGTACTATAGTCCTCCTGGTGTAAAGTGTACCCTGCTCCCATGTCCACAACCTACATTTTATTACAGTACGTACCCCCTGCCCGCTTAATCTTTATATCAGTAGTTGTAATGTTCCCCCTAAATTCTTAAACCAGCACTGGAGCAGCGTGGTGGAGTATGCTTCAAGTGTATTCAGTCTTATGATACTACCGACCTGCAGTTGAACGCAGAGTTTGCATTTGTATATTCTTAGGTCTAAGATGTTTCTTTCTTTCTCTTCTTTATTGGCCAGTAACGCATCTGATGCCTTTGGTGTTACTCATGTCCAAGGTGACTTACCATCAGGTGGCTCGTCTGTTCGTTTCTCGACTATTTATCATCATGTACTTACCATATATTTATGTGTGTGTCTATATTTATGTGTGTTTTAGATGTGTTTGTCAGCGGGCGTAGGCCTAGGGACTGGTACGCGACGGAAGCTGTCCTTCAAAAACGTATCCAACGTGGTAGTCCAACTTCTCCACTCCATCAAGTTCAATGTGGACGTGCCCTTTTCCAACATGGCCGCTTCCCCGCAGGAACTCAAGGCCAATGTTTCTAGGAAGGTACTTCTTCTATCTTACACATTATCAAATATATTGCAAGTTATTAGTCTAAGTAAATAGCCTTGAGATGATTGGTAGATTACATTGTTTCCATATTAGTCCATACTTATTTACTGCTCATTTAAGGTACATATATTATGTAAATAATGGATATTTGGGATTGGTTCACACTACATTTGTGAATACACTCCGCATTTTTTTCAGTGCAAGTGTACTGCTATTAGTAGAGGGTAGTCATATGTAAAGATGAGAATGATGGTATTTCGTCACTGGCACCAACTAGTCGTTTTGAAACAAACCAATCGTAAATACCCTTTATTTGCATATAATATTTGGGTACATTTTAGGTATACTTGTAGTACTTGTACACTATTATTCGAAAAGGAAGGTGTTCTTTGGTCTTTACGCGTTCTGTAATTGAAATGTCATTGCATATAACTTTTGTGTTATTCAAATGTAATCAACTAATAAAATTGCTTTAATTGATTTTTTTATGAATGGTAAAGTCTCTAATGATCGTCTCAGGGCTAGGTTTACATAATGTAGTATAATGAATACTTATATTTTATCTTTGCACCTTGACGTCAAATACCTATGGCATTTTATTGCACTACTTTTGGATTGACTGGACACGGCCGGACAGTACAAGCTTGATGTTCAGGGCTTCGCCTTTCCTTTCAAGTGTTTATATTTGTTTCGAGGCGATCACTTCTGCTTTGACAGGTAAGTTTTATTTTTTCTTTTATCTTTTATAATGATATTTAAGTAATTTTATTCTGTTTCTTAATTCTGTTATTATTATCTTAATATCCATTTATATTTTATATATTTAAGTACTTAGTAAGATACACCGTAGTATTTGAGTATAGTAACATATTCACGACAGTAGTTATGGTACTAATTTGACATTTATCGAAACAGAGCCATGTCAGATTGTATTGTAAAGTAATTATGAAGCTAGTTGTTGATACATGATTTGAGGAAGAGAGTGAAATTACTTGAAACTGCGTCGGCGCAGTGAGTAGCCGCTTGCTTGCTGCTTTATATGGAGTTATCGACACTTTGTTTGTGTTCAATGTGAAGCAAACGTTAAGTTATAATGTTCCCCGTGTTTTCATAGTTAAATGTGAAACCAATAATGTTAAAGTTTTTGATGTTTTTTTTATAAATAGAGGTAACGCATTCAAACCCCGTCTAGATTCCCTGTGTCACGGGTACCGTCAATATTTTAAACAACCATGCAACACAATCTTAGCACTTCCACATAATCACACCCACGCACTATCCCCTGCGTCGCGGGTGGCATAAGCATTTATTTTACGTACACAAATGAAATGCATAAATTGCCCGAACTGAGAATCAAATTCAAACCCGGCACACTTCGCTCTACAGCCAAGGTTACTACTAATTAGATACTGGAACACAATTAATAATTTCCTGTCGTTTACTTGTTCTCAAAAATAATTATTATTGTTATATGGTGCTTCTACTGAAAAGAAGATAAAGATTTTCATCTTTCAAATTAGGGTAAGAATTATTTTATATTTTTGGAAGTATGTAAAGGATTAATACTGGTTGGTCCCTTACTCGAAAATTAATCGGTACACGACTAACTAACTAACTAACTATTAATAAAGGCGAATGCCACTTTTGAATGTGAAAAATTGTTCCTTTAAATTACACAAATAAATTCAATTAACAATTGGCTTCAAACTCTGTACATGTCCGTGTGTATCTGTGTATACCCGTCAACTTAAATACTACGATGGTAGCGTGCGTTAGGAACATTAGCATGGTGTTGGCAGGTGCAGGACTTGCGGCGCGCGCTGCACGCGGAGCCCGGGTCTGCGGACGCGCTGCGGCTGGCGGCGCTGCGCGCGGAGGACGTGAGCGCGGCGCTCCGCCCCTCGGCCCCCGCCCCCGCCCCCTGCCCCGCCTCCGCCCCGCATCATCACACCTTCGACGCTGTCATGCAGCACCACGCACTGCGAGCGCACGCCACGGTCACGCGCATTACCCGCATTACCTATATACTATCGCGTTTATCTGTCTACCTCGTTGAGGTATAATTTATTGGAGCCCTGAAGCAGACATAGCGAAGAATTTTTTTGCGCAATGAATTGAAGCTCATTGGGCCTCGGCTCTTTGAATTGAATTGACTCTCTTTGTCTTGTTCTGTGTCGCTCACAGTTGTCATGGGCGGCAGCGGAAGGGTGGTGCGGCATGCTCGTTTGCTAGCTTAATTCAATAAAAAAATGAAGGCGCTTAGCACGCCACGTGACCAAATACGGTTTGCGCAAAAAAAATGTTTGGCGTGGCTGTTCAGTATATTATATCTCAATGGCTCACGCTGACCGCATATAGGCTCGTCAGATTCTCAGGCTAAACTCGTAAGATCGGTTTCGTCCGGATCGCTTATGTTATGAAGAAAATTCAGGGGTTCAGATTTATTGTATTGCAAATACCACTGCTTCATGATATTTTTTAAATTAGCTTTCACAAATTATACCTATGAGACATTGACATATATGAGATTATGCATAACTTCATAATATACAGTATACTTGGAGATGACAAACGCATTGTCATAAAATACGCTTATGAATCTGACCTACGTTGCATATGCGGCCGGGGTTAAACGAAGTAGACAGATTGCACGTTCATACAAATGCGAAACACGAAAAACACAATATTTAAGTCAGGATTTCATCGAAATCTTAATGTGCTTTACACATGTTATAATATGTTAAATTTTGTAAAATCATCAGTACATGAAATACTCAAATGTTTTGTAATGTTGTAAAAATTCCTAGTCTATTATACTTAGAATATTGTCACTGAACACATACAAAACACTTTTATCTTATATTCCAAAATTCACACGCATTTTGTGCGGACGCGTAGCAATTTAATTTGTGATGTTAATGAATGAGTGAGAACAAAAGCACATTAAATAGGTTTGACGCTACACCATGCATGGAACATACACACATTATATCCACAGATCATGCTGTAACTCTTATTATACAATGTGTCTATGTTCAACACAAGTTGCCTTAAGAGTGAATAGTTCACGAACCCAGCAATTAAAAAAGGCATCCATATTGCTATTTTCCCTGCGGTTTTTGATTTTCGCTTCAAATTTTGTACATGAAATGCATTGTTTATTAACATACCAATGCGTTTCAGGCAATGCGTGGCAATTGATATCCAAGCTTAATTTATTAGTAGTTAGATTGGTTTTAAGTGGTGGTTTTAAAACTAATCCGTGATGCTTCTTCTAAAATTCTAAGGTTTGTTATATATTTGACTAAGTTGATTTTCAAGTGCGCTAGGCTATTACGGGGATATCATGGTATTCGGTACGCATAATCATCAAGTGATTCGGTGTTAGAATAATTCCCTTTGATGTCGCACAGAGTAAATGCTCTCCTTTATCCAGAGCACTTAATGGACTAGGCAAAAGGGTCAAAATGTTACAATCAAATACACCTAAAATCCGAGCTTAGCTCATATACATTACATTAGTTTTTATTTCACTTCAATACATGCAGTATTTCCGAAGTTATAACGACGTGAAGTTCAAGCCCTTTTTTGAATTTCCGAGATTTCGCGCGCTTACGCTATGACGTCACGATGTGGGTCAGCTGCGAGCCGATAACGGCGCGACGCTTGGTCCGGTGAAATCCAATGTACTTTGGTGCGTTTTGGCGTCTCGTTTCATTTTGTTTTGACTGTCTTCATTTTCATAATACCAATAATAGTGTGCTTATATTTTAAAGGAATAAAATAAATCATCCTCTCAAGTGAAACGTGAAGTGTGTAGAATGGAAGAAGGTTTTTTAAAAGGTCAGTCGGACAATCTGCCAAGGGTGGATAGTTTGATGGTGGCACTATATTTAATGAAGAACCAGGATTTTACGGCTGCCGAAATTCGTGGAATAAAGATGAAAAGGTAATATGTACGTTCTGAGTAAGCATTTCCTAATTCCTACTCTCGGGTAGGTATTTGTTCAAAGTTAAACCGAACTGGAAGTGTGTGTTTCATTTAGTAGGTACCTACCTATTATGGACGGCGATAAAAAAATACTACCAAATACTCCCAATCAACATCTCGAGGTTTTCGATGATTATATTATTTTAGCTCTGTGTTTTATTAGTACGTAGGTAAGTTCTAGTAGGTAGGTATTTACGTAGTTATTAGGTACTTTTCTGTTAAGGCAAATAGGTAGGTACCTAAGTGCCTACCTGGCTATTATTATAGTTTTATAATAAACCAGATATTTTTCAAATTTTATCCATTGTCCGCTTTAGTTTGTTCATTCACAGTTGTTTTTTTAATAAAAATAAATAACTCCACTTCTTCCTCATTTTTGAGGCACATAAAAAAAGAGTTTATCGGGTGTTTTAAATGTTGAATTGAAACACTGAGGCACAATACAGTATTTTTTTGCCATTTTGTCGCAGTAAACAGTAAAATTTTAATATTTACTGCGTAACTGCGTGCGAACGAGAGCGCGACTGCCGAATGACCCAATATATGACGTCATCGAGTAGTGACCGCCCGCCTGCGTTTTTAAAAACCAACGGCCGTAAATACGCTCTTTGATCGTTAATATCTCAGCCATTTATTGAGATATGGAAAAAGTAAAAGCACAGTTTTTTTTCTAATTTTTTATAGATTTATTTGGCGTTAAAAAAAAAAACCGTTTGCCTGGTCCATTGGACGTCTTAAATACAACACATTTAGTTGCTGTTAGGCTTTCACCCATTGCTTACAGTTCGGTGACTTCGAACCGATTTAGTTGTGACGTGAACCCTGGATAGTTGTCGTTCCCTAGTTTACAGACAATGTGTGGTGCCGGAGCAAACAGCAACTAATGAGACGTCTGCTCGTTGTTTTTCAGATATTCCGCCCTTGGACATTAGTTCCACAACAATTACCCGCTGAAACAGTAAGCGCAGACCGAATGTTGTTCTTGTGTTATTGTTTACCATTACACACCGGGTGACACTCGACCCTTTAGGTACTCTCGATGTTTACGTCCGTGGATCACACCTACTCGCGAATGACATCGTTCACACGCTCGTAACGCGGTGGAAATTGAATGCGCAAGTACGCACACGAAATCATTCACTCTCACCGTCTATTAGTGGAATTATTGAAAAATGTTAAACCTGAGAAGATTATATTTATATATTTTTTTCAAAAATAAAGTCGAATGCACTGAACTGTGTTTCACTCGCTGCCCTCTCACTCGCACGGCATGGCATGGCTCCTCCCCCCACTAACCCGCATGGAGTTATCATGACCATTAGGTTATATTTATAATGCCTGCTTATTTTTTGGTTTGTGCTTATTTTAGTGACTATAGATTTTCCTAAGTATAAGTTAACAAATAAGTGATTTAGTCAGTCGAGAAATTATAAATTTTTTATTAGGATTAGACAAGTAAGATAAGCAAAAAATCATCCAAACTTTGAAAGCTCAGTTTATAAATTGTCATTTTCTCGAACTGTTTTAATAAAAATCATTTGAAATTTTATGTTCAATTATGTTATGTTCAATTTAATTGCATTTTTAATGATGTGATGCTGCTTTGGGGACCGGAACTTTTATTTCTAAGGTCAGTTCGAACATTGAATGGAGCATGGCGCCAGCATGGACCCTCCGTGTACCCTTGGATAGTCCGACGTGTCCCACGACCTTGATTCGATGTTATCCGATCACCCATTACGTAGGGCCGTTTCCAATTATCTATCTATACATAATCTCTGGATAAAGTGGGTAAAGTAATAACATAACATTTAACGCTATATTTTTGACAATTGCTAGGCAACTGACTTCAGGATTATGGACAGATAGAATAATGAGAACTGGCGTTACTAATCCCAAACATAAAGTCGGTAGCGTTGAACTGTGCCGTTACACCCACAGAACAAAGTGACGGAGAAGTTCAAGCGTCCCCTGAAGAAGCGTCACTCGTCCGTGTACCACCAGCCGACCAACCGCGTCAACAAGTACCTGGCGCAGGCCATCGACGCGCGCTCCGTGCACCGCGAGAAGGCCACCCACGTGCATCTGCTCACGCTTTGCTTCAAAGAGGCCGAGAAGGAAGCGCAGGTGATCTATACGTCACTACATAGTATAAAACAAAGTCGCTTTCTCTGTACCTTCGTATGCTTAGATCTTTAAAACTGCGCAACGGATTTTGATGGGTTTTTTTGTAATAGATAGAATGATTCAAGAGGAAAGTTTCTATCTAAAATAGTTTTTCGCAAACAATTTTGGACTTGGCTACTAAGGGACAGGTTTCCCGAAGCGAAGCGAGGGCGGGTTTACTAGTTGTAAAAACAATTGAAGTACCTGTCTGTGATTTAAAACGGCAACGAATCGGTAAAGATTCGTGTTACTGTTAAACTATCTTGCGACTCCTTGCGTTGGCTACTTACCAAAAGGGGTTTGTTGTTTTCTCTTACAATCAAACTTTTCACTAGTACCGCGCATCGACGGACGGCGGCTGGGCGGGGTCCCTGAGCGCGGCCCTGGGCGCTCTGGCGGCGGCCGGGGCGCTCCAAGCCGCGATCCTCCCTCGCACCACCATTCTGCTGCTGCTGTTCGTGACCGCCTTCGCCTGGTCAGCTGCTGTGTTGCTTCTCACGCTGGCAGCGCGACTCCGACTCATCCCATGCGACGTGTCTAGACCGTTTGCTCTGAGAAACGCAATCACCACCTTCACTATTGTACTGGGTTACGCTGTTGGACAAGTCAATGTTGTAAGTAATCGATCGTTGTAAAAAATCGATCGTCATCGCAATCCATAATTGTCCCAATGCCATAGTCCATCACGCCGGCCAAGTGCGGTTTGGCGGACTTTACATATCTTTGAGAACATTATGGAGAACTCTCAGGTGTGTAGGTTTCCTCACGATGTTCTCCTTCACCGAAGCAATTGATAAGTAATTTCTAATATGCACAAAAAATTCGGTACCCCAACGTAATCAAAAGTTTGATTTACTAAAATGTCAAAGTGAAATTTCAAAGTTTAATGAAACAATTTACTATTAAATTACTTTATAATATACCGCAATCGCATCAATATTTGCTCATTGTGTTTTTTATACAATAAATTTATAAACCAAAAACAGCAGTGGCTTCTCTAATGCTAACAGAAGTCTAGAGCGGTAAAGCGCACGTTAGTTGAGTGAGTAAAAAAACTAACTTAAAGTTTAAGTTATTAAAATTCGATTTACAGTTAACTAGGTATAACCTTGACCTCTACAACTTACAGGTGACATGTCAAGAGATGAACATATGTCGGAACCTAACATTG
Source organism: Ochlodes sylvanus (assembly GCA_905404295.2). Lineage (NCBI taxonomy): Eukaryota > Metazoa > Arthropoda > Insecta > Lepidoptera > Hesperiidae > Ochlodes > Ochlodes sylvanus. The sequence goes on along the minus strand of FR990126.1, from coordinate 6,072,491 downwards.
AATGTGACCACGATGGATCAAATACGGTCCCAAACGGGTACCATCGCGGCCGACCTGTGGAGCAGCAACGACCATCGGGCGTGCCCGGTGCCGCTCTACATCACGCTGGGTTGCTGCCTGAGCATGCTGACCGTGGCCGTGTTCCTCCGGCTACCCATCCTGGTCAAAGGGGTGCTGTTAGCTGTCATGACGGCTGGATACGTCGCGGTTATATTACTGTACCATAAGGATATATTCGACTGCTACGATATGATGATTGGGTGAGTGTTTAGTAAGACTGACCGATCGTCCCTGTGTACACAACCACGCTGGCCAGGTGCGGTTTTGCGGACATTTCAAATCAGTAATTTAAAAAAATATCCAATCCATGGATCCGTTTCAGTTGTAATAAGTATAAATGTATAAGTACAAGTCGTGTATGCAGGTCAAGTACAGTCGGGTCAGCGTACATAGCGTCGGCGTGGACGGTGGCGCTCGCGCTGGCGGTGCTGCTGCACGCGCGGCAGACGGAGTGGACGGCGCGGCTCGACTTCCTGTGGCAGGCGCAGGCGCGCGACGAGAAGCGGGACATGGACGCGCTGCAGGTACGGAGAGACGAGCGTACGGGATGCACGGACGAGCTTACGCGACGTACGGACTAGCGTACGGGACGTTCGGACGAGCGTATGGGACGTTCGATCATAATCATTAATTTACTTGAATAAAGTATACATATTAGATAGTACAGTTAATTAACATGTAAAAATACGCTTTCTGCCCATCAGGGCGTACAAATTGTGAAGTACATAACTCATTTTAATTGTTAAATGTCGTTAATTAATAGGTAATAATTATTTAGTGTGGACATAATGATAAACTAAAGTAATTCAATTATCTTTATTGCAGGCTTCCAACCGAAGAATACTGTTCAACTTGTTGCCAGCTCACGTTGCGACACACTTCTTGGATAATCAGTTTAGAACGAACATGGTAATGTCTTAACCGAATAGTATTATGGTGTATGTCTGGTATCATCATTGGCTATCGCAAAACTGTGTCTGGTTGCTTAACCCCTGGAGTGCCGAGACCCCCGAATGTAAAACATGGCCAACGTGTCACGCCTATTCGTAACTCGCGCGATCTTGTCGCTAGGTCATCGTAAAAATGAATTGTTCGGGATTATGTTATAATTATATCACATAAATTATACATCATTGTTATCACAACGAAATTGCCTAACATCTAAAACAATTAAATTAAAGCAAAAAAACTTACCTGCGTAAGAAATTATTCAATTTCTTTTCAACTTCGAAATTTTCAAACACAATGGAGACACATTTTTCCACATTTCACTAACTCACAATGCACATTAATCAAAACTAACACTATCACTACTTAGTATACATATTTACGCATCGATATAATACATTATTTCATTTGGAAACACAGTAATTACAGGATAAAAGAAGTTAAAAAACTAACACGAAAACGGTGCCAATACCGGCATATTTTTAGCGAGCCGCTTAGCGGCCGAAGTTATTTTATTTTTGGTCAATTTTGTGGTAAATATTGTAATCAATATGTTGCTAGATTAATTAGCTAAGAATGTGTAACACTATAAAACCAAACTTGCTGTACCTATATTTATATGAAAATTTACACAGCTTGTCGACTTCAACGACACTGTAACTATGTTGTTCAAAAGTTATTTACTTTTTTCACCAACTTTTTTATCACCATTCACAAAACTAGCACTTTACACGTAATCTGCACAACTTTTCCAGTAATAATAAGTAAAAATCTCATCAGTTAATTCACCGTTTCCTTCTCGAAAACAATTTTATAAAATGTTGCGAACTCAAATGACGCGAAACGAGCGTAGCGACCGTACTGTACAACTTTCAAATAAATATTTTTCTGTTTATCATTCGACTTTGCAGCCAATCACAGTCGGTATTTCGTAGCTAATGAACGTAGGTTCAATTTGAATCCAACCAATGAGATCAAAATATTATGAAATAGACAATAATCGTCCTTCAATACGATTGTATTTAGTTTGCCCCTCCGTAGGGGGTGCACTTCACGTTGGCCTAGAAATTTTTTTGCCCCGACGGAGGGGACAACTACACTCGAGGGGTTAAGGGATAATGTGTGCTTCTGTTTCTTATCTGTGTGACAATTTTATGTGCATGAGGACGCTGGCACGAACTGGCCGGGGGCTTACTTCCGACAACATATAGTTGTTTGTGTCATATAAATAAACACGAAAGCATTCTTATTCTTTTCACAAGTCAGGCAAAAGTTCAATCGAGCTTTGATACGCATTGCGGTTCTGGTTAAGTTTTGAAGGTAGATAGGTATAGGTGAATGTTTCCCGAGTTATCTGAAATTTGAATATCGGGAGTAAGCTACCTGGAGTCCTAGCAATACATGTATATAATATTTTATTAGCTTTGACGAAATTTTTTAACGTATTATGTACCTATGTGTAAAGTACCGAAAGCTATTAATTTGACTTGTATGTCATTTCCAATTACCGTTTCGATACACTCCACCGATGTCCAAAAGTCACAGCAGGTTCTTAGAGCGTTTTTTATCTCCGACTTTATGTCCTGGCCTTACCCAGTCACTCTCGCTGTAAGGCCGGTAGGGCCAACGGCAAACCTCTATTCGAAAAAACACAAACGTCTTGAAGATTTCCAATTTCGTCATATCTAATAAAATATTCAATTGATGTCGTTCACTACCACGGTCAGTCATTCATTCACGTTCACGCTAAGATCAAGTCAAGCTAATCATTGCCATTTGCTTTCGCATTGTGCACAAGGTTTTAGGCGTTAATTATAGAATTGAATTTTGGATATTATATGCAGTAAAGCTTTAGCAAGAAGATTTAAGGAATCTCCAATGACAGCGTTGTCCTTGTCAGTACTATCTTAGCTTACTTATCTTATATATTTAAAATCGTCTTAGCAAAACAAATATATGTTGTAAAATGACTTCAATTGATGAATTGATGAGTAAGATAGTTGATAGTTAGATTAAGATGAGTTTGAGTTTTGTAAAATGACTTCAATTGATGAAGAACCTCTAAAATTACCACTATCCGATGTATCAACGACGCTTACATTAAATTATAAGAAAAAGGCTAAAACGCTTTAAAGCTATGTTAGCAGCTATATTGCATTCGATAACAAGTCAGTAGACGCTGGTTTTCAATGCTGTCATAATCTAGAATAAGTAGACATAAGCACTTGCCGCCACGCTGTTCCATATCATTAAGCTGCACCCGTCATTCGACTTGCATGGCTTGCACGTTCGGTCGCTGACTCAAGAAGCGTTGGCAGGACCTGTACCACCAGTCGTACCACCGCGTGGGCGTGGTGTTCGCCTCCATCACCAACTACCACGAGTTCTACATGGAGCTGGACGGCAACAACCAGGGGATGGAGTGCCTTCGGTTGCTCAACGAGATCATCGCTGATTTCGATGAGGTACAGTAATATTTTTTATCCTTAAACTTATACCCATTGATCTGCACGGGTGGCGTGGACACATACAAATTATCCACTCACACACGATAATAAACATCGCTCGTATAAACGTCTGTCCTGTCTGGGAATCGAACCCGGGACCGCTCGCTACGCCGTCACGGTTAATACAACTGTGCTACTGGGTGGTCAATATAAATTAATTTAATTCTAATGAATGTTATTTTTTTAAGTTTCAGTTCGTTTTAGTGTCATATTAATGAGCGTGTAAAACCTTAGTTTGTACAAAATGTTTTATATTTTATTAAGGCTTTACTATGAAGTTTGTAAAACGATCAGGAAGAACACTATAGTTCATACTTCACTTTCAGTTACTCGGTGAGGATCGGTTCAGCGCAATAGACAAAATCAAAACAGTAGGCTCTACGTACATGGCGGCGGTTGGTTTGATACCGGACAAAAAGATGGCGGACGATGCGAACACCCGTAAACTGATGGCCACCCTCGTCGAGTTCGTGTTCGCGATGCGGGACAAACTGAAGGATATCAACGATAACTCGTACAATAACTTTATGCTGCGAGTTGGTAAGTGTTATCTTCTAATTAAAGTGTCAATGTAAAATGTGACAGTAGAAATAAACGTATTGTTCTTATCATGAAAATCTGCAAAAATCTATTTTTACCGTAAAATTACTACAAAATCAATAAGGATAGTTTTAAAAGTTGCACTTGAGCACCATAGTCTTAAAGAGGGCATAATACGTTTTGGTTTGATCACAATCGATCACTAATAAGTGGATCCTAATGGCTGATTGTTGGATGTCCAAACTCAAACTCAAATCATTTTTAGTTTGATTTTAAGTTATTCTGATCTAAATATATACTTCAATATTTCCCGTCAGGTATCAACGTGGGTCCCGTAGTAGCTGGAGTGATAGGAGCTAGAAAGCCTCAGTACGATATTTGGGGCAACACCGTTAACGTGGCATCACGCATGGACTCCACCGGGCTGCCGAACCACACGCAAGTTACTGAGGAGGTGTACCAGGTGCTCAAAGATATGCCGTATCAGTTCGTGTGTAGAGGGAAGGTGAAAGTGAAGGGCAAGGGTGAGATGACGACATACTTCTTGACGGACCGAGCGCCTGCGAACGGCAGCGGACAGAATACAACATCGAACGGACCCTCGCAGAATCCTCCAACCGCGTACGGCGGCGTGGCCACACCTCTCGCTATGTTACAGAACTCTGCGCGGAGAGCAGCCGCTCAGCCTTCAAGGCTGCCACCGTTGAGAGAATCGTCCGTAGCTGGAGAAAACGAGCCCCTCCTCCCCCCCAACGGACAAAACGGAAACAATCACAAGGGCAGCAAGGGCCGCCGGAACAAGGAACCCGAAGAAACCCCCCCGCCTCCGCCGCCTCACGGCATATCGGCGAATCCGAGGTGGCCCCCTCCCCGGGCGCTAGTGCCCCCGTGGCCGAGGCCTCAGGAGCCGCGGCCTCCCGCTGTGCACAAAAGAAGGCCACCGACGAGACTACCTAGACCTCGATCTAGCGAAAGCCTACCGTTAGCGAGAAGCCCCCGGGTGCACTCGTCTGCCGACGAGTTAAGTTCTCTCACTAGATCACCTAGTCTCAGTTCCTCTGACGAAAGTTATTCCCGAACGACAGACGCGTCTCCTTCTCCTCCCCGCCCGGCCCCCTGGCTGCCCCCCGCCCGGCCTCAACGGAACGACGGCAATTCGGGGTACGACTACCCTCCGATCAGGGGTGCAAAGCCGACGCCGAGCATGATAAATGATATTTACGCCAAACATAAAATAATGAAGAAGCCGTCGCTCGACGACAAACTCCTCGACGGAAGCATTAACTTCCACAAGGAGCAGGAGAAGTTGCAGAGGAGTATAATAAACATGCTTCAGGCGTCTGCCAAACGGGACGGGAGCAGTCAGACGGATAAAAAGGACGTACCCCGGCTGACCCAGCGCACCAACTCGTTTTCGAGTTCGAGCAGTCGTCCCACCAACTTGAAGCACCTGAACCACGACTCTAGAGAAGTGTTCACCAAGAGAAGTCCCTCTGACGTGGCGTGCGTCCCACCCTTCGAGAGAGAGATCCAAAGGCTGCTCGATGATAAGAATTTAATTAAGGGTAATCCGCCCAAGTCGGACCGAAAGGAATTGAAACTTGAATTGCGGTAAGATTTTTATTTTTAAAGAATTGCAAACTTACACTTAAAAACTGATTTTCCATATAGTCGAAAAGCACATTGCTACCAACATCATACTCTGAACTGTTTATTATTTTTCGATTGCCATAGATGAGCTAAAAGATAAATTTCGCCCGTATAGACTCGTGCATGGTTTTTACTATATTTTACAAACAAAATGATTTAGGTGCGAATATATTCTAGGAACAATAAACTATTTTAATTTGAAGTTGTTTGTATAAACAAAATTATTATATTTGTGACAAAGTAAGCTTATTAACTTTGTGTTGCAGGGGTCAAAATCCGTCTTTGGAGCCGGTTCGGAACTGCAACAACAATAATAGCAGTCCGTTGCACGCTGTGGGTCTGGCGGCTATAACGCAGCTAGCGCGGCAGGACCTCGCCAGTCCGGGCAGGGCTTCGCAAGCGGCGGCTTCGCCCCTGAGGCCCACGGCTGCCGACTTCCCTGGAGTCCTACCCACTGACGTTATAGTAGAATTGCCATCTCCTTCTCATTCGCGGGATCAAAACACGAGGTACTTGCAATATTGCTTATGAGTAGAATATTAGTGTTGAATTAAAAGATATTTACCGAAGTCACTAAGAATTAAAAAAAATTAGGAACAAAAATAACGGAATTTTGAAACGGAAGTTACATTGCGACTGAACTTGTGTCGTCACAGCTGCATATGTATGTATACCAATAACAACAAAATAGAGAAGAGTGGATTGGAGTCGGAATGGCAGTTAAAAAATTTAATAAAACAGTTTATACACTTCAGGCCGGAAAGAAGTTTCACTTCGTACGTGTAAACTATTGCGCTAGATTGTTTTCACATTTATTTCATTTCTATTTATGTTTCAGTGCACCGAGCGCAAGAAAACCGGATACAGCAAATACCAAAGAAAAACAAGATAAAGATGTTCAGGATCGACTTCATAACCGGGTGAGTGACACGATAAAACGAAACCGTTTTAAATCCGGAGACACTGTAGTGTATCGCGCCCAAGTACACGTTCAAATGCGCGAGCAGACTCTATTCCTGGCTCATATGTGAGTTAAACCTCACTTATGTTTCAAATGCCTAATTTTTAGGATTTATATCCCCAAAACTATAATTCTGCATAGATATTTTTATGACGTATATGACTTGTGTTACTTAATCGAATTAAACATATTATTTTGTCGTAAGACAACAAAGTGCATCATATTTATTCCAACGCTGCATTAACCTTGTTTTACTTGTAGAATGAATTCTTCATTACTACTGTTTACTGTTTCATGGGAGAAGTTTGCTTTCTTATAACTCATATTTCGGTACAGGTACCCACTTCCAATCATAGAGAACTGGGGCTATACGGGGAGAGTCAGTCCGAGTGGAGCTCGTCGTGTTCCGAGGGGGAGGGGGACGGGGACGGGGCGCAGCCCGAGAGCACGGGCTACACCACGGACGACCCCGCGCTCGAGAACGTCTCGATGCTCAACGAGGCGGGCCTTACCGACGCTGAGGCCGCCCTCAGTGACGTCAACTCCTGCTACTTCGACCGAGATGATGACGTGTCATCCCGCGCGTCCTCCCGCCTCTTGGACTCCGAGGCGCTCGTGTCTTTGGAGTCCCTCAGCGCCATCTACGATTCGGACGAGCCCGCGCACAGGTACTTGGCGAACATTCGTACGGTCACCGAATCCATTACGAGAAACTTCGGACAGCCGACGCACGTCACCGACGGCGAGAGTGATGTGTAGTGATAGTGATGTGATATGAGTGTAACGTATTAAGGAGGTAGAACTGTGTTCCTTCGTAACGGTCTATCCGTTCTATTTAAACTCTTCGTACTGTGATGAATACTTTTATAGTGAACGTGAAAGGATATCTGTATTAAATCGAGGATAGTGTGAAGCGTTTAGTTTGGCTCTCTATAAATATCATGAAGAATACTCAAAATTTATAATCTGTTGCGTACCCATTAAAATATTTAATGTCCATTTAACGTGTTTAACGAGAATTAATAGTTAAGTTTGAATGTTTCGTGAATGTCCATTTTTCATCGTTGAAAGAATGTGCCTGTTTTCTTTATGTTTCCCGTTTGTGTATATTGTCGATATGTACCTATTAAAGTAACACTGTATAATATTCATGTACAGCTGAGTGCCATGTGATGGCACCTCGAATCATCTACTGATATGCGATGATCTCTACAATTATAAGGTGCTCTGACTTAGAATTATTTGTTGTTTGTCTTGTGATAAGGATTAAGGTTTTGAATTCGAGCGACCAATATCTGTAACGTCGATGTTTTATGGGCTGGCCCCGTCACTGTACAATTACCTTAATTCTACTTCGTCTCGGAGGGCGTCGTACTTGAGTAGGAGATTGGTGATCTGACAGTTTGAATTAGCAAATATAGTAGTGATAAGTATGATTTCTTGCATTTCAGTATAAATAAGGATAATATTATTGTTACCATAAATCTGAAAAATTTACTTAGTTATTTCTATTCTTATTTCTATCTGCGTTTTCTATCATATCAGACAAGTAGTTTAAACATACAATTTATCGGTATACTATGTTTTCATTTTTGAATAGATTTTATCTAAGTTTATACGACTATAATGTTAGCCGACCGAATTTAATTGTTTATTAAGATAATCATAGTTTTTCTATTACTTTAGATATTTTAATGAGAATATCACGCAATTTTATGACGTTAAGATATTTTTCAAACAAGTAAAAGTGGCAACATTTTTGACCCTGACATAATTCTAGTCAGTTTAATATTCGTCAATATTAATACTCCTCAATTACAGAATCATTAAAAGTCTTATGATATCATATTATCATTAATGTATATTTTATTGAGTACAGATTAATCTTGACATAATTATAAATTATTATAGTATGTGTTACTTAATAACAATTCAGTTTTAATTACTCATTAAAATTAAAATTGCTACGTGGCCTCGCTGCGAGTGCCGATAGTGTAGATAGACCATGCGACTAAAGTACAACCGATATAATAAACTCCATCTGTAGTGAATATTTGTTGTAGAATATTCAGTTACTTAGAAACTTGATAAAGTTATTAAAACTAGTTATAAGTTTTGTGTCAATTTCATGTCATAATTGTTATTTAAAAGTTAAAATGTTTAAACTGATTGCAATTTAATGTTTAAACTTACTCTGAGGCACATGTAGCCGGCGATTGCGGAACGCGATTATTTGTCTCACAAATACTTATTAGATATGATGGGGTGTGGCGAGTGATTCACTCCCTTTCATTTGCTGGTCGTGGAACATTATTATGGTTTGTTGTAAACGCCAATTTAACTGTCTTTGCTTGTATCAAGCGATTTTTATTTTTACTTATATGTTTACCACCAAACAAAAGTTTACTGACAAAAATAGTTCGGATGTCTCGCTTGAAATGATTTTGATTTCTTTATTCAGGGAAATTTAAATCGACTTGTATTGACCTTGTATTTATGAAATTGTTAATTGTTTGTAAATATTGTTAGTGACGTGTACGGCTCTGATTAGTGATCTTGATTTATGTTGCCTTACGCTTTGTTATATTTTCAGTTTTAGTCGATTTAACATTCTCAGTAACTTGTAGACGTAGTGCCAAATATTTTGAGTATTGCTTCTAATCAAAATGTTTTCGTTGATCTTGCGTCTCGAAGGTAATATCTGTGTCTGAATCTGTTTCGGAGTTTAGATTTTTTTTATATAATATTAAAATTTAACATTTTCGATATGCTCTGTACTGTGAAGTAGTTCAATGATAAGCTCCAATTGTCATATTGTCTTAGGTGCTCGAGGAGTTTCCAGTTTGTTATCCAAAATAATATAGCCATCTTCAAGTTTGTCAAAGTGGATGAAATATATTATTGCAAAACTATCTAGTTTCTAATATTTTGAATTGTTAAAGGATCACAATATATTTTGTAAAACATCTTCCATCATAATTCACTTTACATCCATAGATAACCCAATGCGTTTGTCATTTCTGAGAAAGAGAGGGTTATCTATTTCCATGGATTGCTTCATTGGACTAACGCGGGTACTTGTTAAATGCTAATCAGTAGTTAATTTTGTTACGCCTAAAGTTTCTTCCACTTTGTTAAACTACCACTAATTGTGATAAGCTGTATTATCTACATTAATGCTACGGACGTGTTGTACCTATTTTTTATGGTGAAGTAATTAACTGAAGTAAGACTGTTATAAGCCGTCTCTAGACTATTTAATTTTACACAAATTCCTCAAGTGACGCGGAAATTTCTAAATTTCTGACGCAGCATTAATGTGAATAAACGGTTTAATTTACTTTACTAGCGAAAATATGTGTAACTACCTATTTTTTGTAGATATACCTATAAATTGCGACGTATTTAGAAAGTGTATTGTGTAAAACTATTTATTTCAATTCAATTAAGCAATAATAATTACTTATTATGAATTAAAGTGGTTCACATTACCGGATAATTTGTTTGATTTTGTCTTTGATCTATATTATGATATAACATTTCGTAAATTAAAACTTTTTGGACATTTTAATGTAGTAGTAGTAGGCTCTTGGCCGTAGCTAGGGGGGGGGGCATTGTGAGGCAATGCCCTACCTTAAAATCCCAATGCCCTATCTTAAAAATACCAAAAACTAAAATAAATTATTATAATTAAATTGTTTGTTCAGTTTGAGATAAAAAAAAATTACTTCTGCCCGACCTCTAACCATATTATTACTGATCTAATATTAATATTATTACTGATCTAATATTAATATTATTACCCCTAATATTATTACTGATAACAAAACACTTATTTTTTATTTTTACCTCTCTGTGTCTGTGCGAGTTTCACGAGGAATTAACTCAAATAAATTTCGGTTCGGTTAAGTTAGGTAGGGATAGAACGATGGTCATGGTTGCGTCTTCCGCATATTAATAACTATAGCCTTGAACCAACGTAGCGAGCCACACGTATCACACATTACACTCCATAAAATGCCAGTAATTTTATTCCGTTTTATATTTCAAATAAACTTTAGAAAAAACCGTTTGTCTGGCATTATGTTTAGATTCAGACGTTGGTTTGCGTAGACTAATCGCTTATAATTGCTCTGGAAATAGTGACTGAGCCACATATCCTCGATAATTACAATCCAGTGGAAAACAACTGCATTCCAATGCAATTGGTACAAAGGATAATTTATTTTTGCATTGTGTTCGCTGCAAGCAATAACAAAAAATATTGATTTTTTTCAAAACATTAAAATGTTGTTTTTGTAATTTTATTTTTCACAGCGCCCAATAGAGGCATTACAGTTTCCACTTCGTCAGTTTATATTTTAATTAATCACTACATAATAGCCTACATTGATATCTAATAAATAATTTCTAAAATATTATCTAGAATTCTAGACAGTTTCGGGTCGACGCTATTCGTTTTTGCATAAAGTTTACTTCTCTGCAGTAACGGTTGTCATGGAGATATTGATGTACCATCACTAACTAACTGGCTTAAAGATCCTGCAGCAAGTACCTTATATTACATGACTATTGTAAAATGTGATACTTATACAAACCGCAATATCAAAATTCCAGTATTCAATTTTTACTTACTATAATGACATACCGTAGACGGTATATCAGTTTATACTTATAGGTATGTTTTTGTTGTGAACACTTACTGTTATTTTATTTCCTCTTTACTCATAGTGGAGTGGAGTGTGTAAATTCGGAGCGTCTATGAGTCAGTTACCCGGTAGCCAAAGGCAGTTTCATTCAAATTATGATACAGCGTTCTATGCAAGTGAAGTATGTGTGGGGCAGCGCGCAGGTATGACGCGGCTCCGGCCCCGGCATGCCTCGCCAGAGCCGCCGCCGCGCCGCGCGCGCGCTACAGCTGTCATGACGCCGCCCCCCATTGGCTGCCCGTCGAACCGGTCGCGCGCCCCGCACCCCGCACCCCCGCGCGCCGCCGATACCACTTCTAAACGAATTCTTATTCACGCTGGCTCCTCGCTACGACCGTTGTCGCCGTTGAGCGCGCGCACCCAGCCCGTATTTCGCGTAATCTTATCAAAATGTTTTCAACGTACGCGTCTCCTCTATCAGAGTAAATATTTTTGATAGAAGTCGACTCGTGCCCGAAGATCGTCTGCGACCGGGACGTTCCCGACAACGCTATGAAGGCGCACGGTGGATCCAGTGTTTTTGTCCTTTTTGTTTCAACGGTGCTTCGTGAGCGGCTTCGACGCAGGGCTACCTCAACCATGTGCGTCAGGTAGTGTCGTGCTCGTATTAGTTTTTCGTCAAACTAATATGCTAGTTCATGGATACAGTGCTGCGTGGTGAGCGAGAAGCGGTGGTGTGAATCATAGTGCAGTGTCGATATGAAGGTGACTGTGTGCTTCGGACCCGTTCGGGTTCTAGTGCCTTGCGGTGCTGGCGACCTGTTGGTCAGGGACCTGGTGCGAGAAGCCACGCTTCGGTACAAGAAAGCTACAGGACAGGTGAGTTGTGCATGCCTTCGACAGTTTGCCCCCACTTCGAACAGTTTTCGCGCGTTTTCCACGCATTTTCATTGGTCGTTGATTACGTAGATTGTTTATTGTTTGATACGCGGAGTGATGATTATTACTGTCCTTTAAAATCTTTGAAAGTTAGTGGTGATACACGCCCACATCATTACATATTAGCCACACTATGCGCAATATGTTGCAACAACGGAGACTAGAACATTAAATAGATATCATACTTTGATGCTTTGCCATCTAGCCCTGTCTTGTTTTTGCACTAATGCCCGTTTCTGTGGAATTCACGATCCGTCAGACCGAGGTCCACTTTCGCGACAATATTATAAATTGCTAGTGAATAATTCGAATTCGAAACAGTCGCAGCATTTGTAACTACCATAGATGCGGTCAAACCAGATTCATGCACGGCTTGCCACAATTCCATAACGTAGACGACACACTTTTTGGTGCATATTTTATGCTCATAGTTTCAAATGTGATATAATTTATACGAAAACATCGAAATTGACCCTGAATTAATGTTGTGGATCCTCCTTTCCTAATATGATCTATTATATTGTACCTAATATCAATATAATTAAGTTGCAAAATGTGGGTAGTTCCTAAAATAGACAGAATTTCTTTAGGCAGCCTGCTGCTTAAAGAAATTAAGAAGGCCGTGTAACCACATATTGTGGTGTAACTGTGTATCCTTTCTGTATTATGAAATTGATATTTTAAAGTGGAAGCAGAAATAAACATTATATTCCATCCAATTTTATCAAATTAATATTGTTGACATTCGAGGCCAACACAAAAACGCCTTGCTAATTTAAGATTAAATTATTTCATTTATGAAATGTTATGAGTTTCATTAGGTTAGGTCTATACCTTGTCTATACCTACTTAGTTCGACTTTTAATTCGAATTTCGATGCAGTAAACTGACATGTCCACAGTAGTTGGCTTTTGCAACCAAATAAGAGACACAAGATCACAAGTTTATCGCTTATTATTGAAGACTGGGATAAAACATATTTGAACTCTTGCAGTTGCAGGCCCCTACGTATTTCAAACCACATAAGTTACCCATGTTTAAACAACATAATAACAACTAGATAAGTCTTTTGTGGCATGTTGTCTGTGATATGTTTACCATAAATAGTCGAGATATAGGTATAGTCACTTATATCTAATTATTAGATAGTCACCTGCATACACCTGCTATGCGTACCTACTGCGTGCGCCTACATAAATATCCGTAGGAAGCGGTCGACCTTGCATCTTACTTCCATCCATCATTGCTACGATTCTTCATAATTCTACTTGAGGATGAGTACTTTGAAAGTGATGTTCTTACTATTAATAACTACAGATATGTTTTAACAACCTTTTTGCCGAGGAGAAAATCTTTGGAATGTTATACAATGAGTTTCGGGCATTTGGTATTTTTTCATTAAAATTATAGAATTCGAAATAAAAGCCTTTGTTGGAGAATACTCATTCTCCGGGATCTTCAAAGATACGCCAATGCCTCTCCTGCGCAATGCCCAAAGGGCACATTCCTGAACTACTTGGATGTCCCCCGATGTCCGAGGTCAAACTTACAGACGGCTCCCTGGTGTCTTCAGGGACGTTAAATTTCTGGATGACCGTCCGCCATGGTTGTCTTCCACGAGTTGCCACGAGAGAACCGATCCCGATTAACGACAACCATCTAGCTATTACTTCATGCGGAACTACAGTTTTTTTCATCGTCATATTGAATAAGTCGTAAAAATATATTTATCCTAAATGACATTATTGAAAATGACGGTTGCATAATTTATGTGCTTTTTGCTAAACTCAAGAAATAAAATGGTGAATGAAGAGTAATTCGTAATAATCAATCTAAATCTACTGAAAGCTCGTCGAGTGTAGGTAGGTAATTATAAAGTTAAGCGTAAGACAAGTGATGGAATACACAAATAATTTTAGATTGTATTAAGTAATGTAAATGTAGCATGTATGTATGATGATCATAATATGGTCATCATACATAGCTGAAGGTGTACATTCCTTTAAAAATTAGGCATATGCATGTTACATTTTCGACGGATGATGAAGGTGTTGCTATGAACAGACATACCCCTATTAAGATGCTTGTAGATATGCAATAACATAAAGATCCAAACTAAAGAGTCATTGAGTCGGCAACATCTGCAAACAATTACGCAAAGATTCTTTGTAAGAAGAAAAACGATCTTAAGAGCTCTTAAAGCCTAAAAACCCAACATTAATTCACTTGTCAGAAATGTAGCCAGTTCAGCACAATATGGTGCGATGAGAAGTTGTCTTTGTTATTTTTTCCACGATTCAAACGTTCGAATGTAAATTTTTTTAACTTAATAATGCTCGTCAATCATCTCAATCAAATATAACCAGCAGGTACCCACCAATATAGAGTTTCTGCGTTATTAAGATTTACTACCTGCCTATTTTTATCTTTGGTTTCTTAAAACTAATAAATTGTGATTGTATTGTAGTTTTAAATTCTTAACCCTTCGTTTTATTGCGATTTTAGGAAACAAACAATAGTCCATTGTTAAACTAAGACCATAAGATTTTGTAACGATTTACGTGATTTAATTCTTTTGATTCACCATGGGTAATTTAGTAACTTACTCGTACCTAGTGTAAAGTGTTTTGTACACTTGTCTGTATTTTTGGATAAATTCTTTTATAATGCATAAATAATAACTTTTGGTTATGTTCAACGAATCGTAATTAAACGAACAAAATAAAGAACTAAGTAGATGTTGTGTAGTATTTTTGAATCGATGCAATTTTTCTAATTTACAGTTGGTCCTAGGAAAACTGACAGTGAAAATAATATAGGTAATAGGAAACAGGAAAAAATGGAATTTATAAAACGCCCGATAAAAACAAGTAATAATAAATACCTACCTAGTAAGAATTGTATGTGTTGTAGCGAATTGAATGCGTATTATTAACGTTATAATAGCGCGTTGCATAAATCTAGACATGAATGTTGATAAGTAGGAGAGATTGGTTTATAGGAGCACCCTAAATTGTCTCGTCATATTTCCGAGAACCGGTCGCCGAGCCGTGCATATAGCACGGTACACCGTACAACGGAGATTGGAACCTCTCCGGTCTCGCCCGCGCCTCGCATACCTGACGCGCCGAGCCCACGACAAGGGACCCATTGTTTCCTTACGTTACCTCATGACTTTTGCCCGTTTCGGCTGAAATTTTACGCGTATTATGCTTTCGTGGTAATAGTACGTGCCGTGACAAACACGCATAAACCGCGCTTTGATGAATTTACACTGAAATCTGAGTCGTGACATTTAATACCGTTTTTCCAGTGGAGTAACTGGGCGTTTGCCGGTCGATAAGTTGCGCCGGCGACCTTTGGTTGTGTAACCATAACCACCGGCAACCGATCATGCAGAACCGTTTGCCAAAACTATACTAGTGTTGTACTTTTGAGTAACACTTAATGACTACGACTGTTGCAACCAATCTCGATTCATAATGTATTGAGCATTGCGAATCGGGTCTGATTGATTGATGAGTTCGAACTCATTCGACCGTGAAAACATGTTTCTTAAGTATTTTAAACTATTGCTTAGAACAATAACATTCCAAGTTATTTTTTTAGCACTTAATAATACGAGTTTTTTGCATGCGAGTTCGCCTGTCTTTGAATCGGAAAAATATAAAATACCGTTTAAATGATCCTAGGGTAACTTATTACCGTGAATAAAGCATCCTACGTCCTTGTACTCGCAGTCCAGGTCATGTTCTACCCATGTGAAAAATTTACCCAAAACCTTATAAATCGGTGTAATTATTCATGAGATTTATATCCCTTACTTGAAAAACTATTGATTCTACATACAAATTTCCACAGACGGAAAGAGTTTCTTTCGCATTCATAATATTAAGTATGGAATACATCATATAAAATCTTCATGAGCATGAGCAACACTATGTAAAATTTTGTAGCGTCAGCAATTTATGCAATTGAGGCTGGCACAACCGGTCACGCTGTGCTCCGATACTCGATGTACACGTATCAATAATTTGATCTTTTATTTTAGTTTATTTCAGTAACACACATACTTGGTTTTGACTACCAACCCCGAGCAACAGGAGATCACACACGACAGTATCTAGGGCTGTATAAAATTATACATAGTCGTCCTAATATATAGTCGTATATTCTTGAATTTATTTTACTATTGTGGTGCAAATTATGCCGTAGTTTTCTTTAGGCATAATATTATTGGCGCTTCATTCGTTACCTACTGTCTAATTTTATAACATTGCAAAATGACGAATAAATATCTACTGAACAACTTGGTTTACAAAGACTGTTAATTACACATATTGGTGAAGACAGAAATATTTTCATACATTTAATATGGTTAGCAAACATGTAGAGTCAAATGTAGAGTTCTTTCTCATACTGATCTACGGTCATTATGTGGGTTCATACCGTTAACTGGTTAAACCCGCCCTCGTTTCGCTTGACTTACTCTTTAGATACGTTTACAAATATTAAGTATTGATTAAAATAAAACGTAATTTCCCGTGGAAATAAGATATTTAAAAAAAATAGTCTATTTCACTCTCGAGCTCGTCAACTATCGCCATACGAAAGACTTCGATCTCTGCTTTGACGTGAAAGAATAACAAACACACTTTCGCATTCATAAAATTATTAGGTAAGGATAAGGATTTAATCTGCCCTTCTATTCAGTTGTTTGTTCTGTCATGACATTTATAATGACTTATGTTTACATAATGTGTCTGTGATTCTGGCACACATTGATACCGATTCACTTTGATATCATTTTAATTAGTCAAAAGATACGATATGGTTTTCCATTTACGTATACCTACATTGTACGCTGCAGGTTATTGACCCTGGAGATATCTAAAGTACTTGTATACTTGTAAGTCTTCAGATTACGAATGTAGGTTATGACATCTAGTAGGTTTTATATAAATTGTAATGTATTACGTAGAATATTTTATAAGTACCTGATTAGGTGTCGGTATAACAAGCCACTGGGCTACGGGCCCACGGCTACGTTTTATAGGTACCTTACCTACGTACAGTAAAAGTGATAGATGAGTGATTTGAATGTTGGACTCCTGCCTGAAACCTTGCTTGAAATCTGCACACCTGAGAGTTTTCCGTAATATTCTCAAAGGTGTATGAAGTCTCCCAATCCACACTTGACAAGCGTGGTGGGGTGGCCCGTACCCCTTACATTGTGAGAGGAGATCCGAATCTGGATTTGGGTGAAAACTATGTATTTACCTATCTACTATTTTGACTAAATTATTTTAGGAAAATACTGATTTGTCATTCATCAGCTACTTACAATGGTATGTGGTCAGTGGAAACCATTGACGTCCGCTACTCCAAATAGCCGTTGCTTTATAGTTAACAAAGAAGTTAAAGAAACAAGCTAACATCAATTTTTTTATCACATTTTGATTACCTTACCTTTGTACAAATAGTTTTACCGAATAATAGTTACTAAAAAGAATCCCCTGAACGACAAATCGTACTAGTTACAGATAAACATAGACCTACGCTAAATATTATATTAATGTAAAATCTTAAGTAGGTATATTAACGTTACTCGAAGCAAACAGCAGTTGTAGCAAGAAACAGTGATTATGGTTATTAAAGAACCAGTCGCTTCATGTAGTAATATTACTTAGAGAAGTTATGTTGAGAATGTCAGGATTATGCCCCTTACAACGTTGCTATCATAGACTGTTACGTCACATGAGTAGTTAAAATGTGGTTACGTCTTGCGCTATTT
This sequence comes from Ochlodes sylvanus, assembly GCA_905404295.2. Lineage (NCBI taxonomy): Eukaryota > Metazoa > Arthropoda > Insecta > Lepidoptera > Hesperiidae > Ochlodes > Ochlodes sylvanus. The sequence continues at coordinate 6,054,443 of FR990126.1, read as the reverse complement.
ATTACAGCCTCTTCCTTAATTTATATCTCATCAAAATATGAAGCAATTGATACTGGCATGTTAGCAATATGCCAGTTTCGATTCCTTCATATTATTTTGAAGCAGAGGAAATCTTAGCAATTCTTAGAAATTATTAGCAGAGAAATTCTACCAGACTATTGAATTATTAGGCTTGGGGAGAATATACTTGCAAGAATACAACTTTTCTTATTCACACCGTTCGTTTATTTTGAAACCAACATGGAGAGAGACGCCGAACGTAACGAGAGACAAAAGCGCCGTCTGGCGGCAAATACTTGACATAGTGCAGTGTGACCAGTTAAATTTTTATTTTATTAACACTCCCACTAAAATTTAACACTGGCCACAAAAAAAAAACAAACCAAAAAAAATTAACTAAACAAAATCTGATCCCTTAGGAAGGTAAAAGCTTGAGTGGGCAACGGTTTAGTCAGAAGATCTGCTAATTGATATTTACTCGGAACATAATTAATTTTAATTAAGCCCAACTCAACCTTTTCTCTTATGAAATTATACTTAATATCTATATGTTTCGTTCTCTTATGATAAACAGGGTTATTAATCAACTTTATTGCACTCTGATTATCAACATATAGTGAAATACATTTGAAGTTTTCTCCTAACTCTAACATTAATTGTTGCAACCATAGAATTTCCTTTGTCGCTTCACAAGTAGCTACAAATTCGGCTTCAGTTGTGGAGAGAGCAATGGTCTTTTGTTTTTGACTGGACCATGTAATTGGGCCATCATTCATTTTAAAAATATAACCCGTTGTAGAATGGCGTGTATCTATGTCCCTTGCAAAATCCGAATCTGAATAACCAATTAGATCATTACTTTCTCCATATTTTATACACATATCCTTTGAATTAATTAGGTATCTAATTATACGTTTCACAGCATTTACATGTTGCTGACCTGGATTATTTACATATCTGCTCAATACATTCACAGCAAATGAGATGTCAGGCCGAGAAACAGATGACAAAAAAAGTAAGGAGCCTATAGCTTCTCTGTAAGGAAAATTAACAGTATTTTCATCTAAATTTTTTGAAATAACAACATTGACATCTGCTGGAGTACTAACAGGATTTGCATTACTCATACAAAACTTCTCAATAATTTGCTCAATATAATCCCTTTGATGAATACAAATACAATTATTTACTCTTTGTATTTCCATGCCCACAAAATATTTCAAATTTAATTCTTTTATTTTAAATTCTTGTTTTAAATATTCTATTATTTCTTGAATAAGCTGTTTACTTGAAGATATTACAAGGGCATCATCAACATAAATTATTAAATATACTTTAATGTTATCAAAAGTACCTATATAAATACAATTATCAGCTTGAGATTGTATAAAACCATACTTTATTAGAAAATTAGTGAACCTTTTGTTCCAGCAACGAGAAGCCTGTTTTAAACCATATAGGGATTTATTTAACTTTAATACATAGTTTGTGTTTAATGGTACACCCTCAGGTACTTCTATAAATATATTTTCTTCAACATAACCATTTAAAAAAGCAGTTTTCACATCAAATTGCTGGATTTCTAATTTATACTTTGCTGCAAGAGAAAGAACAATTCTTATAGAGTCATACCTTGTTGTTGGAGAGAAATTTCTTGATAATCAACATCTTTACTCTGATTGAATCCACGAGCACATAAGCGAGCCTTATACCGTAGTTGATTTTTCTCATTCTTCTTGATTGCAAAGACCCATTTTGTAGTAAGAGTTCGCTGATCAGATCTTTCAACTACACTCCAAGTATTATTTTCTTTATGTGCTGACAATTCTTCTTTAATGGCTTTAGCCCATTCATTTTTCTGTGGACTCTTTAATGCTTCCATGTACGTTTGAGGCAATGAAAGCTCAACAAGATTTGCTTCAAAACGTCTATTAATTCGAGGTCTCAATCTCATATTCTGGTATGATATGTCTTCAATTTCTTGAGACGGTTCATATGATGGATCATCACTGTTACAACTTGCCATGCTGTCTCCTGATTCTGGTGTTGAACTACCAATTGGAGTATCATCTATTTGATTTCCTTCTGTTTCACTATTCTGTCTCATTGTCTCATCACCTTCATCAATACATATTTGCACAATATTCTTTCTTACTTCTGGAACTTTATATTCATCAAAAATTACATTTCTTGATACCTTAATTGTCTTCTTATTCATATTGTACATTCTGTAATTGTTGTTATCATAACCAACTAAAATCATTTTCTCACTTTTTTTATCCAATTTTGTTCTCAATTGATCAGGAGTATGAACATATCCAATACTACCGAATACCTTCACATGGCCTACCTGGGGTTTGATGCCAATCCACAACTCAAATGGCGTTTTATTCAGAGTCTGGCTAGAGGATGTTCTGTTTAATATGTAAACTGCACAATTCACAGCTTCCGCCCACAGATCTAGTGGTACATCTCTAGCATACAACATTGAACGAGCACTCTCTACTATGGTTCTATTCTCTCTCTCTGCACGTCCATTTTGCTCCGGTGTGTATGGAGCAGTAAGCTCATGAACTATCCCCTCTTTGTCCAAATATTCTTTGAAAACTTTGTTCACATACTCTGTACCATTGTCCGTATGCAATATTCTGACACCACGCATGTACTTATTTTTTATAATACTATTATATTTCTTAAATACTTCCATTACATCACTTTTATTTTTAATAAAATATATATACCTGTAACTGGTAGCTGCATCTTTGAATAACACAAAGTATTTCATTCCTTGAACTGATGTGTGACTCATTGGTCCACAAACGTCGCTATACACCAAGTCACCTGGCTGTAGTTCTCCCCGTTCAGACTTGTGAAATGAAAACCTGCACTGTTTTCCATATGCACATGCTTCGCAAATGAAGTCCTTCTGAACATCATCACTAATTTGCAAGCCTTCAACGACACTATTGGCATACATGTTTTTAATTTCTTTTAAGTTAATGTGTCCCAGGCGTTCATGCCACAATTTGATATCATTTTTGTTATTTTGAACCAAGTTACAAATCTCTGGTAGCACTGTTTTTATCTTTAATTCGTATAAATTGTTTTCTGTGATTTTCGCACTCATGACTACTTTATTATTTTTATAAATCACAGCACTTGTATCCTTTTTCACAATAGTGTAATTTTTCCGTATTATAACACCTTCTGAAAATAAGTTTCTTCTCAAACTTGGAACATATAATACATCATGCAGTTCACTAGTCTCCCACTGTCCGTTGACATATCTTTTTATCATAACTTTGCCGATGCCAGACACCTCCACAGTTTGCTTGTTTCCCAATGATAATGATTTCTGATTGCAGTCCGATAGTTGATGAAAGAAATCCTTTCTAAATGTCATGTGTGCGGAGGCCCCACTATCCATGATCCAACTGTTTTCTTCGGCATCACAGGACAAGTCTTCTACATTAAATGCCAACATATCTTTATTATCTTTGCTTTCTTGTTGAGGTTTTCTAGGTTTAAATTTTTTTGGAAGGCGACATTCTTTAGAGAAATGCCCTCGCTTTCCACAATTATAACACTCAAATCTATGTTTAGTGGGTTTATTTTGATTTGTCCCACATGCCCTTGGCTCATTTTGCTTTGAATGATTCTTCCACCCCTTATTAGAAACTACAAGAGCTGTTTCTTGTTCTTCCATAGATGCTAGACTAGCTTCTTCGTCTAATAAACGAGCAGTTAAATTATTAAGGGTTTGTTGTTTAGGATCTAAAGACATCCATGCTTGACGCAGTGACCTGTATTTCAGGGGTAAAGTTCCAAGTATTTTAGTGATAATGGCCATTTCACTCACAGATTCGCCACTTTCGATTAACTGTTTAGCTAATGTTTCCACTTTGGAAATATGTTGTGCTACACTATCATTAATAGCCATTTTGTACTGATAAAACTTTTCATGAATTAACATTTTACACAGTTCACTCTTCTGTTCATATATTGATTCAAGTTTTGTCATAATTTCTTTGGCGGTTTCGCAGTTTTCTATTAATGAAATTTGTTTGAAGTCCATCGATGAGGTTATTATGAACATCGCCATGCCATCATTTTTCAACCACTCAGTAAAGTTAGTTTCAGGTTTGGGTACTGAAATGTCAATTCCTTTTGCCTTCAAAGCACATTTGATCTGAAACTTCCACTGTCTGAAGTTATTACCATCAAATTTTTCTAAATTCACGAAGCGTGTGGAATCCATTTTGAGGTTCTTGTGTCAATGACTTTACACAAGTATTAACTTTTTCTTTGCAGTTTTCTTCTGTACTTCTATTCACAGAGTATTCTGGGCCCATAACCTATTGAATTATTAGGCTTGGGGAGAATATACTTGCAAGAATACAACTTTTCTTATTCACACCGTTCGTTTATTTTGAAACCAACATGGAGAGAGACGCCGAACGTAACGAGAGACAAAAGCGCCGTCTGGCGGCAAATACTTGACATAGTGCAGTGTGACCAGTTAAATTTTTATTTTATTAACACAGACGAAGAAAATATCTTTACGTTGCACAGATTCTGTTATGCAACAGTATTTATTTTATGTTTTTTTGGTTCATTTATATTTAATTTGGTTTATTTGTACTGGAACCTCTAGAAGTCGGAATTATTAGAAAATTCCCGTTTATCGAAGGTCCTTATAACAATATGAGACGAATTTTAAAGTCTGGTATACATACTGTTACGTCGGACGTTTTGATAATTCAGGGTCGCCCATAACGTGGGCGGCAGTGACTGGCGTCAGTTACTCATGTGCACGTGCAGGTCCCAACAACACCGTCTTATGACTCTCCATTGTATAAACATAGTGGAACATTTTCAATGTACCTTTATTTTAATTGACCATATTCGTCCACCATTCATATCATTATATCACTATCAATATAATTTATTCATTACACACCCATACCTATTCCACTGCTACGCACGTGTCCTTTCACAATGTGAGGGCACAGGCCACGGTTCACCACGTTGACCAAGTGGGACTTGGCGGGCTTCACACACATTTCACAACAATATGGAGAACTCTCAGATAAAGTAGATATGTGTCTCAGGTGTGTGTGCAGGTTTCCTCACTGTTTTCCTTAAAATTATTTAATTAATTTTTTTTTTAAATGATGGGTGCAGAAGTTTAGAACCCAATATCCCTGTTCGGCAGTCCAACGTTCAAACCACTTCGTTATTTCTGCGTTCTTTATATGTTTATTTACCGTAAATCCATTTGCCGGCTCTAGCATGAAAACATGACATGAAAGTAGGTATACCTACCAACAAAAATTACTTAACGGTTGAATACTACGTGGATCATTACATTACAAACTTAATAAAAAACCGAACTGTAGTTTTGATATCGCCACAGAAGTGGTCCGTAAGGCGTCGATCACTCATGCGAGTACACTCATTATGTCTCATGTCATGCGAATTGTTCGTGATGCAGGGCTTATATATTATACCATTCAATTCTACATGTACTTTCAAGTTTCAAAAATATTTACAAACAGTTAATTCTTCGACACCTCTAATTTCTGCGCACACACAGCAAAACAGTAACACCGTGTTATTGTTGCCTACAATAGCCTAATACCTAACATTCTTTATCTCCATAATATATTTAAAATGGCCAAAATTATCCTTCCTTCGTTACTCAACAAGTCCAGAGTTCAATTTAGCAACTATCAGTGTCGGGTTCCACAATCGTTATCAGTTAGAAACTGGATCTCAACTGCGCGAAGCTGTTATAGCCGGATTATCTTACTACGTGCGACCAGTACGACGATGATTAATCCTGTACATGTTCACGAATAGCAGAGTTTATAAATTATGCAAGCTGTTATTAAATTACTGTAGGTACGCTGTTCATTATCAAAATAAGATACATCGTAACGTAAATACCAATCTCACAAAGTGAAGAGCTAAGGGGACATACTACACAATGCTGTCCAGGTGATGTCCATCAATGATGCATTTAGAGTTGGAGAGCTGGTGTCTTGTATGCTGGTCTGGCGACCGGGACCACTTACTATATCAAGTGGATCGTCTACTCGTTTGGCGTTTGGCTACCTGTATGAGGATAAAAACCTAAGCAAGAATTCACACTCATACTCTATGATTCCCTGTGTCGCAGGCGGCATGGACCATGACTTGCTATGTATTTTAAATTTGAGTTTCGTGCAGTGTAGGCCCTAGGCCCCTCGTGTGGACGATCGACTAAGCACATTCTAATCTACTCGTAAAGTATAAAGTGCGTATGCTTAATTTGTTTTCTAGGTTATAAGTATTTTCGGTTCAAAGTTTAGATTTTAGAGACTTTAATTTAGAGTTGTTTCCAATGATTTCATCTCGCCATTGTGAACATTGCGATACAAGTTTACTGAAGTAATCACAATATAAATATGTATTTATTTAAGGCCTCATTAGCATTTCTCTATTTAGTATGCGGAGCGAGTGATGTATTACGAGCAGGTAAGTACAACAATATAATTACCATTGGCATTGCACTTGTTCAAGAGTGGGTGCCGGTACCTCTTATCTACAAGTCTATGTAACTTATTATTTTTGCCGAAATTATTTATTAAAATGACTATTTTTACTCTTTGTTTTTACGTGCTTCTCACGTTTTCACGTGGTTATCTTCGTAAGAACTATAAAATAATGTCTACCTGTTTAATTTTAATACGCAATCGCAACGCAACGCAAAAACAGAGTGGCCAGGGTTCGAATCCTGAACCTCTGATTTTCAAAAATGATATGCGTTTAGAGATTAATTTTATCAAATCCTTCAGATAAACGTCGCGAGGAAACCTGCTCACCTTAGAGTTCTTAGTTCTTCTCAAATGGTGTGTAAAGACCATCAATTCGCGCTTGGTCAGCGTGTTGGGCTATGGCCTGTAACTCCTAATACTGTGTGTGGAGACCCGCGCCGAGTTGAGGGATAGTTATGGGTGGAGAAATGATGATAATGACTCCATTTTCAAAAAATCTCTTAAAGTTCTGTTACAAGTACGAGTATGTATTGTATGTACAAACGCTGTAAAAGATGACTATCTACTCGCCAGATTAAAAGTACATACCTAATACAAGTTTCTTGATTCGCTTTACTTGGTTCTTGGTTTTTGGTGACTCACTCATCAGTTACTCAAAGAGGCCGCGCTGTAAACTTACAATTAGCTTCGCAATATAAAACACATATCACATAACCTCTTATGAACTCGATGTGTTATAGTGTTATAACACCACCGTTAAACATAACTCAAACATAAACATAACGAACCAATAGTTGGTTGCAGGTTTTATGGTTGTTATAAAGTAGTATAAAATTTATAACTAATAGAGTGTGCAATATTTGTAAAGCTATAGATATAGTTAACAAAAGTGTTATGTTTGTACGAAGTTGATGGTTATATGCTTAATGGTTTAACTTTGTTCACGGTTAGACGTTACAACGTAACGACTAGCGAGTCTAGCGACTGTTTGATCGATGATTCCGTTTTGTGTCTAATTCTTGGTCGACTTACCAAACGGTTAATAAAATACGCGAAAATTGGCGAAGAGGCAGTTTTGGTTTCAAGATTAACAATGCAACTTTATAAAGGTCCGGGGTCCCGTTGCCTTCTTGGCGATGATGACTTGGTTAATGTTTTGATGCTACTGATAATTATAATTCTTGGCCGGATTTTTTTTATACGATGCTAAGTTAATCCTTGACAACAGTCCCACCTGATGTTAAGTGGCGATGATGTCCAAAGATGGTAAACGTATTAACTTAGTAAATACCTATTCACTCTACTCTTAAAGACTCCCATATCAAAAGCAGGAGGGAATACCGATGCGGGCAAGCTATTCCAATCCTTTGTGGTGCGCATTGGTAATGTCTTTGGTAATTGTTGCTGTTGTCCACGGGCGACGGTGACCAGGTGACCACTTGCCATCAGGTGGCTCGTATGCTCGTTTGTTGACTATTCATATAATCTCTATGATGGTGATGTCCTTACCTCCAAATCTACTAATTGTATACATACTTTTATATTAAAATCGCACATATTATAAAGTAATAAGCATTAGTTAAAACTAAGCGACGCTTCCTAAATTAACCAGCAGAAAAGTCACACGATTTTGTCAATTAACGCAAGAGGTAAGTTTTTGTGAGTTTAAGAACTGTTTTTGTGTACGATTATAAGTAAAAAACGAAACAATTGTGACTATAATAATACTATCGATGTGAGGGTTTCGGTGTGTGCAGTAGGATAATTTTAATCAAAAGGACTACGTAATCAACAAAAGAACTTTACAGATTTATATTTTTCTCTAACATTATATTCAAATCCATCGAGATAACTACTATGTACTAAAGTCACGAGAAGTCACTGCAAAGCAATATTGTGTTCTGGTCAACTGCGACGATTGCACCGCACATTTCTCATTCGCTTGTATTTATTTATTTTGTAGCAAAAAATATTGGTTATTCAATTAAACGTTTTATTTTGATAAGTTTAGTATGCTTCGCGTGTCCAAACTTTGAGTTTTAGATAAGTTTATAATTTTAGTTAGGCTAAATACGATTAAATAAAATTTGTTTAACAATTTAATTTATAGTGAAAATGTCACTAAAATTATGATATTTGGCCGTCATTGTATTTGATTTAAAGTTCACATTCTTATTAAACTGTTTGTTTAGCGCACTTTGCAAACCTAATCCTGTATACTGAAATCCAAATTGAAGACAATATAAAGTTAGTTGTCCTATGACACACCATCTAAAAACAAAATTCTAGTAGGCAATGATGTTATAAAGTAATTTTACACATAATGTCACCGAGTACAGACATACGGTTTTCATGTTCGTTGTGGTCTGGTTTAGAGCAACTTACGGTAAAGTATGGCAGTGGCCTATAAAGAATATCTGGAAAGGGTTCAGACTGTGCCATCGGAACTCCAAAAATTAAACTCATACAATGAGATGTACCTAACCAACCACACAATGGGGTAACGCCACAAAAACATCATTGTTCTTAATAAAATGCTTCCTAAACTTACCAATCCTAAGTATTTCTTTTTACGTGTTCAAGGCCGTTCACACCAAGCCACGCAGTCTACAATTCGTGTCGAATTGAAAGTGATAAACCTCAAGCTTATCAAACAATTTATGTGACGTTTGTCCGATAACTAAATTTTTATTTAGTAAAGAGAAAATACGAAAAAGTTTCGATTGAAACCAACTTACCTTATTATTATGGTTAACCTTATGTTCCAATTCCAACCAGACCTCCGAATATCAACTTTTGAGTCGAAAATTGAGAATGAGCGTTAAGTTTGGTTAAAATTGTGTATAGGTAGGTATGTCTATGTACACCTTGACTCTAACATACTATTGATGAGTATAACGTAGAATGCGGGTCGACATCTAGGATATGTTTAATGCCACGGTATGACTTTATTCTATACCCGCGACATAGGAAATAAAATAGATAGGTACAACATGGAAGTTCTAGGTTAGACTTTAGTGAAAGTTTTGAACAATTTTTTGTGGCTATTACAACATATTTATAATTCATTAATGTAGGAATACTGGTAGGTATCATACTAAATTCCGTCTAAGATTTTTATTATTAAAAAAATACTAAAAACTACTAACTCCGGAAAGCAGAATTTAATTTAACTAAATTGAAAACATTGTAATGTCCGAATCATCCAAAAGTCGGCATCTTCCAAATCTGAACCAAAACCGAATCATCCAAAAACGGACATTAAAATCTGTAGATGATTTCAAGATTACATAATCGATTACAAAAACTGTGTAACATCTGTTACCGACAAAGGTTTTCTACCTGTCTACCGGTTACGTGAAGGTAGTGTAGTCTACATAAAATTAAATCCAGGTAGATAAATCCTTACCGCCATTAACAATTTCCTTTCTCCTGTGTTTCCTCTTTTGACGAATTTTTCATATTATTATTTTTATAAGACTTGTTTGTGTAAAGCTTTATGTTTCTTATAATTATAGAATTACACTTCCTTACTAATGCTTGATTGATCCTGAGACCTATAAATTGATTAATCAAATGTATTAAATTAACCACGTCCTTATACCGTTCCCGGTTTTCGTTTAATTATCTTCGTTAAAATAAGGTAAGGTACCTTACTTTTACTCATCCCAACGAAGTAAAAGGCGGGTATGGTATACTTAACATAAACAGATAAGACCATGTTTAATCTCATCCCGGCTTGTTTAAAATCTCGGAATATCACAGAGTAATGGCCACAATCGGTCCGGATGCGCAGTGTCTCTCGTCTCGAGGCGTGGTTTTTGTCCGAGGCAATTACTGGGACGACTTGCCCCACTCTGTGGAATGCTACCTGCGATCCTTTTACGGAATCTTAGATCCGTTTCTAGCCTCGCTATAAAAATGATCCCGAATAGCTTTGAGCGCTCTTATTCATTCAAGTCGTTCACCATGAGTTTATTGTACGCCTATTAATAGATTATTTCTCAGGAGGCTTCAAAATATGAGAAGCGTCTTCATTAAATTCGTATTGAACAAGACAATAGTGGTTTGTATGGGCCCGCATTTATTTCTTAGGCGAAAAACGTTTATGGTAGGGGAGCCCAAGTGGGGATTTCTGGATTTACTGAAGCGCGGCAGATTAATATACAGGGGGATACCTTGTACCCGGTTAAGTACCACCACCAAATATGAGCCCCATATATATGGCCGCCCGTGAAGGATACAGGATCAGATTAGTAAAAAAAAATTGATCATCAGACATTCTCGAGCGCGTCAGATTAAGGTAGGGTGAGTTAATTACCTCCTAAAAAGTGTATATTCCACTAATCTGACAATTTGAGAGTGACGTAAAGAAAGGGGAGGGCAGCAAAGTTGTAAAAAAAAAACGTCATCTTGACATTCTCGAGCGTAGTTAATTTTTTTTTTATTTTGAAGGAAATAATTCAAGAATAACGAAAAATATATAATCTGACGATTTCCGCAAGCCGAAACAACAAAAAAATCGTCGATAAAGTTAAATGCGTGCAGCTGCGTGATGCCTATATTTCCTTCTCCGCGTTTCTATTCCTCTCTCATTCTTTCTCTATCTATTACTCTCTCACTCCGTCCCACTCTAGTTTCTGCTGTCATGACGCCATCACCATATTCCAGCAAAAAATTTTTTGAAAGTGGTTTTTTTGGAATAACTTTTAAACGGCTTTATCGATCAACTTCAAAAACTAATCCGCCCTTGATCTTGAAAAACCACGTCGATCGCCACCAAGTTGGTCAAAATCGGTTGATTCGTTCGAGAGATATCGTGAACGAAAGAAACCCGAAAAAGTATTTTTTCAGGATTACTCCGAAATTTTTGGTTCGATCAATTAAAACTTTTAAATTACTTATGAGGATGATAAAACTGCGTCGAATGCCGCCAACCGCGTGAAAATTGGTTGATCCATTCAAAAGTTATTGCGGTTTGAAAATTACAAAAATAGTGTTCTATGAAACTTCTATCAGACTTTTGAGCTGGGAGAGCTCAAATGCATAGACATATTTTTTCTTTGAACTCCGCGAGCTCAAAATAAATGTCATAAGTACAATTTTAAGCGCCCAGGAATGGAATTAGCGGGAAATTGCAGGGATGGCCTTTAGGGTGAACCGTTTTTTTGTCAGATTAGGCGAATCCCTCTAGATAATCGTCAGATTATGAGACAGTACGTTTAGAACATAAAGATGAACCATATATATCTTAATCTGACGCGCTTGAGTATGTCAAAATGGCGAATTTTTTTTGCATATTATGAGAATGGCCACGAGTTTGCGTCCCATCGAAATCGTCAGATTAGTGAATGAGAGCTTATTTTTGGTGCACTTAACACTCCCTTAGAAAATCTGACGCGCTCGATTAAATTTTTTTTTTTTCATTTTCAACCCTTACATACAACCACCCCCACCATGCAAACGGTCAGATTAACATACGTACATTATTAAAAATACGTAGGGCATTGATGCTATCAATATCTGACGCGCTCGAGGATGTCCATGCATCAGTTTTTTTTTACATATTTAAAAATCTATAGCCGCTTCCCCCACCGATGAAAAGGTATATATCATATAACATTTTTTTCTTCTTATCATCTAAGCTTTGCAACCCAATAGGTCTCTGTGACGCTCGAGTAAATCCCCATTTAGCACCACGGGCTCCCCTACCATTAAGAGTCCCGCATGGCATTTTAATTTTATGGGAAATGTTGAACACTTGTTCATGTAGTCGTAGAGCATCACATTTCATGAAATATGACGTATTATCGGCGTGATTTTTATGACATATTTTTAACATTTGATTTTATACAGGAGGACTTGCCAGCATACTAAAAATGTGCGTCATATAGTAATTTCTCTTCTTTTTCTACAACGTTCTTAATATTACCGATTCCTTTGCAAAATATAATGTCATTATTAAATTTCATATCAGCTATTCCAATGTTAATTTTGTAACTGTAATTTTGTAACAATGTTACCATCGTCACGGTCAGGATAACAATTTACCATCCACCACGAGCAATTAACCGTTATTATCAACTGTCAATCGCACGGGTGTTGCGTGGGCGTGGACGTGGTGCAAATGCCATTTGTTCGAGGCCGTTCGTCCTGCGTGGGCAAACAAACACAGGATTAAAGATTAGGATGCCTTGAAGTTATGATACGTAATTTATAACCTTTTTTAAGAGTTTTTGATAGTCCTGTAACTCAATTATTAGGGACCCTGCCTGCTGTACAAGTCATTATTTGCAGGATCTAAATAAACTTTTCGAACGAATAAAGAAATAAATACAATACGCAAACGCTACAATAAGCTCTTCAAATTAGTCTAATCTGTAGCTTAATTGATAATGACGCGGCTTATTAACTAAACGAAAGGTCACAGGTTCGATTTCCGTTAGCAAATATACGAGTTACCTACTTGTAAAATCATAATTAAATTACAATGCCTCACAATTTTTTGACGAATCAAATGACTTCCCGCTGTTATTTAAATTAAAGTCTTTGAAATCAAATAGATCGCAGCGCAATTTTCTAATTGTTCAGATTGGAAACTTCGGTAATGATTGGGTAATACGCAATAGAAACTTACTCGTAGCTATTCAATGTTGGAAGTCATCGTGATTCATGTTTATGATTATTTGTTTCCTTCCCGAATACTGAAGCGTTGCAGTTTGTCTGAATGAATTTAATATTAAGTAATTTAGGGGTAACCACCTCTGTGTTTTAAAAATGGATTATTCATAAATTTAGTTTTGATTTTAGTGGACAGTAAACAGTAAATAATCAATTATTTATGCACTGCTTTCGTGTAATTGAAATCAACCTCACTCTTAGCTTACCAAAGGCATCTTTGTGATCAAACGTTGTTCGACGCAAAAACAAGAACATAGCAGGTGTGCGGCAAAACGGCTTACGGCTGGTGTGGGACCCACTCGTGGTTTGATTTCATTCGCTCACCAGCACGGATAACACGTGCATAATATAAACATGGCGACTTATTGTTTTGGGAATGTTGGTCGTGGAACAAAGCGCAGTGCTGGGAGCCGGCGACAGGGCGGCCGGTGGGCCCAGTGCTCACGACTGCTCACGCATGCCCACATTGTTTTGTTCGCTTGTTCCTGTGCGCTTAGGGTTACTAACACCAAATTTTTAAAAATCCAGCAATTAACTGGATTTTATTAGAGTTTTGGACATGAAAAATATATTATTTTGTTACTTTAATGTTTTAAATTAAATGTGTTTGAGTTAGAATATATCACAAGTTGATTGTTTTTAAATGATGCTCATTAGTTATTAAATATGTAGTATATACATTTATTATGAAAAGATGAAATCTTAACGTTCCTTAGGTACTTGTTTAATTTTGTGTCTAGTTTAATCTTTTATGACTAGACGAATCAAAATGTCCGCACAGAAGGGCAAACGTCCGAGCATGTCCGGACTAATCCGGACAGTTGGTAACCCTAGGTGCGCCACAGTTCACGACCTACGCATTGTCTCGTGGTCTGCATCGCCACTCGAGTGAGCAGTCGTTGAGGACTAAGTTACACCACGTGGATTGTTATGTTTTCTATGCTGTTGTGATAAGTTCACACACTCATATTGTCAGACTTCTTTTGTATGGAGTTACATAGCACGCATTAAATATGTACACATTACCGGAAATAAATATTAAGGGCAACACTCACAACACAAAAAGAATCTGTTTGTTGCGAAATGATTTCAGGGTCCTTAACTCCGCATGTAGAGTACTACCTAGTCAACTTTATCGATCAATTTCGTATTTTTAACATACCTCATCATCATCGTCTTCCTGCACATTTCCCATTTTTTTTTGGTGTCGGCGCTATAAGTCCTTTTCCTACATTCCTCCCTATTATCCGTTACCTCTAGGTACGCTGACTATCCAAATTTTCTTTGGCCGTCCCAGTATTTTAATTGATACTTTTACCATACCCAATGTCTATACATTAATTAAACATATTATTATGAGTCTTCGAGAAGAAAGTAAATCCACTCCAAAATTATCAAGTTTAACTTCAGGAACCAACTATTAATTATTGATTAGTAAGCGAACTAAACAGCTATTAATTATAACTATATAACGTTAATATTGTTAGTTTGTAATAAGAAACTCTCAATAAAGGCGGTTGACGACTTGTGAAGCTTAATACGCTATCACCATCTAAATTATCCACGGGAACAAGAAAGCTATTTAATCAAGGAACCGGTCCGTGGGACCCTTTCTTTAGTCACGAGAGGTCCGGGCATCTCATAGCTTTATTATCTTTTATAATATGATTCCGCTTTTGCAATGTTTATTTATTTCTGTGTTATCGGTAATGCTCAGCGTGGCCTAGTTTGGATGCCCGATAACATTAACATGAAGGTGTTAAATTTACCGTGCAATAAATAATCAATAATACTAAATATACGGGTGTGTCCTGGTCTACATAATTATTATGTAGGTACTTTAACTTTGAAATCTGTGTCATTTACCTTGCTTTCGTGCGGAATTTCGGACTGACACACCTTTAACTTTAAGGCTTAAAGAATATTACGGTGCATTCTCAGGATTTTAATGATATTTTTGTCATGTATATTATCGTAAACTATGCTAGTTTTTTTCTTCAAAGTAAATGATTATGTTTAAAAAAATAAGACGCAGGATCCAAAACCAATCCACATCAGCTGTAGGAGACTGACGCGACGTTTGAATCAACTAAGCTGCCTTAGTGCCCTTAGTCCACTTCAAATTGGACTGAAGTGGCCATAGACTGCGATTGAAACCATGAACCACATGTAAGTAATCTGAATTAAATTAAATAAGATTTAAGTGCCCTACCTTGCTCCATCTCACTACAAGTTTAGCATTTCGCGGGTCAGGGGCGTGTTACTACAATGGAGGGACTTTAATCTAATTAAATGCTTCGTATTTGCGTGTTGGGTAGTATCGTTTGGAATTTGTGTATCTGAGGTGAAACTTATAGAAACACTTGCGTCTATAGGTATACTTAGATCTTAAATATTTTAACAGGCGATTTCTTAATCGATATTGTAATAATCGTAACGTCATTCTCATAACCCAATTAACCCATAATTATCATCATCATCGCACATGACGAGAGAAGTAAGTTGGCTGTTTGACCATTGGAAGTCTTTTTATTATGCAGGTTTCCTCGTATACTATTTTATATACACGTACATAATAACATAATGTATGCCCATGGCTTTTGAAAAATTAACGACGTGTATAACATTTTATTTTTATTTTATTAATATTATTATTATTGTTCAATAAAATGTTGTTCAAATGTATGAAACAGATAGGAAAGTCCCATTGTTCATTGTAATTAAAATAATTGTATTGTAACTTGTTACGTCTATTAAACAAGAACAGAAGTGACAGAAGTATCCCGACCTGTTACACGAATTACTCTCAGTTTCTCCCACGGGGCGTCACCCTCCGCTGGCCACCCCGCTAAATAATTCACATGATAAACCATCAACCGACGGTACCATTACCCACTTTCCGGCTACACCAGGTTTCCGTTCCAACCGACTAATGAAAGTGGTCTTACTTGTATGAGTTTCTTGTCGGTACAATTTTCCAAACCCGCTCGAATCAACGTCGGTTTCGGTCAGTTTTTATATGGTTGGCCTAATTACGTAATCGATCATGTCAACGCATAACGTCACGATCGTTATATACTTACGTTACGAATTAACGATCAATAAATTATTCCAAACTAGGGATGAGACAGAGCTTCCGTTGTCGAATGGTGGAGTTTTGTAATCTTTTATTTGTAATTAAGTATTACTTGCACGGATAAATTTCTGAGCAGTCTTCAAAAAATGATCGAGTCTGTTAACACCTTTTGACTGATTTGACTCTATTTTTTAATTAAAATTTCGGCATTTCAGTTAATTCTCACATCATTTTAAGAATCTAAGTACTTGGCTCTATATCTAGAGTTGAGCCCTAAAAAACTGACAACGGAACTTTACTAGCTAGTAGATAACTTACCTTGCTGTTTTTACGTCGATAAAGAACTTTTTTAATAACGTACGTAACGTTAAGTCTCCATGACAAGGCTTCCATAATTATGAGGATTTTATGGTTACCGAGAATACATAGAAGAAGAAGGTTCAAGAAATGTAGAATTTATTACTTTCAATAGGTACTTACTTAATCAATTTCAGTAGAAACCTGTTTTATATTTGATAACGAAAATTTTAGGTATAGGTACGTATTTTTTTCACGTTTGACATTATCGTAATGTAAATGTATTTTTACTGAACATTACTGTCTGTAACATTACACATACATGTCTGTACATTATTTTTTTCTGTCTACTTTAAAAACCAAGGAGGTATTATCAGTACATAAGTCATACAAGTCTGTAAAAAATATAGAAGTTTCTGTAGGTGGCTTCATATTTAAAATAACCATACATACATAATCCTAATTGGTAATTGCCATTGGCAAGTTACAGCAACAGGATTGGCAAGTTGCCTTCTAATTGTAAAATGAAAAATAGATTGGGGAGAAGCGGAATTAAATGACTTGAATATTTTTATTTGTAGTGCAAGCATATGTTTAATATTGCTGATCTTCACTCTACACCAAATCGCAAAGAAGGGAAGCGTTGAAAATCCCACGCCTCCTTCGTTGGATTTCAGCCCTTATCATTTTAAGATAGAAATATGAAACAACTTTGTCATGTGTCTTTCTTCCTATGATTTCTATTAAGCAATATCACGAGTCACGCAACTCAAGTGGCGAACTCAAAAGAAAGTTGAGTCATTTTTGACCGTTTTGTTACAGCGTTTCGATACATATTACGTATGTAGATAATTATGATTTTCACTTTGCGGTTTCGGAAAGGTAATTTTGATTTGATTGCATTTTAATAATACAGCTGACAACAAAAGAAAAGTAACTTAAAGGTCAATCTTTAATGGTTTCTGAATTAGGGCTTACCTAATTTTATTCTATTTCTATTTTAATATTCTTGTAAATAAGTTTGAATATTTTATGTTAATTTAATTTAAGCATTATAATCCGGTATCTTATTTAAAAAAATACATAATGCTAATAACAATAATAATCATTTTTAAATGTCCACCAAGCGTAAGTAACCGTTGCAGATACAAAAACATTTAAAGCATTGTTTGGTTACTTTGAAGTTATAAAAACTTCAATCAAATGAAAGTTGACTGAATTACTCTTTGCTAATAATTTAGTAAAAACCTTTTGAAATTAATAAATCTGCAACCAAACACAACATAGTTCGCTCGGTCACTTCTTTTAGAAATCGCTGAACTTAGTATCATTAAGTTAACGAAGGTAGTTAGGTACTTTTGGTGGTATGGCTGAAGCCGGCTAGCTACGATTATGATTTAACGATTTAGCCAATATGGTATTTTCTTAGATTTTTGTTTATAGAGACTTGAACGTCCCAAACTAAACACAACAAAAAGTAAATAGATTTTATCACATTTGTCAGTGCATTCTGTTTTGAACGATGGTATCACGTCTGCCAATCCATACAAGGACAGGCGATCTATGGCTTAATCGCTTGTATTCCAATCCCTCATAGACCTCAGCCCAGCTGTGGGAGAATTATGAATTGTGACGATGAATGTGAAGTTGTGAATTGTCACGCCATGATAGTCCCTAGCTTTCTCATTACTACAATGCCTTGTGGGGTGAAAACTCCGTGCTTACAAGTTCAGGGTGCTCATTAATAACGTGTTCATTCAATTAAAGAGATCGCTATTGTTCCGGAGTAGAACAGCTAGTAATTGAATTTCTATAAGGTGTGTAGTTTGATAACACGATAAGAACAATAGGTATAATTTAAGACTGACAGAATCAGTACACGTTATGGGAACAATGTCAGTAATAGTCTTTGTTCATTGAATTTTTCTTATTGATTCTGGAAGTAGTATGCTTGTGTTTAAGCACTTTTAATTATAACTGGCAGTCATAATTAAAAGTCATTGACAGCCACCTTTCAAACTAGACTTCCGGATGTTACCTATGTCTGGTTTTAGGTAAAGCAGCCACACTTTTAACCTGATTGGCATTACCTACCTATTTAAAATAATGTTACAGTGAGACATTGCACTCAATCAATTTATAGTTTCATAGTAATGATTAATAACTATGTTAGTACATACATATCTAATACTAAATATATACATATATATAATTTGAAATGAAAACTTATCAAGGACCGATGGCAAGAAAGAGAGAAAAATATTTATTTAAGCATTTCAGGCACATTATGACAAGCCTAATCTGCCTAATACACCATATAAATAAGTAATTTAAATTAATATCGCATATAGGAGTTATCGCATAATGAAAAATAACACGCGTGACAATAAATTCGTGCGCAGGTAACGTTTAACAATTTTAAAGGGAGGGTACTAGGGATACAGGTTTCCCGACGCGAAGCGAGGGAGGGCGGTTTATTAGTAAAAAATATATTACATACCTGCAATCGAACTAAGACGAGAGCTCCTGCTGAAGTAACTAGAAATTAATGATTTTTGCAGGTAGTCGTGGACGGCAACGAAAGGGTAGGGCTGCATACCTACTCTTCTGCTATCTTGAATCCTTGAAAAAATTAAGACGATATGACTCTCCTCAATAATATGGGAATCAATGAACTGTCATGCGTCAGATTAATTCCTCAAATCATTAGGTACTATTGCACTATTGTAATTTATAAGTTACAACTCTTTTTAATGGTAATTGTAATTAAGTAATTATGTTCAATATAAAACGATAGTATCATATTCGGCCGTTGGACAAAGGCCCACGAAGTGTTTATAGAGCATGACGCGATGACACACCACGGCGACCACCGACCACCGCGGTACGACCTACCACACCGGGGCGACAGGATGTGTAGCATACTACTGTATTTCCTGTCACATACAGGTTCTAGGGTGTACCGGACAGTACCGGTCGTTAACTCTTCTTAATAGATCTTTTTTATGTAGGTAAATAATTGACAAAGGAGTTGACGGTGGTTATGAAAGGTATCATGATGCGTTGTCGATCAAAAAAATGAGAAGAATAAAATAGAGTTAATTCTTAATATTGAATCGATTTCACTTTACAAAAACAAATTTTACAAAATGTCATGTTGACATAGATATTTGACTGCTTATAGCACCATTCAAAATGAAATATTATTGAGCTTAGAAGCATGGAACTACATTACACTGATATACTTTTGAATTATTTTATTAATTAGTAAACCCGTCCTTGCTTCGCTTCGGAAAACATGTCCCGTAGTACCTACGCACATTCAGAAATTGTTAGGCGTAATTTTTTAAACTGACATATCTTTTTAATTTATTCCATGTTCGCAGACAGCGATCAGTTACAATTTATTATACATATGTATAGATTATTATCCATCAACAATGTTGCAATAAAACGGCAATGACGCTATGAGATAAGGGCGATTTTTTAAATTAAACCTAAAAGAAAATTATGTTTTCTGGTAATAAAACGGTAATAAAACACCCAAAAACCTCTTATGTATTTATTTCTATATTTAAAAAACCTGTCGCAACTTTAGTCAGTTTGTTATTTTCCTGTAATACGGTGATTAATCTGGGTAATGTGTATATTAATTACTATTGTATTAAGGCACGCCGGTAGCTGATTGCTTGCTCTGTAGACAAATTGAAATTGTAGGTCAATACACCTAGTTACACATTTAGATCCAGTTTAAAAGCCTTGCATAGCAATTTATGTAAATAGCAAGTGAGCGTAAAATACCTGAGAGATCGATAAAATACCAGCTGAGAACAAACAACCCACAAGTTGTGCTGCCGTTGTTCGGAGTCTTTAGCCAAAATAGTCCTTGTGAGCCCATAATAGCTGTTAAAACTGGTTGCGTAATACAGTCTATTGTGTCTGGCATTTTGTAGTCTGTACTTGTAGTTAGAGTAATCCCATAAAAGGTCTGACGACTTCCCGATAGCAGCTCCGGTATACAACTAGGCAAGCATTTGATAGGTTTCCTGGTGGCGTGGCGTCTGGCTTAAGTGGATGCTTTATTTCAAAACTGTAATTCTTGGACCGGCGGCCGACCGACGGCCTACAAATTGCACACTGATTGTATCTTTGTAATTGAAGGGCTTTGACTCATGTAAATAAAAATAGCAATTAGAGTAAAGGTGTTTGAACCTAGTAGATCTAAGTTCTATGATCCCTTATTGATCGCACCACAAATTATAATTCTACCCTAATAAATACCTATATATTCTACTATAATTCACAACTATAACTCAAAAACTCCAAAACGGATATTCATGGTTTACAAATTGCCTACATTAACGATCTGCCCGTAAAACATCAAATTAGGACTACGATCCAATAATTGTCACAGGCAATGTACCCTGTGCAATATAAGTATTATAAGTATGTACAAAATTACTAACAATGCTTTGCTTTGACCAAGCGTTACTCATGCAGCGACACTCATGCAGCGACTCATTGCTGGTAGGCTGTTTACTGCTACTTACTATAATACATAGTACGTACGTACACTACGTACCACATACTATGGCTTAGTTAGACTACATTGGACCTGTTCTCAAAATGACGTAAAGTCAAAAGATTTATTCATAAAAGGCCTTATGCCTTATTCGGTAAATAAGTACCCTGTTGAGAACAGGGTACTTATTTAGGACCTATTCGCAGTACTATGACCTAAGGATAATGCAAATATTCGGGACTGGTGGACCTGAGGCTAGGGTTGAAAACGGTACTTTAATATATGGTATTGTACTGTATTTCAAGACTTACTATACTTTTTAAAGCGTACTATGTTTTTTATAACTATTTATAAAAAATGCTTCAATTGCGTCGTGTTTGAATAGTTTGACACATTTCGTTTACAAAAACGTCTCAAACTAATTAGACACGAAACAATTGATGCATTTAAGACTTGGGCCACTGGTTGTCCGTGAAGTTCTAACTGGTAGTTTTAATTTTATGGAAGCGAAAATTATAAAATTTCGATTGCCGAAATAATAATTTTGTATGAACTACCGTTATTATAATTACGTAAATTGAATCTTTCCCGCTTTGTTATTAATACGATTATATTATTATTGAACGTATAACGACGGTTACAAAACAGCTGATAAGTCAAACAACAGGTGCTAAATGTCGATGCTGTTTGTTGTAGGAGTAGGGGAATGGCCCTTTGAATAGCATGCCAGGTAGACGATTAGCAGTATTACCACCTCTGGCATTTTATTTACTCAATGCCGACGGACGTGACATCTAGTGTGATACGTTGAAACTACGTTTGAGGCAACGCAGTGAAACGGATTGAACGTTGGTTTTTTCATATCATGTGCAGTAATATGATTAAAAAAAATTAATTTGGTACAGAAATTCAGTAAAACAAAAAATGGTTGCCTGTAAAGTCGGTTTTACGGGCGAAGATTTTACGTGACAACGTCTTTTTCTCGGTAGAATATTTATTGATATGAATATAATTAAATTGCGCAATAGGAACAAGGAATTGAATGAAAATAAGAATTGCACAAATTTTAACTATAGAAATATATTTTGTTTACTAAAACATTGTACATGTAAACTTAAACTTAACGCGCCGATTCAATGCGCCTAATTCTCTAGTGCTGCGCGCGCGACAGACCGATCATAGTTGAGTGGGAGAGAGACGCAAGGCATTCGGCGGGCCTCTCTCTCGTTCGGTGACTCATCGTAACGTTACCGAGCGTTACTATTTTTCATAAGTGACTCCCAGCTAACCTAATTTAAGACGTTGTCACGTCAACAAAAAACGTGGTGAACGATTGCAAGCATGTGTTTTTCAGAAACATTATTAGGTAGACGTGCTGCTGTGATGATATCAGTATCACCAATCAAACAACCACCAATCAATCAATCGCCAATCAATCAATACTAGTAGTACTAAAAACGCGCGTTTTTGACATCAACATACACGGAAAACGCGCAGTTACAGCACACAATACAACTGCTTTTATAACTGACTGACTTAGCTGAGTAGCAGTTGTTTTAGTTAACAGTTGATATTATAGATGGCGTTATTTACAATTATTACTTTTCTCCCGTGTAAGCGTTTCCAATATTGTAACATTTCTATAGGTCAGTAAATGATTGTACCTATGATAAAAATGTAAGTAAAATCCAATTATTTTTTCGAGGCCTTTTATCCTCCTGTGAGACTTCTTGGATGTTCTTTTATAGTTAAACTTAAACACTGGTAGGTACAACACTATCAATTGATGTTTATTTACTGTCCAATTTGTGCATGTGCATTAGGTTCTGAGTTTACTGAGTTATTCTGACTGCCTCATTTAAAGAGTACATTGCAAGGTTCGTTATAATTTATGGGTCTGTAATTATTGGTGTAGTTATAAATACCGTCCTTGACTCGGCAGGAGCATGTTACCGGCGGAAGTCAGTGGAACTGGTTGTAGCACCCCAAGAGGTTCACGTTCCGCTGGGTTCTTCGTTACGCTTCGCCGCACTCGCCGCACCATTGACCCCCTGGATTTTTGAAACTCCAGAAGCTACTCTTTTAATATTTCGTTTTTACACCTTGTTTTGTTTTTATTAAATCGTAAAATTTCACGATTTTCTGTTGGAAACTTGATGACTCTACTGTTAGCTATCCAACACTTAATTATGTATTTAGATTTACTGACATCTAAATCGGCTAGGAAAGTCAACGATATCGTGGCAATTTCTTGTAACTACAGAAATTATCGTCATAACCATGGACTTATTATTAGTAATAATAATTCAATGGTCATAACTCACAATAATTTCACTGCAAGTCTCTTCGCCATAGGAGAAGAGACTCTACTATCTGGTATCTGTCCAAATTTAATAATTTGGACATAGTCTACCACATTGGCTAATTGTTTTTTTTTATCAAAATGATTTAAAAGTACCTGTACATACCTTGTAAGTATAATTTAAAAAATGAGTTACGTTCGTCGAAATACCGAGGTAGTCCTTATAGGCCTCTTATATTTGCATTCCACTTTTACTGGAATTGCCGCAACACTCAAAATCTTATGTAGGTACGAGTACTTATCTTGCCACAACTGCGTCATACACATCAGCAAAATTTCTCTAGGGGCTGGAATATTTCCAGCACGGCACAAAATTGCTAACGTATAAATGTTCCTATTCAAAGTTGTCGATCGACCGACGATTCATTTTAATAATTACAGGTAAGAAAAAAAGTATTACCTCCTTACTACTATGTTGGACTCCCAAACAGGGGGACTGGGTTCGAATCATATTATGATTCTGAAAATGATGACATGAAAGATAATGCATTTAATCGTCTAGGTTTGTTATAAAGTTCGTATTGGATGACGTTAGTTTTACTTGCACCAGGTTTCTAAAGGACCTTCCTTCCGTTTCCTTACAGTAGAGTGTAGAAAATTCTGCGATGAATTACAATATATCTTTCAGATGACTCAAGTTGTCATTAACGTAGTTGCTCTACGTTCAATAGTACTAAGTCCACATGCCACAAAGTAAGGAAATTAGCGGCTTTGCTTCGGTTTCCAGTTGTGGTAGCACAGGTGTCGTGATTGTTTACAATGTGCAAACTCAATGGCTCGCAGCGGGAGGGGGGTGCAGTGGCGACCCACCGGCCCCCTGCCCCCTTGCCTCCAAGCCCCGCGGTGCTCGCGACCGGCGCACGCGCAGAAAGTCGAGCCAGTCGCCCGCCGCGCAGCCTCCTGTTTGTTTACATCCGATAATGCTTTGTGTTGTGACGTTACCATTAAAACTGGACACCTCCTGACAAATTCAGCCACTAGTGTTACAGTGTTAGTTATATATATGAGGGGTCAGTGATCGGTATAAGAAACGTGGGGACAGAGGAACCAACCTCGATTGCCGAAAGCATTGTCGCATTTACGCTCTTACCAGTTTGCAAGTTATTTCTATTTGCACAGTTGCAAGCTTCGTTGGATAATGTAACAGACGCCTCGGTAGTGAAGGTTATAATTCATCTAATCACACGCGAACGGCGAACCGCAAGTATTTAATGGTTAAAATGGTTGCTGCTATTTCTTGCGGGTCTTCCGACGGTTGAATGTTATTGCCAGTTAATTGTGATTTCCCTCTTGTTGAAAGGAAACAGTAGGTTTCTGGTTCCCATTTAATTGAAACCTTATTCCGATCGCTCGTTAAAATAAGAACGTAAATTGTACAGAGCCTGAGAGCAGTCTCTTGGTCCCACTGTGGAGCCACCGTTGCGTGACTGCACGCAAGTTCGACGCTCTTGTTCGATTGCGATGGATAATGCAACAATTATAAATACCTAACATTACAAGTTTACCAATAAATTATATTATGGTCCGATGCATAGAGAGTTCTACATGGCATTCTTGTCTGTCCACTTTCTTTCCCTTTTCGGTTCATGAATTACAATATGACTTAACTTTCTAACTATGCTACCTACGGCTATGCTGTTCTTGTATAATTAAGTTGATATCGTTTGTCCACAACTCCACATACTATGTTCATAATGATGATCTATGCTAATGACTAGCGATTTACGTATTGAGGCTACACTTTAAAAATGCCTCAACCATGTGATTTACAAAACCAATTAGCTACGTGATTTGTCAACTTGTTACAGCTAAGTATACCAGCCTTAGGAACTCATAATTACTTAAACCAAACCAATACGAGAATCAAACTCGGAACAAAATTGAATAAAAATATCAAAAAATTGGCGTAGGTACTTTAAACCGAATTATCGAATTCTTCGATTTAAAATACCTTATTGATATCGGTTACTTTGTTATGTGGCAATGTTTTAGTTCATTTTATAGCTACAATAACTCGATGACTGGGATAAAGTTGCTGCTATTTTCCTGTGCATTGTTAGCTATAGTGAAATGGTAACTTAATAACTGACATCGATCTAGATACCTAGATCCCGACACCAGTAGAAAGCATCGTGAGACCTCGCGATACTTCCAACCGACAATTTCTGTAACATCGACAGTTTTTGTTACATTACTACATTGCTAAGTAATTGCTTATATTGTTAATCAGCAAACACATTAAGCAAGTTCTTCCGCTGTATCTTTATTTATTACTTGTTAGGCCAACGAGAAGACTGGCAGTTATTTTATTTATAAAGTTGTTCTCGATGTAAACCACACGCGACTTTAAACCGATTTTATTGATATAGGTACATAAGTTATATAGGCTACTCAACATTTTTTTATATCTTTTATTAACACAATTTCGGAAATTTGGTTTACTACCGTGTTTGTAATAGAATGCAGGTTTACCAAGAGTAGTTCCAACACGATTACAAATAAACAATTTCTTAATTACTTACTTGATTTAATCAAGTACCTACCTACCTAATTCTGTACCATGCCGCTAGGCCGCTACCCATCCGTGAATATGTCAAGTCATTCAGAGATTACCTACACCACGTACGTACCTAAATAAATAGTTCAGGCCAGTAAGTTAATACATACATATATAGTTAATACATACATAATGTATGTATTATGTACCAGTCCGAATAAACCAAATATCCCACGTAAATTCAGCATTTAATTCAGATAACCTCCATACAAGAGCTGACAATGGATTAACCCGCAATGAATGGCTCGGTGTAGTAACGCCGAGGCAACGCCGGTTAATCGCCGATTGTTCAAGATTATCGTCAGCTATCTAAGGTTACCAACTCCGTAGGAATTTAGCTTCATTAGTTATTACTTACAGTACTTGCTTAAAACAATGATGTCTTTAGAAAATACCTGAGTTTTATCTGATAGGTATTTTTTTGCAAAGGTTGTTTTAGAAAGTAAGTAGGTATTAGGTAGTACCTATCTCGCTCTTGTATCGCATCGGAAAAAATCGGTTGTTTGTAAAGTAGGTTTACGGACGATAGTTTTAAGTGAGAATGTCATAAAAAAACATTGATGAAAACACATTGTCGAGTATTCAACATTTGTTATACCTAAATAATGGCTTCCGTCGAGGTGGGCGGGGGGTTATTGTAAAAGTTCTCGCAGAAGGCTCGCGTGGCAGCGTTCCAGTATCAGAACTATTCTAACTGCTAGCTTGGAAATCACGTTCTGACGTCAGTGGAACGGGAAACTTTTTGTGCACGCAGCCCATCAATTTATAAGACGTTATCACGTCAAAAGTTAAAGGATTCCGCCTCCAAAACAATTGGCATAAACAGCAAAGTAACTTACATGTAAAAGATATCCCACCAAAAACATTTTCATGTAAAATATTGCCAAGACGACACTATAATTATGGCTTGCACAGTCGAAGTTATCATAAATCTCATGTAGAGCCAAGCTTCTAACTCCATACGGCTCCCTCATTTCACAAACTCTACATCTTAGTCAAAATGTGTGGCTTGGCAGTCGATATTTTTCAAATTAATTTTAAATAAGTGAAGTAGGTAGGGATCTACCTATAATCAGTTTAATAAAACTAAAAAGGTAAAAAGGTTAGTAAACTTATTTACTAACTTTGCCCTCTCATGTGACGCATGCAGTAGGTACCTAAATTAAAAATGAAACAGAACCCTACAAGCTATTCAAGACACTGTATTAGTAACAAATCTCAGCGAAACATAAGACATTCCCTTTCTTTGTTCCATAATATGCCCATTGAGCGCTGTAAGATTAACCCACACGGAGCTGAAGAGAAATCTTCATTTTTAAAATGTAGATAGATAAATATTTGGTTTTTTTTCTTCATAGTTATAGAAATGCTAGACAGTTTGAGAAACTATAACGTATTATTATATGATTGTCTCTACGTAATCGTAATGCTCTTAAAAATATTTTTTTCTGGTCTTTTTGATGATCTTTTGATTTTTTTTTTCCTCATTTTAATTCTGATTTCCATCTCTTTAGACAAAATTCACTATTCTTGAAGCCATAAGTTGTTTTGTACTTCGGTCTGTGGGGATTTATTACAGCTAAAACGAACGAGTTTTCATTAGATATGAAATAAATTATTTAAATATATTCCGAAAATGTCTATCGTACTGATTTTTATGTAGGTATACAAGGTCATTAAAAAAATTATACGTAGTAAGTACTTAACTACTCACCTAATTAGTAAAGTTGATTGTGCAGATGGTAGATACCTTTATGATAAACTAAAGTATAACACAAAATAGATTATTGAATGATGAGTACTCATAAGGTACTCATAAGCATTGTTTTACTATGTGTAGTGTAAGCAGTGTTGCAATAGGAGGGGAATAATTTCCAGATAACGATAAAACGATAACGTAATTGAGGCCGCAAGCAACACTAGCTAGTGTCCGCGTCATTTGCTAATTTTCTCCGTAGTTTTTGCACGTCTGCACTCCAAGCGGTATTCTGTTCACCATTCACTAATGAGCGAGCCACTTGTGGACCCAATATTATATTGACAGTCAATGTTTACCGAATACCGTCCGTCCAAACTCCGTTATTAATATTAATATTGCCGTAATATTAGGGAGTGCGCTACTTGTTTTTTTTTTCGACTTTACTAAACCGTGTAATTTTTGTAGAAGCAATGTGGCTTAGTAAGTTTTATAGTGAATATTTTCAGTAATGGTGTATAAAGAAATTGTGTGTACTGTGAACGTGTAAATTTGTTTAACCAATAACATAATAATGATGGTAAAATCGTGACCGAAGGCAAAGTCTCCTACTTTACGTGCGGCGAAAAACTGCCTCATGCACGTATTCAATGATGAGTGATCTAGAGATATAAATTGCGACACGATGAAGGATGCCCCTCGATGTGAGGATGTGGCCGATAAGTTGGTGAGGCTTTTTGGGTGGCGGCAGACTTATCCGGTGCAGAAACTACAAAGGAATTTACTGCGGGAAACGAATGAAACGGTAAGACTTATCAGTAAAGTTACATGTTGTTTTAATTTTTAATATGTTACTCTAAATTCTAAGCTATAATCAGTGGCTATAATACATAAGTATTTGCCTTATTATATTACTCTTTACTCCTGTGTCATATAATCTAGTAAGTAATTGTACCCTCGGTCATATAATAGCAAAATGACTATCTACCACGAAACTGCTCTACTTTACTGCTTTATTAAATTTTGATGGACGTATTAAATTATTTTCTTGTTTTCTAAGGATACTTACTTACATGGGTACTATTTACTACTACAATGTTATATAATAAGACAATTATTATTCCACAATTGTTTTTCATAACCTCGTGATGTTTGCCCAGCATCGAACTTCCTAACTCTACCTTTTAAAGGTAAACATTATCTACTTATTGAAAGGAAAGTCGAATAGTTTATTATATTGGCAGAATGTGATCATTTTTAGGGTCCCGTGGTGCCAATGGGGCAATGGTGCCAATGGGTGCCAACCTAAATGGTGCCAAGGGGCCCTATTGCTAGGACTCTATCTATTGAACCGTATTGACAGATAGTAATTAACTTTTATGTTTTTAGTGTTTTGCATTGCTATAGCTGCTACAACAACATATTATGTTTTTCGGCGTAAATGTAGCACGATGCCGATGGCCAGAAACGCTTCATGCGAGTCCGACGCTTGATCATTTTTTATTACATCTTAAAATCCTAATACATTTTATTTGTGCTTAAAATTCACAGCATTGTTATATATTGCAGCGATGATTTAATGAAACAAGTATACATTCTTTATATGATTTAGACTTGAATATATTACACCAATCACATACATACTCGTAGTTAGTAACGCAAATGACAATGACATCGACAACATAATTACACCTCGCACGGTAACTAATGAAATACTTTCCAACGCTTGCGGATAACAATAGGCCCGAGAAAGTGCCTTCGTTTAGTACAATAGTTATATGTGCCTGGTACCTACGTGTCACTTATCTGTGACATTTTTTCCAACTTATTCATTAATTAATGCGGAAGTAGGTGTAATAAAGGCGGATATTTAAGTCTGCGATTGGAATTTCGTACATGAAATAATTAAAGTAATATTTTTTATTTATTCCTTTTTGCCGTTTTTAAGCGGAAGCTAACGCACATAGACAAACATTCTAAAAATCATTATGGGATCTCATCTATTAAGTAGCCTGCCCTGCAGACTACCAATAAATTTACATTACCGACCTCAGCATCAGATAATATCACATTCTTGAGATAGTTGCTTTTACTAATGAGTAACCAAAGGTGTGAAGATAAAGCTTCTGATAACACTTCGTTGTATAGATTACTATGCCGAATATAATTGTAACTTGAAGTCCAACAAACTCGACATGCCCACCAAGAAATGTTATAGAGTAGGTATTCCTATGAAGCTATTTAAGTAATTATATTAACGACTCTAGAGCTATGTATGTATAATAGGAAATCGGGTAAAATTTTCGCATAGGTTAAATTTGGTGTGGAAAACTCTAAAGATCGAATTTTAAACTATACAAGAAGTAGTGAAAATCGGGCCAGAGTGAGCGACTTGGAATTGAATGAAAGTAATTTAAGTTTTTATCGTAAAACTACATGACGCTGTACTGTCATTAAAATATATATATTAGCGTTGACTGGTGGGGGTTGTTGATAAATTTGAAATAGAGTAAAAATCTGAGTAAAAATATAACTTTGTTTAAGTATATGATTTACATTGTGTACAACTAATAATAATATAATAATAAAAACTTAACTTTTAAACTTTGTTTAAAACCATCAACTCACAGTTTTATTTTTTAAACCGTCACAAAATAAAAAGTAAAAATTATGTATATTTTCTACTTTAAGTAATTAACTACAGCATTACCTACATTTTGTTTCATCTATGTACAAAAATTTACATATCAAACAAGTTTCAAGCTGCGCTTATTTCATTTGCAAGTAGGTATTTGCATTGATGTCTGTAATATCTCTATTTTGTTTAGCATTTGCATACACTTCAGCCACTCAGCCTGCAATTGTCATGCTTCAATGTTACGTACAGTCGCGGTATAAAGCATTATATCTAATACTGTACATATAAATCTGTACAATAAATCTGTAACTGATCGCCGTCTGTATATGAAAGACTAGCATTCCGCCGCGGCTTCGTCCGCCAAAAATCCCTAAACATATAAAAGTTCATAAAATCGGAGAACTTTCATACTAACTTTGCCCCCTCTTTTACCCCTTAAGGGATGATTTTCGGAAATATTTTATACACGAATGATAACTTTCAGTGAAAAGCCTTCGTACTGAATTTTACTCGAATACCCTCAAAAACGGCAAAGTTTCATACTAACTACTAGCCCTTATAGTTTAGGCCCTGCGTTGATATGTCAGGCAGTCAGTTAGTCAGCTTCTCCTTTTAAATATGTATATGGATATATGAAGAAATCTATTATTATTTATACTATATTGCAATAAAATCCAAAACAATATGTGTTTGTGTGTTGGTCTTTGGTTTTGTACGCGTAAATCTCAGAAACAGCTAAACTGATTTGGGTGCGGTCCAATATTGTATTGTGGTAAGCTTATAATATAAGTAAATTGACACGTGAAGTAAAAACTACCTATTAGCCCTTTTTTAAGAGCAATGCAGCACGCACGCGTGCACAATTAAATTGAGAAGAAACTTATTTAAGTAAAAGTAAAAAATAAAACATTACTTGAACGTAGTTTCTGAAAACTAAGTGTCTGGTCTTATTTCGGCCACTATATAGTTGCACTAGTATGATTTGAACATCGAATGCATAAACGAATTACTCGCAAAACATTAAAATACGCAGGGCAGAATTATCTGATTTAAACCATTTCTGACATTATTGTACTGATGGTACCAACGTACAAATGGTGGTAGGATTGCCATCCGACTCGCACAATTGTTGCCCGGTTCGCATAACCAACTTCCTGTGTATTCATTACATTCGACACTTTTATTTGAAATAATATTCGGTGTTTTATATATTATAATGAATTAACGGCCGACATTTAAAAAATAACAGTTATTTTACGTTGCGATCAGACAAAGCAAGCAGAACTTAATTAGAAGATGTTATCTTTTTGTAAAAAAATAAAGATTTTTTCAATCTTTCAGTGAGTTTAATCAGTGTTGCAGAAACTAATTTCACTGTCCGAAATGACTTGAATCCGAGGCGATTGGAAACTTATCAAGATTTACAAGTGGTTGGGATAGATGCTTTTTATTGCCAGGATTTGGATACTGAAATAAAATTTGGTGCCCAACAAAGTAATTACATTACTTTATTAAAAAGAAAAATACGTATTAGATCGTTGAAGCTTTACACAATTTGAGTGTTTAAGTCTTCAAGTAAAGTTAAAAATCGGTAAAAGATTAATCCATTATGTATGGATTGCATGTTGACGTCAGGTATTCGTACGTTCAGTAGGGACTTAATCTAGAACTGTGTACCTACATAACTCATAACTTGCGGTGCACAATAGAACCTTGATTAGACGCGATATAATCTCGCAAGCAAAAACTACTTAGTGTCTCACGAATATTGGCTTATCGTCCGCCGTAAGTCGTAACGCACGCGTCACGTTATTAGTTTGACTGATATACGTATAAATCCAATTTAATTGTTTGACGGGTGTACGTCTTGTTATGTAAGATTGTTTTAAAACTTTAATAAGTAAATTTAATATTTTTAAACCTTTAACACCTATTAATGGTATGTTATAAAAATACCTACCGATATTCAGTTTTATTAGATTTATGTTTAGTCTTTTGGAGAACCTTGAACAAGATTTGGTGATTGGAACTGAAAATAAAATGTTTAACATGTGAACAATACGAGTACATTAAAGTATCGCATGTGTCGAATTACATAAACACAATTTTTATCCTTAGTGCCAATGCCAACCAATAAAAGTAAAATAAATTAGTAATGAAAAGTAAAAGAAGAGAACACGTAGTAAAAGAACGAAAGTTTATCATAGTGTGAGACTTCAATGACGATTACTTGTGCAGATAAATTACATTTTTAACGGTTATAGTAATAAGGATTGCGAAATAGAGAGATAGAGATAGGATTTCGAGAGAGAGGGATAGAGACTGAATGAGATCAGCAAAGGAGTGAGATTTGTGCCACGCTTGGGAGGTTGGGAGAGTCCTACGTAATAAAATTATAACCAGCAGATATTCTGTAAAGGCTCTGTTAATGTTTATGATGATGAAAATAATGATATTTTTAGTACAATCACCTAGTTAATAAAATCATCAGATTCGGCTTTAATTTTGTTTATAAGTAGTGTTCATTCATTTATGACTTGGGCTTATCCTCATTTTCGATTTGTTTTTATTGGGAGTGGGTTTTAGTGTTTAAAATTTTTTAAATTGACCAATTTCAATGACTAGGCGAACCTTTTCATATTTTTTTGTTAATTTACCTGTGCCGTGAACAAAAAAAGTTCATTTTTATTATTTTACGTTATGTATGAAATATGAAAATTATCCTTAACCCAACAGTAATCTTATTCATGTTAAAATGTTTATTGATTGATTAAGCAATTGTTTATTTCCTTAAGATTTTCTGTTACAAAAAATTACTAGGTCGGCATAACAATTGAAATGTTACGTAATATGGCATTTAACGTCGACAATTCTTCATTATCGGCCGGTTTGTTCGAAGCCAATGCTGATCCATTGAGGCGTTAAATGTTTTTCCGTTGTTAAACTGCTTTGGAGCAAAGAAAACGAATTGATATTCTTTCTGTACTTTGTTAGCGGTTTGCGATCTCATATCTGTATTATTCTGTATCAGGCTTCAGTAGTACACGCGGCGCGGCGCAACTCGACTGTGCGTCTCGTTCGTTTTATTTCAAACGACTTTTAATACGTTAGTTTAGTTGTGAACGTAATTTGTGATGTTGCGGTGCAGTTGCAAAACGTGATGTGTTAATCTTGTGAATTCTGCCCAAAAATGTAGACCAACCAACAAAAAATAAACGATTAAATTTGTGATTAATTACAACGGGTCTAGGAATACAGATCAATATTTTGATAATTTTGCGGATTTATCTGCTGCTGATTTAATTGCGCTGTAACCGAGATTGAAACATATTGTGACAACTTAAGATTTACGTTTGATATAATCATCAATTAGCATTAAGGTTTAGTACATAGGTGTTAAGTTTAAACGGTTAATCACGTTTTAAAACGCTATGTAATAAATGGGTACTTAAAGGGTTCGTAAAATCAAAAAATGTCCATAGACAACTGTTTCTTGTGGAAAAGATTTGCACTGAGTTGCGGTTGCGAAATAATAATGTTTGAGTGATACGACAAGACATTGAGCAGACATTGACCATTAGCACATTTGCATAAAATTGCGAAAAGCTTAGAAATTGCGAATAGGTACGTTCTTTTGCAAAGCGTAAGAATTTCGTGAGTTTCCTTGAGAAACATTAACATAAAATAGTAGTAAATAATACAAGTAGCCCATACCTGACAGAGACTGATTATATTGCCAATGGCCTGCTATTCAGAAGAATGATTTCAATATATTGTAAATTTGGGTTAACCTCCAACGTGAGATAAATGCCATTATCACTTACTGTCACAGCGATTGCTTCGTACGTGTTACATGCGATTGTGAACATCTGTTCTAAATACAGATTACGCCTGTTTCCAGTATCATCTATTATTATACAAACGGTGCATTAGGTACATCAATATCTTCAATTATATTAAATTAACCTTTGTTATTATTCAAGTGCATTATTTTGCCTGTTTAACGCCGTGAAAAGAAGTCGACTCATTAGGAAGAATTTATCGAACAGTTTACTTAAAATTATGGAACAGCCCTAGCCGCAATGCAAAGATTATGCAAAGTCGCAACATACATAAATCCTTGTCCTTTTCTTTGGCGATCACAAGCTTTTGGACAAGGTGCAAACAATTCTTGCCCATTCCATTGACGTAATAACCACTTAGCAATTCGACACGCGCTTACTTTGGTACCATAAATGCGTGCATTTCCGATGGCCTACTAAAAAGGTTACAGACAAATTGGATTGGATATATGTAATAATTAATATATTAACTTGGGTTCCGAACGTCGTAACCACGAATTTTTCAAGTACGGGTGATAGGTATTATTGTTACTACAACAGTATCCACTCAAATCTAACAGATAAATTGAACGTAAATCATCGTTCGCAATTACTTAAGTAAGCTCAGCTAAAAATAAAAAAAATGGCACTAATTCCATTTTTGAAATACATTATACCTACTTAATAGTTTTGAAAAAAGAATATGAATATGCAGCTTTAATCCGGCAGGATGTCAGGACGATAAAAAGAGTGAAAGATGATCGCGGAAGTACTTTTTCCGTGAATTCTGAGAAGAGGATCGCCTGGCCAGTGGCCCAGTGCTCACGGCCGGTGAGTTTAGTTTAGTTTTTGCTGGCGGTTTCGCCCGCATGGGAGTATTATTTTGATTGATTACATTTCCCGGATCTCAAACTATCTTCATACCAAATATCATCTTCACCGATTTAGCGGATTAAGAGTGAAAAGGTAACAGACAGACGGACAGGGTTACTTCGCAATATTAGTACGGATCTGCAACAAAACTTGAAATTTGAACATAATTCACAGGTATTCTGAAGTCTATAAAGGCTAAATGACATAGGCAACGACATTAAATTTAGCTTGTTCTCTATTAATTGGTTTAGATGATTTGATTTCCCTTAATAAGTGCAACTTGAAATTGAATCACTAATCGTTTATGGGATGTAACATCTGGTACACAGCGGTGAGACCGTGTTTGGTCAGCGACGCGCGAAGGTCAAGGCTCAATCGCGCCACTGACCTGGTACAAATAGCTTGATACATCGACCACTCTATAGTTACACTCAAATAGTGCTTTGTTAAATCAGATTATAAAATAGCAAATAGACAGCTACAACGATGGTTGATGAAACGAAATGTCACTTTTTACATCAGTTACGAACCGTTTCATGACTTTGTTGACCAAAGTTAGTGAAATCGAACTCGAGAGTTTCACGTTCACGAGTGAGTGACTGAGATTAGTGATCATGTGAATTTTAATATGGTGTTGGTGAATGGTTAACAAATGGAAGAGCCGGAAGGAAATCCAGTACCACCACCGAGGCTTAAGAAATTGGCTAAATTGGCAGCCCAGAAAGTTGAAAGGAGATCTGTCACTTGGGTACCTATCTCTATTTTTATTGCTATATATATTTATTTATGTAAAGTGTATATTAGAACATCAACTTTGGAAAATTATTGCTAGACTCCTGACTTACGTTAAATGCTGTTTTGTGTACTTTTGAGCCTAATTCATCTACTTAGTAGGTACATTTTACTGAACGTGAAATTTAAAACCTTTAAAATGCCACAATTAGAAATACCTGGAATGTAAATTCAATGCCATTGGATCAGGGATCGTTGTCAGTCCATTTAATATGCGAGTTGAAAATAAAAGAGTAGGTATTGTATTATTTGAATATACGTACGTGAAAGATGAATAATTCGCAAGTACTCTTGACATGAATAGAGGGCTTGAGCTGAGCCCATCGTGAGAGCACTGACAGGCACACAAAAGCATACAGACAGACAAAACAGATTGATGAGCAGACAAAACATGTAGGTATAGTTAGGTAGGTACAACAACACCGGCTTCCTACAGTTCATTGAATAGATTGAATGGCGCAAACACCGTGTGGGAAGTTTTCGCGTTATTCAAGCTCGGAACGAGAAAAACACCAAATTCGCCAAAGCAACAGTATCCTCGGTTACAGACTTACAGTTATAATAAACCACTATGTCACTTGCGCAAATCATGCATTTGACAGTCAAGCATTGCGTGTGATACGATGAAAATTCTTGGAATTTCTTGGTTGGACGTTTTTACAGGCCACTCAATAAGACGTGGTTGCCGCTGTACATATAATTATTTTTGCTTACTCTGCAAAAGCTTTGCAGGTATTTCTATACTCTGTCTTTGGGAGACTGGAAGACACTGAACAGTGATGACTTGTAGTTTGTAGTACAGGTTTGAAAAACCTAAGTCAGGCATCAGGTTAGAACTGTGCTAACACTAAAACTTGTTAAAACTCTCACTAATTTAAGACATTTGTTAGAGCAAACAGTCACAATTTACGAATTATTCATAATACTAAATCTCAAACTCGGTGCCGGTCGAGAAGGAAGTAAGGAACCCGCTTGTACCAGTCGGACTTACCATCGAAACAAATCAACGTCATCAACATTGACTTCAAGCGGAACTAAACATTTCCAGGATACATGATTTTATCGGCATATTACTCTGCTATTTTTATTCACTAGTTCATGATCTGCATTCTTCAGCTGTTTAAAATTATATACATGACGCGCGCTATAGACGAACGTGTGAAGTTCTACTTTTTAAACGCGACGGGAACTATCGCCATTCGCCATACCACAACTACGTTGTCGCAACAATAGGGTAGTTGACAGTAAGAAAATATTTTG
Source organism: Ochlodes sylvanus (assembly GCA_905404295.2). NCBI lineage: Eukaryota > Metazoa > Arthropoda > Insecta > Lepidoptera > Hesperiidae > Ochlodes > Ochlodes sylvanus. Next base: position 6,017,329 of record FR990126.1, on the reverse strand, counting down.
AAGATTTCTATTTTTTATGGTAGCTTAATATTTACAAATGCGAAAAATCGATCTCATTGATTAAATAAATCATGATTATTTAATATTTTTGAGAAATAAAATTCCGAAATTACAGTCACTAGTCACGTGACAGCGAACGCCAATACGACGCGTGACGTCACACGTTGCAAAACTAAACAAACTTGACATAGCATTTTGGTCTTTCCGCTCAACCAAACAGCTCTTCGTTTTCCAACATATGACGTCACACGAGTCGCCATGACAGTTTGACGCGTTTTTTGACGGAAACGTCAAATAGTTCATGAAAATATAAAATAAAATATGTTACAGTTAGTATTTAACTGAAATATTAATATTTCAGATAAATTAAACCATTTGGCAAACTATGATTTAGTTTTTCAAAATTAGTCAACTAGCCTATTGCGTTCCCCGCCACACATACGCCATTAAACCTTCCGTTCCCCTCGACGACGTCTCATCAATCGCTATCACCGCCACCACCTCAACAAAGTCACCACTACATCATTGCCACCAGTCACCACCTTTTCAATTGTCATTCTACTATCACAACTACGACCACACCCGCATCCACGGGTAAAGATTTTCCTACGATGTTATTTTAAAAACCTTTTCATTATTTAACTCCAGGGTCCTGAAACATGGGTGGGTGTGCGAGCCCTCCGCGCCAGTTCTGGTGGTATCCTGGACCCGGACGACCGCGTGCGCGACGTAGCCGACGACCGGGAGACGCTCACGGCGGAATGCACCAACCAGGCCCCGCAGCTGCGAGCGGCGCAGGCTGATGGCGCGAGTGGCTCCTCCGCGGGTACCGCCTCCCCTGATATGTTTCGAGTGAGTAGGATTGAAGTAGTACTTAATAACATCTGTTTTGGACGCATTTACTGGAAAATCTTTCGGAACTTTATAGAATACCTATTACCTACTTTCTACAGCAATTTTAGGATAGGATTTTCACAAACACGGGCTGAAATTTCTCTTATCTTTCTTTCCTTGGCTGTATTCAATAAAAAAAGTTAATATTGTCCCATTATTCGCGCTGTTGTAGTAAGTTGAGGAATAGTTTGTCAAACCATTTTATTATATTCTTATTATTAATACTTACTACTAAATGATATACCTACCACGTACTAGGCATATCAAATAATAATAATAAATTGTTACAAGAACTACGTTAATGTACAATGAAAAAGAAAGGTTTTCATATTTTTTTACAATTAGGCTGAATGTCAATGTAATCCTTTGCTTTGCTTTGTAACCCAATTGAAAGAATCGAAAAGCGCGCCAATTTTAGTACGTCGTGTTTGAAAACTGTAGTGTAGTTTTCGACAAGTTGCGACATGTTTTAGCTCTTTCGAGTAGTTTTCTCATTGAAATAATTGAATTCGGTCAAGTGAAGTTACTGAAATAAATCATTTCCCGTATGATCACTTCATAACATGTCAGCATTCACAAATAACACTTCATCGACTATTTGGAAAATAAAAATGGGTCAGTGTTTTTCTCATTGTTTCTGTTCGGATCAAAGTAAAGAGGTAAGTGGTTTCTACTTTCTATTATAAATACATTTTAAAGATCTCTGGGAAAGTTGACTATGTTTTGTTTGCTTTAAATTTTGTTAATTTGTAATTTTTATAAATACTTACAGCAAGTAATATTGTTCCCAGACGAGATTATCGTAAAATGCGACAAAAGATAGCCAGCCCCCTGCTTTATAGGTACTAGGGCTTCGTGTAAAAAATATATTAGGTATCGGTGCTATTGTTAAGTAATAAATATTCGTAAACACCTGCTTAGTCTCGTTTTTGAGTCAATCATCGAGTGACAAAAACTTGCGTGTTTGAAGCAGGGGCAGCCTTGCGAAGTACTGCGCTGTTTCGGCCTAGACTTCGATCAAAGAGTATTGCAGATATAGGGGCCTAGAGCACTAGGCGTCCTCGGTTATGAGGCGAGACCTGTACCCTGTAGTGGCTGTTGGCCGTTATGAATAGAAGGCGTTGAAGTCTACAGACACTAACAATAGTCAATTGCAAATTTAAAATCTTACTTACTTAGGTACTACCTAATTTAAGAATGTGCTTGTTAATACGCTATTATTATTTTTCTTTCAACTTTGGAACTATAATAAACATCTAACTTTATTAAAGTCGTAAGGTATAATTACTGTTATTGTCGTACACTCGTCATAGTAGCAGCATTACAGAGCCAGCAGAATACCGGTGGTGGACGGGTAACGAGCTAAAAGTAGGCTAACTGGATTACAGCTTGTAAAGGCACGCTCTCGACAGACCATTCAGCTCCGGTTAAGCCTATTACAATTTTACTGTGCGCAGTAAGATATCTAATGTATTTTAATCAGTGCTATGAACTACAAATTGTGTTAGGATTCTTACAGAAATGGAAACCATAGGAGTGTTTAACAAAAGTATACATGCGTTACTTTCTTGTCAGCATAACAAGAAAGCTAACAAAACAATACTTGAACATTGAATACTTGAATATTAAATAACATACTTGAGTGCTTACTTACTAGCTGGTTCCCACGACATAGGTAAGATGGGAGTATAACCTCATAGAAATTATTACATCCTATTTCATACAAACTGCCAAATCGACAAACAGACAAGCAGATAACACAACGATCAGTTACAATTTCGTTATATACTCGTAGTTATAATTTGATTTGTAATTTTGTACACCCAGTCTCCAGCGCGACTAGAAAAAAGAGTAGGTAAGTAATACATAGTCTAGAAATTCCAGCAAGAGGTACTTGGTGTTATTGTCTCGTGCATTATTCAGCATAATGCATTTTGTGGGAAATCGGTCGCGGAAGCGAGCAAATGCGAGGATCATAGCTGGAGCCGTGTTTCAGGGAGGCGGCGTCGTCGGCGGCAGCATGCGCGTCCCCAACACGGACTCGTGTGTGGAGGTGGGCGCGGCCGACCTGGAGGACGGCGCCAGCGGGCTGCAGGTGAGGCGCGGCAGCGAGCCCACGCTGCACCAGGACACCTTGCCGCCGCAGAGACAGGTCTGTGTCGTTTAGAATTTGGGTGATGTTCCTACATGACTGCTGCTAATAAATACCGGTTTGTTAATCCTTCAAGAAACCGGTATTTATCAGCAGCAGTCATGGCCGAATAGTTTGAACGTTGGACTCCCAAAACGGGAGTAGGTACGTCTCCCGATAAAATTGTAAAACGATAACATTATTCTAATTTAGTATAGTTGCGTGTTTCGAAGGGCATGTTAAGCCGGCAGTCTTGGTTATTAGATGTTAAGGTTAAACCTCGTTGAAGGAAACTACATCGAGAGACACACTAATACATTTTTAATTTGCACATTGTCATTATCATATCAGTTATAAATAAACCCTGTTTGGTATACGTCACTTTTAGTTGACGACGGTTGTATCGTTCGTAACTGTAATCTAATAAATCTACCTTAATAAAATCATTATCGTGGAATTTGCGGATAACCTTATGAATCGCAGTCCTTGAAGTCATTAGAAACTTAGTAAGGTTCAGACAGGTTCGCAACTGGGCCTTTCTAATTGGCTACAATATCCTCAATAGTCGATTTGAAAGGATAACTGGTACATGCGTTCTTTGAGTATTATCTACTTATTAAGTATGAACTAACCCATATCTAGTTTTCTTATAATAATCCAAATAAGTTGGAATACAGAGTAGGTATACTTACGAGTACATAATATCGAATCGTTTCTTGTATTTTGATACAGAAGAGGCATCAATGTTCCCAGGTTAAGTTAGTTTAGATATGTTACTCGTGTCTAAGTTATACTTAATGAATAAAGTTGAAACTATTTGACATTCAATCTAATAGATAAACTTAAATAATATACACAAAACCTAAAACTAAAAAGTTAAAAAATAACATAATAACTAAAAAATATTATTAAAAGGAGTCCCTTTAGGCAAGGTTCCGAAGATACTGGCAGCGTTCCCCCTTTGAATAGCTAGGCTAATTCTTTGTCCGAGGTAGCTGCCAGCTCTTCGGTCTCCTGTGATGTCGACTAACCTTTTTGCTATTTCCTTAAAAAGCTTAATAGCACTAGGACCCCACGGACCAAGGGTCTCGACACCGAATGGGACAAAATCGTATTCGGAGCCTAGACCCCGGTATTTAGATGCTTTCGCTTTTTCAGCCGCTTCACAAGCCGCACCAGCTGTGTTGTTGGTTCCATGTAGATGGGAAGGGGCCAGCGTGTCTGAACAGGTTGCATCCCATACCAGCACCCGGCCCATCTTCCATGGAATCAAACTCATACCATCCGGTCTCTTGCCATCGTCTCTGGCAATACCAGTCGGCTCAAGTAGACTTGGCACGTTGACGGTGGCAAGTGACCGGCGTATGATATAGTTAAGTGCGACATGTCTCGAGAAGCGGCCTGCACTTTTTTGGCATGACAGTCCATGATGTCCTAGCTTGTCGACATTAATTTTATAGATTTACTTTGAACTACGTATTCCACAAGTTGGAACTCACGCATGTATCGTATATGAGCCCTTAGGATGCATTTGTACAGTAGGTAACTCAAAACCTTTCAACAAATTTAAATTATTCTGTAACTTTGATCAGAGATTACAGAATTGACCATGACGTTTATCGCAAACAATAAACAAACGCTCAACCACTCACGCCTCCGCAGTAGGAATCCCAGTGTGCGGGTGGCATGGACACTCAAATCAGACAATACAAACACCCACCACTTGACAATCAACATCAGTCACATAAATGTCTGCTTCGGGCGGGAATTGAATCCATTCTGATGGTCTGGTGATTTGTTTCAGGTGTCAGAACAGACGAAGCGATGGTCGGCGGCGGTGGTCTGTCGGGACGACAGCCGCGTGACGCAGAAGGTGCACCCCCTGGACACGCGACAGGAGAGCGCGCAGGAGCGGCAGGCGGGACACTTCCAGCGGCAGTCCAACCGGCTCTCTATGCAGTTTTCAGGACCGGGGTGAGTCGGGACTTGTGAGCCAAAAATTCGAGTATTGGATCTAATTCAATTTGATCGTCAGTTGTAATTCTATGCGGTAGTTCATTCAAGGAATTCGTTTTAACAATAAGAATTAAAAATTTTACTTGAGGGTTAAGTCATAATAAAAATATATGATTACCGGATAAAGCTTTGAACAGCGGTAGCTATTTATAACACTATAATTATAATTATGTGGACTGTGGTGTGTGGTGTGACTGTTTAGCTTACAATAAAAGTAACTACTTTTAATTACAGTCTTACTGTGCCGCTGCTGTAATACAAGAATTTAATTTGCATTCCAACGAGCCATCTGTTATTTATTTTTAATAGAATGTGCTATACATGGCATTCTGTAGCGTCGCTTGATAAATGAAAATGATCAATATTCGCACCGGTGCCGGCGAGACCTTTATCTGTATTTTTTGTTTTGAAGCAGATTCGGTCTTGTCGACCACGTTATCAGTCCACGTCCATTGTCTACATTTTTGTTTCCGAACACCCGATAATATTGCTGAATGATTGATGGCACTCCTTCCTATATGACGTCATGTTCAAATCTCGGTACTACAACGCATATAAACAAAATTATTTAAATGTTAAAATCTACTACATTTAGCACATGTTTACATGTTGATTACTACTGGGCATTGCTCTTAAACATTTCGAGCTCAAGATTAGTCGTAAAGCTCACTACCACGCTCTCGGGCCATGATGGTGATTGGTCAAGTAGGAAGTCAAGCCAAGTCCAAGGACCCGCTTCGGCTTTTTCGTTTTTTTTAATTGCTGAAGGTCGTGCCCGTTCTGGTAGGTAAGGGTTAATGGTAGTGGAGCTGACGAGGTGCTTCGAAGCCACTGCTATAAGAACACGTTTACTAATTTGAAATACGAACGATCATACAACGGTCGGTTTGCCATCTGCCTGAAACCTATTGCAATGAGATTGAAACATTAATCGGGTTAATTATGCGACCAATTACAGTGATGAGGAAATATTAGCAGTGTTTATTTATAAACGTGTGCATTATTCACTCGGTTTCAGGAGCGGGGTATGGCTGGACGCGGCCGACCGGGTCCAGGTATATGGCAGCAAGAGCCTTCCGCGGGACGCGAGGCGGGAACCTTTGGGGCAAGACACGCAGGTCGACGTTAATCAGAATCATAGGTAATAATAATATTACTTGAATTAAAAAAATATATTACTGAAAAATGGTGAAAATCTGACGATGGACTCTAGAGAGTGGAACTCCTCAAGAGGTAGGAAAAATTGATCCGAGTTTAAAAAAAATTGTTGTTGGTTATTATAACAATTCTAAAGCAGTGTATCATCGTTGAAGTCGGTTATTTTTTCTGTAAAGTTTTCGGTTGATAATTTATTTTATTTAGAGTTCGGTTGTGATGATGATGATCAAGTAATTGCTTCTCTGTGCTCTGTTGCCAATATTGCAGTCCATCAATTACAGTTTTGTTTTTATTAAAAAAAATCTTAAGCGCACTTTCAAGATTATCTTTGATAAACATTATCGGAGCCGATAACTATAATCCTAGAAATATTTTGCATTGTAGCAATAGATAGCATCAGTGTCTTTTCCTCTCCTTCAATGTGATAAGTGTTAGCGAGAAGTGCAAAGGGAATCATTTTATCATTAATTCTAATTTATTTCCGCAGGGTAGAAGACATGTTAAGATGGGTGTCGGGAGTAAACAATGTGGCCAGCGTGCATCCTGTTCAGGAACGGCCACTCGATCTCTTACCAGAAGGTAACTTTGCACTTGCATTTCTTAAGTCGTAGTGAACTATTGGGCGCTCTGCATTCAAAATGCGACCGTGATTCATATCTTTTAAGGATGACTCCACCTTTAATACATATTAAATTAAGCTTTGTGCAGTTCTTTTCCATGTAAACTTTAACTATGTTTTCGCACTCCTACGTGAGTGCATTATTCTATTAGAGGGGTATAGATATAGTTTTCTCTACACGTATTAATAGAAAAATAAGCTATAACTCACTTGTTTCATTGTTAGACGTCAAGTCGAGCGTTTAAATGCCCGTTTCTGTTTGTTGATTTAAATATTTTTCTAACATAAAATTTTTGATGTTTTCACAATTAACAACGTGAGCTCTCGTATAAAAATTGAAGAAAACACGCATATTCCATATTAACATTTGGCAAAGGGAGATCTCCGGAAAACTTTGATAGCGTGATTCAGGCTTCGTGACGTCATCGCGTGACGTGGGTGCGATGTCGCCACAAACACATTAATTGATAATACCGGTTGTCAGCGGGGAACAGCGAGCGCGCGGTGTCGGGCGCGGGCGGGCAGCCGGCGGGCGCGCGCGCCGTGCCCGTCGCGCTGGTGAAGGGCGAGAAGGGGCTGGGCTTCACCATCACCACGCGGGACAACCCCACCGGCGGCCACTGCCCCATCTACATCAAGAATATTCTGCCCAAGGTTTGTGTGGCTACCCGCATTCGCTTACATGGTTTATTTATTTGTTTTTGGAAGGTACAATAAATGTATGAACACAGTATGAAATATATTTTTTATAGCAAATTTTTTCAAAATGCTACCCAGGGCGCAGCGGTGACGGACGGCCGGCTGCGTGCCGGCGACCGGCTGGTGTCCGTGAACGGCGTCTCCGTGGCGGGGCTCACGCAGCAGCAGGTGGTCTCGCTGCTCCGGAACACGCCCACCGACTCCACCGTCGATATACTCGTCGAGAGGACCATGCCTAATAGGACACAGGTGACCTTCCTAGCTCCTACATATAGTACGGCCGGCGGTTCTAGGCCGCTCTGAACTTTTTTCGGATCGCTGCGCAAAAGTGAATTTTAGGGTCGAAATGGTGGCAAGACGCGCGGGGTGTCACTTTGAGCATTGTTTGTCTCAGTCACACGCTCAGTGTTCGTGTCGCTATCTCTCTCTAAAAAACCTGCGCACTATATCCGAAAGCCTAACTTCAGAGCGGCCTTGAACCGTCGGCCGTACTATACAATGCTTGTAATAAATAAACGCTTACACAATTATGATATCGCTTACACACGCCCGAGAGCAAACATTTATCTGTCACTTAAATGTCTGCCTCGGTTAGGAATCGAACCCGGGACCGTTCGCTTCGCTGGCAGGGTCACTACCAATCAGACTACGGACTGCTCAACCAATTCAGTTTTATTTACCAGAGGGTGGAACCGCAACCAAGTCCAACGAACTACGTGGAGAAGGCGATAGGTCACCCAAACGGCATGTCCAAGTCGGTGGAGTCCGTGAAGCCGGAGAACGGGCGCGTGTCCAGCATAGTGAACGCCATCAACCAGGGCAGCGGCCACGCTCGCGGCAGGATCCCCAAGAGCGCCTCCAAGGACGACCTGCTCGGCAACGAGACCGATAATGGAATACAGGAATTGAATTCCTCCTCCAGTTCTGTGAGTGTTTTAGTTGTGTGGCTACTCTTTATTTTAAATCATTATATTTATATACATGCAACATAATTATTTACATTATTTACATTAACATATTATACATATACATATATATTACATATCATTAAAATACACTTACACATCTACTACATTAAATTACATTATATTTTATTACATTACATCATTATATCGTATTATACAGTATTTACATTACACTTAGAATTACACCTTAAATATTAATTATAAAATCATATTTTATTTCGTAAATAAAGTAGTACATAAATCACGCATCAAACATTCACCGAGTCGACCGAACAGCGATCATTGGAAATACACCGCTGTCCCGCCGGTTGTTGTTTATCTCTAAGATTTTTTGCTCACGCGCTGGCGGCCGCCCGCACGCGCGCCCGCCCGGCCTCGCTCACCAGTCGGTACACGTTACTCACCGCGAAGCCCGTGTCACCTGCTACCTTATCGCTTGCGCTTATTTACTCGCGAACGCATCGTAGTAATATCGCTGTATAGTATTTAACTACTCTTGTACTATCTATCTTGTGTATCCTACTTCTACTCCTTCTTTTCTATGGTTTCTGGCTTTCTGATTGTGCGTGTAATCTATTGTGTTTGTGAATAAACTTTCATCTTCTTTGTGTATACGACTTGGACTTTCTGCTTCACAACCCCGCACCGCACACCACAAAACCACTACCATAACTGGTGACCCTCTCAAGGACACTACGACCAAGGATATCCAGGTACAAAATGAGCGACAGCAGTGACTCCGCAAGAACCGTCGGCTCGCAAAAACACGTCACACAACGAGCCCGTCCAATGCGCTTGTCCACTGGGCACGGATTAGTCGACGGGCGGAAATTAAAAATTAAAGTTCCTCCGTTCTCACCCGAGGACCCTGAACTTTGGTTTGCGATGTTGGAAAGTCAATTCGAGAGCAACGACATCACCGACGACGGAATAAAATTTAATAATGTTACCAACAACCTTGATGTGCAGTACGCTAAGGCCGTCAAAGACATCATTATTAATCCTCCGCCGAACAATCGCTACGATAAAATTAAAACGGAGTTGATCAAACGTTTATCTGCGTCACACGAGAAGAAGGTCAAACAATTGCTTACCCACGAGGAACTCGGAGATAGGAAGCCCTCACAATTTTTACGCCATTTGCAAGACCTAGCCGGACCTTCAGTGCCTGATGACTTCCTTCGGTCGATATGGAGTAACCGCCTTCCTCACAACATCCAGACAGTGCTAGCATCACAGCCCTCACACTCGCTGGAACAACTGGCGGACCTAGCGGACCGCATTCAAGAGCTGACGTCACCGTACAACGTCGCTGCTGCATCTGCTAGTATGGCACATGCGTCACACCAGTCGGACGAGATAGCGGAGCTGAAGAGGATGGTGCAGCATCTCACTCTCAAGCTGGAAGAGCACACGCGCGCTGGTTGCTTCGCCACCGATCGTTCAAGACCTCGGGACCGTCAGCGTTCTTCCTCGCGGCAGAGGAACCGTTCTCGATCCAGCTACAGGAAGTACCCCGTGTGTTGGTATCACGCCAAGTTTGGACAACAAGCCAACAAGTGTTGGAAGCCGTGCGACTACGGGAAGTCGGGAAACTCCACAGGCAATCAGTAGCGGCGACCAACGATTGCCTACCGCATACGGGTCGCCTCTTCGTCACCGACCGCGATTCGAACACCGAATTTCTGGTGGACACCGGCAGTGACCTATGTGTGTACCCGCATTCTGCGCTTCGAGAACGTCGAGTAAAATCGGACTTTGAACTCAGTGCTGCCAATGGGTCTGTCATCGAAACTTTCGGCTTTATAGAGCTTAGCTTAAATTTAGGCTTAAGACGTAGTTTTACATGGCGCTTTATTGTAGCAAATGTAACTAAACCTATAATCGGTGTAGATTTTCTTAGCTTTTATAATCTTATGGTAGATTGCCGCCATCAGCGCCTAGTTGATAACACCACAACTTTGAGCTCAAACGCTTCTATTGCTAAGACGGATGTATTCTCTGTAAAAGTTTCTACAGGCGACACGCGCTTTCATAAGATATTGCTGAATTTTCCTGAGATTACACACCCTTCAGGGACGCCGGTGTTTCCCAAACATAATACGGTACATTACATAAGGACCACTCCCGGCCCTCCCATATCATGTACTCCCCGTAGACTGGCACCGGACAAACTCAAAGTCGCCAAGCAGGAATTTGAGCTCATGCTTAAGAACGGCACAGCGCGTCCTTCGGAGAGCCCCTGGGCTTCTCCATTGCACTTAGCGCCTAAAAAGGACAACGGCTGGCGACCTTGCGGCGATTACCGTATGCTTAACGCTCGAACTGTACCAGACCGTTATCCCGTTAGGCATATACATGACTTCGCCCATTCTATTTCAGGTTGTAGCGTCTTCAGCACCATAGACCTCACGAAGGCCTATAATCAGATACCAGTCTTTGAAGGTGACATACAGAAGACCGCCATCACTACTCCCTTTGGTCTGTACGAATTCCCATTTATGACCTTTGGCCTAAGGAATGCAGGCCAAACATTCCAAAGGTTCGTAGACGAAATGACGAGAGGCCTCGACTTCGTTTACTGTTACTTGGACGACTTTCTTGTTTTCAGCAGAACAGAGGCTGAACACGAGGCCCACCTGTACCAGCTCTTCAGTCGCATGAAGGAATACGGCGTCCTCGTGAACACCTCTAAGTGCGTTTTCGGCGCTTCAAAGGTTTTGTTTTTAGGATACGAAATCTCCGCATCCGGCACCAAACCCTCCGACAATAAAGTCCAGGCCATTCAAGAGTTCCCAATACCCCAGACCGTCAGACAACTCAGACGCTTTCTGGGTATGATCAATTTCTATAGGCGATTTCTGCCTCACTCTGCATCCCTTCAAGCCCCTCTAAACGCCTTACTTTCAGGCAACGTCAAAGCATCTCACCCTGTTAGCATCACTGGAGACACTTTAGAGGCTTTCAACAGATGCAAAGAAAGTCTCGCCGAAGCCGCATTACTAGCACACCCAGATTGCCAGGCCGAACTCGCTCTTGTAACCGACGCCTCCGACCTGGCCATGGGTGCAGTTTTGCAGCAGCGGAAAGACGGCATTTGGGAGCCCTTAGCATTTTTCTCGCGGAAGTTGAGCCCCTCCCAACAAAAATATTCACCGTATGACCGTGAACTGTTGGCCATATACGAAGCCATTAAATATTTTCGTCATATGGTTGAAGCTAGGCACTTCGTGGTTTATACCGACCACAAACCACTTAGTTATGCCTTCAACGAAAGGAAAGCCAATTGTTCACCTAGGCAATTTAGGCACCTCGACTACATCTCGCAGTTCACGACCGACATTAGACACATCTCTGGGAAGGACAACGTTGTCGCCGACCCATTGTCGCGTGTCGAAGAATTGCAGATGCCAGTCGATTTAGATGTGTTAGCTTCATCTCAAGCTTCGGATACAGAGTTGGCTCAGCTTCTGGGAGAAGAATCTTCGCTCCGCTTGAAGAAGTTGAAGATCCCTAACGCTTCTTCAGAAATTTATTGCGATGTCAGTACGTCAACACCTCGCCCCTTTGTCCCAGAGCCCCTGAGGAGACAACTTTTTGAGAGTCTCCATAGCCTCAGTCACCCGGGCGCAAACGCAACAGCTAAACTCGTTTCTGAGCGATTCGTTTGGCCCGGAGTCCGAAAGGACTGTCGAAGTTGGTCTCGGCAATGCTTGGCATGTCAGCGTGCTAAAGTTAATCGGCACGTATCCACTCCATTGGGCACTTTTGGTCTCCCTCGTGCCCGATTTAATTTCATTCACGTGGATATTATTGGCCCCTTACCTATCTCACAGGGTTATCGCTATTGCCTCACGGCGGTGGATCGTTTCACTCGCTGGCCTGAAGTCACACCCATGATGGACATAACTGCCGAAACAGTCGGGAAGGCATTAATATCTTGGATATCCAGATTTGGATGTCCAACAGATATAGTCACTGATCGCGGTCGACAGTTTGAATCGTCCCTTTTCCAATTTTTGGGAAAAATGATCGGATTCAAACATCGCAGAACAACCGCGTATCACCCGGCTTGTAACGGGCTAGTGGAACGATTCCACCGCCAATTAAAAGCAGCCATAATGTGCCATGCTGACTGCAACTGGGTGGACACATTACCTTTGGTGCTGCTAGGCATTAGGAGTGCATACAAAGAGGACCTCCAATCATCTTCTGCCGAATTGGTATACGGCGAGCCGTTGCGCTTACCTGGAGAATTTTTTCATTCAGGGGACCCACATTCTACTGATATATCAGACTTCACAACTCGTCTGCGCCATTTTGCGGCTAAGCTCCAACCATCACCAGCTGCACGCCATAATAAAAATAAAATATTTATTTATAAAGACCTCACTTCGTCTTCTCACGTATTTTTAAGAGATGATGCATCACGTGGCTCTTTACAGCCACCATACACAGGCCCCTACGAAGTTTTGGAGCGAGGAGACAAGACCTTCAAAATACAGGTCAAAGGGAAGAGCGTCACGGTATCTATAGACCGCTTGAAGCCAGCCTATATGCTGATCGACCCATCTCCCAATCCCACCCTCATCTCCACTCCCACACCCGACCCTACCCCAATACCCTCACCTGACCCTATTCCTGTGAACCAAGATACTCCAACTCAGGATAACGTCAGAAGGACACGTTCAGGGCGTACAGTCCGCTTTCCTGATTTTTATCGCCCGTAGTGACGGTCTCTGGGGGGGAGTGATGTGGCTACTCTTTATTTTAAATCATTATATTTATATACATGCAACATAATTATTTACATTATTTACATTAACATATTATACATATACATATATATTACATATCATTAAAATACACTTACACATCTACTACATTAAATTACATTATATTTTATTACATTACATCATTATATCGTATTATACAGTATTTACATTACACTTAGAATTACACCTCAAATATTAATTATAAAATCATATTTTATTTCGTAAATAAAGTAGTACATAAATCACGCATCAAACATTCACCGAGTCGACCGAACAGCGATCATTGGAAATACACCGCTGTCCCGCCGGTTGTTGTTTATCTCTAAGATTTTTTGCTCACGCGCTGGCGGCCGCCCGCACGCGCGCCCGCCCGGCCTCGCTCACCAGTCGGTACACGTTACTCACCGCGAAGCCCGTGTCACCTGCTACCTTATCGCTTGCGCTTATTTACTCGCGAACGCATCGTAGTAATATCGCTGTATAGTATTTAACTACTCTTGTACTATCTATCTTGTGTATCCTACTTCTACTCCTTCTTTTCTATGGTTTCTGGCTTTCTGATTGTGCGTGTAATCTATTGTGTTTGTGAATAAACTTTCATCTTCTTTGTGTATACGACTTGGACTTTCTGCTTCACAACCCCGCACCGCACACCACAAAACCACTACCATAGTTGATTTTATACATTTGCATGGCATTGTAAGTACATCGAGAGAAACTTAAAATTGTCATATCTGTACTAATAAAATGAATACAATATTTTTGGACATTTTAATGTGACTAGGTTGTTGTCGATATAAAGGTCAATTTATTTTGTGGGTATTCATTGTTTTCTGAGAAATCACTAAACAGGTTAATGTTGCCCTTGCACTGTATGGTGAATTTATATACTTTAGGAGCCAAATTTGACATTTAGATCACGATCTAGTTTGAACCGCTGTCGAAGGTTCCCAGTCTACCGATATGACGTGCTTTGACGTTCCGATGCCTTCTCCGCACAAGACATCAACATGGCTTCAAACCATTAATGGTCCACTACTGAGCACGAGTTCTCATAATTAAGCCTAGAGTATACTCCACCACGCTGCTCCTGGGCGAATTGCTGAAGGGATTAAAATCGGATCCCGACTTATTACGATCAACCATTTCCAATACAAATTACTGACATGTTACCTTCCTAGGTTCTGGGCTTGCGCAATCGCCTGATCCTTCGGCTGGACGTTCCCGTGCACGACTCGGAGAAGGCCGGGCTGGGCATCAGCGTGAAGGGCAAGGTGACGGTGGGGCCCGAGCCGCAGGACCTCGGCATCTTCATCAAGTCCGTGCTCAACGGGGGCGCAGCCTCTAGGGACGGCAGGTAATGGATTTTTATTAGTAACTGGCGAACTAACATTGATTAAATCAATTAATGCTAAATGCTCGTTTTTATGGTAATAATAAATTTGACGTTAAATTAATTTAACATAATTTTGGTCACTATCACAATAATAAATATTATAATTTTTGGATAAATAAAACATATTAAAGAACTAAGTGTATGTCAGTTACTTATCAGTTTTGAATAATAAACTTTAAAAAAAAGAATAAGAACTTGCCAACCTATAACTTGAAGGAAAAAAGAAATATTTGTTAACTAGTGAATTGTCCTTTCTGTAGACTACACAAAAACGACCAGCTGGTGAGCGTGAACGGCGTGTCGCTGGTGGGGCAGTCCAACGCGGAGGCCATGGAGACGCTGCGCCGCGCGCTGCTGCACTCCAAGCCGTACGTGCGCGGCAGCATATCGCTCACCGTCGCCAGGCGGACAGGTCACTTACACCCGCCTAATCAATCGCATTAGTTATGTCAAAAAGAAGAAGATGTCAGTATCGCGCGAAAACCGGTCCAGCTAAATTTGGCCAATACCACTCGTAATTGTATTCGTGGTTGGCGAGCAGACCGAATATTCGGTCGAGTATCTAAATGAGGCGTAATATCACTTCGTTTCAAAAGAAATGTGTACTCACGATTTTGTATTGCTTTACTGTCGCATTGATTATTGAATATAATTTCATTCACTAAGAAATGTTAATTAACTGCGGCAGTAAAAACAGTGACAGCTGAAAGTCACTGTTTTTACTGCCGCAGTTAACACCTTAACTGCGGCAGTAAAAACAGTGACTTTCAGCTGGTGCGGCGGCGGTCCAAAAAGTTAAGGTGTTAACTGCGGCAGTAAAAACAGTGACTTTCAGCTGGTGCGGCGGCGGTCCAAAAAGTTAAGGTGTTAACTGCGGCAGTAAAAACAGTGACTTTCAGCTGGTGCGGCGGCGGTCCAAAAAGACACCCACTTGACTTTCTTACTGTGCGGGGCGGTCCCTTTCGACCCGACACCTCTGAGTGGTATTAAAGCTCAATATCTTAGCCAAGGAGTATGGTATATAACAATTTTTATACTTTTTGAAATCGTCATGAATCCCTTGTGTTTGCATTGGCACCGCCCCTGGATTTTCCTAAAAGAAAATGAGTAATTAACAATTGAAAATGTCAGGTCGATAAGGACCGATGCCGCACTAGAGTGTAATTTTTGTAGTGATGGGAAAGTGAACGAAAAGCAAATATCGAGTCATTATTTAATAAAAAAAATTTAAGTACAATAATGGGTTTAAAAAAAATATGTAAAACAAATTATGTAAACTTAAAAAAAAAACTTAAACTCATGTAGGTATGATACATACACTTATGAAAGTCAAATTTTTGCATCTCCCACCGTTTCGCTAAGGCGCCTTCAAATATTGTTTTTTTTAATCTTTGAGGAGAAAAAGAAACTCCTCGGCACATCTTTTAAAAAATAATAATGCTATATTACAAATTTTATACCTACATACAGATACATACATACTAACATGAGTAGAACTGGTCGCGGATGTCTATATCCAAGCATCTTTGTCATTAATATATTCTTCTACTGCATAATAACCTTTCTCTATTAGTCGTGTTTTTACATGTTTCTTAAATATTTGATCCAGGACACCCATATTTTTTTCTTTTAGGGAAAATTTCTTCGTCACTTTCACTGTCATTTTCAATAATAATACGTTTATTTGCTGAGCGGATTATTTTATCTTCTAAAATTGTAATTTTGCTGGTGGATGGCTGTACTTCTTTTTGTTTAAAATATGTATTCCTGTGTTTAGGCGTTTTTGAAATTGAACCGTCGTATTCCTCCCCGTAGTCACTTTTATTTCCTTTTGAATATTGTTTGTTGTGATGCGCCATTGTATCGAGCACGAGAACGTGCTCCTCGTGTAGCAAGCACAACACTATTGGCGGCTCGACGCGTACGCATCTGCACAGTGCGGCATCGGGTCGCCGGCGGTCATCCACCAAAACAGGCCCGCTCCCGCACTGAGATAACTTTTTTTACGTTCTGTGCGGCGGCGGTCAAAAAAGGCCCGCCGCTTTATTAAACTGCTATATTTCTACATTGTTAGTCACGAATCGAAAACTATATTTGTCTCTGTCATACTCGTAAAAATTCCCAAGAAACCAGTCCCGCACAGGCGGGAGGAACCTATTTTTCCCGTACGCACAGCGCGTTGGCACAGCATCGGGCCGATTGTGGGTGATCCGCAGGGAACGTGTTAAGGTGTTAAAATCTACATATCAATTACAGATAGTATGGACAGCCTAGGAAGATGGAAGGATGACACACCGCCCAACGGGAACGACTCCTCGACCGCCTCCAACGAGAACAGCAACTCCCAAAACTTCAACACGGTCATATACAACACGACCAACGACAAATCCATAGACAACTACAAAGAGAAGTCCGTAGACAACTACAACCACAAATTCGAATCGAAAAAGGAAAGCTTCGACAACCACGACGGAAGGGGCAGCCAAAAACACGCGTCTATCGTCACGATTAACAACAATAATAGCTGGGTCACGAATCAGTCCGATGATAGTAAGGGATACTTAGAGAGGGACAAAGATACGATACCGCACGATAGCAAGCGAGACAGCTTCGAGTGGAGTAGGTTGGACGGGTGGAACCCAGTGATAGACCGACTGACGGGGCTGAGGAATGAGAGTTATTACATGGCGACGCAAATGGACGCGCCCGTGACGAACGGTCACCATTATAGACAAAACTTAGGGCACGTGCACATGTCCCGATCGCCGCCTGCGCATCATAATGTTATCATTGAAGAGGATTATGGGACGGCGCGGTGAGTTTTTATTTTTATTATAACACACTGATTGTAAGTGACCCATTACTGCCTCACTACGAGTTTATCTAGGCATGAGAGGCTTGAGCATACTCTCACCAAGCTGGTTTAGTATGGATAGGTGGAGGGTTTAGTGGCCAACCAAGGTATTGTAAGCTTTTACGCTACCCGAACATGACACGACTGCTAATAATATGTTAATATCCGGGACCGTCAACTTTACGTGCCCCCTGAAGCACTGCAACCGTCATCCGCTCATCTACCTACAGCGCCAGCTATTGGTTATCTTGGTGGATCTTTTAACATTGTCACAAGCCACTGAGCTTTGAGCGTTTCAAAAGTTGCAATCATATACAAAATTAAAGTATGTAAAAAGTTTTGCGTAAATAACTCTACTCTCTGTACAATAAACAATCTACTAGTTTTCCGTTCGAGGCTGCGATCGCGTGAAATTGTTAATTTCCAATAATCCTGTCATAGTTACGACACTCGAGGAACCTACATTATTATACAAAGTTTCAATTGAATTCATTGAAGAAATTAAAAGTTTCAGTTTTTCCCCTTTTTTATCGACTTAGAGGGGGGAATTTCCAAAAATCCTCTCAGTGCTCCCCTACAGTCCCCAAGAGAACATACATGCCAAATTTCAGCTTGTATATATAGCAGCAGTATATATAGTTTCGGCTTTGCGTTGTCTGTCAGTCACTCAGTAACGGAAGAGTTTATATATTAAATAAATATATATTGTTAATAACATAGTGTGCGTGTGTACAGCGGCAGCGTGTGCGAGTCGGGCAGCGAGAGCGGCGGCGGTGCGGGCGCGGGTGCGGGCGCGGGGTTCAGCCGCGACGCGGTCGGCCGCCGCTCCATGTCGGAGAAGCGGCACGCCGCGCTCGACGCCAAACTCACCGGGACATATAAGAAGATTCGAGAAACCAAGGCGATCACCGGTCAGTTACAGCTTACAATTTTTTTAACGCTACACGCTCATAACCCCGCACTAAGATGCCCTGTGTCGTGTGTCATGAACAATATAAAAGACAAGAACGCATACATTTTGTATCGCTCATAGGCTTTTCTGATAGCGCCTATCGCGATTTCCATTTCACGATTCCGACGCTTGAAGCCCGCGAGTACTGGAAAACTTGAAGTGCAAAACTAACGGTCATCCGAACACTAACCAGAGAACGATTCAAAAGATATACTGGCAATATCCAAAAATTATAGTTCCAATCGAAACCCTACATTGTATCTTCGCTTTGAATTGCAGCGACGCAAGTCGGACCCTCGCTCGGAATGAGAAAATCTTCCAGCCTAGAATCTCTGCAAACGGCAATTCAAGAAACTCAAAGAAATCCAAGAAATGAACCCATATATGCGCGAGCACATCCACGTAAGTTGTTACATACCATCAATATTGAAGTTACATTTACGTAGTCTGTGACAATAGTTATTACTACATACGCAATATCAGTTTAGCAAAGGGAGATCTCCCGTTAGGCGAGGTGTCATTTTTCGGAGCGGTTTAGAAAACTTCCATAGCGTGATTCAGGCTTCACGTGACGTCACCGTGTGACGTGTGTGGGATTACGTCACAGGCTGAACAAGGATTTTTATTTATTATTGTTTTTCAGCTCTAAAACACTGGCTGACGGACGACAACAGCGCCCCGGACACGATCGTGCGAGGGTCGCCCCAACAGTCCTCACTGTCGCACAAGAAACCGTCGTTGCTCAAATCGTTATCGACTATGTTCAGGTATATGTTTATTACTACTTACTAAATCCAAAAAAATATCATTAGAAGTGAGTTTTTGGGTGAGTTCTACCAAACTACAATCCTTGGGTACCTAAATCTAAACTGTTCTCGTTTTCGAGTCTCGTTTCGTTTTCGTTTTAAATACGATTCGATCCAAGTTAAAAAAAAAGAAAAAGTCATCTAAGTTGCTAACTCTAAAGAATTTTTGAGGACGTTAAAACGTACGGTACTGGAATACACATACAAATTTACTGATTTATTTTATTTTTTGTTTATTTACACAAAGTACTTACACATAACATTATGTGCATGTCAATTCTGAGGCAATATTTTAGGTTTAAGTCTACACTATGTTATATAACTAATGATTAACGATGATTTTTGATTTACTCATATAATATCAGTTGCTAATAACAAAAACTATTATCAGGATCGGAAAGCCAAATAAGAAGACTGAGGAGGTGTACGGGCGGTCGGTGCCGGGCCGGTCGTCGGAGAAGTCCCTGTCGCGGGAGGCGCTGGAGCGGCACCACAGGATCGACGAGCGGCCCGAGGACTGCGCCCCGCACAGGTATGACGTCACAGCTCGTAGCACAGCAGCACACAGTTCTGTCACAGTACAATTCTTGCTCTGTAGCGTATGTCTATTTCTAGTAACGGTTTAGTAAGCAATAAAACCTTCGTACCTTTTTCGGTCGCAATATTGGCGAGGCAATTTCGCGATGTTAGTGACGCAAGTCCTCCAATTCCTTTTCATGCGACAATAACTTAATAACTTAATACAATACCGATCCGGCGCACTACGTCACAGGGTGTCGGTGATGCGAACCGATAAAATTTTCCCCTACCAAAAATAACAAATTATTTGAAGAATTTTATGTGTAACGTAAACCTTTTATATGTTGCATTGTCAAGAGAGGAGAGGGAAACCCGGACGAGGCAGGGCAGCAGCGAGAGGAGACACACACAGCACCCACAGGTACCTATTGATTTTATTTTTAGATTTTATATCTATTTCTATATGTTTGGATGTTTCTAACAGCTGCATTAGCTCCTGAATAAGAGATCCTGGGATTGAACTACACGAGCCATTAGTAAAAAATGTGCGTATTAGAAAATAATTATCACTTGCTTCGGTGATGAAAAACATTGTAAAGAAACCTGCACTTCAAAGGCGTGTGAACCCTGCCAATCCACAATTGTCATATTTATTAACATTCATTTAAATGTCAACATTGTAACTGATTTCTGTTTTTAACAGGGCATGGACGGCCAGTGGGGTCCCACGGGCCACTACGTCAATTACGAAGAAATACAACAAAACCTAAAGTGAGTTTAATACACGTGTACTTATCACACCATGACACTGTAATAAAAAGCAGTTACACAATAATTTATTGTTAGTGTAGGATGTCACGGTTTGTTTTATAATACTTAGAAATGTTTCCGGGGTTCGATTTCCGGCCGGGGCAGACATTTATGTACGGATAAATGTTTGTACTCGGGTCATGGGTGTTAGTGATGTGTTATTTGTGTTGTCCATGTTACCCGTAACACATGGAAAGCTTATTATTACGTTCGAATACTGTCATTCGAATAATCGTCATTCATATTTGTAATGACGATGATGGTATAAATCAACGATATTAAAACTACAGACACGTAATGTTCTTACAACGCAAGTTGCACTTTCGGATCCGCTCCGGTGACATTACTGTAACTGAAAATGTGAAAGATAATTACGGAACGCACGTGACAGAAAGAGATAGCTTCATGAAAAGTAGGACAATTAGCAAAAATTTACTGTCCCGCTTTTCGGACGCTAGTGACATTACTTGTTTTTAACTTAAAATACCATTGTTGTAAATAACGATAATGAATTAGAACGGACCGCCTCATGTCCCAAGCAGTGCGCGGCGCGAGAAGCTGAGCGAGGTGCAGATCGGCCAGATGCGGCGGCAGGTGTCGGCGCAGCGGGCCAAGGCTGACGAGGAGAGGTAATTACAACCATATAACACGGTCATACTCGCTGTGCGCGGAGCCCTAGGGCTCCGCAAGGCTTTGTAAACGCCTTCGCACACACTAAAAAATGTAATCAATAGAGCAGTGATTTGTATATACGTAATAAAAAAAAACTACATGATTTTATGACGGCTCCGTCAAATAAGTGTTTGTTGTTTCAAATTCTAAATTGTTTAGCTAAACGTTGTCGTCGACGAGTTTGCCTACAATTATAATTAAAGACGATACTAATGGACATCTGAACTAATACAATACATTGTAAAGCAGCACTGTACTGTGCTATCCAGTTACAAAATAATACTGTAGATGGCGTACACCACTATAAAAACACACACATACACAGCATACGGCATTTCGTTACGTGACGATTTCTACTAAATCACACTACCCGTAAGCCACGTTAAGGAACTTCGTTCCAATAAAAATAAATAACCGTAGACACAAATAACACATCGCTAACACCTAATACCCGAGAACACACAATTATCTGTCACATAAATATCTGCCCTGGCCGGGAATCGAACCCTCGCTTTGCAGGCAGAATCACTAACAACTGGGCTACGAGGTCGACAATGAAAATAATGATAGCTATTTAAGTTAATAATACTCAAGTATCATGGTATTCTCAGAAGTCAAAGTCTCCGCGTATTTCCCCGTATCTAAACCACGCTTACAGCAGATGTTATATCTGCTGTAAGCGTGGTTTAGTGTTAATTGGTAGCAGATTATAGAAATACGAACTAAGGTAGATCAAACTAATGTGACCTGTAATTATCTCATTACTCGTTTTGTTTCCTGCTTCTGTCGCGGCGTCTGTCGGTAAGCTGTTTGTGTTTTGTAATGTTATTTATATATTACTATTATAGAATTGTAGTGTTTCTCGTCTAGCTAAGTTCCTGTAGCTTGTGTTGTGTAGAGAATAATATTATAGGCATTCGAATATAGCAAATGTGACGGTTTCAAATCTAATTTTTCATTCTCGTTCTATATACGAACATGATGTATTCCCAAACCAACTTCACATTTGAATTCTTAATGAATGTTAACGAGCGATTGGTTAACATTGATGTCAAGAATACCACTTCTACCAATGTACTACCGAATGTGCCACGCACTCGTACGTTGGTTTTGATTTATACGTAGGTCTTGATAAATAACATTCCTTTTAAAAACAAATATTGTTAAATGCATCGACATTATTTAAAAGAACAGATTTACAAATCTTACAAAATAGTTGGTTATCAATATGATTTTTTATATGGACTTATGGTACCAAACGCGCACGCAGCACCACCTTCCGCTGCCGCTCATGACAGTTGTGACTGACATTGTGTGTTTGATATATTTTTGCATTGCAGTTTTCATATCCAATGTAGCTCTTGCACCATGATAATGTTTGAAGGCAAAGTTGAACAGGTTTAAGTAGTTTGAGTTTAATGGCGATGACGCGACTGTTAGTGTTGATTTATATCATGTTTATATCCCCCGATTAATTAACGGTAGCCTGATCTTAATTGTATAAGGAAATTGTATAATTGTACTACCCGGTACTTCTGTCTACGTAAAATGAATGTTCCTTTACTATTATTAACTATCTAAACAAAATATACGCTCATATTACCGTAAAAAACGTTTAAAATACCATATACTGGGTGATTTTTAATTCACTTGACATACTCGAGGACATGAAAGAACTTGGTCATAGGTAGATAATGATTAAAAATATAAAGTCAACATTCTACACGATAATGATTTCAAAAATGTGAATCAAAATTATCTAAAAATACTCGGAATGTATGGTCAACAACTGTGTAGGTACAACGAGTGACCCGCCGGCAGCTGAGCGGCCGGGTTAATAACCTTTAGTGGAGTAGCTTATACCGCGCGCTCAGTATGTCTATATTATGAGTTTGTAATGGATAATTACGCCAAGTTTTAAGCATCCTTTTTAATTACATATTTGGAATGAGAATCGAATACTGAGTATTAAAATCGCAAGTGTCTTATGAATTACCTTGTATAGCCATATTTTTTGTGTACCTTTATTCATCTAAATACTGCTCAATTTGTCCTTGCTCTCTTTATGTACTAATTAATGACCCACTACTGGGAACGGGTCCCTCCTCATTACTGAGGAGGTCTAGATACATATACTCCATATACATACATACATACATATACTCCACATGCTCACGTGCGTATTAGGGGAGGAGGTATTTAGTTTAGAGGTTTAGTATTTTGTTATTTAACTAAAGCCCCTTCATAATTTTTCATGTAATAAATAATCAGTACTAGATAAATTTTAATATCAATTGTATTTTAAGTTGTATAAATTTATATGTTAACATGATTTGAAAGTATTTTAAAAGTCATCTTTTACCTGGTCTATGTTCCTATACTATAAGTGTACATCCCTACAGGGATGATCGAAAGCCGATTTTATACACCAACGTCTCACAACGTTCAGGCAGCGAGCTTATCCTAATTTTTTTCCTAAACTTAAATCTTCCAAACTCTTAAATAAATTTAAAGTCCTACAAATAGGTCTTACTTTAATACAGTTAAGTAAGCAGTCGTACTTTGATGGTAAGTAGCATAAACTAAGTTAGCCGTAAAATAAATTACATTTAGTCACATTGAGTATAACGTAACTTGACACTCAATACACCCGCCAAGTATTTAACCCTCCACACTCGCCTGACAACCGACACTTGAAAGGAACGCTTTCTTGTATATTGAATTCCGCACCCGACCGTTTTCAACTCCCTAGCTAATAGCAGACAGATTGCCTACGCTTAGAGCACTTTACCCTGCAATGTTTACTGTTCTCTCCTATCTAAGGGGTTTCAATTTAGTCCTATGATAATTAAAATTGTTGAAAATAAATTTGAAGAGTATTTTATGTATTCTTATTTTAAAAAGAAAGAACTAATGAGGAATTTCCGCTGTAATTAATACCTGTGTCAGGCTGCGTGGACAACCAAAACCTGTGACCCCGGTTCAAACATTTATCTATAACTGGATCTCTAACCTTGGCAAAAATCGAAGCTGAGACCGAATCTCTCGAATACACGGTTTGCGTAATTGTCATAAGCGTAAATTAATCGTAAAACTGTTATACCCCATAGTCGCTAGTAAAGAAGTTTTCCACTCCCGTACCTTTAGAAGCTTGTACATTGTGCTTCAATATAATAATATGCATAAATAAATATTTGCTTAGTGGACACGGCTTTAGTAGTTTTGCAAGCTATCAGTTTTATTTTGACTGCGTTGGGTAATGGTTTAGAATTTGCACGTTTTGTTTTGCGCTAAATAATTCAGAAGTAAGTACCTACTTTGTATTTTAGTAACAGTTATTATTGGTGTCACGTTCGCAAAAGACACATTCATAACGGTGCTATACTGTCGTAACGATTGTTACACTGACATATAAATGCGGGCATTACATGTGTAAATGTTTTGAAATTGGTGTTTTATACACGGTGGTAGGCTCCAAAAATGACGTGCAAATATGTATTTACTAAATACCTTCATGAATAAATGATTAACTTGAAATTGAATTTTGAATTTGTGGATTTTTGTAGACTAGACAGTAAAAGCAGGAATATTAAACTGTGTTTGCCTTCTACAGAACAATATTACAGTAAATAAATATACAACATTTTGATAAATCCCGTTGTACAAATATTATTAGATATTTTATGCAGTTCTCATTGACGTTATACTACTACATACTTAATAATTACGAGTATAATTCTTGAAAATTGCGTCTCAAAAATCACGCAACAAAACAGCGGATACTTGTGGATTCTGATAAAGTTAAACTTACTGCGCTAACATTATAATAAACAAATAATATCTCTAAAATACAATTTCATTTTAAGGGGAAGTTCACCCAAGTAGTACCAACAGAGATACTTTGAAACTAAAAATATAAAAGCGATAAATCGAAGGCTACAGCGATCTGACGGTAATTGAATTTATTTGTCACTGAGCGAGTTACAATGTATGTATTCAGTAGGATTTTATCCGAGAGAGAGGTTTCGATATAAGAATGCCAAGGGACCTTCGTCAGATTCTATTTTATCTTCTTCTGATTGTGATTCCAAAAATAGATCTGGAACATGCGACGATTCCTGTTGTCACAAAGTACAGTTGACGTACTTTAAGTGATGTTTGTTTTATTTAATTCAGTTTATATAATTATAAAAAGTTATGTTAATTTAAAGAATCGTGTCTATCAATTTTTAAGAATAGTAATTATTAAATACTTTTTAAATTACCAATTACATAATATTATACCGCACTTCGTGTACTCTTTCGGTTTGGCCTAATGGTTAGCTGGTAGAGAATGCAATTAGCACTAATAAACTCGCCATTTGTACTACACTGTATATTATTTTCATATGGCGCTCAATAAAGTTTGCATAAATAAATAAATATTTTTTTCTAGTGTGGGCACTAAGGGACAGGATTCCCGAAGCGAACAAAAGGGGCGTGTTTACTAGTTAATACATGTAAACCTATCTATCCGGTGTGCAGTCCAACTTGCCGTAGCTAAAGTCCATAATCCAATCTCAAATTTTTTACATTATAGTAAAAACAACAAATATATGAAATTGCATTTTTAATATATTTGTTTGTGAACGCAATTACTGGAATGAAAATTACTGCACGGATAGAAAAAAATACAGTAATAATGAATTTATTTATAAAACGGCTAATAAAACCGAAACCAATTTAGGTGTGGTTATTATTTGTAAACGAGGATCATGTTTCCTGAAGCGATGCAACAGGCGGCTTACTGGTAGAAAATAAAGCTATTAGTCATATTTGAGCTTAGTCATAGTTATATTGGTACTGAGGAGTGAGATAGAACGTGTCATTTGTAAGCTGACCCCGATGATCTTTTACTGGAATAAAAGTTTGCTTCGAGCAGCACGTGTCAGAAGTAGCGCGTGTATTGTGAAAGACACGTCCTAAGTTAATTGTACTAATATATTACTCTTATCACCAGCCCTCTCCATGCAGATAGCAACTGACGAAATGATAATGTTGTGTAGAAATATTTGGAGAACTTATCAACTGCAACGGGCAGTAATGAAACATTTTTTGTGAATGATCAATCTCCCATTACACATATTTTTTTTATTTCACTGTAATTAATTTAAATTCAAAAGTCGAGTAGGTACGTATATTCTATACCTTTTTTTAACATTTTAGCGAAATGGATGTTTGGCGCTTAAACCATTTAAGTAATCTAAATCGAAAAAAGAAATAGGTTTTCAACGCTTTGAACAAAAAATTTACTTTTTGTCATATACTTTGGTAGATACGTGAGAAATTACTGAAAAATTTGGTAGATACGTGAATTTGTAATACCTACTTATGTATTTCGATATTTTCCAACTTTGTATTATTCGGTGTACATATTTCAAGTCATAATATGACTAATATAATACTTGTTTTACACCACCTTGCAGGCCAGTTTTCCATGCTACGTTCTGCAGTGCTCTCACAGTATCTATACACCATCCTTTCATGGGGTCAGTCAATTATAATTTAGTGGAATGTTGTCAATAACCATAGGTCCCTATTCTTTTCGGGGGTAATTTTGAAACCACAATTTTAAACGCTTCACTAAACATAATAATAATAAATGTGTGCATGAAAATCTTTATTTTTAAATAGCTTTTCTTTAGATGCTTCTATATTTAAGCTATTCTTGTTTTCTTCTTAATTATTGAAATTGTATAACACCTAGATCATAATTACAGCTAATTCTCCGTTGTAATCATTAAGTGGCTAATTTAACCAGTAATATAATTTATATTAATTTTATATTGGCTATAAAGGTTAACTCAGTCATTTATTATAGTATGTACTAATAACAATCTTGATATATTATGATTTAATTAATCATAATAATTTACTTTTTATGTTTCAACCGGGCGTTATTGCTAATTTAAGTCTGGAAATTACCATTTATTTGAACCCTGTATATTTAGCATTATACACAGCATTAAAATTGTCAACGCGGAGTCAGCGATTTTGATATATGAGATTCGAGAATCGTAATGAATTTCCAAATCTAAAGTGTTCAACAGGTGTCTGGGTCCATACATAACTAATATCCTTAGGGCTAATATTGAAACGAGTAGGGCCTCCGATAATGTAACGACACGATGCAATTCCGATATGGTATTCTAATAGAAGTGTATTGTCGCAGTCGGCGGGCAGGGGCGGCTGGCTTCCACTCACAGCGTTCCTGTAGGGAGGGGGGCGTGCGGCCGCAGTCCAACTATTACGAAT
The DNA here is from genome assembly GCA_905404295.2 of Ochlodes sylvanus. Taxonomy (NCBI): domain Eukaryota; kingdom Metazoa; phylum Arthropoda; class Insecta; order Lepidoptera; family Hesperiidae; genus Ochlodes; species Ochlodes sylvanus. The sequence goes on along the minus strand of FR990126.1, from coordinate 5,989,769 downwards.
ACGAGACCGCCCCTCTGAGAAGACCGGGTAAGCTCTCGCATTACCACTGACCATGGTGGACAACTTGTCGAATCTGTCAACTCTATCAATGTAACGATGATGAAATCAACAGTGATAAGCTATTTTATAGTTTTCCGTCCGAACTTGTGTCTTATTGTCAGTAACATATTTACTGTCCTTAATATGATAGTGGCGTTATATAGTCCCTTGTAGTCACCGACCACACAGCCAATAGATTCCTGATAACAGGCGAATGACTTCTGTCAACACATCTGGCTTATAGTACCGATATAAATTCGTGCCGTCTCATTCTTTCCCGTTGCTTAAATTAATCTATTTCTTTCCAACGTTTCGTGTGGCCTTGAATTAGGCAATCACAGCGATGAATTAGCCAGTCACCCCGCTTCGTCTTACCTCGGCTAGTTGCCAGAATGTATACAATTCGGAAAATCAAACATTAGGTGTCTATTGGCTGTGTGATCGGTATTTGTAGTAAATGCAATATAACTTCCGATCGTACGTCCGATTTTTAGAAAATCTCGATCATGCTTTTGTTTTAATACTTATGCATAACAAAGTACCTACATACTTCGCGATATTATCCAATTCTTGTTTAAAAATTATTAAATCAGAGAAATTCAGCAATTGGCTTTTTTTATTAATATTGTAACTAAAAACTATGGTCGAATGTTTCCTAAAATCGGGCCTTAGGATCGGAGGGTGTATATTGCCAGACAACACATATCATTGTTAGCGTAGCGAAATTTTCTGCAAAGTGAGGCATAACACATTTTTAGAAAAGGCTAACTTTAAAGCCAGAATTGCTCTAAATAAAAATTTGTATTATTATTAATATGATTTTTAAAGGTTGTTGCCCCTGGTTCAACCGCTTTGTTCAACTTATTGTACCACGGTCACTTTTTGTCCGTAATTGTCCCAGGTGTACCACGGGCAAGTAAGCGTACGGCGAGCAATTACTTATTGCCCGTGGTTACCAGTTGAACTGCGGACAAATTAGTTGTCCCATGGGCAAATTAGTTATGCCCTTTTTTATTAAGTGGTTGAGCTACTGATATAACTTGAAGAAGTTATAGTTACAATGCAAATGTATGATTAATGCAAAACGTGATAAAGATCTGTTTGCAACAACTTCTCTTTTAAGTACTTTTCTAGAACATCGCTATCTTTTATTAATCTCTTTGTATAGCAAATATAATTTTACTTTAATAAAGAAATAAAGATACAACTTTTGTAATACAAATTTACACGAAATCATTTTGTTTTAAAACAATTTTGGCTCTATTTTTTATGTAGATAAACCTAAATATTTCGTATTATTTATAAGGTAAGATATATTGAAGGAGCGAAAGGCTATGAATTTATTGTTTAAATAAAAACAGAAAAGTGTTTGTGCGGCGAATTACATTATAACTTCCAATAAGCTCGGATTACATGATTCAGTTAAATATTAACTAATATTTTTCCATAACTTCCAACATTACATAATGTTATAAATCATTCAAGACTTTTTGTTTAAATTAAGTCTATAATATTACTAACTTTATATATCAGTCATTTTCAAGTCCTTGATATAAAACTGTCTCGTGTATTTTGAGCCAAAAAGTCGATGTTTGGTGCCATTTTTGTGTTTGGAACTTGAACTTGTGTGCAGAAATGTAAGATCTTATTTAAATTTTCACTTCTAACAAAGTAGTTTTATCAGACAGACATATTATATAAGAACTGAATAGGTATGTGTTTGCACATGAATAGGTAATTTTAAATTTCTGAAATTAAACTTAGCTTAAATTACTTTTGAAAACAAATAATATGGTACAAATTCCCAACACTAATGACTGCAAAATTCACGAACCCAAGAATGAATCGTTTTGCGGCTCGCGGTCGTGGTTTGTGGCCGTCCCCGGCAGAGCTCGTATAAAGCCGCAATAATGAATTGCGGGACCAGGCACTGAAATTTTACGTGACAATATTATGTCTACTGAAACGAAGTGAAATTTAAAAAAATGTCATACATCCCTGCATACAATGTCCTAATACTATGAATATGAATATAAATATCTTCCATACTGCTTTCGGGGTCAAACTTTTTAGACTCGAAATGAAATGCTCACCAAATTGTCAACCTACTTAGCCTGTTTTAGACGTATCGAATGTTGTGCAAATACCTTTTTTTATAATATGTATATTTTACATAAATTAACGTTTCCTTCCGTGAAATAAGACATTGTTAGAGTGTGCCCAATCCCAGCAGAGCGACAGTTAAGGGTTAAGATGATAGGGAATCTTATCAAAATTCACAAAACATACGAATAGTCCAATTTGAATACATAGAATAATGTCGACGGAATTCCTATAGTTGGTGATAGCTACTAGCTTATTTACTTTACGAAGCTGACCTATCAAAACCAAAAATTTGCATTTGGTGAGCATAAATCAAATTATGGGAAGCAAAATACTTTAATTACTGTAATATATTTAAATGTAGTCACGTAATATGATTTGTAATCTAGTATATCTACTTAATATACTTTAAAATATTAATCATGTATATTATTCACATTCCTAAATCACTTGTGTAATTTAAGTTCATAAATCAAAGAAGCTTTAAAGTTTAGTTAAGAATAAAAGTAGCTAAGATAAAGTATTGTTAAATTTATAATTATGAAATTGGACTGAGGTAAAGGTACTATCAGTTCAATGTTATAAAATTATAATTGTACGACTGATCAATTATTGTAATCAATGTAAATTACGTTCAAAGACGTAATTGTCCTTGTGTTAATTAGGTAAACCTAATTAGCAGACAATACCATTTTCTAATTCCCTTATTTCAATTAATTTACCTTGTGATATTAAAATGTTGCTCGTATACAGGTCCGTTGTGGTGATAAATGATAATATTACATTTTCTGTAGCAGTAAGCCATTGTAAATATATCGACAAGGTTATATTGATTTTGTATAGAATCTACTTTAAGAGTATATTTGAGTGATGTGACTTGTTATTCACGAATTAAATTGATTGCGAACAAATGTGTAATTAAGTTTTGCGAAGTAAGCGCACCCGCGAGGGCCCGTAATCGTGTAAATAATATCGTAACGTGTAAGTGAGCGATATAGACTTGTACCACAGAATAATTAATTTGTACTATTTTTAGTAGTATCAGGTGTCAATGCAAGAAACGGCCATCGGTACTTTAAATAAAAAATTAAAGTATTACTGTCTCTTTATTTCTTAAACCACACCATAAGGCCTTCATTTTTTCTGAGACGGAGAGATTTCATGTCTTAATGATTAAGTAATGTACAAACAAAATTTGTAAAATAAACCTTATAACCCCTTAATTATCTCGTATTTCCTGACTTATGAACAAAGGCTGCCGGGTTCAATTCCCAGTCTGAACAGATTTCGTGAGATAAATTACCTACTTAAACACACATACCACGCTAGGCCATAGGTACCGTGCTACGTACTAGTAATAAGACATTAATATTTTAGTTCGGAGATCATTCGACAAATCCAGGGGGTAATTGCCCCCCGCTCCTGAAATTCGGATGACATAACTATTTATTGCTATGGATAAAAGATCTTACTTTCTTACGCTTCAGCTGCGGATTTGAAGGTAGGTACATTATAATGTTATTACTGTCTCCCGCTCCGCAGTTTCCAGGAAAGTCCTGCGTCCAAAGACCTCTCGGTTCGGGCCATCGCTTATTATTGGAGAGGTTCTATCTTTCTACTGCTGTAAGCCGAAAGGTCAGCAGCCAACGCCACCTGCTCTACCTATCCTCTGGGACCGGACAATCAGCCTCGATAGTCCTTGAGACCGTCTGATAAAAATATAGGTTTTTAATTAGAATCGTCGCGTTCTAATCATCAACTGGTACCTAACCAAATCACTGCAGTTTCGAGTTTTGAGCCAGTTGCAAATAGGTAGGTAGGTATTGAGATTGACGTTCATAGCTTACTCGAACTACTGACTCATTGAAAATAATATAACGTGTAACGTGGTAGAGACACGGCAGGTGGCGTTAGTATAAGTATAACGTGTAACGTGGTAGAGACACGGCAGGTGGCGTTAGTCAGCACATCAATCGATATTTTCCGACGTGTATAAATTTAAATGTTCGTCACAATGTATCGGTATAAATATTCATTGCTCATTTTATAGGAAGAAACTTATGACGAGTATCTTCCATCCAGCCAAGATGTTCCAAAAGCTATAGATACATACTGAGTGTACTGACGTAAGATGCTGGTAGTCATAAAAATATGGCTGGTGGGCATAAAATAGTGTGACATCAAATTATATTTCAAAAATAATAAACATGTTTTACGGCTCGTTTAGATACTCGGCGAATATTCGGCTGAACTTCACGCCGAATATTCGTGGATGAAATGTATCACTCATACGCCCGTTTACGTAATTGTGACTAGTCATGTTGTCTCTCTCCTAAAGATCTTTGATGTCTAACAAACTTCGCCCGCGTGAAATTCGGTTATATTGCGCCTTTGAATTCTACAACGCTTTTTCTTGTGACTTGTTATAAAAATAATATAATAAAAATCTTTTCTTAATGCTTAGGTACTTGCGACACTTGCGAAGCCTAAATTATACAGATTAGATTCGGAGTTGAAAAAAAAACGTAAAGAACTTCGTTCCTGAATGAGGGCCCCCAGACCGCCCATTTTTTTTATTTCTTTAATTATCTTTGTAGAACCGATGTTTATCGTCAATTCATTCAATCTTTTGATGCAGGCCAATAAACCTATATCGAGCTAAAACTAAAAGGGCAAATTAATAGGTCTCGTCGCTTACATGCTCGCTTATTGACGGGTCCCCGTAGGACTGTAGCTAGAGGCGAATTTGAGGTAGGGCAGCATTGGTTAGAGGTAGGGCAGAAGTAAAATCATAATTGATCTGCCATCGAAGCACGGGCTCCTAAATCAATCACCATGTATGTGATGTACATCCTTTAGGTTTAGATACCTATTGCTACATTTTTTTATATCAAACTATGAACATACAGTGTAATTATAGTAAAATTAATAAAATTCCTAGATATTTCAGAAAACGTGACAATGTATACATATTATTGCTCGTGACTGTACATGGCAAAAGACTTAGCTCCATGTTAGAAAGTTTACTATACCTACTCGAACATACTTTTGATATTATCTAAGCCTATTACGTGGGATTGTCGAGTAGCGACGTTTATCTTGAGAATATGGCTATTATGAAGGGCAAGGCCGGAGCTCGCATGTCTCATATACTTAGTTAACGCAAATCGTCTCGAATTGTCTCGATCTTCCGACGTGGTCAAAGTTGCCACAACTGACTTATCCTGAATTTATCCATACCACAATATAATAAAGAGATATTTGTATTTTTGTAAGTTTTACATATTAGCTTGTAATGACTAAGCTCAATAACTGCTGGACTAAAGACTAAGGAAATCATCTATATTCTATAAGGCATTTTCTACTTTGAGGTATTGAAACTTTTTTCATTCTGTAGACTACTCTAATAAGATGGATGTAGGAATAGTACATTACGATACGTGTGCGTAAAGTAGCTTATTATTGCACGGTGTGAAGTTCTCGCTCTCCATCGTACAAATAATATAGCTACTTAACGCACGAGTATCGTATACTATTTTATAGCACAAGTGACATAAACCCGCCTATACTCAAACATATAATTATTTACATGGAAATAAAAGAAAGGAAATGTTTACGAAGCTGTTGATGTTCTTAATTGATCACTGTCTGCTTTACCGACATGTCAAACGTCATTCAAAAGTATTATTAATTTGTCTGCTTTACCGACATGTCAAACGTCATTCAAAAGTATTTATTGTTTAAAATGTATTATAAAATTATATATCTCAAAACATTTTTGCATTGATTCCAGAGCATCAATAATTAAATTATAGGCATACATTTACTAAGATCATAATAAGAAACATTTGTAATTAATGATGACTAAAATGCGGGTTTAGGTTACCTAGCAACCTAAAGGGTGTGTTCCGATATACACTTAATTACACTGCGAGTCCACTGTCCACTTGTCCAGTGCTCTTTGGTGAGAAATTCGTTCCGTTATGGATTTATAGTATACTGACGCAGTATCCTTGATAAATATTATAACGTCATAAACGTTGTCATTATTGTACTCGTAAGCACTGGTGTTTTCGAGGTAAGATGCTCTCAGTACTTTGATCACATGATTAAAAGCGTCCAGAAATTTAAAAAATGCTATTGATTATTATTATTGAATTATTGAATATTGTTTTACAAAGTGGCCGTTTTATTATGCGATGAATTCAATTGCCAAATTATTTTTCTTCTTAAACAGATCACTTGCATATTTAGGTATTACATAAATTGATGACAGTATACTTTACTGCGTGCCGTTTTACAAAATAACCAGTATAGTTAACTATAAAGAACGGCTTAGTAATAAACTAAATTGACGTCACAACTTACAGTGCTCGCAGTGTATATCGGAACACACGCTTAAATATTCGTAACTACCTCCTAAATTTGTTATAAATTTGTCTGCTGCCAGATTCTAAGTGTCAATAGTGTAAGTGTGAACTTGTGCACGGTGTGAAGTTAGCATCATAACCCGTGCTATAATCGACTACTTTACGCACGGAAAAGCGTGGCATAAATGCGGGTTTAGGTCACAGTGTGCTATAAAATATTTTGTATCGTAGCCTTATAATAATTATATGTATTAAAATAATCGTTATTGCTGAACTTCTAGTACCTACCTATGTCCCTTAATCTCAAAAATGTGTGAATGTGAAACAGCACGTGTAGTTTATCATATTAATCAAATAATGTATTTTTAGGATTTTAACAAAGTGAAGAGAAATATTAAAAAGTTAGACAATAAGTAGGTAAGTAAGACAAATTTAGCGACAAATCACAAACATGCTTTTTTCGTTAGGCTTTATTTAAATATTGTCCTATTACAACGATTACGCTCGTAGTGTGGAGTACCTACATTATATTAAGCATATTTAAGTAGCTATATTTTTTGATCACAAACCCATCAATAGACACTTTTAATAAAACCGTAGTCCAACATTTAACGTTGGTTGTGGGTAACAAAACAGAAGGTAGGTAGGTAATGTAAATTTGGTTTTGTACGCTAGAAGAAACAATGACCCTGTTTATAAAACTAATGTTCGTTATGTACCATTTCAATAACCTTGACCATTAATGCCATTCTACGATAGAGAAATCAGGTAACGTGGTTTTATATTCCACGACGACGTCAATCTCTGCGGTTTTACAGAGGTGTGATTCGACGGAAAATTTTATTGATTGCAGTTCAAGTATTTATTGATAATTATTATGTTGACGTCGGTGTTGTTGAACCCAATAACAAACCATGCACGTGATTTTTCCAATTTTTATTTTCTATATCATAATTAATTAATTCTGCATGCAGCACCACAAACATATTTTAAGATTACTTAAGTAAACTTTTAATTTTTCTTACTTCATTTCTCTAAGTAGTTTATTACTTACCCATGATGACAATGGTGTTAAGCTTGCAAATTAATGTACCTAATAACTACTAAATAAATTAGGTGTTTAAGTAATTCTTAATTAGTTTAAGTACATAAATACTTGAGCCCTTGTTTAAGTTTTGACTTCAGAATATGTATCTTCAAATAAAATATACAGTACCTAAGTAGATACGAGTAAGAAACAATTAAAAAACACATTTAATAAAATCCATCGCTCTATGTTAAAGGCTAAAAGGTTTATAATTTGTTATTTCTTAGAACGTTTCATAATAGATTGTACCGCGTACCTACTGCAAATTGACTCTGATAGCTATGTATAAAGTTATCTGTTGATCAATAGATCGCCTATAATACTGTCGTCGTAAATTCCAGTTAATAAATTATAATATTATCGTTCAATGTATTGTCTCTATGTTCTTGCAAATTAGTGTGGGGACGTAGAATCCCATGACGTCAAACGAATTAAGGTCGGCATTCGAGTAACGAAGCGGCTACTGGACGAGGACGTGATTTGGGTACAACGACATTGTCCAGGCTTGATTAATCATCAGTTGTCATGAAAAAGGAACTCATGCATGTAAAATATTTATTTTAACGTGTTTTTCGGCTACCTCACAAACGAGCAGACGAGCCACCTGATAATAAGCAGGAGGTAGGTACTTATTTACTTATAATCATTAACATGAACGGCATGACCGATGCGAAGCTGACCGGAGAAGAAGACCGAAAAGAGCTGGAATCGCATTATTTCCGGCTGTTAGAGGGTAATTAGCTCTCCAACCTGACAAGGACCTCTTCCCATCTCGTCCGTTTTTGAACAGAGTGTAATGTGCATCACAAGCAGAAGATGTTGGCTTGAATGGCTTGAACTCAAGATATGCAGATAAAGTACAGAAAAAGGTAAGGCAGGCATTCTGAAGTGATAAGAGTGATTAATTTGAAATAAGTAGATTAACACCTTAACTGCGGCAGTAAAAACAGTGACTTTCAGCTGGTGCGGTGGCGGTCCAAAAAGGCACCCACTTGACTTTCTTACTGTGCGGGGCGGTCCCTTTCGACCCGACACCTCTGAGTGGTATTAAAGCTCAATATCTTAGCCAAGGAGTATGGTATATAACAATTTTTATACTTTTTGAAATCGTCATGAATCACTTGTGTTTGCATTGGCACCGCCCCTGGATTCTCCTAACAGAAAATGAGTAATTAACAATTGAAAATGTCAGGTCGATAAGGACCGATGCCGCACTAGAGTGTAATTTTTGTAGTGATGGGCAAGTGAACGAAAAGAAAATATCGAGTCATTATAAATTATATCCTTTATGTTATTCTGATGTGTAAGCTATAATTATTACTGTAAAGTTTCATCAAAATCCATTCGGTAGTTTTTGCGTGAAAGAGCCACAAACATTCATACATCCAAACAAACTTTCGCATTTATAATATTAATAGGATTGTTTCTCATCACACCAGTTAATAATTTAAATCAAAACAAACAATATAAAGAATACAAATAACATCGCTCTCTCTAAAACACGCAAACTTAAATTTTTCTAACATAAATACTATCACTACATAGTATAAAACAAAGTCGCTTTCTCTGTCCCTATGTATGCTTAGATCTTTAAAACTACGCAACGGATTTTGATGGGGTTTTTTTAATGGATAGAATGATTCACGAGGAAAGTTTATATTTATAATATATTAAAGTTTTTCGCAAAATGAAAAATAATTCCTCCCCGTAGTCACTTTTGTTTCCTTTTGAATATTGTTTGTTGTGATGCGCCATTGTATCGAGCACGAGAACGTGCTCCTCGTGTAGCAAGCACAACACTACTGGCGGCTCGACGCGTACGCATCTGCACAGTGCGGCATCGGGTCGCCGGCGGTCATCCACCAAAACAGGCCCGCTCCCGCACTGAGATAACTTTTTTTACGTTCTGTGCGGCGGCGGTCGAAAAAGGCCCGCCGCTTTATTAAACTGCTATATTTCTACATTGTTAGTCACGAATCGAAAACTATATTTGTCTCTGTCATACTCGTAAAAATTCCCAAGAAACCGGTCCCGCACAGGCGGGAGGAACCTATTTTTCCCGTACGCACAGCGCGTTGGCACAGCATCGGGCCGATTGTGGGTGATCCGCAGGGAACGTGTTAAGTGGGCTTTTAATAAAAAGGCAACAAAATCGGAGGTTACTAGAAATATACGAAGTTCAACAAAACATAGGGTTTATTTTTATTCTCTTCAATTTATTCTTCACTTCACTTTAGTCTGACAAAAATGTTAACTTGCCACGCGATTTGCATAGCAGCTTAGAAACTTTTTATCCAACTAGTTATACCCAATGTTCATTCTAGTAAGTACGACTAAACCATTACTGAATTGCAATGGAAAAATTATATTACTTAGAACAAAAAAATCTCGTGATGATCTCACTTAAGTCTAAATCATTGTACTATACACGATCAGTAAAAAGTAACAAGCCGAAATAAATTAAGCACTCCCATGAAAAAACTTGTTTACGTCAGCTACCTGCATCTTGTGACATTTGTGGCAGGGAAAAACCCTTGTGTCTCTGTTCTGCGGAAAAACCAGTGACGACTAGCGAGTAGCGAGTAAAGCTAGAAACTGAAAGCGAGTTGGCGAGCAGCGAGCAGGGAGTGTTTAGTTCCGATAGTTTTGTCGTTGGACTGTCAGCGAGTGACAGGCTGCGATAGGCGATTACTCGCACTATTCCCGGAGGGCCATATATGTGTACCTACTCGGCGAGTGTTCCGACCGCCAAGCGAGTGTCGCTGAGCGAGTATTATTTGATAGCTCTTGTCGCTCGGCGAGTCAGCGAGTCCCCGCCGGCAGTGTGAATAGTCAGCGATCAACTGTTAATATATGCATCTCTTTTAATTACACGGAATGTATATCATATTGTACGTTTCTTGAGCGAAAAAATAGCCTATAGTTACTCGCTTACTCGCCGGCGGTGGGACAACTGCCATAAGATGTTAGGAAACTTTAACAACGCGGCGAGTGTGATTAATTTAAGTGGCTATATTTTAAACGAGCAATTCTGAATCTCGGAAACGGCTCTAACGATTTTCATGGAATTTAGTAGGTATGCATGGGGTTTCGGGGGCGATAAATCGATCTAGCTTGGTTTCATGTTTAAAAAACGTCGTTTTACCCGTGTTTTCAGGCAGTGAAAATCATTACAATAATATAGGTATATCATAGAATTTTTTTATTATTATTTCCGTAACATTGAAAAATATTATCTGTTCATATATCATCAGTAGATATGTAATTCGTAAGTCAATGCTTATGAGATTTTATGTTTATCACATAGGTAGATAGATTACTTACTCGTAAATCTAAACTTTTCTCAAATCAATTACGAGTAGTAGAAGTAATAACAATGTCAAGGTGCATAGAGTTTTGGTCAGAGATAAACTTCATTTTATAATAGTTTGGCATGTAGTAATACCCACATGATTATGTAATTTTCGACGGTAACTACCAGAACTAAACCAAGTTACTTGATGAATATCAGTGTAAGGCCGCGGCCTAGAAATAGTACACATTGCGTTATCCAACATGATATGAGTAGCCTGAACATACATTTTATTTGTACCTAACCCTTTCTAGTTGTCACGGGCGAAGGTTAAGTTACAGGTGACCATTCAATATTTATGTATGTGTCATAAATATATTAAGTATATATTATGTCCGTAAAGTTCCCTAATTTTTTTTCACTTTAGAATGATAGGTTCAGATGCTGTCATGAACGATCACACCTATTCGCTTATTTGTTAGGCTCTGGAAATAAGGATGCCAACAGCTCGGATTTGTTCAGACGAGTCCGGACCTTTGTCCTTCTGACCGGCTTTAAGTTAAAAAACCCGAATAAAAACTTGAAAACTTAAGATAATTTTTCAATAAGCTTTCATCTTTTTAAGGTATCAGGTAGGGTAATTAGTGTCATCTCAAAAATCGACTTCTCATGTACAATAATCTTCTTATTGAAAACCATAAATCAAAATTGTATTTAGCAAAAATTTAATGTCCGAATTTTTATAATATCCAGCTCTCTGGACTTTTCAAATCATGAGATGATAAACCTGCCTGGAAAGACAAATAACTTGTAATGGCTACAATTTTTCGTACCTTGCAAAGAATGTGTAAGTACTACCTAATACATTCTCGGGATTCACGAGACGTTGCAGCTTTAGTGGCTTACATTCTCATGTAGGTCGGTTGCTCCGTCGAAGTGCCATAAATCTTTTATAGATCCTTACCCGAAATACAGGAGACATTTAAACCCACACATATAATCATGTTAGCCCTAACGTGGTTATAGCGGTAGAAGTACCTATCAGGGTTATTCGTTTTATAAATATGGTTATACGGATATACCTGATAAAATTCCACGTATGTCGAGATGCAGTGTTCAGTTTTAAAAGTGCACTAATCTAGTAGGAGTCTATTCGTTCCTATTTCTGACATGTGTACTTTGTAAACACGCACTTTTTTATGGATTTAAGATGCAAGCACGCAGCTCCACCCTTCCGCAGTCTCACATAACAACTTGGACTTTTGTTGTAGGTATACTACAACAAAAGACTTAGATCGGGACTAGAATGGTTAGCCCAGTCACCATAGTGTGTAGTAGGCCGGTTCGTAAGTATATAAGTATATGCATGTATGTATGTATGTTAGTACTAGTTAGTCCTTTTAGTTGTTGTTAGTAATAATAATGTTAGTAATTGTTAATAAAGTCTCGTTCTAATTCGGTTTATAATTATGTATTGTTAGTAAAGTCTGATTCTAATTCGGTCACAGACGTATTGCTACCCTTGAGGACTAAATAATATGGTTGCCCCTAACTGTACCCCTACACTCACATTATAATCGGACGGGAATACGGAGGCAGACCAGCGCTTCCAACCAGTGATCGATGTGTTAAAACTTCTCCTTCCGGCGCCCCGATATACTTCAAAATTCTTATGTTAATGATAATAAATTACAATCATTACTGTATAATAATTGATAAATACGAATTATATCCTTAAGTAGAAATTATCCGCGGCATCGTCCGTGTGGATTTTGGTCTGTAAAAAATATCCTATGTTACTTATAATACCTTCAAGAATAAAGCGCCTCATGTGTGTATGTATGTACTGTCTGTGCATAATGTATTTTGTAGAAGCTTAAAATGTAGAGTAGGTTCATGAAATTGGAAAGCTCAAACGCCAGGCTACACAAGTCTAACTAAGGAGAGAGTTATGCGCGGCATTTCGTTGTGGAACGGAATTTGTAACAATGAAAATACGTCGGCTCATAGATTTCTCACATATTGCTCTGAAAATTTGCAGGGTGATGTTGAAAATTGGCTATCTATTTATATGTACATATACCTGTCTAAGTTTTCTATTATCTTGTTATTGTTTTAAACTAGATCATCAAAGTGACACACAGTTAATTTTTGATTAATTCGAATAAGTGATTGGTGGTGTAAATTAATTTATTTACTCTTAATGCCTAAGTGTCTCCATCTCGACTCCATCCCTACTTGAGCCAAAACCACCTCCCCTGCCACTGGCCTCTGGTACACGATCGTACTAAGGATCGTTATTGTTAGGGCCCTGTACCACCCAGCTTAATCCCGATGGATAATAAGCCGCGAAACGTTTTATACATATTTTGGTTGTAGTGTCGGAGAGCGGCTAAACACGGACCCCCAGTTTCTTCTCGTCCAGCAACGCGTCAGGGAATCCTTTGGTGTTAATGATGTCCATGGACGCCGTTGACATCTTGGCATCAGGTGGCTCGTCTGCACATTTTTTGGCTATTCGCATAAAAAATAAAAAATATCTTGTCATAAAGTTAAGTAATATTCCAATAGAAATTAATGAGGGTCCAAAATTCAAGAAATTTACATCGGAACAACCTTAATTGACTTCGAGTTTAATAGTTTATGCAACTAATCGTGAGTTCTGGCGTAATAGTTTCTCTATTTGCATTAATTTAGAAGTCACTGCTGTTTATGTTAAAATTAGTTATTGGGTTCAGTTCGTCAGTTTGTGCATATTGAAACACAGCGGAATAATATTAAATGTAAGATTGAATGATATTTTCATAAAATCGATGTTAGACTGTTGCCAGATTCGTAAGAATGTTATGGTTTCGTATTCGTAAGTTATGGTTAAAATAATAATTAACATTTAATAACTGAACGATGTTTACAAAGTGACACGTGGTTCAAATTTAAACAGTAATTTACCTACCTACTTAATTCAAAAATAAGTCATATCGGTCTAAAACAGTTCATTTCCATTATGAAATTGTAAGGAACTGACAGTGACAAAGCGGAGATAGGTAAAAGAAAAATTCAAACATTCTTCTAGATAAGTTTGATACCGAATAATAATAATGTATTCGGTATCGAAGTAAGTACCTACCTATATAGTTTTTTGGCTGTGGTATTAAGTTGCATTTTTTTCGATATAGGCACGATTTGTTGTACGCCGGAAAGCGATCAAGATCGCTTTCCTGCGTCAATATGTTATAAATTGCATTACACGTAGTTATTATATTTTTTTAGTAAACTAGAACTGGAATCTCATCGAAACATACAAGCAAATCAAGCAAATCTGTCTGGATACCGTTTCAGCAAAAAACCTCGGAATGACCCGGTGAGATTAATGTTACTTTAAAATTTTATCCTATTTACCCATGGATATAAATCAAAACCTACTCACGTGATTAACGAGTTAACAAACGACAATGGATAGATCCGTTGAGGAATTGTGTAAAAAATGTGAGAAAAACAACTTATGGAAATAGACCGTCAGACAGCGAAAGTGAGTTATGCAGCTCGCCGGTGGTCATTTCTAGGGCGCCAACAGTTCCAGCGGCGCACGGCGCGGGCGCGACGATCGTACCACCACCATCGCCGCTGCAGGTCGCCGTCCGCCGACGTCGGCTCCGATCTACCATCCAGTCTCTATGTTGCATTGCCACGCGTCTCTCCACAGCGCTCCGTATCGCTGCTTCCGTAAATCTAAATCTGTTTATGACACGTGTATCGCAATTTTACGGTTCAAAGTTAGTAAACGTGCAGTGAACGGTCAAGTGACGGTGCGTCCGAGTTGGCTGGAGGTGTGCACACCGAGCGAAAGCGGTCGAGCGGGCCCGCCGCCACCCGCCAGCCGCGCCAGTGCGGAATCTGTTTGTGTAGGTGTTTTGCTTATGGTGTGTCGCAATGAAAATAAGTGCTAAAATGTCGAAATCTGGTTTATGAGGAGCTCGCTGAACGCGCTCATGCGGCTGCGACGAACACGTATGCTTATGTAAGCCCGAATCTGTGATAAAACAAGTAAGTATATTTTTGAAAGTTTTGGAAAAGTGGAGAAATTCTTAATGTTGTCCAAAATAGGTACTTACATCTTATGCACTGAGGTATCGTAAGTAGAGCAGTAGAATCGGTAGATTCTATTACTTACAGAAACTAATTCAAATTGCTGAAACAGTGACATACCTACGTGGGTATGCGTTATGTTGAACCAGATCTCAATTACCATAAATACTGACGATTAAAGCAAAAATATTAGTCTATGTATAGGGACTTAACAGAACGTCTACGTACGTATAGGTTAAATAATGTTCATTAAAAGCAATATATGTTCAGTAAATGCATTTTATTGGCAGTAATTAACAATTAAGTATTGTACCGATTAGTTACTTTGTAATTTCCCAACATATTTCTTTACTAGATGTGCCAGCGTCTTCGTCCGCGTGGTATTTTAATTGTTATGGGGAAATTTATAAAACCAAAGTAGCCTAACTTACTTCTTATTACATCAGCTATCTGCCATTGGAAGTCCCGTCAAAATCGGTCCAGCCGTTCCAGAGATAAACAAACAAACAAAACAAACCGACAGACAGACAGACAGACAAATATTGTAAAAAATGTTATTTTGGCAATTATGTACCATGTATACATCCATTATGCTGTACTATGTAAAAAGCTGATCTTTTAATATTACAGACACTCCAATTTTATTTATTTGTATAGATGTATAGATAAAATACCAATCGAATATCTCGACGCATGGCGGGTATCCATCCTTTCGTAGTAATATATAATAGTAATAAATAATATATAATAGTAACATATAATAGTAATAAATATCCCTCCGGTAGGAACGTCGTGCTTTGATTCATCGTTTTGTTATGCGTACCGCGAAGGACTCGAATAAATTGCCAGCGTCGTTGTTCCTATCCGATTATAATGTCGGTGTCTTCAAATCAAGACTGAATAGGCTACTAAATTAGTACGCTCTACCACCCAAAACCATATCTTCTCTTACCATCGGGTGGGATTGTGGAGTGATATCGTGGGTGTTGCAGATCTCAGGTTTTCATCATGGAAGACCAAAATAAAACATATGTATGTATGTATGTACTCGAAATATTTTAGTTAAGAACTCATTAATGTACAGGTTACACACGTAACTCAAATTAAATAAACAATCACTAATAGAACGCGGTGAATTATGACTAATCGTTCATTCAGCAGGGCTACTGCCCTAGAATTACTTTGTATTCGACCGTTCAGCTCGACGTCTAGTCAAGAAGTCCTCGTTGGTCACTGGCAACAGTGGCAATGGCAACTCAACAGCTGCCCTCTGTTAATTCCCCACTATCGTGTCTCATTGATATTCGCAAAGTGCTGCCATCTCTGTACTCTTGTTGTTATATCAGAATACACCCAAGACATTTCCGACTTGACGTTCTATTTTATTTTAAGATCTCCGACATAATTAAAATACTTACCAACAAAAAATTAGACTCAGTTTTCAGTCAGAAGTGTTATCTTGCCGAAGTTTGGTTAGATATAATGAAAACTACAGCAAATAACCGTAAACAATTCCTAACACAATAAAATGACGATCTTCGCCATCATTATCTCCACAGAGAGGGATTACGACATCAATTCAAACTTGAGATATTTATCCGATGTTTTGCGACGCATAATACTTACATGAATTGGGGAGTTTGGAAGTTGTTTTGGAGATAAAAGTAAGAATCTTCTAAATAATTTTCTTGGATGCTCCGGGTTGGCTCAGTGCCCGGTTGTCGTCGTATTCTTGTTTTTTGTTTACAAATATTGAATCAGCTAGCAATAGAATACATTTCACTATTTACCGCTTTCCCGCCGTTCAGCTTATAATCACGAGGCAAAAAATATTTTAATCAAGTTAAGAGTAAGCGCCGCAACGACATGTAGATTAACCTCATAGTGTAATCAATGTTGTAAGTATGTAATTATTAATTAGAAAGTGTAACAATATGTTCAAGATTTTAAACTTTTATTATCGTGGACACTAAACATTTTAACTGAAACGGGTACTCACGATAAAAATATGTTTTACTGTGAGTTCTTTATGATACAGGTACCGATTGTTGGAGAAATCATGAAATTTTTCCGAATTTAATCTATGGTGCTCAAAAATAAAGTACTTCGTAAATGGAATAGCATGGTACTTTAAAAGTACCCATATAATCAATACTGATTGCAGGTTACTTAATATCCAGTGATAACTGTTTTGCACTATCATCATTAATTTTGTTTAAACTGATAATAAATAAGTCTAGTCTAGGGTAGCAATGAATTATCTATTGCTTGGTACATCCAATGACTTCTACCTTTTTTTAATTAGGTACATAATTATTTATAATTGTATGGGATATGATTATAGTCGAACATAACACTTTTATTGGCAATCCAATAGTTTAGTTATATACCTACCTACCTAATGGTGAGTCAACATCCGAGCTTACCTATTACTCAAACGCAAATAACTTGTACGTTATTAAGTTTACATATTTTAATAGTCTTCACGTTTAAGCCAACGCCAAAAATATGAAATTTTAAAACATTAAACACTCATGAGCCGCTGTGGTATCGGATTAAGAAACCAGAAATAGCAAACACGAGTGAGCCGACGCGCGAGACACCACAATTTCGGTCATAGATCGAGGCCAAGAAATCTCGTAACGTGCCGGAATGGCGGACTCTTCCGCCAAGCATCAACGGGGTCGACAGAATCCCTATTGTTGCTGCTCAGCTAGAGTCAGACACATCAGGTGAATGGAACATCGTTACGCGAAAAATATTGGTAGAGTTTTTTTTAATTCAACATCGCGACGGAATTCTTTACGGTGTTTAGTGATTATATGAAACGAATGGCGAATATTTTGATTGGCATAGAAATTGAATATGATTGATTACGATGAAGTATTAGTGTATATATATGTTAAATTATTAACAAACTTGTTCTGTGCTGGAAATTCAACCCTCATTCATTTAGTCAAAGGGTTACTTAATGTTGACGACACTTAGGAATTATTTTCTCTATAAAGTTTTTTGACGTGACAACGTCTTATAATTCGGTGGCACGCATGAAAAAACATGACTCAGCGTTACCGTCGTTACCGTTGGTGAATTATTATAGCAGCGCCATCTATGTATTGTGCAGTGAACAATTATTCATTAAGTTCGATTGGGTCCATTTATCGATGGAGGAAGGCTGGCTGAGCTGGTAGTTCACTCGCAGTACACTAGATGGCGTTGAGTAGTGGGGCGCTATAATTCTGAATCACGATGTAGGATGTATAAGTATCCAGCATTCATTTTTAATAAATGACTTAACTTGTATTGAAAAAGTGTTCTTTTATTGTGCTTGCCTACTCATTCAAAGGAAATTATTTTCTTAAGACGTTGACACGTTCAACTATCGTCAGTAAACCGACTTTACAGACAACCAATTTTTTTTGTAACACATATTAATATAAAAGACATCTCTCTACACTTCTCTATGTAAACTTTAATTATGCTTAATCTAACACTGCTACTTGCGTACAATGCTTAAAGGGTTCAAAGTTTTCTATTTGCGAACATATACCTATAATTATGGTCTATTGAAAGGCTATTGAAAGCAAAATATTAGGTAATGCCTACAGTAATAACGTAACATTCACTGAATAATAAACATAGTTTACGGCAGCTTCGTAATTTAATTGGAGTCCCGCGTCGCCAATAACGGAAGCTTATTTTGAAGGTTGACCTTACAAATAAAAATTTATGTTCGAAGTTTAGAGGCAATAAGGGTTGAAATGGCCGCGGTTTGAATACCGACGTAATGAAGTTGAAGGTTTGTTTTCCCTATCTGCGAAAATGCAAATCGCCTATTCAGTTGTTCTAGCGACCAGTTTTTGTTTTGTTGAGCTGTTATTGTGAATTACATTTACGAGCGCTGGTGGAAAAGTTTCTTGCCGGTATAAAAAAGGCCTAAAAATCCTTGGTTCGGATGGATGGTCCAGATGGGTTAATGTACCCATTAAGCCATTCGATCTCGGTCGTTATCGTTAAATTGTAGTTATTTAGTTGTGTCGGGTCCTTTTGAGTCTTTTGACACTAAAGTTGGTCATTTATCTCTTAACTCAAATGAAGTAGCTTGGCAGAGTAAGTATAGTTCAGCCCAGGGGAAGACAGGTTTTTAAATAACGCCACACACTCGTGGCCCCACACTAGAATTCCCTGTGTCGTGGGTATCATGGACAACACACAAAGACAAGACAGCCAGATCGAGAACAGAAATTTAACTCTGGGAAACGAACTCGGGACACTTCGAACGGGTCATCGTCGCCGTTTACGGTAGAAAAACAAACCGTTTACACTAAAAATATACTCTACAACTGTATTATACGTTAGGTATTTTGTCGTAGTCCTTTCATGCATTCCCGTTTCTACTCTGTGCACTTGACGACTGATAAGATAAGGAACCAGGATCCGGATGTGACCGATATTGGCCTGGGTCAACCGCCGCGCCGATACCGTCTTATCTCCAGCCAGCCTTAACCCCGGTCAGATTCAATGTTTACGAATTTCGTAACGAAAGAAACGCTGTTGCAACCACGCCGGGCGGCGGTGATCCATGGTGGAGGCCATGTGCTCGTTGTCCGAGCTGTTCATTTCAATTATTCATCTTACATTGATTTTTGAATATCGTAAATCCTCGCGTCGCTTCGTGCAATCTATTCCTTAGGGTCCCGACCCCTGGACCAGAACAAATTGTTATCATTTTATATATTGTAGGTATAGTATATTTCTTACTTGAGGTTTAGACAAGATTTTTTAAATTTGCATATACGGATTGCGGAATAGTAATTTTAATGCACTCCCACAATTGGTTATCAAAAGGGCTTGCTGAAAATAACTTGAAAAATAAAGTTACGTCACTCTAAATCCAATATGGCGGACTTCTAAAGTTTATTAAGCCTATCCAGCGATAACTTAAAGTAAAAAATTAATAAAAAGTAATCTATTGAAAAAAACAAAATTAATGAATTTATTTTATTATTTTTAGCACATTTAAGTAAGCTTGTTTTTAAAAACTTTTTACTTTTAATTTTTAAATGTAGGTGTAGGTACAAAATAAATAACAATAGTTTCAACAAGTTTCGATTGCAGTGCTAATAGCTTATTGTTTAGTCTGCTAATTTTCCGGTTATATCCATCAAAAATACCCATGTTTCATGAAGGATTTAGAAAAAATGCATTAATTTGATTTTCTCTAAATTGTTCTTATGAATCACTAATGGCATCATATTGAAGAATCAGAGCGCAAAGCGAATATCATTTCAAACACTGACACTTGATAGACAGATGGAAAGTATGCGATCAAAATTTTTGGATATTGATCAAATTTAGGAAATCAATAAACATACCTACTTTAAATATTTAATTTACAAATAAAATTCATGCTTAATATTCTGATTCGAAAACGTAATAAACTCTTAAAGCTTGGTGATAAAATTACAGGAATGAAAGCGACCTTACAATTACGATTTGAACATAAAATGTCGGCAAAGATAATGAAATGAACAAGAAAACAACTTAGTGAAGATGTCGGTAAATAACCATCATGAGGAAATTTACGTATTTACATTTTTCCATGGTGTTTGAGGTCGTGCGGAATATCTGAGGCCGATGGCAAATTAAGGATACCTACCTATTAATAACCTCTGTATTTTCTACTTTTTGTATCGTCATTATACCACCAATTAACGAGTTAAGTAAGACGAAATATTATCAAAGGTATCTTTCCAAGTTTTGCATCCTCTCGTTCAGAGTTCTAATTCTCGGGTCGGCAAAGTTGTATTACTAGCTCTAGTTAAGGAAAACTTCGCGAGGAAACTTACATATTTTAAACCTTCATACCGTTATTAAGTGTTTGAAGTCTTGGCCAGTGTGACGGCCTTAACCCTTCAAATTGTGAGAGAAGACTTATGAAGCAGTAGAAAATTAATTTGTTGTATTGCAATAACGATTCACTTATTGTAATTTAATTAATGTTATTTTTTAAATTTTAAACAGGTATTTAGGTATTTCATAAATTTTGTAATAAAGGAACCTTTACCTTGCATTTAAAAAGAAGTTACTACTTAACATTAAATTCGCCACATGTATTTTTTCTCTCTTTAACGACCTTCTGGTAACATACGACTCATTTCTCTGATATAGTTACCATTATTTATTCCTTTTTTATTATAGTACACATCAATCTTGATAGTCGCATTTGAAAAGTAATAGCTGTACGTGGCCTCCTTATAACATTACTTACCGTCGTGACTCAATATTCAGATTCATACAGATTCATCGTACCATCGTGGTTAAGTCTTCCATATTTTTTAAAGTACCTATATTATGTATAGTCTACCAGGGTATGAAGGACTTCTACACACAAAAACCCTCTCTTCCACTGTACGGCCCGTAAAGGAGCTTCAGAAAAGTGAGTAAAAACGTCTGCTTTGCGTAATGCTTCATGCCTTTGTATTCGAGCCAGAGCGATTCTTAGCTTGCATTTTATTCACTACTTCAGGTACAATTTTATTTATCTACATAATCATCATGATCATTGTCATATGGAACCCCGTTAAGGTCGCAGATGTAAAATTTAATTGAACTCATGTAAACATTAGGTACTTTAATAACAAGATATTGAAGACATTGTGATTTAGGAATAGGTAATTTTATAATTTGATAGCTACATCCATTGACTTATTATTACTATGGACATCTAACCTCATACTGAAATCGCGATAAAAATGTCCCAGTCAGTTATGTCATGTCATGTCATGCAGTTAACAAGGTAATTTAAACACTAAAATCATTTTGTCACGGTTTAATTTCGATTGCAGTCGTGAACGCGGAATTGTTTCTCTCCTTGAGTGTTGTTGCTCATTTGGCTCGGACATTTTTCAGCGCGGACCCGACGTCCATAGTAATAATAAGTCAATGGCTACATCAGATAAATGTTATAGTAATTGTTTGTTTATTTTATAAATTTTAAGTGATTCCATCTTGTCATCGTCGGTTTTTGAATTAGGTATTCTTTTATGATAGAATTATATTTATTATTTCGGCAATTTCGAGTAATTCTTATTGTTTTTTGTTTGTATCTGTATAAAAGTAGTGATGGGTATATGTATAAATATAATGTATAAAAAATGGGTACATACACCCATTTTTTATCTCACAAAGTAGTTTATCACCGAACCATTATTATGTGTTCGACCTTGGCCCAGAGATCTGCGAAAATGTTTTGATCAACAATGTAAGTAGCCATTCCGGCAGACATTGTCATATATGTATTTTGAATTATTTCGTGACCGAGAAGTTTTATAAACCAAAACAAAAGAGAAAAGAATGTTGTGTTCTCCACATGTTCTCTCTCTCTTGTCGATTTGCTTGTAGTTTGTAGGTATTATACAATTTGACTCCTTAGCTCAGTTAGCTCTGCAAGTCCCGGGTTCAATAACGTCCTGGGCTAGGTATCTATGAGACAGATAAAATGTTTATTTGTGCTTGTGATCTTAATTTGTATGTCCACGTCTCCCGCGACAAAGATAATTCTTTTGTATGAGTGTGTGAACATTTATTTAACCTTAACACGCCGACCCATTTTTGACCGGATACAATAATATACATAAGTACCTACCCAAAGACCTTCAATCGGTCAAATTGTCTTCTAGAAATCGAAGTTATTCGTGTTCTCTGTGACGCGATAACATTTTGTTTAGGAAACACTAGAACCGCTTACACTTAGACTTAGACATTAAAGTATCGGGTGTCCCACGGCGGATTTATGTTTTCAAAATTAAATAAAACAAAAACTATTTGACATATCGTTTTAATTAAAGTACCAAACGACAGAATAATAATGCGGATTTCATCTTTTAAAGATTATGTCATCCAAATGTCTTCCGTCGAATTGCACACACTATTCAAAACGGAGCCTCGTTTTCCGCGCCACACGCTGCAGTAAACTTGGTTCAATTGTGCTGATTTCTCGACGAATATTTTCTCTTAAGTTCACAAGAGTTCGGGGATTGTTAATGTAAACTCTCTCTTTGAGGTAGCCCCGTAAAAATAAAACCATTGGGGTTGAATCGGGGGACCTCGGAGGCCACGGGATGTCCCCAAAGAGGCTGATCAATTTTTGAGGGAAAGCTTCCCGAAGCAAAGTCATCGAAGCTCTGGCCGTGTGTGCGGTCGCACTATCCTGTTGGAACCACGTGTGCGATGAGAACGATGGGTGAGCTCGCAGGTTCGGCAAAAAGAAATTCGTAAATAATCGTTTTTGGAAGTGCCAGTTGGACTGCCCTTTTCCGTATCGAAAGTCGTGGATTTTCACGTAAACTCTCTTCAGCGAGTTCATTGTTATCGGTGGTCCTTGATGATCGACTGGGCCCCGGCCATGAGGCATTCATAGCCGAAGCAGTTGCGCGGAACCTCTGCACCCAGGAACGAATTAAATTCACACTCGGTTCATCACTTATCCGTCGAATACCGAAGTGTGAACAAAATTGTCGACGAGCAATTACGTACGAATCGTGCCTTTTAAACATGCTTCGATGGCGAGCGCGCGATGCTCACTCTACCACTGCGACATCGTGATTAAAAAATCCGCACGATCACTGATTCCAACGATACCACCCTCTCTCCGAACCGTTTATTACTTTTTGAAATAATCGTATTTAAAAACATAAATCCGCCTGGGACACCCTATATATATACTTATCCAGAAACCTACTAATGTATACTATACTACTTATGTTTATTAGACTATAGGGGATTTTTGAAAAAATCGGACAGAATCACCAATGAGGAGGATTTATACCTAAAATCAATGGAACAAATGCAACGTAGATTCATATCACATCACACCTACGTCACCTGACGTTTCCGCCTCTTGGAAACTGGTACTTACCTAGGCTGCTTAGTAGGTATCAAGATATATTTTTCTTTTGACAGGTGTAATATTCATAATACCTACATAAATTTATGACTATAGTGTGACGCAAATCGCGTTCGTGCCGCAAATTAAAACAAAAAGCATAGACGTAAAGTGCCATTAATGTCATTGAGTGTACCTATATTGCTTTATTGCGAATAAAGCTTCAAGCTTAAAGCTTCAAGTTTTTTCTGTCATATTTCTTTGTGTTTCGCCAATGACATTATAAGTAAAATTGTGTTTCGCAATATAATGCTCAGGATATTTTGATTTTATATTACACTAGTGGTCCCAGCGTACTTCGTACCGCTTTATAATTAAAAAATGTTTTAGTGATATATCGACAGCAACGCCACCTACCGGGTCCAATTGTGAATCTAAACCATTCTCGGATCCACCTGAAGACACACAAAAAATTTCAACCAAATCGGTCAAGCCGTTTAGGAGGAGTTCAGTCACATACACACGCACAGAAGAAATATATATATTAAGACTATATTTCTTTGATCCCATATTGTCAGAAGGAAAGAGACGAGGAAAGAGGCACGGAATATTCTGTATTCCGTGGAAAGGGGTGAGGAGGAGAGAATCAATTTGGTAAATACAGCATGAGAGGTGAGCAGATGAAACAAAAAACTTATAGTAAAAATTTGTCTTGTTAACTGAACATGTCGTTTTTCAAAAGGTTTGCGGGTTAAATGACTTCGTTCTGAAAAAGATGTTTTCATTTCGGGTAAATACTTATAAGTTATCCTTATGCATGAACAAACTTTAATTTTTTTAAATATTTAAATCATTTTAGACAACACTAAATAAATAATCTCCTATGTTTATTAGGAACGAGCTGTGCCCGCGACTTCGTTCGCGTGGAATTTTAATTGCTACGCGGAAATTTCTAAAATAAAAGTCTAAAATTAATAAAAAATTTAACCAACTCCTTTGATATATTTGTCTACATGGTAATAAGTTTAAGTCTATATATATAAAATTAGAAGCTGACTGACATATCAACGCAGGGCCTAAACTATAAGGGTTAGAAACTTGAAATTTTGCACAGAGGGTATTTCATTGAAAGTTATAAAACATAATATATAAAATATATGTTTCATAACTTTCAACGAAAAACCAATTTCTAGAACATTAGTTCGCTAAGTAAGCACTGAAAATTGAACTTTATTGACGTATGTAAATTTGATTCTCGTATAATCACTATTATAATAAAATGTTAATTTCAAGTATCAAAATTCTAATATTTTAAAACTGAAACAATGAAGTTGCAAGTTTAATCAACTGAAAACAAGCCACAATGTTATATCAAAATCGTTTCAATAGAACCGGAATTATAGCTTTATCTATACTCGTACATCATTGTATTCATTTCATACAATAGAGCGTTCCGAGTGTTCCGACAGTGGATGGGTTGTACCAGTAACAACTTTACACGGATGAACATTATCACTGTCGAAATCTAACTTTGTTATAATTATAAAACAAATCGTCGGTTTCAATGATTGTCTAATAAAGATCTCCAGATGTTGAAATATTATAGTTATTTGCGCATAAAGTTGTTAAATCTATATTATAAGATGGTGGCGAGTGTGGCGACGCTTGTATGTGAATAAAAATGCTAACACACTGATAAACCCGCACTAGGATTTTATGTGTCGAGGGTGGCATGGACAACACAAATAGCACATATCATTAACATCTATGACCCGGGAATAATAAATATCTGCCCCGGTCGGGAATAGAAGCCAAGCTTCGCAGGCAGGGTCACTACCAACTAGACTGCGGGGTCGTCCAATATAATAATTACTAGCTGACCATACCACGCGTTGCTGTGGCTCAGGATGACGAATCAACCAACAGCGCCATCTATGAGAAATCCATAGAACTAAACAATAAATGAACATTATTAATGTTTAATAAACATTTAATTTCCAATAAAAATAAATAAAAAACTATCCTATCTCTCAAGTTGGACCAGACTGCTCACGGTGTGCCAATTTAATTTAAAATCGGTTAAGCAGTTTAGGAATCCATCGCGGACAAACATCGTGACAGGAGATTTATATATATTAAGATTGTCTTATCAATTTCGTACTTCATTGAAATTAATTTACATTTTAATAAGTAAACTAGCTAGTATCATAATTTTATTAAATATTACATTAATTAGCACATAAAAGATGGAGACCTGTTAGAACCCATTTGAAATAAAAGTGGATTTAAATATCGATATTAAAGTACAAAAGTAGGTACATTTAAAATATCCGCAACGACATAAGTTTAAAATCGTATGAAATCGAAATTTTGCACATAAATTCCTCAAGTTATTCACTAATAACTTGAGTTAAGTTATTCACTAATAACTTGAGTTATTCACTAATAACTTGAGTTATTCACTAATAACTTGAGTTATTCACTAATAACTTGAGGAATTTACGTGCCAAATTACATCGCCACGTTCTTAAAGTTTTTGAAACTACTTTTACTATTTTACATTTATTGGAAAAGCTCTTTTTGTAGTCAGAGTTAACAAATGAGCAAACAACCAAAAGTCGTTTACGCAAATTTGCAACATCAGTGTATCTGGGCGCTTAGAAGCATTGCGAAAAACGATTAAAGGGGACGGTAAATCAAATCGCTTCAATGAGTAAAGTTCGTCTCCAGAATTAAACAAAACACGTTAAATTATTCTCTGTTGAATGTTGGGAGGGTAAATCTACTTAGCCAAGTAAAAAAATTCAAGCACCATGAATGGATACTGTCACGGCTTCGCGCCACAATTATGTTGAAACATTTTTTTTATTGAGCAAATAGCGTATTAAGTTCTGTTTTCAAAGTTGCGTTTTAAAACCTAGGCGCTCTTATCTCTTAACTTTCCATCCTTAGCTTACCTATCCTTTAGCTTTCGTTTTTTAGTAGTAGTGTAACAAATTCCGTTTCCTATGCCGCTATATATTAATATCGATAGCAATGATTAAATATTAGATTTATATAATTAAACAAAATTATTATATTCACTAGTGGATCAATAGGAATAATCGCAATATTACTGACGGCGGCCATATTGAAATGTAGGAATAAAAGCGGGTTGACGTGCTGAACGCTTATTTAATTGTTATTTATTAAATACTCCGGTAATATTAGGTGCCTATGTATATAAGGTACCTAAGTAAGAACATTGTCTTGTTCGCTGTTTAATAAGGTGCGCCTAGGTTTGAAGAGGAAACGTTGAAAAGGTTAGAAGGTTATGTTGAAAAGGTTAGCCAGTTAGTGGTTTGAACTATGGCTGGGAAGATCCCCTTACATCCCTAATCACCTAATCACCTTACGTTGTCATTTATTTACAGAAGGTGTAGTTATGTCATACATTGTGTCTCGTTATTAATCCTTTGCATGACAACAGATAATTATAGATAATTATATTAAATTTTATGAAGTAAATACATGCCTACTAGTTCCACACAGTGATTGCGTCATTACGGCAATTTTGTTGTATTTTGATGGTATCTGTCAGGGTTTCCTTTTTATTAATAATAAATTGAGCTTGGATAAATGTTACTGCATTATGGAATGTAATTAGGTTATTATATGAAAGTCTGTCCTGTTTCTATCGTTTTTATATACATTTATG
This sequence comes from Ochlodes sylvanus, assembly GCA_905404295.2. Lineage (NCBI taxonomy): Eukaryota > Metazoa > Arthropoda > Insecta > Lepidoptera > Hesperiidae > Ochlodes > Ochlodes sylvanus. Next base: position 5,962,208 of record FR990126.1, on the reverse strand, counting down.
CATGAGAACTACAGTTACCTACTTGATTCCAAGTGGAATTTATGGAAATTATTATTTAAAACATATCCCTGTTGCTGCCCAAAATATACCTGAGTAACAAGAAATTTAAATTAATTTTATTCATTCATGTGCTTGAGGATTTAACATGAAAAACTCCGCATGTAGTTGTAGGGACGATCCGCTTAGAAAAGGCCTGGGCCTCTTATGGTAGGGGAGCCCAAGAGGGGATTTCGGGATTTACAGAAGCGCGGCAGATTAATATACAGAGCGATACCCTGTACCCGGTTAAGTAACTCCACCAAAAATGAGCCTCATATATAAGGCCGCACGTGAAGGATACAGGATCAGATTAGTAAAAAAAAATTGATCATCAGACATTCTCGAGCGCGTCAGATTAAGGTAGGGTGAGTTAATTACCTCCTAAAAAGTGTATATTCCACTAATCTGACAATTTGAGAGTGACGTAAAGAAAGGGGAGGGCAGCAAAGTTGTAAAAAAAAAACGTCATCTTGACATTCTCGAGCGTAGTTAATTTTTTTTTATTTTGAAGGAAATAATTCAAGAATAACGAAAAATATATAATCTGACGATTTCCGCAAGCCGAAATGACAAAAATATCGTCGATAAAGTTAAATGCGTGCAGCTGCGTGATGCCTATATTTCCTTCTCCGCGTTTCTATTCCTCTCTCACTCTTTCTCTATCTATTACTCTCTCACTCCGTCCCCACTCCAGTTTCTGCTGTCATGACGCCATCACCATATTCCAGCAAACATTTTTTTGAAAGTGGTTTTTTTGGAATAACTTTTAAACGGTTTTATCGATCAACTTCAAAAACTAATCCGCCCTTGAGCTTGAAAAACCACGTCGATCACCACCAAGTTGGTCAAAATCGGTTGATTCATTCGAGAGATATCGTGAACGAAAGAAACCCGAAAAAGTGTTTTTTCGGGATTACTCCGAAATTTTTGGTTCGATCAATTAAAACTTTTAAATTACTTATGAGGATGATAAAACTGCGTCGAATGCCGCCAACCGCGTGAAAATTGGTTGATCCATTCAAAAGTTATTGCGGTTTGAAAATTCCAAAAATAGTGTTCTATGAAACTTCTATCAGACTTTTGAGCTGGGAGAGCTCAAATGCATAGAAATATTATTTCTTTGAACTCCGCGAGCTCAAAATAAATGTCATAAGTAAAATTTTAAGCGCCCAGGAATCGAATTAGCGGGAAATTGCAGGGATGGCCTTTAGGGTGAACCGTTTTTTTGTCAGATTAGGCGAATCCCTCTAGATAATCGTCAGATTATGAGACAGTACGTTTAGAACATAAAGATGAACCATATATATCTTAATCTGACGCGCTTGAGTATGTCAAAATGGCGAATTTTTTTTGCATATTATGAGAATGGCCACGAGTTTGCGTCCCATCGAAATCGTCAGATTAGTGAATGAGAGCTTATTTTTGGTGCACTTAACACTCCCTTAGAAAATCTGACGCGCTCGATTAATTTTTTTTTTTTTTCATTTTTAACCCTTACATACAACCACCCCCACCATGCAAACGGTCAGATTAACATACGTACATTATTAAAAATACGTAGGGCATTAATGCTATCAATATCTGACGCGCTCGAGGATGTCCATGCATCAGTTTTTTTTTACATATTTAAAAATCTATAGCCGCTTCCCCCACCGATGAAAAGGTATATATCATATAACATTTTTTTCTTCTTATCATCTAAGCTTTGCAACCCAATAGGTCTCTTCGACGCTCGAGTAAATCCACATTTAGCACCACGGGCTCCCCTACCATTAAAAGCGTCAATGCTTCAAGGGTCAATTTTTTATTAATACATTATATTCAAAGAATTGACTTTGCCAGGTAGGTAGAACATTTATTACGCTTACAACAGTAGTTTGAAATCAAAAAGACATATTTTTTATAATTATCAATTTTGAGGTAAGAATATGTTTATAGTTTGTTTAATAGAAAAAGCTTCGCTACACCAAGCGAAATACCAGCCCTTAATTTAGCACCAATTCATAAACCATTGGAAATAACGACCTAAAATTGGCTTATTAAATTGATCCTTAATATCATTATCTATGCGATAAATAAAAATAACAGTTTAGTTAAACCAATGTAACTTTTAATTCGCATACCTACCATATTTACGTGATCACGCGAATGATTTGCGTCAGAATAAAGGTAAGTACTAGCTATTATTATAGCTATTATTATATTGCTAGCTGAATTTCTGTATAGGTACAGAAAGATGAATGCTATTATTATAATTATGATGTGCCATTAAATAAATAAATGCTTAAATTAAAGTATAAATTGATGCGATACATAGCATCTCTAGAAAATAAACATACAGCAAATAAAGATTCGTCCAATGTCGATAGTTTGAACGAAAGTACTTGTGTGTAGGTAACACTTTTTAATTTATTAATTAGCAAACAAATGCGTGTCGCCACTGCCGTGTTTACCTGGTGCTCGGTGAACAATACAACCTTTCAAATTATGTGTTGTGTATATACCTACCTACCTCTAGTGTGCTATTTGTGGGAGTAGATAATTATTACGAAGAAGCATTCTTAGTTCGTAGCTGTTCTATTATATTATATCAGAATCTACAATTATGTAGGCTTATATTACTCTGACTGAGCGGACGAGGCTTTGTACTTTATTGACTACTTAGACTACATAGCAAAGTTGTGAAAGCTAAATTGTCTTTGCTTGCTAAACAAATTTCCCCCGTTATCTCGCCACCAGTCACCAGAGCTACGACTACGAACGAAAAGAAAATACGATTTGGCGGTTAGCACATACCGCCTCGTGTATTCTGCTCGGGTGGTTTCGGCGCATTTCGCAGTGGCAAAAGGTCGTAAGTGAGCCGTTCGTTCCGGTGCGCGGGGAAACTAAACTAGCTCGCTGACTGAGGCACTGACTGAGCCCGCTCAGCTCGCAACTCGCAGTCAGTCAGTCCAGTCAGTCAGTCACAGTCAGGCTAGCCAGTCAGTATTTCGCAGGCAGCTGGCCGCTGATCGACGCGTGCCGTGAACGTTCCCCTACGTAATCGCGCCGCTGTCTCCGTCATCACTGTAAACAAATAATAATCGTATGACAGAAACCAGTCGGTTATTTAATGCAATACGCTGACGGGGCAGTCTTGTGCCCTAAAATACAATTGCGACGAAAATCTCGCACCCACCGCTGAATCGAGACGGCCGACCGCGGTGATTTTGGAGAAGTTTATTGCCGCCAGGATAGGTGTACTTTGGTGTAGTTCGGTGTTCGAGTGAAAGGAGATTGTTCATTTGAGTTGATATTGTGGTCATCGACGGAAAGTGGGACATCTCTCCATGCGGACGATTTCTGTGATGCTGAACGTTAACGAGTGCGAAGGAGTTCTCCGTCAAGGCAATGATGATTAAATGTCATTAGCGACTCGCCGGCCTGCTGTCCGAGTCTAGAACTACGTCGTCTGACCGCACGTACATGATCGTGTAGTGGAGGTATCCAATCAAATATTTACCGTTTGTAATTGTAATGACCGCAATAATTTTAGATTGTTACAAACCTGTTGAATTCAGATGATTCAAAATTCAGCTTATTTTTTACCTACATTGCTAGCTGAATTTTACAGGTTTCCTTACAATTTAGTTTTACATTTTTTAGATATATCTACCTATTTCTAATATTTAATTTAAAGTGCTATATGCATATTTTGAAGGAGAGAAGTAAAGTTAAAATTATCAATACGAGGTTGATGGAGATACCCACTCTTATTTAATTTAATCGTTGTTTTCGCATGAATGTAAAGTAGGTACATAATTACATAGGTTAATGAGTAAGTAGTATAGTTTGTAGTTTTGTACGATTATAGGATAAAAGCTTAAGCGTAGTCAAAACATGGCATGAGCACCACTTTGCAGTTTTCGTTGGCCGCGACAACCTGTGCTATGGAATAAAAATAAAAATTAGGTAATTAGGTACAATAAAATAAATTAAAACCCGAAATAAAAAAGAAATTACACAGGCTACTGAATTAAAATCGAGAACATTTGAATATTCGCCATCTGTTTAGTTTTTCTATATAATGTAATAAATTAATAGTTTGAAAATAAAAACATCTCTATAATACTAAGCTTGTACATACATACGTTGAAGCGCTCATAGCTTGGCGGCTTGCGTCGATCTCAAGTGATCGACAAAGTTAAGCAACAGCGGGCGCGGTCGTTAGTTGGATGGGTGGCCGCTAGTGGTCAAATTTCTTGGGCACTTCCGTGCTTCGGAGCACGTAAAGCCATCGGTTCCAGTTGTTACCATTTCGTACCAGTCGTTAAGCCATGTCAGATGCCTTCGGGCGGCTTAAATATTCCGACACTTGGGTTGGCCACTGGCCACTGACCCCTCCACTAATCCGCACTGGAGCAGCGTGGTGACTCCACCACGCGCCGTGGAGTAAAGGTCGTACATGAGGAGGCCTAGAGCATACTCATGCGCTAGGCCTCCTCATGTACGAAAAGAGACACATGCTTAGTAGTGGGCCATTAATGGGTTTAAGCCACATACACACATTGCAAGTTTAATGAAAGCTTTTAAAAATCACGACAGTTGTTGGTAAAAATATAAAATTACTAGAAAATAATAAATCTACTCGATCTTCCTTCATTGCATAGAAACATGATTAAGTATTATATTGTAGAAATTATGTAAAATAATTTCATCCATCAATACAATTCCGATTTTAAATCACTTGATGGAATATTTCACGATAAAATAAACCTAAGTACCTACATCATCAAAACTGATTAATTTGTTGTAATAGGGAGATTTAGTAGATAACTTAAATAGTACCCATTAATGTGCAGGTAGGTGCTTTGAAAAAATAAAAAAAAAACCTTATAGGTTCAGGTTATCTGTACAAGCGTATTACAAAAGATTTCCTTGTTTTTATGCCTTTTACAGTTTAAAATGGCCTAAAATAACATGATGGCTGGTACGTACGAGTAAGTATCAGGACGAAATAGTTACTAACTAAACAAGTTCCTATACCAACAACACGTACGACACTCGATCAATCAATTGCGCGGTGAACAAACATCGAGCAATTGCCAGGCGGCGCAAATAAACGTCCAGGCCGAGCGAAAACAATTTATATGAAAGCTTTTATGGGCTGCCGCTTAGCTGATGTGGATACACGGCAGGATTAGGAGGATTAGCCTAGCTTAAATTGAATTGATATCGAAGCCTGACATTAAACTCATTAAATTCAGTTTAAACTTCATAATATAACAACTTTATTAATATTTGAAAGCTTTTTTATTTACCAGTATTTATGAATCACTAGCTGTGCCCGCGTCTTCGTGCGCGTGTAATTAAAGCTGTTATGGGAAAATTTCTAAAATAAAAGTAGCCTAAGTTACTCCTTATTACATGAGCTATCTGCCAGTGAAAGTCCCGTCAAAATCGGTCCAGCCGTTCCAGAGATTAGCCTGAAGTTTAGGCTAATTTCTGAAAAGCCCCTAAACATACTGACAGACAGGCAGAAAAAAAATGTTATTTTGGTATATCTACCGTGTATTTCATCCATAATTATGCATTTTTAGTAAAAAGCGGTAATTTAAATATTACAAACAGACACTCCAATTTTATTTATTTGTATAGATTTACTCACGAATTTCATAATTTTAGGATCTCTACCGTCCTTGTTGTATGTGGTCACAAATGTGTGACAATACCATTGACATATGATAGTATTTATGTCACTGACACTGACAATGACAACTACCCTGGCGTGACGTCTCATATTTTCCAAGGTGCAGTTTAATTTTAGACATTTGACAATTTATAGTTTTACACGTGACGTCATGAAGCTTATGACCCGTCCCTCCATCACACTGTAACCCTCGCAACTTATGAATGTTCTCTCATTTGTTGATACGTACATAGGTATGTATTGTATGTACAACAAATAACAGATACGCATATCACATGACACAAAGCAAATACACTTGACCGTATACCACAAGATGATTTGCATAAAGACAAGTAACTGTATACGAGTGTACACGATCTTATCGCAAATTCCAAGATTTCTTTCAGACATGTAGACACATAGCCAACGGTAATAAAAGTGAGAAGCGAAGGGACGAACAAAGAATAAACTGAAAATCTGTAATCAACAATGATCGAAGCAGAAATTACTGTCGCTTTTTGACGTCATTTCTGTTTCATCGACTTTCAAATCACAACGATGCTAAAGAAGTTTTTACTTCAATAAATTTCACAGTTAAACATGATTGTGATACAGTAAAATATGTAACCAAAAGTCGGAAGAAATAAACGTCGCTTAAGGATAAAAAAAAATTGACAGAACGAAGTCTGTCTGGGCAGTCAGTAGATTATAGATTTATTTAGAGGGTACGTGACCGCTAATTGATTTACTGAATTACACATAAATAATTTAATTTTCCTAAAATTCTGCGGGAGTCGGCATTTGAGTAAGAAAACACAAAAGATTGACAGCAAGTCTAATTGGCGTAAGTAAGTAGTAAGTACAGTGACTTTAAGAATAAAAAAAGGAGAAACAAGACGTATAAAAAGTAAAATTTCATACCTATTTCTGAGCAGCAAGACATTTTTTTGCGTCAGTACCTAACAATACCTTTGTTAACAATGTGATTCGTTTTTATAGTATATAATTTACATTTAAAACATTTGTGAAAATATTATTTTATGAAAATGTGTTTCTTTTATCTATACGCGCCACCGCCGTTAAGGTTTCGAATATATTTGACAACTTTTTGAATTGTGCACTAACCCATGTTCCAGAGCATATATTTTTATTTCTGTCTAAGGATTTCTCTCACTTTATTAATTTCCTTACATCTGATGGAATTACATTATCCTCTGTATATAAATAATGTTAATGACCATATATTTTCGATTCTCTACAAAAATGTTGTTACTCAATAATATATTACTTACTTATTACAATATTCGATGACCCGTATGAGGCAATGGTTACCATGCTGGTCTGCCGTTCGAAGGGTCCGTGGGTCGATTCCCTGTGAGGCGGATTTAATGATCAGTTTTAATTTCTGTTCTTCGTCTGGGTGTGTGTTCTTGTCTTTGTGTGTTTAAGCCAACGTCACCTTAAGTAACTAATCCTATAAAATATGCAATGTTTGAAAGACATTTAGCAACCGTGAGCCATATGCATGAACTTTGTAGTCATAAGCGATACGACCCTATACAGTTATTGTCACTCAGTACTCTTGTTGCAATGACGTACATATATATGGACTAGTAACCAGCCAGTACTTCACCAATCCTCACTTAAGCAGCGTAGTGGAGTATGCTCTAGGCCTCCTTATGAGTATGAGGAGAGACTCGTGCTCAGTAGTGGGCCATTAATGGATTGAAGCCAAACCAATCACCCTTTGTTTCGCTTCGGTAAATAAAATTGTAGAATAATGCCAAATAGCCTTTCCTCAAATCTGGCAAAATTAAATTTTCTAATCCAGGGGCAGTTCCAGAGATAAGCACGTTCAAACAAACGACCTAAAATCTCTTCAGCTTTGTTACTAGTATACCTGTACAAAACGCTTAGCACATCAGTTTAGAACTTTACCGACCTTATCGCTAAGAGCGATCTCTTCCAGGTAACCTATTATAGCAGTCTGAAGTTAGGTATTCAAATAAAGTTATAGCCAGTAGAAGTATATATTGTAATTTTTATGTTTGAATCTGAGATACCGACACCAGATTAATAGAAATATAGATAACAGATAGATGCTGGAACGATTGAGAAATAGCACCAAGAATTAATTGGGAGAAGTTTAAGGAGTCCTTATAACCTTAATCAGGGCTTAATAAGGTCTGGTTTTTTTATGTAAGTAATCGAAAAACGAGGAGACAGGCCATCTGATGGTGTGTGGTTACGGTCGCCTATGGACTTTAATAATTCCAAAGGCACCACTGATTCGGTGTTGATCAATAAAGAAGAAAGAAAGAATAAGAGCCTTAATATATCGCGTTTTAACGTCCATACGTTCTTATACCTGTAAATCGCAGCATCTAAACGTCATACATAACATATAAATTGCGCAAGGGAAACGAGATTCTTCCGTTACGAGTCTGGTAATTGGATCTTCGTCTTACGTAAATTTGCCGGGCAGTGGCGCGTAAGGTTTCGGTTTTACTTGTTCAGCGTAAAATTGTAAGCATTGGAATTGTTGTTTGTTTTTATTGCATAATGCTGTAAGCCTTAACGTAACCCTTGAATAACTCAACTAATCTTGCTGGCAATAATACCATTAGCGAACCCACAAGGCACGGAATTATCTGAATAATTAACAAGATTTAGAGTGTATGTACATCGTCGTAGTGTTCCCAGTGGGTTTGTGGAAGGGTTGGTGGCCAACCCAGGTATCGGAAGTTTTGTAGCCACTTCTACGCGAGTTCTATCTAACAGAACAGCAGAAATCGATCGACTTAACGTGGAAAGCATGGAAGCGGTCCAGAAATTTTGTCTCTATTGGTGACACACCGCGAGGCTGACATATGGGGGATACCACTTTACTTTTTTTTATTTTGTACCAGAACATTAGGTGAGGTACATAACATAATTAAGTAAAGGCAGCTGTCACAAATAATTTCAGGTGGTCTCTACTTCTAGTAAGCCGTTAATAGGTTCAAGTGCAATTTTGTGGGAGTGCATGACGTTATCTTAATATGGATATGCCAATCAATCACGCCCATTAGGTGGGATTTATATTATAATATTGACATATCTGACTCAAAGCGAAAAATATAAATAAATATCTCATAAAGTTTGTAGGTATAATGTTTGAGGACATTGACCCTAAATTGCACTACCTATTCCGATCTATGATAATTATATAATAAAATTTATAAATAAATGGTGTTGTGACCCCACGTTAATCTATTTATTTTGTTTACTACCTTACTCGTACCTATAGTTTTTTTTTAATTATCGCGTATTCGGGCGGTTCATTACAATAGCCCAGGACGGATATTTAAAAATAGAATTCCAATATGAATAAAGCTTGTTTACTTAAATAGCTTACACTGCGGAAAATAATAATCAGGGCCGCCGCTGCCCGTATGAACGCCCCCGTGCAAAAACTTTTGCCGAGTGGAAATTTTATAAAGTTTACTCGTTCAATCTTCAAAAACATGTTGTGTTTTGCGTTTAGTGTAATACCAATATTATTCTTCCAAATATAGTATTTATTTATAGAGGATTCCAATGTTAAAACAGATCAGAAACTCATATGGAACAGATTTTGAGTAGGTACAATAAATAATTATTTATATGAATATTTATTGTACGGTTCTATGAATGTCACAGAAATATTGTATTACATAGTATGTTTCTCTTTTACTTTATTTAATTTAAGGTTACGGCTTTCTGTATGTTTTGTGTTCTTAAACTTAATACGAAACTATCATTAAATGTTAGATATTGCTCGCAAATTTAATATGTAGCTGCTAATTATAATATTTATAATTAAATATATATATATTTTTACCTCTTTTTACTCGAACATTATGTTATACGCGGCCTTTAACTCACAGATTACCGAATTTCGTGTAATAACTTAGCACATTATGTAACGATCATTATTGGCTTGGCAAAATCTTGGCAAACGTGGTTGGAAACGGGTTTTAGTATTGTCGAGTTCATGAAATCAATTAAGTATTCACTGAAGCAGTCCCAGCCTCAGTTCCAGACATCATCAAATCGTCGTTTCATTAATATTTTTCAGCGAGCTTTACTTGTGTCAGCGCCATGGCGGAGGCCCTGTAGTTTTACAAGACTTCTAACATTAAGGCTATCTACTAACCCAGAAGGGTTATTGGTCTTCACTTACGCCCGTTTCCTATATTTAACCAATCGTTAAACCGATCATTTTCGAGTAACCAGTAACGAATCGTTTTTTTCATCGTAGATGGTAGATAGATACCTATTATCCGTAAGCAAAACGAATCGTTGTTCGAATGGGCATTACACCACTAGAGCAGCGACGCGGAAAAGTTGTGAGTCTCCTCAGTAGACTCGCACCCCTCAAAAAGCTAATGGGATAACTCTATATTATATCAGGAGACGGTGTAATTTACATTTTCACTAAAACTCTTATCACACGTCATGCCTCCCTCATAATATATTATGCCTTTAGTGTCACGTGTTTCCAAAGAGCTAATTTCAGTTTCCCCTGGGCGCTTTCAACGATAAAGTTGAAATTGAGCCGGGAAATTGTTCGTGTTGATCGTTTGACAAACTTTACCGAGTGCGCCCTTGTGGAGAATTGCACGATCTCTATGTTAGAGCTTTTGAAATTAATAATCAGATTAATTTTGCCTGCTTTCCCAAGACCCGTAAAGTGCCCGTATCAGATTTTGTTCATTACGCTATAGACCCGGGTTACATTTTATCGATTTTATTTGATCGTACGAATGGGCCGTTTCATTTCAGTTCTTACGGATAATTAATAATGGTCCATTATAATGGAAGCATGTGCTAAAAAATGCTATCGGCATGGTTTGCCTTATTGTAGTTAAATTTAATGAACATATATATTTTTTGATAATTGTGCTTGAGTTTTAATCTTAATATACCTACAAAAATTAATGTTTGTCTGTATGTCCTTTATAGAATCGTAAACTATGCATTTGATCATGTATTGTGATGATCTTTTGCAAAGTTGTTGTCGATGAGCCAAAGGTTTTTGAGTTGGCACGACCAATTTTCGACAGATGGCGCCACTGTCATTACAATGTAATCCTCCTCCATCGAACTCCTCCTAAACGGCTGGGCCGATTTTTTTTGTGTGTTCGAGGGGATTCGTACTTCTTAATACTTTACCGGGTAGGACGACGTCTGCCGGGACAGCTAGTTATTAATAAATACTCCTTGAGAGTTAATTACCGCTTCTTCTCTAGGGGCTGCTTTCAAAAGTGCTACGAAACAGTATTCACTTTCTAATATCTTAATCCCAAGCATTTACTTTTAAAGCGCTTAAAAACTAATTTTAAAGGAAAACCCCAAACAGTATAAAAATGTGTGCTGGGTAGAAGTGTAACTTCAACGGACAATAATTGGTAGGTAAACCGCAACAAAATTTTAACTTGAAGTTTTACGGGGAGATTGACTGTTTGTTCACTTGTTCGTTGAAGTTTTACTTCTACTTTGTGGGCGAAAACTGCGGAAAGCTTGTATATTATATACCTTAACCTTCCTCACGAATCACTCTGTCTATTGGTCTAACCGCATGAAAATCCGTCCAGTAGTTTTGAGTTTGCAGTTGTAATTGCGGCCATAAAGATTTTCCTTGACAGAAAATCCTATTACCCCCGTAGTAGAAGGTTCACTTCAAACACACATCATTATAATTACCAATTATCATTAATTAATATTAGGTATAAGAGATTCTTTAATTTGTTTTTATTAGATAGCTTCTATCATTTGGATCTAAATTAGTGAATTGTTGTTTATCTATTTAAATTGTGTACGATAACCTGATTTTTTAGTTTTTATATGAGCAAATAAATTATGCATTATCTCAATGATAAAATGTTCAAATAGCTGTTATCGTGTTGATCATCAGTCGGAACAGCAATGAATTTCACTCGCGACAATTTTCTTATCGGCTATGTACCGCATTATCGGTTGTTCTAGAATTACTGTCTCTATAAATATATTTTTATCTATGACATAAAAAAATATTACGCTTACATTGCATTTTATTATCATCATTTCAATGATACGACTGACTCCCGCTCTGCGGTCGAAATTTGATCGTAATTCATAATATTTGAAACCTACTCTACCAATCCACACTGGAACAGAGTGGTGGAGTATGCTCTAGGCCTTCTCAATGATGAGGTGCTCATTAGCGGGCCTAATGGATTGAAGCCAAGTACCTACTCTGTGTTGTAATTCATTTTGTCAAAGGATTACACTTACACTTCACTTAAGAATGTTTTATTTTGTTAATAAATATTTTTCTCTCATCATCATCATCTCAAATATAAATGAAAAGCGGTAAATTTAGACACTTTGCTGTTAACCATTAAGAGTTCCCTTGTCTGGAGCCAATCCTAGCTTAGTATTCGGTCATGGTTTTCATAAAATTGCATTGAAAAAAATTTACAAAAATTTACATCGTATCTAAAGCTATATATTATGTAAAATTTCAAGTAAGAGGTAAGAGGAAGTAGTTCTGATTCAGCTTGCATAAAAAAATATATCTTATACTATAAAATTCTCGTGTCACAATGTTAGTTACCATACTCCTCCGAAACGGCTCGACTGATTCTCATGAAATTTTGTGTGCATACCGAGTAGGTATGAGAATCGGCCAACATCTATTTTTTATACCCCTCAGTGATAAGGGTGGCTCACCTTAAAAAAATTGTTTTCACTTTATGAACATTTTTTTTGGTTAATTTTTTATGATGTGGCGTTAAAAAATACACATGATCCCAAATTTTCACTTTCCTACCCCCGCCCCTCAAATTTAAATCGCGCTTTTTGTATACTACAAGTAATCTATATGGCGGAACAACGTTCGCGGGGTCAGCTAGTAATATAGTATATATATTGATAGCTTGCAAGATTTGACCTGAACATACATACAAACATTGCGAGTTAAATAAAAGCATTTGAAAATGGGTATATAGTTTTCTGTTCACGTTGGTCATTGAGGTTGTCATTGAGAAGGAAATGGGATTGTCAAATTGACATATGTGGCGCGCGCGAAAATGAAGTTTCTGCCGCTAGGTGCTACGCTAATAAACATAGTAAAATTAAAATAATGAAAGATTATTAAAACAAGTAAAAAATACCCTTGGTACCATACAGGCAATTTACGACCAATATTTAAACAATAATACCAGGTTTCCTTTTTTCTTCTACTGAATATTTTTTTAATTTTAAAATCGAAGTATTTCTTTAAATAGTATAGCTTTACGATATATTATAGTAGCTATAGATAGCTAATTAATTAATATTGTAACTCAGAGTTCTACAAGTACCATCTATAAATTAGGTTTTATTATTAAATTAAATAAATGAAGCCTATGGATTGATATTCTGAAGTTCATTTAAACTAAAAGTACTGCGCGCGGCGCGAAGTAAAGCCAATTTGCATCAAGACCTTGACATTATCGACAGCGGAGTCGATTGATTGAATCTTCTGTAATGTATTTAATTTAATATCGAAACCAAAAAATGTTCACTTGCCCGTGGAAATAAAACATTTTATACTTAGTATTATAGAACCTAAAACAATTTAAAAAGATATTAGGTACACATACACAAGGTACCTATAAAATGTTACGGTCCATGTGTCGCTCTCTGCCCGTTCGTAATCGAAAACATAACTATCAATCTGCATTATGTTTACCATATCGATTTAAGAATTTTCACTGGTCTTTTTAAGGCCATAACCGTTAAGGGTATCTTCCTGCCCTCCTTTCATTTGAACGCTTCGACACTTAGGTAGACGTATCTCTAATAGGCTCTAGGAAAGGTGGAATTGTGAATGGTGTCCACAAAATGTCCACAGAACTACAGCTCTTCCTGTTGGCCTCTTTCCGTACACGTGGCTGTTACAATAGGATTTTCCAGGTTGTTTTCCTTATACATATACGTGCATGGTGAAACGCCGAGTGAAGATCTTCAATTCGTAACGGACTGCCACACTTGTGTAGAGTCCTTTACGCAGTAATTCAAAACGTTTCTCATTTTAACCTACCACTAAATGTATCAATCGTTGCTTTGACTATCTGCGTGCAAATTTCCGTATTATACTGAAGTGTAATGTTATAAAGTGTACGCAACAGTGTTAATATGTATGTTCTAGTGATTCTTCGGTTTTTTTCCATTGCCAAAACCATTCATCTTTTTAAACATACAGATTTAGTATAAGACGAGATTGGATATGCCATTTCTTCGTGGCTCCTCTACAGTACAATAGTTGTCAGGGAGATAAAAGTTTGTTGAGGCATGATTTTGAATCAGCTTCAAATTTGAATGTGCCAGCATTAAGATTAGAAAAATGTAATTTAAGTCTTAGTAATTTTATACCTGATACGAGTAGGTACTCAATTCATACTTATGTGTTCACTATTAACATAATACTTAGTATTTGACGACCCCGTAGCCTGATTTTTACTGAGACTGAGTTTACTGAGACTGGGACTGAGAGACTGTGACTCTGCCTCTATTCAGGGCTGGGTCCCTTCGGGGTCGTCGAAATGTTGAGAGCTAGAGAGAGCTAACAAGAGTTTGATCGGTAATGAGTCCATGGTGTCCCTAGTGTAATGTAGTGTATGTATATGCATGAGTGACTGCCTGGTCCACTGTTTACTATCTATTACCTAACGTAATTAACCCTTAAACGCTTTCCCAGATTTGCAATGGATCGAAAAACAACAATTCCAGTGAGCAAATGTTAATTTAGCTGAGTCTATACAATTTGTACGTACAATTAAGTGGCCATCCCAACGATTGTATGAAAATTGCGATACGATTAAGTTCTGTACTTGTACCTAGCAGTTACATATTCAGGTCACGGATGGCGCGCATGCCAATCACTTAATATGCAATTTAAAGAACCGCGTAAGTAGGCGTACTCGGCGTTTAAAATCATACTAAACGCCCGACAAATGCAAGCTGTGCATTTAACCTGGACAGGATTTCCATTTAAGACCGCTTTATCTATACATAATATGTCGTTAACTGATTTGAATGCGGTTTTCACTGCTGTACCTATTGCACGGAATACAGAAAGATTAAAAAAAATACTTTTATAAATAGGACTTCTTTCTGTATTCCATGACCTATTGCAGTAAAATTGGGGTTGCATTAAATTTAGAGTTCCTTTTTTTTAATTGGTACATAAATGTAAAAGATGTAGCATGTTTGAAAAGTCCTCAATAAAAAAAATCCAGTTTGGCATACCTAATGTTTGCCGAAGCGTAGCCAAGGAAATATATAAATAGATTCGGTGTTGTGATTGAAAAAATATGTAATCTATTTTGATACACTTTGTTTTCACAACATTGGTTATTTCAATCTCCTAATAAAATCTGTTAACATTGAATAAACCGCATCAAATTGCTATCGATAAGAAAACGTTACTTCGTCGTAATATCGGCTGGATTTGAACATAATACCGTAAATTGTAAGAAGGCGCCACCACCCACGCCCATGAGATGAGAGTAAATAAATCTTGTATCTACTTCGCTACGACAAAATCAATATCCAGTAGGAGAGTGTGGGATAAATGGCGTATGAATCGTTTAGTACCTACTCTCACTGTTATATTATCCTGGTACTTACCGACGTATGTTTGAACCAATTTTTTACAAAAATATATTTAATTATTAATGAGGTGAAAAAGCATGCAAACCGAAATTACTTATCTAGTAATAATAAAATGTTCAAGATAGCTAGCTCCTGGTATCCTCCTAATTTAAATAATGTAATAATCGATAAAAGAGCAGAACCTGATGACTTACCCGCGCCGCCCACGGGCGTCCATTACATCAAAGGCATTACCGCTTTGCCAGCCAGAGAGGAGGCGGGGGACTCCCCGACCGCCACACGTAAAAGTATTTTGAGGTTGTTTCTAGAATGAGGGGGTCGCTGCCAGGCGGCCAAAACCAACGTAACGTGCGTGACATGCACCATTGAGATTAAACTTGGAGGTACAAAGCGCAGTCAGCGACCTCCCAGAGTTCATTATAAACGCTAACGAATATTGAATCCCACGCACGAAAGCCACACTGAATTTTAAGGGTTATTACCTGATGAGTAGTAAAAAATCTAATCGTATCTCATTTGTTTTGTTGTACTATAAAATTACGTTTATTCAAATTCGGTTTTTACACACTTTTCGAAATTTTCTACAAATTCCTATCTTGGAAGAAGAAAAAGAAGAAGAATAAACAATAATAAATGGCAGTAGTTAAACTACATTATCATTATTTTTATTCATATATTATTAACCTTTTAAATCGATAAAAGTCAGGTGGTTTCAGGTTGTCATGCAAGTATCCGGGAAAGTATCAACAACGGACTGATGTTACTCAATTTCCGTCGTCCTCGACACTGTCTGGTTATGTTGCGAAGAATCAACAATTTTACTTCGTTGAATAATGATACGTGCAATTATGGACGTTGTCATCTTTAGTGCTGACCGACATCCACGAGGTCAGACAGGATCCATAATTTAACTCGAGAAACGACAACTCTTATTACTAAGTACCTACTTATCAAGAGAATGCTATGTGGTTGTACTTGTTTTTTTATTAAATAAATTGACAACGTTTCATTAGAATATAATGGCAGTTCGACCAGTGGCCGAAATTCGACTGTATTGAGGTTCTTAGGTTCTTATTCTATTCGTTCTATTCGACCAAGCCATGCTACTATTACACCACACGACGTGAAGTCTGACTGAAAATGTAGAAGACAATGGTGATTGACAATGTAGATTTACTATGGTTCACAACATAAGTATTTTTTACACCGATATTTCGACGCAGTTGCATGGATCGTGGTCACGGCTGAACTGCTATAACTTACCCACGCCACCGCAATTCTGCCGTGACCACGATTCATGCAACTGTGTCGAAATATCGGCGTACAAAATACATACATATCGTGAGAACCCGTATCATAGTAAAAAGTGTACAATCCGCGATGAGTTAATTTTAAAATCATAAGAATACATTTTATTAAAGACTTTTCTAATATATTTTAATGTGCTTTAATTTAGTTGTGACATAATGTTGTTCATTTTAGTACCTACCCTAAATCTACATATTTACCGGTAAATTAGGGAGTGCCAAACCTGGCATTCCTCCGTTCGTGCAGTAAAAAATAAAAAAGAACTCAAAGTTTTTCATCTTCACGTATAAAATATAAAATGCAAATTTATTTTTCATTAGTTGATATTAATGTAAAAAATGTACACGTAGTCCACTTCTTGTGTCTTTCGATGAATAACACAAATGACTTATAGTTGCATGTCAACACTGTTCAACTAAGCTAACATTGTCCAGGAATACAAAAGTATTAATCGGCTTATAATGGGTTGAAGCCAATCGGCTGATATATCGGCTTATTCGACTTCGTTCCGGTAATTTTCATCTCATAATTATAATTATTATATTCTTTGTCTCAATCTAGCCAAGTACATAGTTAACTAGTAGGTACCTAGATGCGAAGATCGAAATTTGTCTCCTGCATGCATATCTCATTTCCACAAAACATGTGCGTATTAGAAATTAATTGTCATTTGCTTCGGATGAGTCCCAGTCCACAATGACAGAAATTTAAGAAAAATGCAATTTCAGTCGTACACTTTTTTTCCTTAACTAGTATAGGCGAATACTAAGTTTTATTGTAGTAGAATTATAATTACAAAATTATCATGTACACTATAAAAAATGCATACTAGTCAATTTAACGTGACGTCACGTGACTTGTGGGTTAATTACGTCCAATTATGGGTGTTGCAGAAGTAGAAAAATAATGACAAATGGAGAGTGCAATAGTAGAGCTTCTGAAACAGCGGAGAGAACGCGTTTTAAGTTTTATATTTTCTTTGTAATAATTGTTATCAAATAATAATTAATGTATGGAGGAACTTACATACAAAGGTTCAAGTGAATCCATTAAAAAAATAAAACTTTTCAGTTTATCCTCTCTTAGTTGTCACCTACACTCCGCAAGCAGTATACTTCCATGCCAAATTTCAGCTTCCTGCGTGAAGTAGTTTTGGTTGATCGTTGTCTGTCAGTCAGTAACTGCAGAGTTTTATACATATATATTGATTGCACATAACTAACAATAAAACCATCCAAACATCTGGACTCGTGTATACATAAAACATATGTGTATAAATGTGTATAATACATAATTATTTACATTCGTTGCAGACGTCACAAGTGGCATTTACTACATGTTTATTCAAGAAAATCATTATAAAACTTCAACGGTACATTTGTAAGCACACTTACAAGTTACTCCAAATGTTTACATTTATTTAACCTAAGCTTACGAACTCTTCACCTCAATAGTAAACATTAAAAACGTACTTATAGTATAATGACGTTGTAAATTAAACATTTCTAAATTTAACAAGCTATAGGTATATACCAACTCGGTCTAATTTTATTGATTGCTCGATTTTCAGATATTTTTAGATTATAATCCGAATACGTATCAAACACATACTGAATAGGATTATACCAAGGTATACGAAAATTGCGCAATTATCCATTTAGCTATTAATATATTCTGTAGTGGGTAGATCGGTCCTTAAATAACCTTCGGTTAAACTTTACGTAATTACGCACAATGTTTACATTGCTTAAACGGCTTATACATTATCTTCTTATAATATAAAATAATGTTAGTTGCCAATAACGGCTTGACCGATTTTTATAAAATTTTATATGCATATTCAGTAGGTCTGAGAATCGTCTACTATTTATTTTTCATACCCCTAAGTGATAAGGGTTGTCCACCATGTTCTTATTATGTTTTTGACAAAATTTTTTTGGTTATTTTTTATGGTGTGGCCTAAAAAATACACATAATTCCAAATTTTCACTTCCCTCCCCTACCCCTCAAATTTAAATCGCGCTTTTTGTAATCATGCACTACAAGTAGGTAATCTATATGACGAACAACGTTCGCTGGGTCAGCTAGTCTATAATACAATAAAATTGTAAGTGATTGACGTTCGTTTAATGATGTTATTTGCCAAAAACTATTGTTCGGCTAAATAGATAAGACTAGTTTTAAGACTTTAAGTGTGTTTGTCTGTGCGTTTGTTAGCGTTAATAACAAAAACTCCTGATGTATTTTAGTAAGCTTGAAGAAACATTTAGTGTTTTTTTCAATTGTTTCACTGATAAAATAGACACGTCACTTTAAAGAACCGACATTTAACGAAGCGGAACTGGGGCGGGTTGCTAGTTGTAAAATAAATCCATAGCTCTCATCGTAATTGTGAGATATGTACATAAATGTGTTTATACAGATAACCTTTGCTAATAGGAGCAACGATAGTTTACTCTACGTTCGTAACATAGTAAGGTTAAAGGCACGTATAAACTATGTATGTTAATAATAATTACTGTCTACGTCTATAGTAAACAACACTGACATGCCTTATGACGTCATATACCTAAAGTGCGCGGAAAATGGGTACTACTGAAATGACACTTGTATTCATTGAATGAATGCGATAAAGACCTAACTCCTCTTTCCATATACAAGGTGCTCTGTGGTTAATACTGAGAGATTATAGTACATATTTACTTTTATAGTATTACTTTTCGTCTAGCCTTCGTCTCATAATAATATACATTTCATTTTGTATTATTGCCATCGGATCGCTTCAACGGTATTGTAAAATTTTAGATATGTAATTAAATTATTACGAGCGCTTCTGTGCTTCGTATTGATATCACCAGTTAATCCTTGTGGTTTTATGTCAATATATTACGTTAAGAGGAGGTCTAGCAATGTATATGTATATCGATAATTAATGATGTTAAAACCGGTCAAGTGCGAGTCGAATTTTCACCATAGGGTTCCGGTACGGTAGGGTACGTCCGAGCGATATTATATCTAATTAATTGGTCAATAGCAAGATAGTATTTAGAACATTTGTGTGGGGACCTCCTTTGAGATCTAACTTTTTTATTATTCATTGTGAAAGCGGTCACAGTAACGCGTATTTTGTAAATTTCACGTGTCTTTCACTATTTTCGTCCAAGAAATAGCGCCCTGTGACTGACAACGGATTAGTCATCCTTTAGGTACGACATCCTAATAAGTAACCGAGAAATAGATAGTCACCAGTGCTCTAAAAGTGAGGCTGTCGAATTCGGCTAATCGTCGTTATTTTGATTAAGATAACTCGTTCTATCTCTTATCGTTCTGTAATTATCTTTGTAATGTCATCGGAGCGGATCAAAAAGTGAAACTCGCGTATGAACGTGACGCATCTCTATGAAGTGATAATGATAATATCTTTGTAGATGATGGTTCTCGTAATTGAAGTTAACAAAGCTATGACGTAGAGGTTTGAACATCGGTTTTACTAACGGGGAGACAAAGTTCGAATCCTGCACGCACCTCTATTTTTAAAATTATGTGCGTATTAGAAATTAATTAAATTATTAAATTAATTCGTACCTACTTGCTTCATGTCCATAATGTTGTCAAAGATTTGTAAGTCCACCAATCCCTACCTAGCCATGACGGACACAAAGACAAGGGTACATTTCATTTTGACAAGAGGCACGAACCCGGCACTGAGACTGAGACTGAGTTATCACTCATGACTGTCCCAGTGTCATGATGATGAGACGAAGTTTGTAGAAAAATTATAAAGCCTTAATTACGGTATCATCATTGGTATAGTGAATCTGTAACTCATCAATGTCAGTACATTGAAGATATCTAAGAAAACCTTTGTGGAATTTATTCACACAAAATCTTAATATATATATTTCTTCTGTGCGTGTGTATGTGACTGAACTCCTCCTAAACGGCTTGACCGATTTGGTTGAAATTTTTTGTGTGTCTTCAGGTGGATCCGAGAATGGTTTAGATTCACAATTGGACCCGGTAGGTGGCGTTGCTGTCGATATATCACTAAAACATTTTTTAATTATAAAGCGGTACGAAGTACGCTGGGACCACTAGTATTTTTATAATTCTTATCTTTTTGGCTATGCATTTGTCCTCGCGAATCTCACATACCTACATTTTAACCAAATCGAATGCTATTTTCACAGATGTATTGTAATAAGTACGGTTTAACATTTAGTTTAGTTGGTTTACAAATTAAAAAGATATGTCAATGGAAACTTTAACGGTTGCTATCTAAACATTATTTCGAGTGTGCGTGGTAAGATAGGTTTTCCTAAATGAAGCGAAGGTACTAGTAATGAATAAAGCCTTACCACTTCGTTCCTTACCACGGTATAATATAATTGTACTACCAACCTGCTACCTACGCCTTGCTACAATAAATGACAGGGTAAAGCGCCATTGTTTCTAGTCCTTAGAATGTGTCGTATTAATACGCCGACATGGTATTAGCTATTAAATTAATTAGCATGTTGTCGGCATTTTGCATTTTCTAGACACTAGACACCTTTGTAATTTACGAGCTTATACATATTATTTCTGTAAATAAAGAACATTCTGTTTATGGTGAGCCTTGGAGAGTTTGCACGTTGTATATTATAATATAATGATGTACATAGTACTTATCTACTATTGTACCTGAACGGTATTATCGATTATATAGCATAAATAAACGCTGAGTTATTTGCTAACACACACATACACCCTTGGATACCATTTGTCGAAAGTGGCAAGGATAAAACATCACATACACCCGAGATCAAACACTTTTCTGCCCTAATAAATATTTGCCCCACCTGGGAATCGAACCCCGAACCCATCGCTTCGCTGGCAGGGCATTAGTCTAGGGGGTCTTCACAAAACGTATGTAGTTATCAGTATGACACAATAGTTTTCTCCTCATGAGGAGAAGGATCGCGAAGAAAGATCCGTGATTTGTAGGGGGCCATTGATTGGTTTGATTTGAGCATGCATGGCACAATGGTTACCATGCTGGACTGTTATTCCAAGGGGTTTTGGGCCCGAATTCCATGGAAGCGGAAATTCGAAGTGATTGTCCTGGGGCCTCGGTGTTCAATACCATCAGATGACTAGTTTCGTTAAAAATACAGCATCTGCATTACGTCACCTTGACACGGGAATGAAGTTTGGCATAAAATATGCAATATCTCTGCGAATTGTCGGTGGAATAGCGGGCTTAACGATATGGACAAACTATCCACGAGGGAAATACGTGTCTAATACTGAATGAAGCCTCTGCGATATGTACTAGTAAACGGTCTCCTTTCGCTTCGGGGATCTTATTCCTTTGTGTCTACAGTCAAACCAACATTGAGATAGGATTCTTTGAATGGCCAAACCTACCTATTTTTTAGTTATCAATCGATTGTAATAAAAGAAAATGTTACCCCAGGATTACTACTCTGTAAACTATAAGTAGGTACCTACGTCAGTAAAAACCGCATCCAAATCGCTTTAACCGATAGGAGATTAGGGAGAATAAACGCAAAGACAAACTGACAAAAATTCTAAGAATCATTGTTTTGGAATCTTTTACATTTATTTATATTTAATGATTAGGTAGGTACATGTAACCTTCGATCAGCGAATGTTTTATTAAGTGTATAGGTAGATAATTTAGCTCTCGGAATAGTCGGAATGGTGTAGGTTGAAGTATAAACTAGTGAGTTCTATATTAACAAAGAGCCATTATTGGAAAATTTAATTGGTTGAAATTAAATCACCTAGGTGCAAATCTAGCCTGAGACCTAGACCTCACTGATAATTCAATATGCAATATAGTATGATGTCATGTAATATATCATGCAGCTGAGTCATCGGCTACTGCGTGAAATATTAACCTACTCGTAGGTACACATAGAATCACAGCTTACTGTATCCAGTTACAGGCGTCTGTTAACACGCGCCTAGGTTATGTTCGATGTGCAACACATCTATTGCGTTTTATTCAGCTGCTTTACTATTTGAACTTATTCAAAAGCGCTAAGGTTACATTAGAAAATAATTAGAAAATTTAATATGGTTGTTTAGTATTGTTGAATTTTCTAATTTCCGCGCAATTTCCTTAATTCTTTCTTTCATATTCTTCTTCTCCTGACAATAACAAACACAACAAAAAAATAATTAGCGAAATCAGTTCAGCCGTTCACGCGTGAATCCGTGACCAAGGAAAATAGGGATTTAATTTTATACTATTATATTATATAGAGATAGATTACGGTAAACGTTTCGCGTTTTCAAAAGAGGTACGGAATTCAAGGACTAAAACGCGCGCGCAGCGCTAATAATAAGCAATCTTTAAAATATATTTCCTTTTATTGACGTTCTAATAAGTCCTAAGATGTATTTCTAAAGAAAACCTTGGCGATTCAATAAAGTACAAAGCTTGGCGACCGTTCCAGAGTCTATTTTCAACGTTGCATTAGTTATGAATATTGCCTTGAGCGGACGTGTACACTACAATACGTGTTTGTTTATATACGAACGGATATAGGTATGCAAACAAATGTAAATACATATAATATGTAATGTGAATTTGTTTATATTTACGACGGCTGCCGTTCAAAGGGTTCTGGGTTCGATTCCCAGCGAGAAGAAACTTTGGATGATGAGTTTATATTTGTGTTAACAGTCCTGGGTGTGTGTTCTTGTCATATCCATGAGTGCGTGGCGTTATTAAAAAAGCCTATTGATGCATTAGGAATACATTAAAATAAAAAATAAAACATTACACACACATATACTTTACGTTATGCACACTACCGTGCGTTTGACACACTTGATACAACTTGACATGATGTTTGAAAAGTGTACATAATTGTATAGTGTCAATGTGAAGTTACCCTTTTACAGAGTTAATTACGGTCGAATTTCGAGCGTAAAGCGGGGCTCTAATTTTATTAATTACATCCGTCTCTCGGACGGGTAACTCGACTTAGAATCATCTACGGAACCTACCTGTAATTATAAAATTACATGCATATTAAAAATTAATTAATACTTGCTTCGGTGAGGGAAAACATCTGTGGAAACTAGCACACCTGAGAGTCATCTATAACGTTTTCAAACGTATATAAAGTCTTTCAATCTGCATTTGGCGTGATGAGATTACTTCCCCTGTGATATATTTTTTTAATTCTGTGAAGAGTACTACATACATGTCAAAGCATTTACAGGTATCAGACCGGAATAAAAATATTTTAAAATAGAACTGATCCCCTATGGGTCAGTTTTGGCGATTGAACGGAATTATTCTCAAGTTTCAAGTAGGAAAATCGAAAATAATTTGTTTTGAAATAGTTTTTTTTTGTCTTTTTTTTAAGTGTGATAATACTTAAACTTGTACACATAACCTCTAAATTAATCTCCTAATTTAACGCTAATAGCCGACAAACGACCAGACGAGTCACCGTAACTGGTCGTTCGTCACTGTAAGTGGTCGTCTGTCACTGTAAATGGTCGCCGTCTCCCTATAACATCATTAACACTTAAAGTATCATCCATGCATTGCCTGCCCAGGAAGAAGGAAGAGGCAAGGAACGAATATTCAACACACACAACACGACACGACGAAAGCCGATGGATGGATGTCATAAGAGATGGATTTTCGAAAGCCTTTGTCAGTGCCCACACTTGAGCTCCATAGCCCAGTTGGCAATGACCCTGCCGAGACAGACATTTATGTGACAGATAAATTATGTAATCGCTGAATAAAGTTTTTTGCTCCGAGGCCTGATGGTTCGGTCCGTGGTACCTACTCATTAGCGTTTTATTGAGTAAATTTTATCTCTGAGAATATTTTCGGCAGGCAGCGGCGCGTAATCATCCACCTTAGTAATTAATTCTCAATTTCAAATTTAGCCACGTCTGACAAGTTGGAAAACATCGTGTAAAAACCGTCTCTCCGACGTTGAAGGAAACGAAGATTTATTACTGGTTGTAGAGTTTCATTATCTTCCAGTTATCACGAGCCAGATGAATGGCCATTTACTGAAATGAGGAGAACTTATTTACTTTTGAGGCTTTTAGTCTAAAATTAGCAGCCTAGAAATAAAAAAATAAGTTGACCCAATTTGTCTGCGAATCTATAAAAATCATCTTCAACATCATTGCCACCTTAAGGGTTAATGAAAACTCTTTCGTTACTCTTGCAAGTATTTTCTGGATCAACCCCAAAAGCTAAGACTTATTTTACATGATCTGATATTATCTAAAGTTGCAAATATTTAATTGACATATAAAAGAAATTATATGTCAATACTAATATTAAATTTATTACTAATATTAAATATTAAATTTAATTGACATATAAAAAAATATTTGTCAATTAAATATCTACTGTTCCCGTTTTCGACAGCACCTAATTATATCTTGAAGTGATTCGATTCTTATTTTTAGGAACATAGATATAGATGTTAGCATTTATATATGTATTTTTATGTATATTCCTATATATATTTTGTACGTTATCACCTGTAAATTTTTTTTACTAACATCATGGGTTGACCAGTAGAAAATACCACTAAGATCAGCTTTACCAAAAGGGTAAAGCTTTTGTTGAAATCTAAATAAATTATTATGGTAGTAAAGCAATGTTTAATATAAATTGATTTCACAGTCTAGTAAGCGGAACACGATATTTGACAGGCCATAGACAATACAATGAATGGCTTCTATTATTCTATTCATAACCGTGTAGTCTTTTGTTATGAGTAAGTCAAAACAACGCGCAACGCTGGAATTAAACCCACATTATGAAAACCATTAATATTTGTTTATGCAAAGACCATATAGTCGTGTTTAGCAAAAACAATATAATACAAATGTACAAAAAATAGGTAGGTAATGACTTTTATGATATATCTAAAATTAAGCGTTCATAGCGCTGAAAACAATGTCCACCAGATAATAATTGAAAATGAAAACTTTAGTTTAGTTGTACTTGTAATGAACTCATTAATGCTCTACTACTTGAGGTGGCCTAGCACATCCTCCACCACGCTGCTCCAGGATTGATGAAGGTATTAGTGGCCAACCCTAGAGTTGGAGGTTTTTCTGCCACCCGAAGGCCTCCGACATGGCGTAATTATTGCTGCCTTACGATAACAAGTAAAACATTATGATCGTCTAAATAATTAGACAATCATCATTTAAACCTTATCTTAATTTTACCTTTAGCACTACCACCAGGATGAGTCAAAGCTTGGAATGGGGGGCTTAATCTCCCGAGCGAAGGAGACTATCGTTCAAACGACTCAGTTCATCACAGCTGTGAAAATAAACATTACAACAATATTTTATTATAACTTTCAAAACTATAAACATTAATTCATTTAGGTAATAGTCTGAAATCTTCTTGAAAAGAAGACAAAAAAGGCCAAAATTTGTCGGTTTATAAGTTGGTTTGTAGGTTTTCTTACGATGTTTTCCTTTCTGAAACAGGGCGGCAATTATTTCCAAGTACGTTTACATAACGCTGAAAAATTCGGTAAGTAAAGAAAAAATAAAGGTAGGTACTCCGATAGCTTAGTTGTAATCCACACACGATTGAAAACATTAACATTAGATTACTGATATATGTATATGTGAGTTTTAAAACTCTTCAAACAATTACACAGTAACACCTTTTTACACAGGTAATGCAAAATAAGCATCGGTATATAAGCTTACATAACTTACTGCGTTTTGGCTACAACTGCGTTTTACCTTGATGAAATCGTAAATATGTAAATTCCTTAAAGATCCGTAGGTCTACGCTTGCTACGAATTCGCGTCAATTTATATCATACAATATTACCGCTTCGCTGAAACGAGGGGATAGGACACCCACACTTCGCACCAAACCACATTATAGCTTTAAATGCATCGTCTTATAAATACAGTATGTCTTCAAACAATCACTATTCGATATAATCGAGTAGTTATAAGGTATATATGATTTGTTATTTCTAATTTATACAAAGATAATTAAATGATAACATTACTTCAAAATGCGGAATCCGCGCATTAACTTTACTATACGGAATTTTTCGTAATAAAATACATAATATAGTATATTTTTGTATATTAGTAAACAAAAACAATTTTGAACTACAGAAGTTATTTCAATAAATGTAAAGCAATCGGGAATTTTTCCCGTCTCAAGTTTCGTTTTCAAAACGATTTCTTGGCGTGCAATATGTAGCAGAATAAGATTACCTCGCCACGTCGCGAAGCTGCATAATATTCGTGTTATATTTTGTTAGCGTGACTACGAAATTACTTTACGTAAGCATACATAGCCTGCAGGGTTTGCCAGTTTAACGTTATTTTTAGGGGTGGAAGGGGTTATTATTAGGGGTGTTTTGTGAGTTCTTCTTAAGGCAGGATTAGTCTTAATTAACAAGGACAGTGTAACAATATGCACATAAAAGGCTACACACAGAAAGATGGAAAACTTTTTACTGACCTTAAATCGTTGTTTAATACAAAAGCGTTAATTAATTATTAAAAAATATTGAAAACAAATGTTCATTACAATTTTATATAATGGAGAATCACTCAAAAAATTATGGAGAATCCTGTCTTATGCATAGGGTTGCCAGATGGGCGGGAAATCGGGGAACATCCTAAGTTTTCCATCTAGTCTCGTGTTACGTAAGTTGACTTTATTGTTCCGAATTCCGAACACCAACTTGTTTTTACTTACTTAATATTGAAGTCGATTTCCTAACCAAGTTTATGTTATCAATAACCCATTAGGAGGTGTTTAATTTTAGTTTATTTATGTATTGTCCCGTCTCGATATAAGTCTGTATCTGGCAACTCTGCTTAGGCTGGAGCTCAAGCTCAAGCTCTGCAGACCCAGTTGGTATGATTTTCACCAACTGGACCTGGTATAAATCTGCCAACGGATATCGAACGAGGTAATTATTCCTCATTTCAGTGTCAAGGCCTCGAGCCATGTTTAGAGTCAAAGCCAACGTCCCTACGTAGGTCCCTACTATCTCTTTAAAATTGTGTTTGTATCAACTATCGTAACTTCTTACTATGCGTATATTGTCGCGTAGATTCAATTGTTAACAAATTTCGACGCGCATCTTTGAGAGAAAATGTGCGAGCAGGATAAAAGAAATTTGAAATTGGAATTTCTAGAAGTTCTCGACGAAGAAAAGATAATATAGGAAAGAAAATGTGCGAGCAGAATAGAAGAAACTTAACAATAGATTATTCTGGATAGAACGAGACAAGGTTTTAATTTTTTTTACATTTGGAATGTTAGTGTTCGAAATTAGGGGTACCTATAAGGCGATCGGAAACAAGTCTTGGGCAGTTCCGAATCCGGCATGAGAACAAGTAGAAGAAG
Organism: Ochlodes sylvanus; assembly: GCA_905404295.2. Taxonomy (NCBI): domain Eukaryota; kingdom Metazoa; phylum Arthropoda; class Insecta; order Lepidoptera; family Hesperiidae; genus Ochlodes; species Ochlodes sylvanus. Next base: position 5,934,120 of record FR990126.1, on the reverse strand, counting down.
AATAGGAAAGAAGAAGAAAAATAAGGAAGATATAAACCACCAGCCGACCGAAATAATACTTCGAATGAACTCTTTTTGTTATAAGATAAACAGTGGCGACATGAAATTTAATAGGTCATTCGGTGTGCCATAAAACAACCAAGATATCTGTCTATAAATTATCATAATTAGCCATTCTGTATTCAATTACATCTTAATTGATGACATTTTCATTCGTGGCTGATCGTTGACACAGTTAAATTAAATATCTCGTAATCATTTTTAACAAAATAATATGGTTATGATAAAGTAGAACATTTCGTTTTTAATTAAAATACCCACATCAATTGTTTTTGTGTAGCTCATTAAATACCTTTTGTAGGTATTTATCAGTAAGATGTCTCCAACTTTGAAAGTTGAATCGATACCGGTGTTGTATTTGTGGTATGGTGTGCAGTGTGTGACGGGTGATATATGTATGTATGTATGTATGTACACTAGTGACCCACCCTCGCTTCGCTTCGAGAAACTTGTTCCTTGCGTATGCAAAGATTTAGTTATATATTTTGGATAATTCACACTATATCTTTATAAATTGTAGCCTATGTGTTATTCTGATGTGTAAGCTATATTCTTGTAAAGTTTCTTCAAAATCCATTCAGTAGTTTTTGCTTGAAAGTGTAACAAACGGACATCCATACATCGTCACAAACTTTCGCATTTAAAATATTAGTAGGATATATTGATGATGGTTGTTGATTAATGTTGATGATTTTTATCATAACTTATTATAAAAATATCGGTTACGTCAAAAATCTATACCCACCTAAGAGAACTATTCACGCACATAATAATGTTTATAGAATAACTACTAGTTTATGACTGTGCCAAAACATTGCAAACTAACAAAATATCATATTATAATAATATCTTTATTCATAGGTAGGCACTTGGCAAATCGTAAAATGACAAGTTGTCCATAAATATGAGAATTTAAGCAATAGATGTTATGCTGCAAAAAGTGTGTATCATGCTCATTAACCTCTTGTGACTACATATATTATATTTTCCTCGTGTCAATAACACAATATTGTAAAGGATTTATAATGTGTAAAACTTAATCTCCGTGATGGATTCTATAAAAAACGGTAGCTATACCGGTTTTCGATTCCAAGAATATTGCAATGTTGCAGTATTCCTGCAGTAAATACATGAGGCATGTATACCACTGCAGTAGGTAAACCACAGCAAATCTTTGCAAGTCGACTGATTAATGTTTACAAACTACGAAGCTTGATTTGCTACTAAACACGTATTAATATTATAAAGAGAGAGTGAGCATTTTGTGAGCTGGTTTGTGTCTGGAAAGTAAACTCAAACCACATTTTGATTGACCAAAGCTATTAGGTCCATTGATCCGTATTGCCACTGGCACTGATATCATGACTTTGGCTAATGATATGTACTATATCATTTAATAGGTATGAAGTAGAACCTAGAGTCCGCCCGGGGTAGTACTACCGCCCGCCACTGTTGTTCTAACACAATGTTCTATCTTCTAACACCGTCTCCTAACCGGACTAATATCCTAGTCCCCATCTGAGTCTTGTTCTAAGTCGGTCGCAGTTTTCATGGGCGGCAACATAAGGTGGTGCTGCATGCTCGTTAGCTACCTTAATTCCTTGAAAAATCAGCAAGGCCAATGAGCAAGGGGTTAGTGGGCAACCCAAGTGTCTCAGGGTTTTATTTTTAAGGTTTTAAGCAATGTGATAGGTCTCAACTGTTATCGAATGATAACAAACATGACCGCGTGCTCCCAATTGTCATCTATACATCTATACAAATAAATAAAATTGGAGTGTCTGTGTGTAATATTAAAATAACCGCTTTTTACTAATGCATAATGGCACGGTGCATATATCAAAGTAACATTTTTTATAATTATTGTCTATCTGTCTGTCTGTTTGATTGAGGTAATCTCTGGAACGGCTGGACCGATTTTAACGGGATTTTCACTGGCAGATTGCTGATGTCATAAGGAGTAACTCCGGCTACTTTTATTTTAGATTTTTTTGTTAAATTCCACGCGGACGAAGCCGTGGGCACAGCTCGTACAAAATATACTTTTATATTAACAATGCAAATTATAAGCTTGTTAAAAGACAACATCTGTCAGGATATAATATAAAATTTAGGTAAAGTTTTCGCCTATATATTTTTCGTTACACAATTTTCATTGCTCTTTGTGGAAATGGTCTGGGTTATTATTATTATTATAACAGTCGATCGTTTACTTTCTGTTTAATTTGTTTTACCCTCTTCAACGTATTTTGTAAAAGACCTAAATTAATATTCTTATTTACATTTATATTTTAACTTATTTTAACTTATTTCTGTCACAGATGAAACAAACAAAAGTATTTCTGTACATAATATTTTCGGTGTATTTAAGGGTTATCTTCCATTGACGAAACAGACACGGTCTGCAACACAATTTTACCTCGTCTTTGTGGATCGAAGCAATACAAAGTCTTAGTTTAGAATTAATTTTAGTTTTGGTTCAGATTTTTTTGAAGTCGAACGATAAATTCATTATAATTATATTTATATGAGGTTTTTATATTCTACGGTTACTTCTAGCTAAGATTTCATACCCAGGTGGAACTCTCTCCAATCTCTATTCAATGAAGTCATAGCAGTCAGATCGTTGACCTGCAGAGTGTAGATGACGTCAATGAGATGCAGATCTTCTTACTTCACAGTGACTTGAATCTGTCTGCGTGGTATGCTGTATTTATAAATTTACTGCAGCGGGTTTCGAGAGCACAACATCATAAATTAATTAAATAACACAATAACGGACTTCCCTTGACAGCCAAAAATGCGATCGATGACTGACATTTGTCTACAAGCATTTCACTATCTTTTTAATAATTATAATCTTAACATAGTCGCTGTGTCTGTCGTGTGTTACGTCTGCTTAGATCTTTAAAACTACGCAACGGATTTTGATGGGGTTTATTTTATTCGCTTTTCTTTAGAAACTATCAAAGTATTTTTAACGTACCTCCATAATGTTATCTAAAATGTATTCTGATACATCAATTTTTATATTTATTTCTTTATTTGCTTAACAGTCTATGTAGTTTTGTTCCTATATAGGGTACTAGGGACCAAACGTACAGGCCAATTTTGATGATTGTTACGTCCCTCGATTCGTCTTGACGTTCGACTTGACGACTTATAACAGGTACTATACATATACACGTACCTCTATACAGAACGCCTCACAGTCGGGGCCCCTCGGGAAGATTTGATTGGTAACATTTGAATGGGTCCCGTATGTTGGTGGTTCTGCTCTGCATTAGAATTTATGATTTCTTTTGTGTGTATCGATTACAAAACGACTTCAATGGAGTAGTTATTCAGTATTACTGAACAGAATTGTAAACTACTACTTAGGCTTGTTTCTTTCCGTTTAGTAATTATTAAAGGTAATTTTTTCACCAACTTTTTACTTACTTTTTAGGCAGTCGTTTTTTTTTTTTTTTTAATTAAATATTTCAATAAGTTGCAAACCTTCATACTATAGAATGTCTGTGTAAGTAATAATAAGCTGAGAAGCTTTCTTCGCGATCTTTTAAATTAAAGTATCGCGTTACAAGAGCATTGTTAGGTAAAACATCACTCTTTGTTAGAGCGAAGCCGGAGGAAATTGATATTTACTCCCTTTTATTAGACTTTCATTCACCTTGTCTAACCTTTGGACTGTACTTACGCGTGTAAAATATCGATTTCAAAGATAGTATTTTCGAAGGAACAGTACACTGACATTGTTTCTACTTAGACACATACCATAGGTAGAATTGTAGTTAGTGTTGTAGAGATTTTTGTCAAGACTAAAGGTATTCTTTTTATTCTTTTTCTTAGCAACCCATAACTGTCCCACCGCTAGATTCGGGTCCCCATTCACAATGTAAGGTATTGTGTCCACCACGCTGTTGTCAAGTGCGAATTAACTAATAATTTATAACAGACTATCTTTAGACTAATACTTCGATATTTAATTTAAGGACCCTTATCACTGTCTGTCACACACGGGTTTTTTATAATCTACTGGATTTAAATAGCATAATCGTACGTGAATAAAATTAATCGGCTTATGAAAAAATTTTGCAAGCAATTTTTAAGATGATGTATTATTATTAGCATGTAAGCGTCAAACCTTGCAACCAAATTTTTATTACTTCGACATATTTGATAATTGATATTATGGAAGTGATCTGCCTTTACAAAAAAACCTTTTGTTTTTGTATGTTTGATAAATTACTTGGTCGGACTTAGACTTTTAGCTCACTTTTATTTGTGGCTTCAACTTATTAATGGCCCACAACAGGGCACAGTCATCAGGACATGGGTCATAATCATAAATAAGGAGGCCTAGAGCATACTCCGCTACGTTGCTCTAGTGCGAATTGGTGCAGGGGGGGTGTCGGGAGTTTTTAGGTCTCCCGAAGCCCCAGAAGGCCTTCGACATGGCTTAACGACTGTTATCTAATGACTAACCTACTACTACCCTACTAAACTAACCTACCTACTACTACCTTACTAACCTACTACTAAAACTACCGGAACCAACTGCTTTACGTGCCCTTGGATACACGGGACTTTCACCTATTTATTTTCAACATTTGTAAGAATTAATATCGTTAATTCGTTACCAACCGGACATGGATATACCTAGTCTGGTTTTTGAAGAGGTACAAGTTGTGGATGTCAATGATACTTAGTATGCAAGTAGATAAAAAGTTACCAACTTAGTAAGTTTAGTATAACTTGTGTTTTATAAGAAAATATGTAACCTATAGTTGTTTAAAGAAGTTTTATATTGTTTTTATTACAATATACGATCCCTTACCGCATTGCAGTGTACTCGGATAATGTTGACATAACTGTATTCAAATAAATTCTCTTGGGCATGAGCTCCTCTTTTAATTGAAGTCGAGTTTATATGAAACACCGAGTCTGCAGGACCGCGCAGAACATAAAACTCTTGATTACTTCGTCACAGCTCAAAATTAATGGAGATCATAAAAGCTTTAGATATGTTTTGTTCCTTCGTACATACTAATTGATTAAGGCAACCCTTGATGTCTGTCTGTCGGGGTAATTTTTTTACTGTACGGAAAAATATGTGATTTACAACACACAGAACACATAATTATGTATGCATATGTGTTCTGTTTGTTGCAAATTTATCTATAAACAGTACAGTAACAGTAGACTATGGACAAATTCTTCGGTGCTTATTTTAGGAAGTAAATAAAGAAAAAAAACAAACATTCTCTACACTTTTCAGGTGATATACTTGGGCTTTTTTAAAAGGTTTTTAAATGACCAAATATTGTGTAATTAAGTTTAAGACAATAATTAATATATAAACAAAAAAATGTATACGTAAAGGAGCGATGAGCGATGAGCGATTTTATGTGGTGTTGTATTACGGATGGCCGTGAGTGGTTGACGACCACTTACATGATATCAGGTGACTTGTCTGCTGAATATAATCTATTAATATTATTAGTAATTCATTCTGTCAAGGGGTTACGACACATTCCAAACGTCGTGTCAATCGCATGGCAGTGTGAATAGAGTAACTTACATTATTTATTCACTTTATTGTTTGTACACCAAAATATGTATGTATGCATAAAACAATGAAAAATAGGATATACAACCCAAATATATGCAAACATAATCATATTAGTGCGTTGTAATGTTTTATTTGTTCATTGAATGTTTTTTATGCATTATACCTATTTAAGGAATACTTATAAGCATTCTGCATTCCTTCTCTAGGTATATAAACTATCAAGTGCGCCAAATTTCATACTCCTCCGTCCAAGCAATTTTCGTAAAAAGGGGTGTAAGTTTTTGCTTCACGTATTAATGAATGATAAAATAAAACAATGTCGTGTTAGTTACACTATTTATAACTACATCCTATTACAACTGAGCCATTGTCATAAATCACAATCTGATTAAAATGATGTAGGTAACACCACAGCATAAATCTAACCTTATCTTTTTATGGATTTAAAATAGCAAACGAGCTTGCAGTACCACCTTTCTGCTGCCGGCTATGACAATATAACACAGAAGAATCGAGATTCGAGATCGAACTTACCTGGACCTGGATGGTTAGACTCCAGGACGACGCGATAGTTTTTGCGCGGCCCGCGCCGCGCTACGATCATGCGTGTCATATAAACGCGCCCTTAAGAGGAAATGCTACGGGTCATTTTTCCATACAAACGTTCTCGACTAATCCCTCGCTGGTTTTTGACTCTAGATCAATAATTTTTTCACACAAGAATAATATTATGATTATCTATGTCGGTACGTTTTGATTTTTTTGATATTTTAGTTTTCAAAAGTTTTAGGCTACTTCAAACAGCGCTTAAAACGGCCAAATAAATATGCCACAAACAAACGCCTAGTACAAAAATTGTATAATAATTAGCACAAAAAGCTAAACGGTCCGACACAGAATATCTCCTTCCCATTCAATTTCCAAAATTTCGTTAAGATTGCTTTAGTTTTGGCGGGGGGATTAGTCGAGAACGGAACCTCGATTTTGATGATTTTTGCCTTGGGTTTTTACACGGAGCTGCAGTTGTCCCTATCGCACTGACATACACGCCGCTCGCAAGCGCGACAGAGATATTGAGTGAAAAAATCCCAAATTTGAAAAAGGGTTCGCGTGGTATTTCCTCTTAAGTCCGGTTATCAAAGGGTTTTATTAAGAACTAGCGACCCGCCCTCGCCTTCGCTTCGGGAAACTTATTCCTTCGTTTGCAAAGATTTAGTTATTATATTCACACACATATCTTTATAATTTATAGCCTATGTGTTATTCTGATGTGTAAGCTATATTATTGTAAAGTTTCAGCAAAATCCATTCGGTAGTTTTTGCGTGAAAGCGTAACAGACAGACAGACAGAGTTACTTTCGCATTTATAATATTAGTAGGGATGTTAGTTAGTCTGTTTGTTAGTAGGTAAGTATAAGGACTGGGGCTGTTGTGATTAGTTCAGTAGTGTTCAGTTAGAAATTGTAAGTGGGAATCTCGTTTTAATTCTGTTACAGATATGTTGCTACCCTTGAGGAATGGTCGCTTAATTATTACGATTTCCACAATATTTATGTTTATTTTTGAGCTAGTGTTCATTGACCTGGTCTGTTTTGAAACCTCCTTCCACTATCGGTATTAAAAGCGATGCCTACGTAGCATCGTATTCAGAAGTTCTGTAGGCAGCAATGCGGGTTAATGCCCTGTGTGACGTCATCGAAATGCAGATATTGTGTACTCCAGACGTTTTGAGCTCGAGGTATTGTCTATGTGGTAGTTATAAATAAAACAGTTTTAAATCCCACCACAACATCAGGATAAATCCTTCACAAGGACCGGTATTCTGACGACATTTTCCTTCACCAAAACGAGTCTTAATTTCTTTCTTGAATTAATGTCTAGCTAGAACATATCAATTTATATACAGCAAATTAAAAGAGCGTACCTCTACCTAGGTAAATAATTATTGAATTTTCCAATACAATAGATAAATATTAGCAGCCAAATTTCTTAAGCTCCCTTGTTTCAAAAAGCACGTGGAACCGACCGAACTTCCCAAAATTGGGTGGTCTATTAAGGTCTATCCACGCCCACGCCCACGACACGGAATCCTAGTGTGGGGTCTGAGTGTGTAAAGAAAATCTAAAAATACTACACAAATATTTGCCTTCGTTCATCTCGGTTTAAAATATTTACTTAGGGTGTTGGGTCTATTGTAGCTTAAACCTCTGAATATTATTAATGAAATATTAAATTTATACTAAAAGCAGCTTATTCCTAAATCAACATGACTGAAACGAAAGGTAAATGAAATAAAAATAAGACGAACTTGTTAAAATTAACGACCGCTTCACAAAAACTTTCTGAGGTCTTGACGTTACGGCAGGCAATATGGGATCTTGTCGTCGGCAATTAAAATTGTAATGGCCCTTTGTGGACAACTTCATAGCAATGAATTGCAATTGAAGTACCAAAAGCGTAGACTAGTCTGACCTACACGGCAAAGTGACACAGGCAAAAAATTACATTTTTCCTGGCACAAAGATTTTATGGTATATATACAATACCGTCAGAAGATCAACTAATTTCCATAAATAGCAAATTTAACCTTCGCAATGCCGTGTTGAGGAAAGTCAATTAAGAAAAACATGCGCTTTTATCAAATTTTAAATAGCTTGGCCGATCTGTTGGTTAATCTCGACAACAGCGCCTCCACCAGTTCCAAATGTAAATCTAAACCTAACCGTTTAGGAGTTCAGATCACCCGGTCAGAAGAACTAAATATATTAAAAAATCTATAAATAATAATTAAGATTACATAATTCGCAATTTCACGTAGAAAAATTTAGAATATAAAAACGCACATTTTATACTTACAAAAATTATGAGGTAAAGTTTTAAGTTTGTGTTTTGCAAGTATTATAGTGCGATCGAGACACTCGAAAATGTATTATTAATGTATTCAAAAATAATTCTGAAGTGCTTATACAAAAATGCAAGCATAATAATTCTGTAAGTCATAATAGAGATGAAAAATGCCGCTATCTGGGCGCCCTCAAATAACACTCGAAGCCCGGCCGCCTAATCATTATTTACGATATTTGGATAACGAATAAGGAAAATATGAAAATATCTTGGGGTGATAATTGCAACTTTTATTAAGTATACAAAAATACTTCATTATACACCAAGTACAAAAAACCTACTTGAGAAACACGTTTTGATTCACTAGTACCTAACTGAGGCTCTTGCGGTAGTGAAGGTAGTGATTCTTAAATTAACGTTCCTTTTTTTGAACCGATTGAACAAATGTTTTCTCGAGCTTCGACTACATATCATTGAAAACCGCATTCAAATATTTTAAGCGGTTTCTGAGATAAGCGGGAACAAAAAAACATTGTTATGATTAAAAATCGATAGAAAAAAAATGGATATTAATCCATTTTTTTAAGCCTCCAATAATAGATTTTCTTCTCAGATAATATCTTCCTCTGTACAGACATCTATAGGTTATAATTTTATAATATTTATGTGATAACAATAGATCTAAGTAAGTAACGTGTTTAACACGGTTACATACGCAGAGGTTCTGGGGACAAGGTTTTTGCGCAATTAACAGAAGAGTCATTGGCGTTTTTATGAAATCTTGTAATATTCCACTCCGCATGAACCAAATGGCTTATGTGAGTAAAGTAAATAGTCAAAAATAGTCAAAAACCTACCACATACCGGGTATCTTTCGAAAGCTATTTCCCCGAAACAAAGTACCGTAATAGGGCAGTATTTATGTCTTATCGTAGCAATAGTTATCCTAATTACGTTATTACAGACACAGGGAGATAATAAAACTTGTGACCTATATCGTCGGATTACAAGGGCCTTATTCATAAGCTATTTTAATTATAGCCACCCAATTTCCGTACCTATTGACCGACAGAGAGCGGTAAACATGATCGAGGAAACGTGGAAGCATTTCAAATATTCGGGTGATCCGGGGTCGGCGCTCGGGTATCTGGACCGATATGTACTACTGAATCACGGCTGAAGCTGGTACATTACTAACATACTGTTTTTGGAGTATTTAATGAGGAGTATCGCCCAAGTTAGCAGTGATGGCTGAGTGGTTTGAACGTAGGAGTCCCGGTCCAGGTTTAAATACTGCACGCACCTCTTATTTTCAAAAGTTATGTGTTATGAAACCTGCACATCTCAGAGTACGCTATAATGTCAATCTGCACTTGGCCAGCGTGGTGGACGCTCGCCAAGTGCAAATTGTACAGTCTCTGGCCTGTACCCCTCACATAGTGAGAGGAGACCCGTAGACCCCGGAGACCCGGAGGCCCAGGAGTGGGACAGTTATTATGAGTTGCGATGATGACGATCACTTAAATATCTTATGTAGGACAAAGTTGTGTCCCTGTTGGTATGACACTTGTCGGGTTCGATTGATTAGTATGTCTCGTGCATTCTACTCTATGGTGTATACAGCGAGGATTAGAAGTGTATGCGCGGATAAATAAAAATTTAGTAATAGAATTGTGTCAATTTTATTCACATATAAACAACTTTTCACGAATGTAAGTGAAAATATGTCAAAGTTTTACACTAACTTCAGCAGTCTACTGGACTTTGATGATTCAATCAAATAAATAAACACAGCACAGAGCTTGTTTACAAGAGTTTTCATTGAACTCTGCATGAAAGCAGGAAAAACATCGCAACTGATTTATAGATCTGGCGGGAAATCGGTATCGGGATAAAATATGGACTTACAAATACGTACACGATTATAATACGAAGATATTCATCAAAACAAAAAATAAAGTGTTTGCTGACGATGTCCATCTTTGACTCCCCTACTAGTCCATCCTATTAAAGTATAAGCAAAGATCTTAACCAGCTTTACCAACCAGTGAAGAGAAAGTAAGAAAGATTTTGAGTACATATTTGTGACTTTACGTCGGGCCGGTCAACGTGGCAGCTGTACATGCGTTCGTACAGTACTTGTTACGCTAAATATGGACGATCTAGTCGTTGCTGACACAATAGTGGAGCATGTCACAAATAAATGTCGCAAGTATTTGTAGCTTCATTCAATACATTTAACACATTTTTGGTTTGTTACAGAATGCCGGCGCTCCGGCTGCTGGGGCGGAAATGGCTAGCAGCCTCAGACGACCTCGTCTTCCCGAGCATCTTCGAGCTCTTGTTTCGATTTGTTTGGTATGTATACTTAACAACAAAACGTAAAAACAAAATAAGTACATATAAACATTTGAACACAAATCATGCTACAATCACTGATGTACTTTTTTGGGTTCTAAACTGGTAACCGTAAACATTTAACCTGCACGAAACGCGTATGAACTTTGTTTTTAATAGTAGGCCGTATAGGAGCGGCGTAGAATACTGAATCCAAGCCAATCTCACACTGGCCGACGTTGTATAATAAATAACACAAAGATTCTTTATTATTTACCACCTAATCTTGATTTTAAATTAAATATTTATGAGCAACTGGAAACGTTGCGAATCCCTTTATAAATGTACAATGAGGGCGAAGAACAACGCTACTGAATTAGCAAGTTATCTTGAAATGAGCCGCGCAACCGTCATCATTAATGTAAAGGGAGAGTTTAGGTAATTTACCTATCGCAACACCGCGAATACCTACGGCGTAAACGATATAACATTATATGAGAAACAATGTCATATTATACATTCGTAAGTAATTTAAGTAAGTGTTAGGTACTGCATATGCAATGAATGAGTGATACGATCTAATATCAGATTTCAGGCTTCTAACTCAACTGACTAATGTTGTCTGTTAAGTCAGTAATGAAGTACCTATTTAAGCACTAAAAATGTTATCAAATACATTTATAACATTAATTACGTAATATGTTAAGTGTAATGTTTTACTGATGACAAGAAGACCGGACGTTGACCGATCTGACAAGAAATTTCTTAAGTTTAATCACACCTCTTGTCGGTATGAAGCCGTCAAGTTTATATAAACCAGAAACAAATGAGATGACGACCCACCTGCGCCAATTGCTTCGAAACATATTTCGAGGCCTAATTCATTCCCCGAATATTCTAATATCGGCATAAGAAATGAGGAACATCCGTAGGTGTTGGCAGCAGGACCAAAAATTGAACCAAATAGGTGTGAAAAGATTATTACTTGGAATTACTACGTCGGAGACTTACAAAATATTTTCATCCGAGATCCGACAAAACAATGTCAACTTACTTATCCCATATCTTACAAATTATTAAATACTTACCTACTTATACTTAATGAAAAAAGGAACTATAATATTAGTAAGTTTTTTGGATTTTACCTTTTTTTTAATGATTAGGTAGGTACGAGTACATACCTACGCTTATAATAAAGATCTACTTCATTAGGTTTTGTTCTACTTCGTGAGGTTTCGGCTACTGAACGCTACAGTTTTCCTTATTGCTACCTATTAAAATGATGATAGTTTGGAATGTATTAAGTTCTTCAATTATGTACCTACTACAGTTTCAGGCCTTACCCAACATCAGTTCGTAAGCCATAATCTGGGATAGCTAACCTAGTAATAACCAAAGTAATACAGTATCCAATCACTTCTTTACCCACACTTTCTTCCATATTATATTCAAGAACACCGCACGATCGCCATGCTAGTATACTCGTACATCAAGACGACCGTTGCCTTATTCGTTTCATCAAGACACTTGTTGCTGGCGACATTAAATATGAATGAACTTTCACTCATCTAATATTGAGAAGCGCTTTCGTCGCTGTGACCTCGTCTCAACCATGATTGCTTCATAATGGATTTTAAATTGTCACCGCATCAGAGTGATTGCCTTCATTTGCTGCCTATTGCGGACGTTTAACCCTTTAAACGGCGGACATTTCATTAGTTTCGAGCTTTTCATGCTATTATTCAATCGAGTGAATGACCGAGACAAATATGTGTACGTAATATGATAAAACTGTAACTGATTGACTTCTGTACGTGGAAGGTTTTTGAGAAAAACTATTACTTCGGGTTTGATCCCGAACCAACACCTAGGTTTTCTCGAAACATCGTATTCTCAAACCAGCATAGCTCAGACACGGTAATAGTATTACCTACCGTGGCTCAGATACGAATAATATTAGGGGGAGTTCAAATTATCACAATAATTTAAAGTCATTAGATCTCTTGATGAGTGTTTCCTGGAAATGCGAGTACGAATCGGAACTTAACAATAAATAAATCAACTAACACTGAATGACAGTTCTGTTATTGTAAGTGTACCTACCTATTGTGATCTCCTTAACAGAAATTGTTCTCAATTGCTTTTCAACGTCTTGGCCTGGGACTCAATGTGAACTATCAACAGTGTATCGCTGTACCAGTTTGTATAAATAACCTTTTTTTAAGGTTGAACGCACCTTTATAAAGTAATTAATTAACTTATTCCTTCCAAAATGGCAGACACCAATATTGAGCAAAAATAAGTGAACATACGTACATATATAAATACAGACTGGAATCATAACATAACCCTCCGTTAACTTTTCGACGTAGTCGGTTAAAAAACATAATAACTCCATAATAGTTTTGTAACAAATTGATACCTACATACCTAGTCATTTAAGACATTGAGTCAAACAATAATTATATGAATAACAAAATTTCTTGTAGGTACCATTGCAAAAACTAGTTCCAAGAAGGAATAACTTGACGTATGATGAAAAAGTCGTGCGTTTAAATAAAAACCTTGCCTTTGAAATATTAATGCGTTGAATATTTGTTTTGAAATAATATTAAACCAACCTACATTACCAAGCTGACAAGGGCATAATTATGTACATAGGTAGTTACAACAAAATATATAAAAGGCCCGTACACATATTACATTTGTATTGTCACATAGATAATTTTACTGTACTGCTGCAATTAGAGCCCAGCTCCCTTCACACGAAAACCATTGAAATTCCTTAAGTAAGTAACTAAATTCAACCTCAAGGTACTTACACGAAATAAAGCTCGTATTTCAATGCTTTCTTATGAGTTGGATCACACTTTAGTGAGCACAAGCAACTAGGGTACGGGGTGGCTTTTGAATTACTTATAATGGTTTCAACACATTAGCGGCTCATTATATATATCATAGCACCCTGGAAGTTATAATTATAACTCCCTGTGTCTGGGACTCAGACTACTTACTCCAAAACGCTACTTCATTGCGGTTTGGTGGAGAGGCAGATGTCCGGACCAAAAGTTCGTTTGTAGCGACTATATCTAGCGCCTATGGGGTTTTTTTTCCTTATTCATATCCATTGTAAAAATCAAAATTTGTTGTAAATACCTAATACATGGCATTGATCTCTCTCATATCCGATATCATGCATCCATATTTCATATCACGCTCCTCCAGTGCGGATTTAGGTTCATTTTTCACTTTATTTTTTCACTTATCCCCAGGTTGGTCTTAATAGCGCTGGTGGTGGAGATACTATATCCCATCACGTGGCAATGCCACACCGAGGGGTGGCACGGGGGCGCGTTCGTGAGGTTGTACCTGTGCGGCACGCTGGCGCTGCAAGCCTGCCTGCTGCTGCTGCTGGCCGGCCTGGCGCAGCAGTCCGCCAGAGGCACCATCACGGACACGGACGCCAGAAGACTTGTTTCGCCTTTGTTACTTGTAAAGTAAGTTGACAGAATCTATCAATTCCGTGAGGTCACATTATTATTGACAATGATGACATCAAGAATAATGAATAATGACATTAATTATAGATGATGATGATGATGATGAACAATTAATATTATTATTGGTATTGGTATCTTTCCGTGAAGCTCGGCTGGCTAGCTACAATTCTTCGTATGTTCATATGCGATTTCGAGAATAAGAACTTCCCTACTAGGTACCTACAAAGAACGAAGGGTCTTAAGTGGATAGGTACTTATAACCCGCACAACCTCCCCAAAAACTCCAAAAAGGTAATGCTTTTACCTTTAACTTTATGTATAATTATGTACTCGTGAATAATTTTAAAACTTACTTTACCTACTTTTAATTAAGGTTTAATTGTGATGTTAGCTCTAATTAACTAACTAATGAATAGGTACATTCAGTAACTTTTTAATTATGTCTTTGTTACGAAAAAAGTAATGAAGCGTTAAGTACGATGCTAATTAAATTTAAAAAAATATAGATTTATTTTTGATTTACACTTTTTATTGAAATTTTCTCTTTAGGTATAGCAGATTAATAGCAGCAGATAAAAACATCGCTTTTACAATAATCTTTTGTGTAGTATTCGACATGTGACTTGTCTTTATTCCTTCTATTGTATTAAACATGGTCTTTGCAAACACTTAGATCCTAGAAGTACTTGCTTCGGGTCCTGTGATACCATGAAATATGATAGATCTCGTAGGTCACGGTTCACATGCATATCAGAGAAGGTTACCAGGCAAGGCTTTTGGATAGAGAAGTTGGTCCAAAGGTATAATGAGTATGAAACCTTAATTAAGTTTATTTACAGAGTTTAGATCGCAGTTAGGAATTTCTAACAAGGTACGGCTGTAGTCAAAGTGCTCTTTCATTATGTTACAGTTCAATAAATTACCCATGTTTATAATATTAATGAAACAGTAAGAAACAAAGTGCCATTATCTCTTCCTCGCATTTTATTATTCTATACTTTAAATTATAGAAATATGTAATTAGATAAGTATATACTATATATTCATTGAACCCCAAAGGTTCAAGAATTTATATAATTTCGCTGAAGCCAGATGAGTTCTCTACAGACGTCTTAGGACCCGTGCTCTGCTTTGAGTTGCTATTGGGGACTTGTAAAAAATGATAATTATGACTATGCATGGATATACATAAGTATACCTTGTAGGTACAATCCATTATTTTGTTACAGAGTGCTGTTGGTGTTACCTGAAGTGGCGTTGAATGTGATGGGGACCATGTGGATGTTTTGTGAAGTTATTGAATGTAAAGTGACCGACAAGTTTTCTAGTATAGTCATACAAAGTAAGTAAACACAAGAAACTTGTTGATATGGAAATGGCATATCATGCCGCCGGTGCATTTAGGGCAAATAATTCTCATAAAACCAGTCTAGTTTGAGTCGGACTCGCACACATGGGGTTCCGTACCATCCAGCGATATTAACTCTAATTATTTGGTCAATATGTAGAATGTAGGAAAACCCCCTTTTTAAGGTTTCTGGTTTGGGGACCTCCTTTGGAATTTTACATTTTAACTTGTTTATTATTTACAGCGGCCGCAATAAAATGCATTCTGTGAAAATCTCAGATACCTTCCTATTTCCGTTCGAGAAATAGAGCCCTGTGAGACACAGAATGCGGGCGCCTATTATTAGGATTCCCTTTGCGACCCTTTGGGTACAAAGAACCCTAATAATAATAAGTTGTCATTTCTTTAATATCTCTAAAGACGTTGAAAAAAGACCATGTCTCGTAGAGATTGACACAGTAGAGATATGGCAAACTTAGAGATTATCTCTACAAAATGAGAATCGGGCTCCTGAATGTCACCTATTTGAAAGCTTTTAAGGTTCTTATTGCAAACTTAGTAACGGAACGCAGCTGGGGCAACAGAAATAATAATGCTATTCGGGTCAAGTCTAACAGAACACTGCATAGAGTACTCTCGACAACTTATTAAAGACAAACTTCCTTTAGCAGCTGTGTACCCACTGTTTAAGTCTACGCTATACTAGGGCCACTAGGGCTGACAAGAATTACGACTACTAATACTTTATAACGACTAATGGTTTGTTCCCACACATTAAATTTTAATCTTTTATGTGATTACTATTAACGTATGTAGTTAGATGGATTTAAAAATCATAAAAAATCTTTTCTGATTGATTGACCATTACTTGGATAGTTGAAAAGTTGGGTAGCTCAAGGACTGTAGTACCTAAATCATAGCCTTATCTGAATCCTCGGAAGCATTTCATCAAATACATCTCCATAATGAACTGCATGACCCTGCAAAAATTCTCTTGCATATATTATATCCAAGCTATTGTTTCAGGTATAGTCCTATTCAACTGGGTCCAGCTCGGCCTAACAGTTTTCGGCCTGTTCATGGTGTTTGATCCTCTCGGCTCTGTGAACTATGGTGATATGCAGGATACGCCTAATCAAGTGAGGCACCATAGGAAAGTGACCGGACTGTGGTCGAGGCGATTTAGATGGGCTTTCTGCTGGCTGAAGAGAGACGAGCATGGAAAAGAAGCATTTCAACAGGTTGCAGGTGCAATATCCTTAAATTTTTGACCTTGAAGTTCAGCTTTGATGCAGTAAATTGACAGTTCCAGTGTTGCGAGTTTTTGCTAGCAAAAAACTTGTACCATAAGGACGTAACTTCGATTCGGCCGACATTTCGACCGTAAGTGACACTAAATACCTAAAGCTCGCGTAGTTTAATTGCTGTAATGTTCGCTGACCTTTAATTGTGCAAACTCGTGATAAAATCTGGTTCGATACCTAGATGTGCCTTCCGAACCACGGCACTCAGATTTATTAGCGAGACTGCGATTATTGAGATGACTGATTGGTAGGTACCTATGCACGGAGTTGCTTAACTTAGTCGATCAATTATGACTGGCATAAGCCGTCGGCGTCGCTGTGTCGGACTATAATTACGTCAACTACATATATGCAGGTAGTACAAAAACTTGAAATAACGTTGACTGTATTGAGTAGAATTAGTGGGTAAGGAAACCAGGGCGTGAATACTAACGAAGTCCTTTTAATTGTCCACGACATTTTATTTTCGTATTACGTTCAAACAACAATGTCGGATTTAATAGGATGACACGGATTATCACGGCGATCCGTGATACGATTGTCTTCATATCACTACGTTTCATCAGAACACGTAATGATCATTCACAACCTGATGACGGCTAATATCTGCCGCCGCCATGTCGTGAAGGGAAAATAATATTTGTGTATTAGACATACTTCGTTAATAATGACTTTTCCTGTTGAACTATGGGCTATAGATTCAATTCCCTTACATAATCAAGTACCTCTATGAGTCTTAATTATTTATTTATGGTGTCTTAATGTCCGAGATAAAATTTATAATGTAAACTCTATAATGTAGGTACTTACTTAAACGTTTTATATTATAAGTAATATGAAATAAAACCTTATATTGCTGCTGTTCATGTTCTAAAGAAAACCAGTTACAAGTTACTATTCATTGAAATATTCCGTAACAGACAAGTACCTATTATTTTTTTAGACCTATTAACAACGTGACATAATAAAGTTTGATTTATTACGAAACAAAAATACATACCTACCTTGTTTTCTCATTATAGCAATATCCTTATAAACTTGACATTGAGCTGATAGTGGATGTAATTCTTTGTTAATTAATACTGCAATATATTGAGGAAAATGTTTTGAGTGTTACTCGTCCTCAGTATTTAAGTTATTGTTGGTAAAATAATATTTTGCCGAGTTTATTGAAACAAGTTATTTGGCAAATTTCTTTGACATAATCAAAAGGAAACCAAAGGAAATCATTATACAGGTATTACAAATATTTTTACTTTATTTTCCAAAGTTAGTACCTAATACTTATAGAGCACTTATTTTTTTTATTATTAAGTAGGTACTTTAGGTCATAACAATATTTGTGAAAAATTAGATATCCGTCAGTTACATAGATTTGAAACAAAAAAGAATAAAATGGGTTTTATTCGGTTTAGCTGCCGTAGCCGTAGCTGAGGGGTACTTAAGTGTGTTGGAACAACGGTAAATGCAAAAATGACGTTCATAAGTTTATTTAAAAATACCTACAATTGGTTGGTAGGTACGGTTGGAATTTTGTACATCATGTTATCTCTATTTATAGTATTTTCTTGTCATCTATTTTGTGTCATGTATTTGGTCAGTCTATTCTTATATACATATAATTCTATCATGCTATATATTGAATGGATCAATTCCATTGAATTGATCCATTCAATCCTTTGCTGTCACAGAGTAACTATATAATTATGTATACGTATGTATACATATATGTTAGCATTTCGAGGACAATGTCACGGTAATATATAGTTATGATACTATTACCGTGACAATGCCGACATCAAACTGTATCTCAAATGTAAGCTTGCCATAACAACGAACATCATTCGTATGAAGCTGTATAGACTACCAATAGACGACAGTTGAAAGAGTTTCTATGACATGGGTTCCTTCAATAAACATATCTGTCATGTCCTACCTACGCATAGGATCATGTAGTGATCCTTGTGTTATAATGTGTGAGCGGTAATCGCTTACAATAAAGTGATCCATCAGCTTATCGACAAAACTTAGGAACTGATTTGTAACGCAATAGGTACGGTTGTTACAAAAAATTACGTGATTACACGCTGTTTATTTATTACATTGGTACTTCAGGTATCATATTCATAACATAATTTAACAAAATAATAATCTTTTATGGTTGAAATAAATCGCCTCGTGAGTAAACTTACATAGAGACGTTAAATTTTTATATCAGTTTTATTACAAACTGGTAAACCCGCTCTCGCTGTGCGTCGGCCAAGTTATTCTTTATATTAGCAGACATTTATTAGGTACTATTCAGTTAATATCTCATA
Source organism: Ochlodes sylvanus (assembly GCA_905404295.2). Lineage (NCBI taxonomy): Eukaryota > Metazoa > Arthropoda > Insecta > Lepidoptera > Hesperiidae > Ochlodes > Ochlodes sylvanus. The sequence continues at coordinate 5,914,837 of FR990126.1, read as the reverse complement.
CTTTTCAGGTTTTAAGCAATGTCTTAAGATGGAATAAGCACCAGTATAAGGCCCCAGACGACGCGATAGATATCGCGTCATGTAAACGCGCCCTTAAACTTAGACCTTCAGCAATATGCGTGACGCGCATAAAAACATACAGACAGACACGAAAATTCTAAAAAACACATTTGCGTCGATTGGCCCTTTATACAACTCCAATACATTTTTTACGGTTACAGTTTTATTTTAGGTAAAGATTAAAGGACTGTTTTCTGAATTATATCGTAAACCGACCAATTATTGGCACTCCTCCAATTATTGGCACTTTAGAGTTTAGTTAAAAAATACAAGGAAACTATAGACTATTCAAGTTCGGTATGCATAAAAACGTAAAATAGTGTTATTTTTCTGTTACAAATTGGCAAAACTGTTCCATTAACCAATATGGCGATTTAGAAATAACAACTGACATTTTGTGCTAGTCATTTGGAGTAGTTTTTTTGGTTTCTTCTTAAGATGAGAGCTTTATTAATCATAGTATATCGCAGCTATTCGGCTTATTGATACTTTCAAAATAGTTGAATATACTTAATTACACCTCTAAACAGTAGATTCAAAGATTATTTTTTTATTTTGCTTATCAGATTTTATTAATTTCGTGTGCCAACATATGGATCATCAAATTCATCAAAATCCTATTATTGGCACTATTTATTTTGTTATCAACAAGCGAGTTTATGATAGGTAGATTCATATAGGTAGGTATTAGGTAAAGTTAAAAGATCTCAAAGATCATTAAAGTATTCATAAGGTGAAAGTACCAAAACGAATACCTAGAATAATAAAACGATTTTATGTAATGTACCCAGGTATAATTTTATTTTTAATCTCTATATAATATATATAAAATTCTCGTGTCACAATGTTAGTTACCATACTCCTCCGAAACGGCTCAACCGATTCTCATGAAATTTTGTGTGCTTATCGAGTAGGTATGAGAATCGGCCAACATCTATTTTTCATACCCCTAAATGTTAAGGGTTGTTCACCCTATAAAATTTTTTTTCAATTTCTGAACAAAAATTTTTTTGTTTTTTTTTGTGGTGTGGCATAAAAAAATACACATAATCCCATATTTTTACTTCCCTACCCCTACCCGTCAAATTTAAATCGCGCTTTAATCATTCACAATCTATATGGCGGAACAACGTCCGCGGGGTCAGCTAGTATATTTTTGAAAACTTCTAATACCTTAAGGTAAATAAAAAATTAAAACCAACACCAAACTAAAAGCACACAGTGTAAAACATTGTTTTAATTATGCCCTAAGTAAAGGTAGGAATGGTAGATAGGTGCCAATAATTGGATTAGTTAATGCCAATATTAGGAATTTGTGTGCCAATAATAGGACTTTATGTAGTCTTTCAGATTTAAGTATAAAATATTTATTTAATACTATTCAATCACATAAAAATGATTATAAAAACAAAGATTAAAGTATTTTCTTTGATTATGTCACATGTTTTGTCTACTAGCTTTTGCAAATAAGATTTTATGGTAATTTAATTTCAGACTGACACGTAGCTCACCCTTAAAGTGCCAATAATTGGTCGGTTTACCCTCTACTTAGTTTTTATTTTTTTCGTAACTTCAAAGTTTTCCCCATAAAAACTTTAAGCATAAAGTTAATGTTACGTTTAGTGATAACTTTTATGATTTTTTGTTGAAATAAAATAAAATTTGGTAAGTTAAGCGTGACAAACAAAAGTTTAGTTAACGATTCTCAAGAATTTTTTCAAGAGTAACTACAGCGCTAACGAGACGAGTGATTTGTGTAAAACATTTTTTTTGGATTTATTTTTGTGTAGACTTTGTTATCCACAAAACAGAGAGAAAGGAGTCATCGATGTATAGAAACCAATACAATAGTGAAAGTATTGTTCGACTGTATTTCTGTTTGAGTATAACGCGGAAATTACTGAAAATAGAATTAGGTAATACTTGGCATGTTTGAAGCTTATACAACGAGTCTATCTAGAGATAGACTCGTTGTATAAGCTTATATTATTATTTATAACATAAGGTACCTACTAGAGTAGGTACCTTATGGTTTCATCCCGGAAAACGGCTTTGTTTCTGCGGGATAACAAAAGAGGTAGTAGGTTCTGTGAAAAGATTATTAATGTTTTGACAAAACAAAAAATGACCACTTACTAAATCAATTAAATAAATCATACATAAAAAACCTACTTCAAAATTGTTCATTTCACATCGACTTAAAATGAGAAGATCATCAACTAAGTAAATATGTAGATACGCATTTTTAAGGATAACTCAAAAACTACTCGTCAAATCTTGCTCAAATGTAAATAAAAAGGACCAAATTACAATCACCATTTCGAATATGAAAATAAGCATCAAATTCGGTGCACTCTATAAACAGCCATGCGGTAACACACATAAAAAATGTAGTCTGATCGAGAACCTCCTCCTTTTTTTGAAGTCGGTTGATGAGATAAACATGAAATATTATTCACCTGAAATAAGTATATAAGAAGCAAAGTATATGTTGCGTATACTTATAGGAAAGGTGTACCGAAGCGAAGCTAGTTACTACTGTGGTATACATACATATTCAACACATGATATTTCATCGTCAAGTGCGAAGTTAGTACCCGTCGAGAGGCGGTTAATGCGAGGACGGGATGTTACACTTAATAAGATTCTAGCACCCACTTAAGGGCCTTTCTTCCTTTATTCCCTTTAATAAAAGACGCTTCGTTCGTTTTATTATATTCATTACGCTATTCACACTTTCTTTTGAACAATTTTGCTTTAGGTTACGTAAAGCTAGGCTAGAACTAAAATAGGACGCGTAAAAGTTTTTTCATTGTTCCCTATTGTTTCAGCTCTTCTTAGCGCATTGTTCAGATCGACCGATCTCGTTCCTTCAGACGTGGTAGCAGGATGCGTTCTTTTGAGGGTCCGACAGAAGAGAGAAACGAGAGAGATGCGGCGGATACAAATGTTGAACGACGAAGAGCCTATTTACACCACGGACGTGAACAAAGTGTTCTCTGAAACTCCGCCATGGATGAACCTGGATGATGCCTTGCATTACCTGAGGCTGTCTATTGCGGCGTATGGCTGGCCTTACGTGCTATACCGGCACTGTTTTACGGGATTCTGCAAATTGGCGCGACACTTGACCTGCTGTTGTTGCAGGTGGGTTTTTCTTTCAATCTTTCCTTTTTTAGTTCTACCTTTCATTCGCATCTCTTCTTTCTTGGGAGACAATGTATGTCTTTAGCAAAAAAATAAATATTTACACAATTCCCCGTTTGGCGTGGACAATACTAATAAGACATCACAAACATCCACGACCCTCGAATTTGTTACAATTTCTGTAACATAATTGTCTGCCATGCCACAGCTAGGGAAATCGAACTCGGGACCCCTCACTTTGCAGACAGGGCAAATAAACAGAACACACAAAGATTAACACCTACTTATGCCTTCTGTATATTTGTTATTTCCACCAAAATTTCATGTTTTAAAACATCATATAAAATCTGAAAATATATGAAGTGTACCTCAAATATGTGTTTTCATAATGTTATATAATTCTCGAGTCCCACTCGGTCTCACGCTAGGGCCACTCTCGGCTAGGTCGTGCTATTTTTAAACTAAACTTTATTTAGCCTGCCCAGATCTTCAATGAGTACCTTGTCGTAAATATCACCACGCGTCAGGGACAGTCAAACAAGCTCATCAGTATACTAACTGGTCTATTACTCACAACTAACAGGACTAACTATATCACTAACAGCCCCTGTCCCAGTCCTCATACTTACTAACTAGCCAACCAACTAATGCTCTAACACCGTCTCCTAACCGGACTACTATCCTAGTCTTCATTTGAATCTTGTTCTAAGTCAGCCATAGTTGTCATGGGCGGCAGCGGAAGGGTGGTTGGTGGTTTGCATGCTCGTTTGGTACCTGTATAGTAGCTGTCATCCAACTCCAATACTATAGGTATTTACATACATAGTTTGAATACCAAATCAGTCAAGCCCAGGCTAGAAGAGGATGAATTTTTTATTCCACAGTTACAGAAGGTTACGGCGCTCGATCCTTTTTAAAGATCACTGGACTCCGTACCGTCCAGTTTAATCCTGAAAGTACTTTAGGTTGGCAGTTTTGATCCCGATGGGCTAGCTACCACTTGATTAAGTCAGTCGTCAAATGAATTGTTTGTGTTCTTTTTTCTTGACCTCGCCTGCCTATAGTGTGACAGATGTCCATGGAAGACGGCGACCACTTACCATCAGATAACTCTAATTATTCCAACATAAAATCTACGAGAAAGTGCATCTATAGATAGGTACATAATTATTTCAGTCTGCTCCTTGCCAAACTTCCAATAATAAATATTTTGTTCCTAGGCCAAAGAACTCTATAGTGACTGACGACAATTGCTGCCTGTGCCATTTCGCCGGAGTGAAGTACATGTCGAAGCTTTCCGCTGATGACATCATCTTCGCATCGTTCAACAATCGCGTCTTTGAAGTGAGTATATCAGTCTCAGTTGAATGGTTCTTTAGGAAGTGATTTGATGCCAAGATTAATGATATGAGGCGATGCATGTATTAATATCTACATCCTTGACATACCGAAGAGTTTAAGGGACTTCTGCAGTTTGCAATTCGAAGATATCCAGTTTGTATTTTACAGTATAACAGCATTTAAATACGAATTTCATATGAAAGTACCTAGTAGAAATTTCGTACACCTCATTTTCTTTTACGTACCCACTTATCGATTTATGTTAATTTATAAATATTTTTTGATGTCCATACCTAGCAATGGCCACTTAGCATTAGGTTGCAACAATGCAACTTCATTTGCCACAAGTACCTATTATGTATTTGAACTCGTTTTAAGTTCCCGCCTTTCATAAATTATGTAGATTATGAACAGATTAAAATTTAAATATGCTGGCGGTACCGACTCTACGCCTGTGCAATGCTCCTTATTGTACACAAATAGAGAACCAAAGAAAGACAATTCCATAGTCATTGTTACAAAAAAGCGTGGTCTTAAGAAGTCAAAAAAGGTCTTATTGCTAAACATCACTGTGTTTTCGAAATAAGAGATGTTAGGGTGTACATTTATTATAAATATTATTAATGTTTCGAATCTTTTACTTAAATGGGCTAAAAAGGATGCGCTAAAAACTTTAGTATCAAATTATAACGTCATTACATAATTTATACTAGCTGACCTGGCAGAAGTTGTTCTGCAACATAGTAAACATTCTATAAATTTTTATATACTTTTTAGGGCAGCACTGGGATGTCTCCAATAGTGTCGCTGATCTCTTGATAAATCTCGACAACAGCGCCACCTTCCGGTTCATTGTACAAACACACAAAAAATTGCATTAAAATCGGGAGAAATAATAATATTAAGATAAAAATCTCTTACCTGGGCGATGACCATTATCAATATATTATCATTAATACCGTCATCAGATTCCACAAGCCAGAGCTATAAATCAGTAATTGGGAGGCCATGGTTATCGTCCTGAGGGCAGAACCGTTAGCTATCTCGACGTATCGCTGACTCAAATCGACTCACTTGCTTACAAATGTTTATCGATGTTTACAAATTAACATTATCCAGCTCCGGGTTGCACCAAAATAGCATCTTTGTTGTACTACCTACTCTGTGTTTTGTAACACTTGTAAATCATATCACTCTTACGTTTGAAGTGAATACTATAAGATGTAGATATTCATATTTTAAGATCTGCGAGTGAAAACGATGCAATCGTAAACATTTTCAGTTCGTGACTTTGTAGTAATCACTTTAAGATATCTTGTGATTTTTTTTTGCGTCCTGGCAAAGTGCTTATGGACACCCTCTCGGGAGGGAGGCGGTGAATGCTCATGCATACCAACACAGCCGTCTGTATTGGTTATGTGGGACTCTTACCCACTAAACACCGCCTTGGGGATGGCTTTGGCCCTGTGGCCTCTAAGCCTTCATCGGATGCGACCTCGCCTGGAGGGACGAGGCGCTAACTTGTGATTTTGAATAGTGTTGTAACTTGCGAATGGCATTTTCAATTGGCATTTTCAATGGCAGGAATAATTTAAGAAACCACCTGGTTTCTTAAATTTCTTATTATGGGCATCTGAAAGCAACTTAGTTATGACCTGTTTATTATTGTACTTGTGTGTTAAAGTCCCTAAACTCTGCCCAAATAAACACTGTTAAATAAAAATCTTTTGAGGCTGAAAATACAAAGTTGAATGAAATTTTTATCACGTTCATCCACTCATTCTGTTTGTGTCCATGCTGACCTTCATAAAATTTTCCTGAATTTTCGTTGGTTGGTTGGATCGTTTTAACATGAATGCAATTAGAGATACGCGTTTTGGGAAAACAGGAAAATAAAGCACAATTACCATGCCGGACTGCTGTTCGAAGCGTCCTGGGTTCAATTCCCAGAGAGGCGTAATGTTGAGTTTAAGTTTCTGTTTTCGATCTGGGTGTGTGAGTTCTTGTATTTGTGTGTTGTCCATGGCGCCAACCACACGACGAAGTATTTCTATATAGGTATTGCCATGAGTGTGTGGCGTTATTTATTAATCAATTGAATGAATTGTTCTTCCTCTGCAAATTAGTACTTAAAAGTTGGCAGCAGGTAATTGGGATGAGTGGTGAATCAAGTTTTTACAAGCTTACAGTAAACTTCACTCGTTATTTGCAGTGGAGTGTTCAGTGTATGCTAATCATGACCCAGTTTCCAGTTTCACGACTTGACACTCCACTCCACGTCCCTAATTGTGTTTCTGAAAATAAATCAGAATTAGCAGCGAGAAAATGCCGGAGCTTTCATTTAAATAGTATTCGGCGTAGTAAGGCTCTAGATATTTAGACGGTTAGGACATGAAATTAACAAATAAAAGAAATATTGATTATAATTATGTAGGTACAAATTATACAAAAAACTGTGCATAATCGATGTCAGTAAATGGGAGATGAAGGAAAGTGTTAATGATATTTTAATGGGTATTTATTAACGCAATGGATCTCCTAACAGCAATGATGATAATTCCATTACAATTTTTGTCTGGGCGTTTCTAGGTCTTAATCAATTTGGGTGCGTCCGTCAGTAATGTTCAGTAGTAACTTGGGGTAACATTTTGTGTGTTTTATGTGAATCGCTGCATAAATAAAAAGGTATAGCAATTTAAATAATGCCTTACAGACATTTGAAATTTAGCAAAGCATTAGTAGGTACCGAATAAAGGAATAGCCCTTGTGATGGTTGCCAAAAAGAAAGGTAGAAACAGATTCATCGACACAGGATCTGAAAGTTGTTCCCCAAAAGTCCTAGCCAGTATTAAACTCTCCATAGGCCCTAGCCTGGTGCTGCATGAAGGTCTTTATTACTACATATTTATTATTTCAGTTACCATTTTGCGTGATAGCAGACCACGACAGGGAAAGCATCGTTGTAGCGGTTCGAGGGTCGATCTCACTGCGAGACATCTTCACGGACTTTACAGCGGGCTCCGAAAAGTTTGAGGCTGATGGTAATTAATCATTATAAATTTCATATCTCAGTACATTTTTGGTAGTAATTGAAAAGGCGGCTTCATTTTTGGTAGGCAACGTGACGGTAATGCCTTGAGTGCTGTGCTCGTCCATGGACGGCGATCAATACTTGCCATCAGAATCAGATCCTTTGTCGACGAAGGAAATGACGAAGGAAACTGTGGTCGGTTACAGGTGTATATGCCCACAGGTAATTCTATAAAGGGTTCGTTGTTGTCAAATCTAATAAATTGCCTAACCGTCGCATTGTCACGTTATTATCAAAAAGCAACAGCATTACTTGCTTATTTTTTTTTTAATCACTGTGCCATTCACTCTTTCCCATTACACTTGTACATTAGTTATGACTTCCTGTACCTAAAAATAACTATACAATCTATTTATAATTATTTCCACGTATTAAAGGTTGTTATTTGCATTGTGTTCAAGTTGTTTACCTGTGTGTTAGCTGCAACGTTTTCCTAAATTGAATCGTGAAACACTTACGTGTTTCGGTTGCAACAAAGAGCCAATTGGTTATCATGTTTATTTTATCTTCCCGTGAAGCCCGTCTTGCTTGAGCGACCTAACGATTTGTAGTATTCGAGCTGGGAGCTTTAAAGTCAACACTTCCTTTCGTCTCCATTTTTTCTTGGCCGACAACACATCAGATGGCTTTGATGTTACTAATGTTCATGGTCAAAAGCACTTACCATTGGGTAGCTCGTCTGCCACGTTGTCTACTATGTACATGAAACCACGTGTATATCACTTAATTCTTGACTGTCAATGCAAACGTCACGGTTTGCAGCTATGTGGATGTCCGTAAGTCGCAGCCACTTCTTACCATTATGACTACCTGATCATACTGGTTGTCAATTTAAAAAAGACTTATAATTTATTTACAACTTCTAGGCTTACCAGAAGACACGGCGGCCCACAAGGGCATGTCGATGGGAGCCGCCAAGATGTTGCGGCGCCTGATGCCGGTCCTCGACCGCGCCTTCCAGCAGTTCCCGCATTATGATCTAGTCCTGACAGGTAACTTAGATCACAGATTAAAAATACCGAAACTCTCATTTTAGTCAAAACAAACAAAGCGCATGTCACACCACGTACAGTGATACCCAAGTTGCGTAGTATAGATTAGTTTTATCGACAGGATAAATAGTTTCGTATTTTGAATTTATTAGGATTAGGTTAGGTAGGTTATAGGATTTAGAAACAGTTATTTATTATAGAAGCAAATCATCAAAATACTTGCTATTTGACTTAAAAATATTTCTTCACTTAAAATGAATAAGGGTACGGTCTACCTATCTACATAGATCAGTGTATGTTATTATAACCAAATTTTCATTAAAAGATTTTTTTAAATTCTATAACTGATACCATTTACAGACTTCAGAAACATTCATGATTAACAGTAACCTTCGAAAATACGTCTGTACCTTATATGTAATATCCCAAAATAGATTCTAAGTGAATATTTCTGCTGCTTCGTTTAATTAAAATGTAACCCTTTCATTCCAGGTCACAGCCTGGGCGCCGGTGTTGCAGTATTAGTAGCTTTAAAATTAAGGCCGAGATACCCTCATCTTAAAGTATTCGCATTTTCAACTCCAGGTAAGACAAAAGTATTCACTTTACCTATTTACGTTTATCATTTCATAATGTTTTGTACTTACAGACTTTCGTTTTGTCTAAACTTTCTTGCAGGTAAACATTCTGACACACATACACACTCACTCTCAGAAACACAAACGTACACGCACGATTTCCTTTGATACGGTGACATGAGTGTGGTAAACACTATTACGGAAACAACCTAGAATCGAACCCGATACCCGTCGTGCAGTAGGCAGCGACACAACTACCTATAGAATTGTTTTATTTAAAAATATGATTCGTCTATATTTATACTACTTTACCTTGTTACTTTTCTAGAAAATATATTGAGGTCAGCTACTTAGTATTAATTAATGCAGGGTTTTATCTGATATTATTTTCTTACATTAATAGTAGTTACGCGGTCATGACTCAGTCAGTTTTTATATTGTTCTTATTGTTAGTTAGATCGACACGCGACGTGAATGCAGAAACAGTCATCACCGGTTGGTAATCGACGATGCGTCAGCGTTTGTTAAAAATATTTATTGGGTGTAGATGTAGAACTACGAAGCCCTTCAAATTCAAATATTATTTATTGCTTCAAATATGGTTACAATAGAACTCATAAATAATTTCGTTCTACATTTTTGGCCTTTATGAGCATGCAACATTAGGTAATAAAGCTCAAAGCTAATTATACCACAGATAAAACAACGCTATTATTAACTGTGTTTTAGTTATTGACATTATGAAGCTATTTATTAACCGCGCTTCGCATTGAGAAACCTATGCCGTACCTATTACACTGTCATGTCAATATCCATTCTCGAAACAGTGTTATATAAAATAAAGCAATGGATATAGGTCCATCGTCTTTGTGTTAGTTACCGCTATCATAGAAATTTGATTTGGATACGGTTTTCAATTGATATTATAGTGATGTTACCCACAGTTAGTTTTTGTTTGATAAATTATATTTTTATGTCAATGAAAAAAAACTCGTCTAAACATTTTTTTAGTTTGGGTGGTATAGTTCAAAAATTCTAAATAAATATTCGGTACATAGGTACCTACCGAATACATATTTATTAGATTAGGTAAACATAGGTTTACCTAATCTCTGTAATCCTGACAACGACATTGAAACTGAATTCAAAATGTTTTAATCGTCAGCGGGTCTTATAAGCCGGGAGGCGGCGCGGTACACCGAGAGCTTCGTGCTGACCATCGGGGTGGGCGACGACCTGGTGATGCGGCTCAGCGTCCACAGCATCGAGAACCTGAGGACGAAGGTTATCCAGACCATACACGCCACCAAATTGCCTAAGGTAACACTATTGTTAAAGGAAAATTGTTGAGGTAATATTTTCTTACTATAAATTGCTTTGTTGTTCACAAATTAGTGTCGGTTCTGTGACTTCTGTGCGAGTCCATAATAGTCCAAAATTACGCCACGCGCTGTATTCACAGTTCTATAAATTAATAATTATCAGTTTATAACTCTAAATAACTGTTATGCTTTGTATAAAAATACTGTTAAACAAAACTGTGCAAACAATATTGTATAAGGTAATGTTAATTTACTGTTAACAAAAATATCCTGCTGCAGTGATCGCTTCAAGTAATTTACATGTTAATTTTCTGTTTTCCTGGTGACAGTACCGAATAATGCTCAACGGTTTCGGGTACGCCCTGTTCGGCGTCCCGGCGCGCGACCTGGAGTCCACCTGGCGGCGGCCCGAGGACCTGGAGGCGAACCACTCGGACGACTCCACGGACGCGCTGCTAGTCCAGGGCGTGTCCACCGTGAGTGCTGTCAGTGAACACCTTTCTCTTACCAGGAGTGCCGTGTGCCGTGTGCCGTGTCTCGCTGCCTGCTTTCGATGTCATCCATCTGGTGTAGTCATCGTCATATCAGCCAATCGAATCTTCTGTATCATTGTCATGGTGTACATACATATTGAGGTATGATGTACTAGGGAAGTTACGTAAAAAAAATTGTAGGTACGCTAAGTTAAACGTACCTCGATCGCCTTTGCAATAGTTGAGGCTTATATTAAATATTGGACGCTTATACATTATGCCTCAATAAGGCTGCCTGTCCACTGAAGCGGAGCGAGGCTGCGGAGCGGAGAAACGGAGAAATATACACCAATAGAATTGCATAAAATCTCCGTGGACAGGGGTTTGTGAGCAAGTTTAAAATCCTATTGGTGAATATTTCTCCGTTTCTCCGCTCCGCAGCCACGCTTCGCTTCAGTGGCCAGGCAGCCTAATAGTATCATACGTTGTGTGAATTGTTTGTTTTTGTATGCTTGTTAGTTATTGTAAGGTACTCATTTAGGACTAAGATCACATGAACGTGCCATAGTTTGCGCGGTCCTATGATCTTACCCTCGCTATCAATTTGCAATTTTGATTTTTTTCTGCATCTATTTTCAATTTGTGTTTATTTGGGTCTCATCTTGATTAAAGTCATCAAAACTATAAACTTGAGACTGTGCTTAAGAATAGGTACGTTAAATGTCTTCGCCTTTTCGGTAACCGAAGATTATATACTCATATTAAAGACTTATCGTTCATGATGTCTAATAACTAATCGAGATAAAAAAACACTTTTCACAGTAGAACGTTTTGTGCAGATCGTAATCAATGTTTCCAAATTTTCACCTTCCATCTTTCATCGAATGTATATTTTTGTGCGATTTCTTGTTTGGTTTTGCTTCTTGTGGTTGCAGGTGTATATAGTGTGTATTAATATATTTAGGTGTGTATATTTGACTAGTGAGTATTTTAATTTCCTCGTTTGTATCTTGTAATATTTAAAGGTCGAAGTCCGAAGTAACTAAGTAGGTGGTCGATAAAATCGGAAAAACAAGATAAATCAATGGTATTCAATTTTTTATGTAATCAGTTGTATTGTTGTCAGTAGATAATTAGATCGTTATCATGAAAACGAACAAAAAATATAATTTTTTAGCCTCGTTACTAAGGTAAGTTGATGTAAATATTTCGTACAATGAATTGATGGTTTTTGTGCATACCTACTTACTTAATTTAAAATATACTAATCATATGTACATATGATTAAATTGTGACTGATCGATGTTTGTACATAGAAGATATTTGGGAAACACTATTACTGGTGGTACTTATACTATTTATTAGCGCAGTAGATTCAAAAAAAATATGTTTTTACAATATTAGTCTATTTGTCATTAGTTTATGCGTTTGTTCATGCTAATCTCAGAACGGCTTAACTATTTAAATGTGGTTTTCAATTAATATTGCTTATTTATGCCAGTGTTTTTTTTTATTTTAATCGGTGCACAGATAAAAACATATCTCAATTTAATAAATGCCGTGCATTTTTCGAGTGTGGGTACTAACTTAGTAACCACAATGCCTTAGTACTACTAAGGCATTATGTTTCCCGAAGCCAAGCAAGGACGGGTTCACTAGTCTACAATATTTTTGTCACAGACATTAATTAAAAAAAATATTGGTCTCCGATAAAAGAATATGTTCAATACTCGTATCTTATCTACAAATCTATGTAAACCTACCGTAAACTGATAAAAAGTAGGCAATGGCAACCTTTTACCTCATAAGTAATTAAGGATTATTAAGTTTTTTACCTGCTGACTAGGTTAAAATCTTGCCAATACCCGTTGTTATCACTCCTTTCATTGTTATGTTGTAAATCTGGTTAACTTTGAATGGTTTTTTATCATTTAACTACATGTTTAGTGTATAATATGAGTGAGGTGAGGGTACTCTGATTTTGTTTCGCAATCTATGTTCTGTAAAATTCATTTTCTATTCATTATACCTACCTGGTGAATATGGCATTTTGAGACCATGACAATAAAAATGTGAACCAATATGAGTGAATTGTGTATTATCTGCCATTTACTAGTAATATGTCAATGTTATCTGCATTTTAAAATTAATCCGTATTTCAGGAAGCGGCGCTAGTGTCGCGAAATGTGTTCGCGCGGCGGTTCTCCCCTGCACGCCTTTTCACCGCCGGACGGATCCTACATATCGTTAGACGCAAGCGTATGGGGATCGAGAAGTAAGTCATACTGTTTAACATTATAGAAACTAATGTGAAATTGAATAAAAACGAATGTGAAAAACAAGAATCGAAGAACAAATCGGTACCTTCCTATTTCCATAAACTTAATTAAACTTAATTCCCTAAAAATTATAAAACTGACTACAATTATACTTCACTCCATCTTGGGTGAAATTATTTAGGTAGAAAAAAAATTATTTGTTGCCAAAGAAATAAGAAAGTACTCGGAAGTCGCCAAACATTTTATTCACCAAAAGTAGAATTTTAATAATATTCAATTTAGGTTTCATATGTTACTGCGTCGAAATACTGCATGATTTTGCAACATTTTTAATATTACCCTGTTATTTTCCTCTGCGTATGTCTGAACATTAGCAATGAAGCGGATGCAGAAAGGTAAATGAACACATAGAACAGTTGTTAAAAACTGCTAAAAATCGGTTCAATATAACCTGAGAAATCTTTCATAGCATTTGAAACAAAACAAAAACGTTCAAAACTTCAATGAATCACACAACATAACAAACAAAACAAACATTTGTAATCCGTGACTAAAACAAACATAAATTTCCACAGAAAAGTTCGCACGCAAGAACCCTCGTACGAGATGCGGTGGGCGTGTGCCGAGGACTTCATGGAGCTGCAGGTGATGCCGCGGATGCTGCTGGACCACTTGCCCGAGAACGTGCATCGGACGATACAGACCGTCATAGAGGAGAAACACACCTACCGGCTCACGCAGGTGGTCTAACCCCGAACTTACGGCGCGTATACATAGAACGTCCGTTTTACAGGTCCGTTTAAACGGATATGTTATTAGCGTATGTAGTTGTATGAGCCAGTTAACACACACGACAGTATTCCGAATCCGGTAAAAAATCCCACTGACCCGTTAAAACGGATCCTGTAAAACGGACTTTCTATGTGTACGCGCCCTTACAGTCGGCCAATGAAAACGGCTTAACAGGTCAGCCCACGGGGTGAGCGTTCCCTAATCTCTAACGGCATTCCGGGATAGCGTTCAAGGTACACCTTGTATTGTACACGCCAACCGTTAAGTTATTTATTTTGTTATGTTATTTTTAACCATGTGATAGGCAATCCGAGATCAATGATACAGCAGTTTAGTGATGGGAGCGCAATGTGTGTGATCAAGACAGAAAGGTTACTCTCCTTTATATTCATTGTTTCTGTAGAGCTAAGAAATGATTTTAGAATATCATTGACATTTTCTTTCTAGTAAGATTTTTTTATTAAATGTGGGAAGTTGTTCTATCGGTCTGTGTTTGTGGTTGTCATACGTAGACGAGTTTGAGGCCCAAGATATATTTTTGGATGTAGGTCGGCTGCGCGTTTGCAAGTATATTTGTTTGTAAAAATTGGCACGAAGTGATCGTGGCGACCCACAAACAAACTTTCGAAACTACGTTGAATCTCTTTGTAATAATGATTAAGAATTTTGAATCTTTGTACATACCTAATTAATATACATATATTATGTTAAATAGAGATCATAACGGACTGTAAATAATAGATGAATATAAATAATAAGTGTACACGTATAAATTATAACAAACAAATAGTTTCTAATTAGAAAGGCATAAGTAGGTGTAAGAATTGTGAGAAGACTGTGATGATGTTAGGTATGGCAATTGTTATGTAATGAGATGTTTATAAGAATGTTTGCAGTGCAGTACTTTTGTTATGAATTTGTATGATTAAGTTTGTAAATATCGTGACTATCTAGATTCTAGAAGTATAGGTTAAGTAAATAGTATGTTTGTTTTACAGAAACATTTCATAGTATTATAATCTCAATAGCTACATATAGATCTGATAAAATGTTTTAATTTATGTGTAGTGGGCTGCAGAAACGGCATTTTTGACAGCGATCATGTTACCAGTGGTCTTTTATCGAGAAGGGACATAAATATTTGTGGATTTTTACACGTTTTTATTTATTTTTATATTTGACTTTTAATTGAATTAGGCACTAAATGAAATCCCTAATTTTATGCATTTAAGTGATTTAATGCATCTCCAACTAAACATATCCAAATACGTTAAATTTAATATGAAAATCACGAATAAAATTTAATTTTATTAAACCATGTTCTTAAATCGATTTTATAAACTTCATGTTGTGAATTTCGAAAAACATTATTTGCTCAATGGAAAAGCAATTGATTATTTGTAATTACTAGAGGCCAAGCACATCAGTATAAATTTTGTTAACTCGCAAAACTACCACTAAGTACAATAATTAGATTGTAGATTATCGGTTACCGGAGTCAATTACGTAAATACAAAATATTTTTTAAAAAGTTATTTGTAAGTGAAAGTGCTAAAGAATTATTAATTTGCTTCAACGTATCGTTTTTTGTCTCTACAGTAACAGATATTAAATAGTATTCAGAATACGTAGTGTAGATTATAAATATATTATAACTTCTTGACTATCGGCTATGATCAACATAATATAAAGAGCCCTATTGTAAATTACGACTAACTTACTTTCGAATCTTTTAGATTAGAAAATCAATTATAGATTTTTCTCGCATTAAAATTACATACATACGATTGTGATGTTTCGTTCTTGCCACTTGATGAATGTTACCAATTTAAATTGACAACCTACTTCTCTTTAAAAACTTTCTTTTGAACAATCGCAATTATACCTTGGTTAGCGAATCGTGGCACAAAAGAAAGTGCGGCAAATTAAAAAAAATCTTTAACTGGCAATATCAAGTCCATAATTATAGCCTAAGAAAAGGAATTGATACTTTTGTATATAATAATTGAGTAGCAGCCTTTGTACTGAAATATCAAATGAAGTTAAAAAGTATCAAAATTGTTTTTGTTTTTTTTAACGTATGTCTTATCAAAAGAAAATCAATTTTGATACTTTTGCGCGAAATGATATTACTTACCTAAAAGTCGCAGTCGATCCTTCGTTTTTGTATCGTAGGTTTAATTACATTTACTACTACTGCTTTTATTCGGGTTTGCCATTGATAGGAATAAAATCTTTTATAAAAAGATATTAAATTGAACAATAAAATGACACAACAGTAAACAAATAAACAATCAGTTTTGGCAGATTTTTATAAAATAATTGTCATATCAAAAATCTGAAAAAATGCCTTGTGACACGATTCGTATGGTTTGGCACCATAATATGGTTTGGCTAACCATATGGTATGGTTTGGTATGTATAATTTTATGATACTCGGCTTAAAACATAGTTTTAGTATGTATATCTATCTACTATTTGATGTAGACAAATTTCGGGAACAAAGATTTTAGAGAATTGAAATTGTATAAGCATTTTACTTGTCTCTGTTTAAGCATTTACCTCGATTAGGTACTGAATATACATTCCAATGTCTCTTGTCCCTCAGTTCATTGACATATACGAGTATAAATACATAATTATATTATAACACATATCAAAGGCGCAGTTATAACATGGGAACCTGAAAATATACTTTTAACTTATAATTTTGTATAAGCAGGTACTATAGCAGTCAGATTCGTTTATACCAGTTGGGTTCAGAACTTAAAACTGTAACGACATTAAATCTGAACTAAAAACGAATATTGATTTCATAGGTCTTCATCGACGATATATATGTACCTAACGTATTTAATTAGAAGTGCTTGAAAATGTGTGGTGCCTTGTATTATTTCTCTTCTGTGGCTAAATTTGGTTCCCAGCTTGATACATTTATTAAATTATGGTAAAACTGTTGCATAAGAAATAGTAAGTACTCAAACTATATGCTCAGAAAGCATGTTACATTTTACGTTAACACGTACGCTGCGGCGATCGTAATTTTCTATGGAAAAAAACACTATACGTGATCCGCAGCGAACGTGTTAAGTGTATGAAAAATCATTGATATCGGTAATTTAACGGGCAAAGTATATGGAATCATGAACTTGTTGCCCTCAGTGATGATTTTTGTAACATTACTATAAGGTTACGGGACAACCGCACAATTCAATGATGTTATAATCACACTTGTTTTTAGAAATTTTTTATTTTTTTTGTGACCGAATTATTTTTACTTCACGTGTACTCTGTATGTAAATAGTTACATCGCGGCGTCCTTGCCAACATTTTGTTACTTAATTGACGGTATATTTCTCGAGTGCTGGCTACTGTACTCGTTCAAGTATTAGAAGGACCGAGGTTCTTTTCACTTGTACCCTAAATTAGGGCTTTATATTCTCTCACTGTGTCTTAGATTAAATAAAGCCAATAACTGTGTTGGGATTATGTTAATTTATATTAAAATCTATTTTAAGTATTTCGTGAGATTTATTTTTATCCTACACTAGCTGTCCTGGCGAACTTCGTACCGCCCCATAGTTTATAAAATGTTATGTTAAGTTAGCTGAATAGCTAGGTGAATCACTCGTACCACAAAATATAGAGAGTAATCTGTGCTTGTAATGACTAAACAGAAAAAAAACCAGTCTTCGATTCATTTGTATTTGCGCGCTCTTGAAAAGTTTTAAATTTTCCATAACTAGTATTTGATCACGCATCAAACACATGAAATGAACGAAATTAACGAACTAGTGAATAAATGGAGGGTAGTAAAGACAGGTTTACAGCGAAGCGAAGCGGGTTTACCTACTAGTATAAATTAAAAAGATGATCAATCGATACATTATTTATTCAAAGTATTTTAATTAACAAAAATATAATTTACAATTAATCTCTCAGTCAAAAACATATATCACAGCAATATTAATATCAAAGCCAATTCAATACATAACTAACTGTCCTTATATTAAAATTTGAAACATAATCTTTAAACCCCTAACCGCTAAATTTGGTGTATTAAATACATTACAAGTTTATCATTTAGGAACATTGACTTTAGTAATAATAAGTCAATGCTTATGAATAAGTAATTATTTAAAAGATAAATGAGCATTTTACATTGGAATTACAGTGAGATCGCATAGTTCATCAGACGTTAAATATTAGGCTTATATCATCTAATTAGGTTTCGCAGCTCTGTCATGGCAGCTTGGGTTACTGAAGTTTTGTTTTTCTCTGTTGTGTATCTGAAAGTGAAATATCGATTGGAACAGTAGCAAGTAACAATACTCAATCCACACTGGAGCAGCGTGGTGGAGTAGGTATGCTAGGCTTCCTTAGGTATTAGGAGAGACCCGTGCTCAGTAGTGGGCCATCAATGGGTTGAATCCAATTGTATGGCAATATATTATTCCAGCTTCTCTACTTTCGCTGTCGTCCATGACAACAGTGGCCGACCCAGAACAAGACTCAAATCGGGACTAGGATGGTTATTAAGGACGTTCGTTGATTGGTTAGTTCGTAATAGGTATGAGGATTGGGACTAGTCCTGTTGTTGTTACTAATGGTCCAATGTCGATATCGTTACCCTTAAGGAATAAGATAAGGTTGTCTCTAATAAAATGTAACGGACCCATACTCTTCTAACCGGAATTACTGTTAAAACAATTGTTACACATTAGAAATGGTATTAGTTACCTTGGTGAACTTTTCTGTTTTATTTAACGTAACCAAATGTAATGACACAAAACATCTTCCGTAAATTGAACATCTACTTCAGGAATTTTATTCAATCTCCGTTTTCAATATATCCCTGCGACATGTACATCACTAACTACACAATTTTACTACTATACTATACTACACTGCGTCTTAGTAGAAGTCGTATCTACTACTTTCAAGTTTCAACACGCATTCAAACCAAACCGACGTCCATACCTGTTAAGAAAGTCGTGTTGCACGTCGGGGCGGTGCGCGGCGATGTCGCGCAGGTACGGCTGGTCGTGGGTGAGCGCGCGCCGGTACGCCAGCTCGCGCCACGCTGCCCCACTGCGGCCCGCGAGCAGCACCAGGCCCTCCATGAAACTGCACGGAAATTATACTCAAGGAGCTGTGCCCGCGACTTCGTCCGCGTGGAATTTAACAAAAAAACATCTATAATAAAAGTGGCCAAGTTACACTTAATGACATCAGCAATCTGCCAGTGAAAGTCCCGTCAAAATCGGTCCAGCCGTTTCAGAGATTGGCTCAAACAAACAGGCAGACAGACAGACAATATTGTAAAAAATGTTATTTTGGTATATACCTACATCCATATACATTTAGTAAAAAGCGGTTATTTTAATATTACAAACAGACACTCCAATTTTATTTATTTGTATGTATAGATGACTTTATGAACACATTCTTCTCTGACATTGATAGCTTTAGTGTCGTTGCAATGTAGCGTCATTGTCGCACATGTGATTTTTTTTTAAATATAGTTATCTATTTAACAAATTACTCAATAATACTTACGAAGGTAGTACTTCTGGATAACAATATAATAGTCAGTGTATCTGGTATAATTATTACTATCGATATTAAAGTTCTTCAGAAATAATAACAAAAACCTCTTTAATATCAAATGGCCATCGCAACCCATAGAAATATTACCATAGAATATCAAATTCAACCACAGATCTATTAAATGAAAATACTATTAAGAATTAAGTTCGTTTGAAATTGAGAATAATTAACAGTAAATATGTAAAAAACTAAAATGAAGTAAAATGAAAACTTACCTCAAATATTCACTGACAAGGGCATACAATTGTTCAGTACTTCTATTCAAGATTAGTCTAGTCGGTGAAGCATTCAGCAACGATATTTGCAACGCAATCTGCTGCGCCAAAACCGCCATTTCCTCCGCGAATCCCGTGCATCCTCCTTGCAGATACAACTCCGCAGCATCCGTGCAATGGTTGAGGGCCGTCTCCAACAGCGATCTGGTGGGTAAGTTGTCGTGAATCTGAAGCCAAACTGGCTGGGACGCCTTCCTCGTCGTTTTCACTGAATCTGTGGCCATTTTCTCCAAATCGTCGATGAGGTGCATGGCTTGTTTCTTTTTAACATTCGCGGCTTCGGCGTACATGTTGAAGTGTAGCGCGACCATTATGTAGGTGTCCGTGTCGCCCGGGCAATGGGTCTTCAGGAAATCGAGAAGTCCTTGCTTGAACTCGGCGATTTTATCCTGCTGTTGACCGAGCATGTAGTCGAATTGGCCGAGAAGATATTCAAACTGATGATTGTCTCGCAATGCCTGAAAGTTTTAGTATTTAACATTCAATTTGGGTTTGCAATACGAATAGAATATATTTCGGGCAATCTTGAACTATCATTAAATTATATATAGAATTCTATATTATATAACACAATTGTGTATAACTTCATTTGAAACTTGAAAATTTGAAGCCTTTTCACTTTAGAAATGGTATGTATTGTGGTTATAAGGGTGGAGTGTTAAGGGCCCCCCCATGCATCCTTGAATAAAAACCCACTACCGCCTTGATGTTTCTGGTTTTTGCACTTTGCTGAACAATGGACGACGACGCCTGGTCTCTCGTTTTAGAGGTTATGTTGAGCTATTCAGTTTATTTCAGACTGTTACTCGCACCAAACTTTATGGCCTTAACGTAACGAACCGCACCTTCACTTCACCTGCACAGTTACCTTTCACCGTCCGCTTGACACCAAAAAATACATAATATATAATGAAGATGCAAAAGACCTGCAGTATGTACGCGCACTCGGCGTATCGGGCGAGGCCGGTGAGCAGGCGCACCATGAGCCGCCACGAGCGCGCCGCCAGCAGCCGCGCCGCCAGCGCCTGCGCCGAGCGCAGCGCCACCGCCACGCCCTCCGTGTCGCACGCGCACGAGAACCACTCGTGCGCCAACACCAGCAGCTCCAGCGATATTATGTTCACCTGGTGCGTCGGTTTGTTGGGGGGTGTAGATGGGCCGAACTTAATCATGGCTACAGATTACAATTACATCTGGAGGCCCGGAAATGAAGCCGCGAGCGCATTTGACAAGGACGTAGGGCAAACAGGGGACATTGCCGTGTCTCCGGATGTAATTGTAATCTGTAATCATGATTACATTTAGTCCATCTCTGAGTGAGTGGACGGCAAACTAAATTAATAATCATATTCATTCAAACGGACATACCGTTTGAATGAATAATAATATTTATTAATGTGGTCATGTCTTTAAATTTAATTTCACAATAGCAATTTAAAAAAATCTAATATTAACAAAATCGGAGGATACAGTTTAGTGATGCAGTTCGATATCTAACACATATCCGAAATTTAATTACACCAATCGACAGCTGAATTTATATATTTTTAGACGACCCTATTATTAGTAAACTAATGATAGCAGTCGTTGTAATAGTTTATGTTGTGCCATCCAAGCAGGAAATCCTTGTGGGTATATCTACATTCCAATAAATTGGGACGTCAAAAATTATCATCTAACTTACCTGTTTAGTCGAGAGCTTGGCGCCTTTGGTAATCTTTCGCACATTAGACTTCACCTCATACGGTATGTGAACATTATTCCTGGATATCACATCGAAGAGATTCCTCCTGGAATCCCTGGATATTTTATTCCCAGCAGTGTACACAGTCGATACAGACAACACCGATTCAGTATCCGCTGACATGATGGTACCTTCCTCAGTCAAAATGGATTCCACCTCATCACCCTCCACATTCTGGTACTCCTCATCTATCAAGGTCTCTACGTCCAGGCAGCTGTCATCTAGAATGTTCTCTGGGATTCTTGCAGCGGTGTTTGCCTTGTAGATCTTTTGGAACGCCATTAGGTGATCTAAAATTAGCCGTCCGATGAGACTGCAGGCGTCCGGACGCATGTTCAGGAACATTTCCAGGTCGGAGTTGAGAACGTAGCCCCAGAGCGTGTACTGGAAATGTTCCTTCTGTCTGAATGTTGACGTTTTGACAAGGTGTGGCGATATGATGGCTGCTACCATTTCTCTACATAGATATTCTGCAATCTGGAATGAAATAAATTATTACTTACAAATCCTAAATTTCCGATGTAGTACTTATGATATGTTTCTATGATAAACGATTAAAGTTTGCAAAGATCAGAAAAATAATTATAACAGAAAATGTTTTTAATAATTAGTACTAAAACTTGTACTTTTTGTATGTAAAACAGTGTGTAGAAGAAGTGTAGAGAGATAGAGAGAGAGATAGAGAGAGAGAGAGAGAGAGAGAGAGAAGTGTCGAAAAGACTAAATGTAGAGATTCCTTGCTTCTTTCGTGGCTTATCAGTGGTCACCCTCTGAGATTTTATCTAACATACTATCCAAAATTTTAATACATCTAGTTCCCAACATAACGTTGCGTACCTGCTTAGAGGGAATGTTGAAAGTCCTGAACACGAGGTTGGCCAGCGACATCCTCGCGCGGCCGCTCACCAAGTTAATGAAGTCCAACGCCCGGTTTTGATACTTGAGCACCGAGGAGTAGTCCCATCCGATCTGCAGCGCGATACGATAGTAACTCGCTATCTGTCACAACGTAGACCAAATTTAGTTGCGTATATTGAGCGCGCGATTGTGGTCGTTTTTACTGACGTGTGCATTTAATATAACTTGTGCATTCGTACTAATGTGTACGTTTGTACTAATGTGTGAAGGCACTCTAACGTGTGCCTCCCGCCCTAACATATGCGGTTCTAATTTGTGCGTGCGCTCTAACGTTTACGTACGTACCACACGCTCATATGCATGCGCAATATGGGCGCTTTTTCTCTAGAAAAAGGAATGTTTTGAGCGTTGTCATTTGTTAGTGGAAAACGCCCTATGGCAGATGTCACGCGCTGACAGCCCAGCGACAGCCGACAGCCGCTCGCGAACTCGCTTCCAGTTTTTAGCTCTACTCGCTAGTCGCCGGCGGTGGGACGACTGTCTGTGTGTACGCACCTGTTTAGCTAGTGTGAGGCCACTGCGCACGGCGAGCGCGTCGAGCGCGGCCAGGCGGTCGGCGTCCTCCCGCGCGGCGAGGTGCGGCACGCTGTCGCCGTCCTGCCGCTCCTGGATCACCACCAGCTCCTCGAAACTGGCGTCCGACGCCTCCGAGACTGCCGAACCGGACGATCATTGTATTGGTATATGAATACATCATAATGAACTTCACTTTCGAATACGGCAGTTCATAATATCAAAAATCAATATAGTATTGAACAAAAATAGTCTTATTTGGCCTAGATGCTCGGAATTGTTCCTAGCAGATAGAACCTTGAAGCATTTAATTTGAAGTCAACTGAGCAGTTTTATATCAATCAATAAAAAATACAAACCTGTCAATTTATTCTGCAGAGTGGAAGACGCAATGACCAATCTCAATTCCTGAGGCAGCTCGTACGGCGAGCAGGTGCCTTCCGCTAGCCTGAGGCAGGTCCGCGTTATCTGGACGGGGCACGCCGGCGACCTGTAGCGGTACTCCGCGGGAGTACTGAACAGCGCCGACAGTCGAAATGCCTCAACCAACAGCTTCAACTCGAGCAGCTGATGAATAACCTTCGTCCAAACGTCAATGGCCTCCGGGTCCTCCAGCGACACAATGTTCTCAATGTTACCCACGTCTGATTCAACCTCAATTTCGTGCAGCAAAGACGAAAACGTCTTCTCGGCGTCAACTTGTCCCATCTTCTTCGACAAATTAGCATCCTTCTGTCCGTTCAGGATAAAGTGCAAAGTACTCTGATAGTTGTTTAAAAATGTGTTATCGCGATATTCGCTTTGGAAGTATGCGTCCCACATCGCATGCTCTATTTTCTCCCTCCGCTGTCCATACTCATGGCTCTCTTCAAACCAGCTCATTATTATTCTATACGAGTAAAACTTTTGCACCGTGTTCGTTATGTAGTCGACATGTTTGACCAGAAAATCGATTGCTTCATTGAAGTGTACGCCCGCCTTCTTAAAAGCTTGACTGCACTCGGCTATGAATAGTGTGAAATCCTTATCTTCGGAGATTGGTTCCTCTCTGCCTGTAAGTACTTCGTATTTGTGTGTCCATTCGGCTATCAAAATGTCACTGACCGGCAGACCGGCTAGCTTGGCAATTTTCAGAGCTACATCGTAATTCTGGCCAGCTGTATACATTTCAACACATTCCGTCAAGTACTCTCCTGCATTATCTTGCAACATCTTGGATATGTTGATGACCAAAGATGTTTCCATTGGTATTTGGAAAATTTCGTAGAGACTGGAGAAGTTTGGAGATGGAACTGAAAAAATTAATTGCTTTAGCTTAATTAGTCAGTTGCTTAAAACCCCCTTTACCATATACATATGTTATGGATCAAATCTCCAAAAAAAAGGGACCCGGAACCATTGCGGTATACCGCTCAGAAGGGATCTCGATCAGGATACTTTGGGTTAGACTCAGTCAAGATAAATTGGGAGTCAGTCAAATCGCAATGTTGCTGCTCACAGGCCCAATACGATACTCCGATACGCGTTGGTATCATATAAAAATATAATACATTGACCAACGCGTATCGGAGTAGATCCCAGTACTTTATAAGGGAGAGTTTACTAGGTAAAATATCTCAGAGGAACTATGACTGAAGACAGATCTTTAAAACTTATCGACATCTTACCTGTTAAACACTTTTCAAACTGCGCGTCGGCTAAGCACTTCAAAAACTCCCTTTGATGGAATGCGCTGTCAAAGCAGTGGCAGAGAGCTATCTTGACGAGAGAAACGGCGATCTTCTGAAGAGTTTCCTTTGATATCTGCCAGTTGAAGTTATTGGAGTCCACACTGTACTTGCGTTGACAAATTTGCAGGAAACTCACAAGGTTCTTGTTGGTCTCTGAATCGAAGACACGTAACCGTATGCAACGGTATAGAAACGACGTTAGTTGTGTCAAAGGGTTCTCCTAAAACATTACCGAAACAATTTTAGGCCTAGATGTTTAACATCAAAATTGCTTTCTAAGTGTCTTTCCATCTTACCGGCATAAATATGAGCATCGATTCGTGAAGAGTTGTCACGTAGCCTTCTTTGAGACAGATTTCAGCGATATACTGGAATGGTTGAGCGGGAACTAGCTGCGATATTTCCGTCTTGGAAATACCTTCACCATTCTTCTCCAAAGAAGTCAATATCCAATGTCCCCACAAAACATCCAGTGCATTTGGCTAAAAATCGAATACAAATTAATTGATGTTGATCAGATAAAAGCGCAATTGTAGCCAAGAGGAAAAATAATTGGGAAATTTCAAAAGTCTCTCGAGGTTTTAGTTATTTAAACTAGCGTTAAATTTGGACACTTTCCTAAACGTTTAATCACAAAGTTACGTAATTAGGAATACATTTAAAATATCTTTCCCCTCTCTTGTCACTTGGTCGACAACGTTTCGGCGATGGCTTTGCTGTTATTGATGTCCATGGGCCACAGTGGCCACTCACTGTCAGGTGGCTCGTCTGTCCGTTTGTCGGACAAAATATACGCACACTCAATGGCACATCTACACACACACTCGTCCATTAACATCCACAAAATCATACTTCATAAAAAAATCTCTAAGTAACATTGCACTATTATGTACGTCTTATGAGAAATTGAAGCGCTCATAGCCCGGCGGCTTGCGTCGATCTCAAGTGATCGACAAAGTTAAGCAACAGCGGGCGCGGTCGGTAGTTGGATGGGTGACCGCTAGTGGCAAAAATTTCTTGAGCGCTTCCGTGCTTCGGAGGGCACGTAAAGCCGTCGGTCCCGGTTGTTATCATTTGGTAGCAGTCGTTAAGCCATGTCGGATACCTTCGGGCGGCTTAAAATTTCCGACACTTGGGTTGGCCACTAACCCCTCCACCAATCCGCACTGGAGCAGCGTGGTGGAGTATGCTCTAGGCCTCCTCAGGTACGAGGAGAGACCCGTGCTCAGTAGTGGGCCATTAATGGGTTGTAGCCAGCCATGAGAAATAAAGATTATTTAATCCGAAGACATTGATAAGCATCAAATAATAATAATCATCATTTATTTCAGGCAACTATGGCCTCAAATAATTACCTCATATGGTATCAAATCATTACCTCATATGGTATCAAATCATTACCTCATATGGCATCAAATCATTTCCTCATATGGTATCAAATCATTACCTCATAGCAAGTGGCGATGAGCACCAGCAACGGCTCCCGGTAGTGGTGGGCGGCGCGCAGCAGCGCCGCGGGCGGGTCCTCGGGCCCGTGGCACGCCGCCGCCACCTCCCACAGCTCGCGGCCCATGCACTGCCCCGTCGGGTCGCCGCCCGAACCCTGGGAAGGATTCTGGAATGTCGGAAGCAGATTAAAAAATCAAAATGTGTGACATTCAGACGTGCTAGAAGTAAAACCTAAAATTGATTGGTTAGATGTCATAGCTATTGTTTTAGCGCTGCAGCGAACTATAGTTCTTACTCTTGCTAATGTTCCTATCTCATTTTCTCCCACGTTAAAATGTTTTGTCTTTTTCGTTTCCGTTTCGTTTCTATTGCGCGTCATTTCCGTTTCATCGAATTCCAAATCACAACTATACTATAGAAGTTTTCACTGCAAAAATGCTTCAATTGTTCTTAAAATTTTGGGGCCAAAGACGAATGCACAGACGAATTTGGACTACAGTTCCATTAAACCATTTATATTTGACAAAAAATTGTGAGAGCCTAGTGGGTTGAACAGATATTCTATTTAGTTTTGAAGTTACGCTAAAAGCTAGATGGAAATTAGATGAACAGTCATCCTTTGAACTTTTAATTAGAAGCGCGCATGATAACTTACAGAATCGACTGAGCTCAATCTTCTGACTCTTCTCTGTCCGTTGCTGGAACTAGATTTACTGTCTCTGTCATCTTCACCATTTCGATGCAACATGATATATTTCAAATGTTCCGCATACGACTTCGTCTGAAACTCTTGTGATAGTTGCAGCATTTGGGACAAAGGGTACCGGAATACATCTCCGAACAGCAAAAAATTAAACCAGGAATTCTCGTGAACAAATTCCTTCAATTGCCTTTCAGGTAGAGGCAGATTATGTAGTACAGCAAATTTCACCATTGTCTGTGATTCATATAAAACTACCGACATATCGAATTGGCCATCCCTTTCTTGAATTTCATGCAGTTTCGTCAATGTGATCTCTTCTAGATATTCTAGAATAATCTTCGCAGCTTCCTCGTTGCTTTGAACAAGTTTGACCATGAATTCATTAATTATTTTGTTAGCTTTATCTTCGTTCATACCTTGACGGTAAGTAAGGTGATGTTTGATTATTAGGGCAGCGGACATGTGAACTCGGCACCTGGTAGGGTTGCATCCAATCATGGCTACAAACGACACGGCACAGGCCGCCATTGCCGGGTCAGACCAGTTCTGCAAGGCCAGAGCATGAGCCTCACAACATGCACTTTTAATGCTCTTCTCCTGAAGACGATTGTATGTCTGATATTGCTGGGCTACGAAAGCCTGACTCGCGTTACACGGGCGATATTGTTTCAAATAATAAACATGATTTAATTTCGCCACATATCCGAATCTTTTCATAAGCTTTTCATTTGCAAAATCTGGCATATCGACAGATTTTTGAGACAAAGCCTTTATGTCCGCTCGGATTTCAACGTCAGAAGATAAAAGGCTACCTAAACTTCGCCTATCCGCCTTATCAGTTGCCAGTTGATTTAAGCTTTGATTGACAAGCTGAAATTCAAATATCTTTGAAACATCCAAACCACGATAGCCAGAAAGCAACTGATAAACATTCACATCTTTGCATTCATATACAAGATTGTTATTGATATATTTTTTGAACACATTATTCAAATGTGGAAGTTTATGTCTGTAACCTTTATTTGGCAATTTGAAGTCCTTAAATTCTAACAAGTCCTCTTTCGTGAATATATCGAACAGCCTCGTATTATCGTCCAGAAGGATCATGCCTAGAACGAGTTGGGGGTTAGAAGAGATATAATCATCGATATTTTTATTGGCAATCTGTTGGCAAGTTTTGTATACTGGCACCACATGGCTCTGTCTATCTGATGTTTGCTCTATACTCTTGAACAGCAGCCAAAGCTCAATACAGTCCTTTGCTTCCTCTTCGATGTTGGACAAATCAGTCTCTAACATATGACTATCAACACACATTGTCAACACCTTGTAAAGCTTGTTCTTCACACAATATTTTGCTAATTGCAAATAAAATTCTTGCTTACTTATTGTAGCGCATGATTCAGAAAAAATTTCATCAACAAGCTTTAAATTCTGAGTTCGAGCTAGCCTAGCGATAATTTGACATAATTCCTTTTGATCCTCTTCAACAACTATACCGTAGGAGCATAAAGTGTCATAAATACACATTTTTGTGTATACAAAACATTCAGATTTGGCAACAATTTTCATCATTTCATTTGTAATAGGCCATGTGCGAAATATGTTGTCTAATTCTTCAAGAACGTCTAAATGGAAGCCCTTTGTATCTATATTGAGAAGCTTGTTGGCAAAATTTTCATTCGTAAAAAAGAGGTACCGTGCATTCATGTCACGGACAACTTCAGACATCTGCACATTGATCCAACGCACCAAAATCATGGCTTTGTTTTGACTAATTAAATAATTCCACATTTGTAGAGGTGAAGAAAAGTCCAAGAGTGTGAATTCTATAATAAATAAAATTTCATTATATTAATACTAATATTGTGTTATGGTTGAAGTTTAATTCATAAATACCTTAAACTATGGCATCATTAAAACCTGTTATTGTCACACTACAAAAACACAGAAAGTTAGTACCTAAATAAATTCGAATCTGTATTAAAAATAATAGTCATAATTATGACAATATTATGATTCACTCAAGTGCATACATTACATTGTGATTCAATCAATACCCATATGTTTTTATTTACCACCAAATTGCACAATTTGTTAGCTTGGAGCAGAATATTTTATGATCCCTATGATCATTCCCCACTGAAACAAGAGCAATAAAAATTTCCAGGAATAATTAAACTGGGCATTTTGAACCATACAAACTCGGGCTTCTGTAAATGTTCCAACCTACCTTTATGTGTATAAGTATCCTTAAATAATAAGTATATTTATCAATTTAATACATATTATTATTATAAACACAAAATATTATCTCTTACCAAATGTGTCAAAGAAGAGAGCAGTTGCAATCACACTTTTCCAATCGGGAGGATACTTTTGTACCTTTTCTATTGTTAGCTCTTTTATCTCACTTTCATTAACAAACACTTTATTAGAACCAGTTCCAAACACTTTATTCTGTTTAAATGTACCATCAACTTCAAAAGACTTTTCTAGATAACGAAGTAAATGCCAATGCCTTTTAAAATCCTGCCATTTATTTACATTTTCAGTTTTAATATCTTTGGACATTTTTTCTAAATGACTCACTATGAAGTCTCGGTATTCAATACAAGGTGACACTTGAGCAAGTTCCATTAAATATTCTTCAGGGTTCAGATCTACTTTATTTATTATATGAAGTACTTTGAATATTTGCTTTCTGTTAAGAAGCTGTACAGTCCATGCTTTGACCTGCAAATTAATATAATATGTTAGTGTCATAAGCATTCATTGTTACCCACATTGTTCATAATTAATTGGTAATGTAAATTTCATTTTATTATTTATTTCATAATTTATCTACATGTATACAACACATACAAAGAAACCAAAAGTAAAAATTTACAAAGGTACTCATGTGGGTACATTTAATTAAGTATGACTTGTACTAAACCAGCGTCCAGCTTGTTAGCATAACATTTGAGTTAGTACTCTAGGATGCTGAATATGGTGGTGACATAAATTGCATAATATAAATTGTTAACTTAGCTTAGTATTTACATATAACATACACAAACCTCGGCTAAAAACCAATCCTTAGCAGTTTCTTCGTTCCATGTATTTTTATTCACGAGATATTTAATAGCTAATTTAATATGAGTGCCTTTTGCAGCTGCTTCTCGGACCACATCTCTTGGTGACTTCTGCTGCCATGAATTCCAAATGATCTTTTCATTTTGGCTTAGACCTTCCATATTTACTAACTTTACTATGTTTAATGCTGACAAAGAAATTCAAATTTTATAATTTAGTCACAGATAAAGAAAGAAAGTTGTTAATCTGAGAATTTAGTAGCTAGGCTCACCTAATTAAATTGTCTACGCAGCAAAATAATAATATGTATAGTTTAAATGTCACAAATGATTGTGTTATATTAATTAGGTGAGCTGCATACAAAGTAAATAAACCAATAAAGCAGATTTCCACAAATCAATCATGATTAAAGAAGCAATAGATACTTAAAAAACCAGTAAATGTGGTTATTCTTACAATTCTTGTTTGATACAGTCACATAGAAAAACAACCATTCAAACAAATAACAAACTACAACCTATATTATTTTGATTTGATTACAATTATTATTATATTTAACATTACATTACATCTACGATTTGGGTGATGAATTTTCTTTTGTTTGATTTGATTGAAATATTCGAAATAAACAAAAATCACAGACTATATCAGTAAATTATGGTGCACAGACTAATGAAAAAATCTATTGAGTACCATGTCAGATGTCAGTCATACAAACTTAAATATTAAAGAGTATGAGTGTCTATACTCTCTTAAAGCAGCCAAAAGACTTGATTAAAGAAAAGAGAGGATAGATAGGCCCTAATTTGCATATATTATAATTTTTCATTATACAAAATATCATGCAAATATGGCCCACAATACCAAAAATATATCTGTCTCATTTTTACACGTCACAATTTGCGTTTGAAGACAAAGTACAATATATGTCGCACGTTTCATTAAACTGGTTACATTTTTAGTAATATCGCCCAAGATCCGCCTTGAAGCACGAGTCGAATAAAAAAATGGTGTTTTTATTCGACTTGACAGCTGTTGGTCTGTCAACTGTCAATTAATATAAGCGCTCAAAGCGTTGTTGGAACTTTATTTTTAGATAAAAACTTTAGATTAATGCGTTTAATGTGTTGTTATGAGTTATTAAGGTTAATTTAGCAATACCTAACATGATGAAGTATTGTAATAAAAGGTGTGTTCACGTATTTGTGGGCGGAGTCGGCGCCATTTTAGAGTTAATTTTGGCTTCAGATCACGTGACCTTAGGGAATTTCCTCTTATTTCTTAATTCGTTGCCAAAAGAGCATAATTATAAACACTACGTTTAGCAGCTAAAATATTTCTAAATGAGTCGCTACTCGCTAATCGCTAATTGCGCAGCGTAGCATTATGTACCTAAATACCTTTGGTCGCTAGGCAACTGATAATCAAAAATAAAAACAATTTAATATTGTCGGATTTCTGATAAGAAGGGATCATTGAAAAAAATCATTAAATATATACGTATATGTTTTCTTGAAAGCTTAAACAAACAAAATTAATCAATGGCTGAAGAACTGCAAAAGGCTCATTTGTATTACGATGATATTAATAAAATAAGAGTTTTAGACTCGTCTGTATTAAAGGATACAGAAGATTTAAAAAATACGTGTAAGGAATATGAAACAAGTAAGTATCTGATTGATTTTCATTGATATTGTTGAAGCTACAATAAGTAAACCTGGAGCAGTCTTTTAACATGCGATCCAGGACATAATAAATGTTGAAATTCTTGCATTACTACGAATATAAATATATATTAATGGAAGATTCATGCCAGGCACTATGTCATTGAGCTCATAGGTGTAAATTTCATTCGTAAACTGAACCGAAACAGGTACCTACTATAAAAGTAGGAAGTACTTAGGTACTTATAGTACCTACATCATTATTGTTAAACAAGACCAAATTCTCATGAATTCAATAATAAAATAAAAGCTGACAATCAAAGATATTAAAATAATATGTGTTGTGTGATGTGTTACTTTCATACAATGCGAGTAGTACTTTTGGATCCATTCCAATGACACTTGTATCATTGTATGTCACTATAAGAAAGATAAATAAGAAACCTGAAACGTATGAGACAGAAAGAACTTTTCATGTAGCTATTTGCTACATGAAAAGTATGCCATTTGACCAAATTTTGGTGCACCGCTTTTCGCACGCTAATGACTACTTCTCTAGAACACGCTTTTTTAAATAAATTATTGCCGGCAACCTAGGTACATCTGCAGGACATTCATAACATGCATCGATGCACATCAAACGATACAATTATTAAAATCTGCTTATTCTACCTTTCAGAAATACAAGATTTTGGGAAAATCATTAGCTCTTTGCTAGAAATGCTACGAGAGTTAGGTGATAATGTTGAGAAGCAAAAAATGGCTGCTATGGGATCTATGAATTTGCTGAAATCCATCAAAAAAGAAAGAGAAAGTGAGCAAGCTAAACTACAAGTAAGTCATATTCATTCTTTTGTCAAATATAACCAAAGAATAAAAATTGGGAGTGTCTAAATAGGACAACAATTATTTAGCTTTTGGTATATGGAAGGTTCTACTAACAATTTGTCAAATATTGTCAAATTTTACGTGTTTGTTTGTACGTTTTCATTGTATTGTTTTGTTTGACAAACACGTCAAGCATGACCGCAATCTGAATATTTGACAAATTATTTCAGCGTTTACAGGTTTACACCACCCCATTGTCCCCACCCACCTAATTCGAATGATCTAATCTATGCCACAGAAGTTCACAGAACACTATCTATAGTCTATAGTTCTGTTCTAGTACAGACCAGAGCCAGAGTACTCCTGTCGGAGTCTCGGAGATTCTCCAGTATATAATATTTATCTATGCTCGGAGATATATGCGGTGCAAAATGTATGCCATGCAGAAGATTATGTTTAATTTATAATTTAATATCAAGCTCCATTGTAATTGTATTGTATTCGTGAGTTGCTCTTGTCGGATGTCAATACTCACGTTTGCAACTATTATTTCAGATTACTTATTACATAGGGTTTTTCAGGCAGAAATTAGTGACAAGACAATGATTCTGGAGCAGCTGGATAGCGAGTATGACACTTTACAAATTTTGGAAGCTACCCAAATGGAAACAATTGAATATCTAACACAACTTAGATAAGATTAAAATAACTTTCAATTAACCGTTAACCGTACAAAACTGCAGATGGTCAGGTCAATTCGTTCGGAAGCTCGAAACGACTTGTCGTGGGATATGAATGCTATGTCATAAGTTTAGGGATAAAATAAAGAAAACTTCGAGTTAGTCTGTAAAAATGTAATTTTCACTGAAACACACACTGAACAATTCTTGAATAAACTATTACAGAATAAAAGCTGTGGACTTATTATTTTTTATCTATTCCAAAAAAGATTTACATTTTTTTTCAAACAGACATGGATCAATGGTAGTCTC
Source organism: Ochlodes sylvanus (assembly GCA_905404295.2). Taxonomy (NCBI): domain Eukaryota; kingdom Metazoa; phylum Arthropoda; class Insecta; order Lepidoptera; family Hesperiidae; genus Ochlodes; species Ochlodes sylvanus. The sequence goes on along the minus strand of FR990126.1, from coordinate 5,881,258 downwards.
ATAGTACCGGCGATTACAAAAATATAACTATGTACCTCTAAAACGTTACATACACAAATAATTAAATTAAATTATGTATACACATTCATTCCTCGATTTCCAAAAGCAAAGATTTTTAATTTATCATTTATAGGAACATGGCAATGTTTTTTTAAACATCCATTTCCCTTAATTTTTTTTTACCTTTTATTACAAACAAGTCAAATTATTTTTAATTTTCATACTTTTAAGTAGCTATACATAAATAATAAGCACACTGGGAATTCGTGTAAGACACAAGTTATAGCATGTTTTATTGGGTTTTTCAAGGAACCCCTACAACAATCACAGGGTGTACATTTTTCACATTTTTGTCCTGACTGGGAATTGAAACTGGGAATCAATTGCCAAAACAATAATAGTCCGATAAACCTAATAGTAATGTTTTCCCTTTTGTACACGTTTTATTGAATATGGTTGCTTTAACATCGGATCACTGGTTTGAATACTGATCCCCATAAGAATTTATTTCAAATAGTTTCTTTGAATAAATTACAATTGGTCTTAAAAGGAAAAATTATATCCACTTTGAAAAACAAAAATTATATTGAATCACTGTATCATAATCCTTACAATATTAGAGGGTTACCATTGTGGCTTCTCGATACAAAGATAGTCAATACAAAATATAATAATGGTATACGCTAAACATGTCCATTTAAACATTCTGTACTTAATTTAAACAATACACATTTAATAATCGTCGGGCAAAAGAAAGGATTGTAAAATAAAAGTGTGTCCTATAACACGAAAAAATAAAGTCAATGTTGCACAATATAAGTATGTATTTCAATCAAAAATAAGATGTATTCCTAATAATAATTCAGTACCTTACACTTACCATCTTACACGCTAATCACTATCGTCAACAAGTCAGTTCTAAAACTTATCATCGGAGCAACCCTTCTCCGTATACTCAATATCAAATACGATGTGTGTTAGGCAGTTTCAGGTTTAACATCTATTACACTAGAATCACATAAGTCCATGACACAAAGAGTTGTGATAATTTATAGAGAAAGTTAAACCACAGTTGCTATTTTAATCTACCCTTTAAATTTTACCATTCATGTATAAACATATTCGAAAAACTCGAATTTACATATAAGATCTATTACATAATCACATTGACAAAATAATTTAACTCCAATCTGGTCCATTGTATGCATGGACAGTAGATGAACTTAATTCTATTACTAGTTGTTTTCACATTAATTCACTGCTTAAGGACATCAAATAGCACTACATAAAACTGTTTGAATATTGCCATTACAAAATATATTTAACTATTTCATTTCAACTTGAGAAATTCCTAAGAGATAATTAAATTCATGTTAATGGCAATATTCTGTCAATATAGCTAATGATTTGCTTCGTAATTATTAACTTCTATCTTGTGGCCTCTTGTCTATATTCAAAATGCAATTATGATGTGTATGAAGTATCTATTCTATGAGCAATGACAAAAATATCTACAACTGCCTTTGGGGTTAAGAAAAGTCTACAAAATTAATTGCTTAACTTCCACAGTCATCCTTCAGACTCTACATTTTAATTGTGTTATGATTATATTAAGATGTCCATTTTCAATCAATTGATAAAGTCTTCAATCTTTTCACAGTGCAGTGCATGTCAAACACATAAAACATATTAAATAGAATCTTATACACTTGAAGTCACAACTGAACTTGATAGGGAGTCGTCAATCTTTTGCCTTTTGGTTTCCTGTTGTTCATTGTTACTTGGTTCGTCCTCAGCGGCACGTTTCTTACTACCCTCAGTGTTGCTTGTGTGCTGACCTACGTCAGAGATGAACCCATCCTTGAACCGGACTATAATGGCAGTCATGTTATCACAGCCCGTACCATCACCCATTGTACTCGGAGCCAAGCAGTGATCAAACATCTGGAATAAATTATAGTATTTAATTTCGCTCATTGCACTGAAATACAACAGTATAATAATCACGAACAATGGCTTTTTTCATTACTAATAAAGAAGTATAATACCAAACACTCTTTTTATTGTAAATATCCCACAAACAATAATTTTGTTATTAGTATTACCTAAACGATCATAACACAAGCATCAACAATTATATACTTTAGAGATAAAAGTACATGGACATACCTCTTCACAAATCTGTGATAACCTCTCTCTGCCTTCAGCAAGCCTTGGCAAAATAAAGTCACAAACATCTTGACTAGACATAAAGTTCCATATTCCGTCACAAGCCAACACCATGAATTGGTCCTTCGTGCCATCTATGGTTAACGTTTTGATATCTGGGAGAGCTGTGATCATCTGCTCCTTAGCGTCCAGTTCTTTGTTTAGTTTGTAGGAATGGTCACCGATGGCACGAGATAGGTTGAGACCGCCATTGATTCGTCCATCATTGGATACTTTACCACCTGCTTTTGTTATTCGATCCAACTCAGGCTGATCCTCCGGTTTATGGTCAACGGACATGTCTACGGCCTTCCCCTCCCGGCATATTATGCAGCGCGAATCACCGGCGTTCGCAACATATAATTTGTTGCCTGAAATTTTTAGAAATCATTACTTTCACATTTGTAGTAAGGTATTACATTACATTAATTTATATTTTAATTGGTAGTAGTGATATCTTAATAAATATTTTTACTGTTTCTGATTGGTTTACAATAAAGTGTTATTGTATCGTACTTTAAGTGTTAATTAAAGCCATAAAAGTGTTACGTTTGTCTCTTAAAATGTCAAATTTAGTTCAACTATAATTACTTCTTTAGTTTTAAGGATGACTCATTTTCTTTTGTATAACAATTGGTTTTTATCATTCAATCACACATAATTTTACTGTATATGATATAATGATGTATGATTCATCTTAATGACTTATTATTCAATTCACATAATAACTAGCAAACATTCGTCATTATTGCAGTCATTTAATGCAAGAAGGTAGGTTACATAACACATACCATGCAACAGTGCCACAACTGCAGTGCAGCCGCTGTCATTGCCAGGCTCCTCACTCATGGAGACATCTTCTTCACCATCCTCGTCACTGGATTCTCCCTCACAATCTTCTTCATCCTCTTCTTCCTCACCTTCGCCTATTAATAATTGTTTCTTAATTAACTAAATATAACTTTGTTTTTGCAATCCATGATCCATTTTTTATCAAATTTAAATCTTATGTTATGTTGGACAAGTTTATGAGTTACTATCATAAGAGCAATTAAAATAGCACCAATCGCTCCAGTTATACTAATAAGTTGTTGTAACTCTAAAAATATAGGATGATAGCGTTTGTGTGAGTGCTGGCAACATTTAGTGTGGTGAGAAAGGTATTTTCATTGCCCTTGCTATTGTTCAAATATGATGGCAACCATAGATGTTCCATAAAAGTTTGTTGAACCATTCATAATATGCATGTTCAATATTCTAAGATATCTTTTATGAATCTCAGGTCTCTCCTTACACTGACAGGTGCAAGACTTAACAATGGCTTAACAATAAATCTCTTTTATAGGGCTCATGACCTTTGATTTTGACATGAAAATTAATTATTTTAGGTTTTGGTGATTTGTGAAATGCAGGCAATATGTGATATACAGTAAAGCTACCAATCTGTGCCCCTCTTACACTCCAGGCCACCTAGCGAAGTCACATTGCCTTTATTGTTCTTAAAATGTACACATATCAATATTACAATGACGTATTTACAAGAAAATAATAATGGACAAGCAAAAAAAGCAAAATGTAGTATAAAAATTTGTACCCATAAAATATAATCCTATGTTTTATGGGTAGATCATAGATTAGTGACAAATTATCATTATTGGACAGCATGCTTTTATCGACTAACCATCATTAGAGGAATCCTCTACTCCATTGACATTCTCCTCATCTGAGGATTCAACTTCCCCTCCCTCAAACGTTTCATCATTGGAGTCACTATCATCATCATCCTCCACGGTGGCTTGACGAAGTAAAGATTCATATACGGCAGCCGCAGCTCTACGCATTTTGGATTTCTTTGGTCTTTCAGGTACTGGCTTCTCTGAACTTGACACTGGGGATGCCTTGGCTATATAAAATATAATAGAAAAAAAAACTTCAGTAAGCAAAAAAGAAAAATTAAATTTAATGATTTAATATAAGTGATAGTCACTAAAAAATGAGATGTAGGTTTTGCATGTAGGTAGATATTCCTTGAATTTATAGTAATAAATGTGAACATTTAAAACCATGTAGTTTTGTATTAAGAGTGTCTTGAAAATAGTCAGATAAAAATGATTGCCTTTTAATTACCTTTGCCCTCAGATTTGACTGGTGTAGCGGATCCATTTGATGATGTGATATTATCATCTTCATCAGCCTGTTTGGAATCACTGATATCTCCATTGCATCCAATTACACTAGTTTTGGCATCACCACTCTGCTCTGGTTGGCGGCAGTTGTCACCAGAGCTGTCTGGAACTTCTGTGCTTGTCTTGTCCACATCCATAGCTGCAGCATCAGCTTTTTTGGCGTCTGGTTCACTTGTTGAAACCTGGTATGTGAATTTGGCATATGTAAAGATGTACAGACATGATAGAAAAAAATTATTAATCTATGCCTATTAGTTGCAATAAAATCTTTGTCTGTTACAAGAATAAAATGATTGAAATTATTTATATTTCATAAAAAACAACCTAAGAGAAGAATAGGCTTTGAAAGGCAATAACCAATTCTTATTAATTACCAGGCATTAGGCTTAAGTTTATAACTGAACGGCTGCTGATGATTTTAATAAAAAACAAAATTCATTCGATGGTAACAACTATTTTCAAACAAACAACTTCTTTTATAAATTGTGGAAATACTAGATGTGACAAGAAATCGTAATATTAAAATAACAATTTTTAAAACCACGTTGTACCACAAAATTATAACTATGTCTATGCTAACTATGTATAATTATGCTAGTCACAAACCAAAATCATATAAATAAATGTTACCTCTCCATTCACATCCTTGTCTTCCTCATTAGAATTTGTTGAGGAAACACCACCTGTGTCATCTTCAACTTTAATTGGATCCTCATTTACCAGACCATTCTTGCTTGAAGATGCTTCCACATCACCCTGTTCCGAGCTTGAACCAGCTGCAACCACAAACTCTGTAGAGGAACTAGATGGCCCAGAACCTACAATATAATAATAAATGAATGTTAACACATTCATACCCTCACACTAGGATTCCCTGTCGCGGGTGGCATGGACAACACAAATTACACATCACTAACAAGACCCAAAAACAAACATTTATCTGTTACAAAAACATATGCCCCGGACAGGGATCAATCCTAGGACCACTTGCTTCGCAGGCAGGGGACTACCAACTATACTACGGAGTCGTCTATATTTATATTACATGTATTTATAATATATACTTTAAATATTTGTATGATTAAGATATTAACTCATTTTTTTAGATGAATTTAGGGTGTTGTGCTCAATATTGCTTTTCAATGTTGAGGCATATTAAGCAGCCATAGTAGAGATATCTTTGCTCGTATTACCTAGAATAAGTACAATATCAACATAAAAATACAATTGGCAGCCTTATCACTAAAACAGCGATCTCTTTCAGGCAATAATTGATTGGAATAAATAAGCTAATTTGTAGAAAGGAGAGGGTTCTATTACTATGAAAAAACAGTGTTTTGAATAACCTACCAGAGCCCCCAGGTTCGTCAGTATTCTTTTTAGCTCGTAGACACGGCGACATAGGTGTTGTTGTTTCTCCAAGGCGAGCTCTATGAAGTGTGCTCAACTTATTTTCATATTTAGCAAGAACTTCCTGGAAATAAAACACACATGAAATACCTAACAAGAAATATTTTTGCATAGCAAACAACACCGCTCAAGTAATTTTGACTAACTTTACAGGAGAATCAAACAACTAGACGTGTTGGAACACAAACAGAGTTTTGTATGCTGACATAATGTTTTGAATACTGGTGGTGGAATGGGCAATCCATCTAGAATATAATTGGTAGTTAGATGCACAATGAGTAACTCTATTTAATGGCATTTATATATCAAATCAAGACTGCAAAAAATCAACTTCAATGTTGTTGTTTGCTAAGCAATTATATGTAACATAACATCATTGTAACTTAGCTTATTTCTTATGTTAGGTGTTTTTTTAATTTAAAACTATAAAAGTGCATGTCATAGTTATATTATATAGTAAGATAGTTGTATTTAGATTCATTAATTGTCATTTTATAATAAATGAGTATTATTTACTACATCTAAAACAGAATTATTTGAAGATTACCTGTAATGGTAGATGTGCCTCTTGAAAAAGATTATTGACATTCTCATCTTCAGACTCTTCATTGTCACTTGGACCTGGCGGATTTATTTCTCCTATCAAGAAAAAACAATTATTACCCTAATAAAAATAAAACAATTCGCAAATAAAACAAACTCGTGCAAAACAATAAACACATCTTATTACTAGAGGTGCGCGACTGCGAATGATCTCACTATTCGAATAATCTACAACTACTAATGTGCGCATTCGACTTGAATATTAGTAATATACTAATGTTCATATTCGAATGACAACTACTAATTAGTAATTACTAATCTAACAGCGTTTCGACTTGCGACGCGAGTCGCGCGTTCGAGTTCATTTCATTCGACGCTCACTCAGTCGGTTCTGTTGTCAGGTTCGAATGAATAATACGAATGACGACTACTAAATTAGTAACTAATCTCAGCGTTTCGCTTTCGACTCGCAACGAGAGTCGCGCATTTGACTTCATTTCATTCGACGCTCACTCAGTTTGGAATGAATAATAATTATGTAGCCATGGATCGTTCACCGCTTATCCTTATTGGGATACTAGCGTTTGCCCGCGGCTTCGCCCGCGTGGAATTTGTATTCGTACAGTTTATTTACGTTCAATACTGAAAGCGACAAATGAATCAATTTTGATAACAATGTGATAAATTTTGTAAAATGTGCATCGTAAAAAGCACCCAATTTAAATAAACAAAATTGGAGGGTCTGTTTGTAATATTAAAATAACCGCTTTTTACTAAATGCATAATAGGATGTGTACACGGTGTACATATATCAAAATAATATTATTTACGATTTTTGTCTGTCTGTCTGTTTGTTCCGGCAAATCTCTGGAACGACTGGACCGATTTTGACGGGACTTTCACTGGCAGACAGCTGATGTAATAAATTTTTGTTAAATTCCACGCGGGCGAAGTCGCGGGCACAGCTAGTTGTATTTAAACCTCACTATTTTTGATATAGTGGCTCCCACGTAAAATGTACTTGTAAATATGCTGTCGCGGACTTTTATTTGTGCCAGTGCTCCACGCTATTTTGTTTGTTTTTGTCAGTGTTTAATGTAAATGTTGTTGTTGTCTATAATGTGAACAATGTTTCACTATTACCGTGGCTTCATAAAACCACACAATCCTTTTTGTTTCTATAATTATTTATTTTTTATTAAACTTGTTAACTATACCTAATTATTTGTTACTTTTTAAAGTTCATTTGCGTCCCTTTACCTAATACCTATCGTAATGTGTGGTGCGAAACAAGTGTTGCCAGATGCCAGATGTATTTGAAATTGAAACGGCTAAAATCTGTATTAATTCTGTATGCTATTTTAACTCAAAATCTGTATAAAATCTGTACAAACAAAACTAAAATAGAATATTAGTCATCATCATAATTGCTTCTTTTGAAAAACAAGGGATAAGTAGGTACTAACGTGAATAGGTTTGATTGTCGTATCCTATTAAATATTATAAAATGCGAAAGTTTGTATGGATGTATGAATGTTTGTTACTATTTCACGCAAAAACTACCGAATGGATTTTGCTGAAACTTTACAATCATATAGCGTGAATTATCCAAAATATAAAACTTAATATTTTCAAACCGAATGAATAAGTTTCCCGAAGCTCAGCGAGGGCGTTTCGCTAGTATTAAATAAAAATATCACTAGTTAATAAAATTTCCATGTTATTTAAGTACTATGTACTGTAAATGTAAATAGTAAAATTGAAAACATAATTGAAAGAAACAACAATATAAATTCAAATATTTGCAACAAAGGAACTAATTTTATCAATAGAGTAATAATTCTGTTTAAAACCTGTATCCAGTGCTAATCTGTATCACTCATCGAAAATCTGTATAAATATGGAGAAATCTGTATTATATGGCAACGCTGGTGCGAACGAACGTACGCCGTGCGTGCGGGCGGCGCGGTGCGGGTCATAGATAGTAGTCGCTTCTTTAAATCTATTCAATCGGTATAGAGTAGGTTCGCTAACCGCTAACTTACTAAGTTCCGTCACGTCCGAGTCGAATGAAAGGTTTTTTTTTTTTTTTAAACGCTACACACTCATAGCCCCACACTAGGATTCCCTGTGTCGTGGGTGCCATGGACAACACACAAGACAAGGACACACACACCCAGACCAAGAACGGAAATTTAAATTTCGAATTTCCGCCTCGCTGGGAATCGAACCCAGGACCCTCGGAACGGCGATCCGGCGTGTTAACCATTACGCCATCCGGGTCGTCAAAGGTTACTCTTACTCTTACTAATACAACTACACGATTAGTACTCTGTGTCGAATCATGTCAAATTAGTTCCGTCCGAGTCGAATGAAATACAACTACACGATTAGTACTCTGTGTCGACTCAAGTCAAATTAGTTATTGACCTAAAGGTTGTAAATACCAGGTCATAAAATCCCAAAAAAAAAAACAAATTAGTTACTGATATAACTTAAAGATCTTACCAGAGTCCTTTATCTTTAAGTCGCAGAGCACATGCAGTTACGAAATAATATACGAACACACTTTTATATTATTTGAATTAATTACGCGAATGTTTTAGAATTATATTACCGAATTCACAGTTTTTATTATTTTCGTTTTTACTTCACACAACCGACCGATCTTCTTATTTTTTCACGAATTACGACACCTCTTGTCACTGTCTATGTCTATGTTTTTTATTTAAAAAAGAGTTTCTATAACTATCAACTCTAACACTTTCCCTAAACATTTACATAGTACACAATCCTAGCGCCTGGCGTAGAACTGCATATGACGGACGAGGTAGTGCTTTGGTGAGGATGTCTGCGACTTGATCCTTTGTTCCGATCCTTACAACGTTGCAGATACCCTCAGTTATCAATTCTCTGATGAAGAAATGTCTGAGCCGGATATGCTTCGTTCTCTTGTGAAACTCGGGGTTGTGAGCAAGACGAACAGCAGCTTCATTGTCCACATGCAGAACCGGTACGTCCGCAATTGTAGTCAATGCCTGGTATATTCTAGCAAGCCACATTAGTTCTCTGCCAGCTTCACTGGCTGCCACAATTTCGGCTTCTGTAGTGGAGATGGCGACCGATGTTTGTCGCTGGCTGATCCATGAAACTGTGCCTCCAGAATAGCGACAGATCACTCCCGTCGTGGAACGTCCAGTTTCTGGATCACCTCCGTGGTCGGCGTCGCTAAATCCTTCTAGGATTCCAGGTTTGAGACCAGCTTTATAGGAGATCCCATACGAAATTGTACCTTTGATGTAGCGCAAGATACGTTTTACCTTGAGCCAATCTGTCTTTGCAGGTTTCTCCAACTTTCTTGAGACAACTCCGATGGCATAAGCAATGTCAGGCCGAGTACCAACCATTAAGTATGCCAGAGCACCGACAGCTTCTCTATATGGGAAACAGGAATCTTCCGTTTCTTCTTTCCCTTTTTGAAGAGTCTCTCTCTCAATCGGTGTGGAAACGGGATTACAGTCACTCATTTGAAAGCGGTCTAATACCTTTTTCGCGTATGCCTCTTGGTTGATGAAGATGGAGCCATCCTTTCCTCGATGGATTTGAAGACCAAGATAATATGTCGCTGGCTTCGTCGTTATGCGCAGTCTCTTCTTCAAATCTTCTAAGAAGGCGTTAGCTGTATCTTCATCAGTGGCAGCTACTAATCCGTCATCGACGTACAACGTGATCAGTAGTTTCTTTCTGTTTATTTCTCTTGAATATAAGCAGCAATCAGCTTCGGACTGTTTGAAGCTCATATCCAATAGGATCTCTTGAAAGCAAGAGTTCCAGCACCTTGGTGCTTGTTTAAGTCCGTACAGGCTACGGTTAAGCTTCAAAACGGTGGACGTAGACATTCCTTCCGTGAGGTTGCACCCTTCTGGCGGTTGAACATATATTTCTTCCTCGAGCTTTCCGTTCAGAAAGGCTGTGCAGACGTCGAATTGGACCAGGTGTAAGTTTTCCTGCGCACTAACACTGAGTAGTGCTCGTACAGTAGCCAGGCGTGCCACAGGACTGAAGGTCTGGTCATAGTCTACTCCTTTCCTTTGTCTGTACCCTTTTACGACAAGTCGAGCCTTGTATTTGTCGATCGTGCCATCTGGATTTCGTTTGATCCGTAAAACCCACTTGCAAGGAAGTGCTTTTCGTCCTTTTGGCAGTGCACACGGCGTCCAAACGTTCAGGTCTTCGAAGGATTTCAATTCGCTATCCATTGCCCTTTGCCATTCTTCGCGATCGTCTCTTTTCATAGCGTCTGCGTAATTATTTGGGAATGTTTCAGTCATACAGACGTAATCTCTTAGTCTCTCAGGACGTCGAATCAGTGAGCGATCTCTAAGATTATAGCCGGTTGGCGGTGGTTCAGCGTCATAAAATTCTTCTAGAACTGTCGTTTCGTCTTCATGGTCATGGTCTTCTTGGAGGACTTGATCCGATTCTTCTAAGAATCGGATCAAGTCCTCCAAGAAGACCATGACCATGAAGACGAAACGACAGTTCTAGAAGAATTTTATGACGCTGAACCACCGCCAACCGGCTATAATCTTAGAGATCGCTCACTGATTCGACGTCCTGAGAGACTAAGAGATTACGTCTGTATGACTGAAACATTCCCAAATAATTACGCAGACGTTATGAAAAGGGACGATCGCGAAGAATGGCAAAGGGCAATGGATAGCGAATTGAAATCCTTCGAAGACCTGAACGTTTGGACGCCGTGTGCACTGCCAAAAGGACGAAAAGCACTTCCTTGCAAATGGGTTTTACGGATCAAACGAAATCCAGATGGCACGATCGACAAATACAAGGCTCGACTTGTCGTAAAAGGGTACAGACAAAGGAAAGGAGTAGACTATGACCAGACCTTCAGTCCTGTGGCACGCCTGGCTACTGTACGAGCACTACTCAGTGTTAGTGCGCAGGAAAACTTACACCTGGTCCAATTCGACGTCTGCACAGCCTTTCTGAACGGAAAGCTCGAGGAAGAAATATATGTTCAACCGCCAGAAGGGTGCAACCTCACGGAAGGAACGTCTACGTCCACCGTTTTGAAGCTTAACCGTAGCCTGTACGGACTTAAACAAGCACCAAGGTGCTGGAACTCTTGCTTTCAAGAGATCCTATTGGATATGAGCTTCAAACAGTCCGAAGCTGATTGCTGCTTATATTCAAGAGAAATAAACAGAAAGAAACTACTGATCACGTTGTACGTCGATGACGGATTAGTAGCTGCCACTGATGAAGATACAGCTAACGCCTTCTTAGAAGATTTGAAGAAGAGACTGCGCATAACGACGAAGCCAGCGACATATTATCTTGGTCTTCAAATCCATCGAGGAAAGGATGGCTCCATCTTCATCAACCAAGAGGCATACGCGAAAAAGGTATTAGACCGCTTTCAAATGAGTGACTGTAATCCCGTTTCCACACCGATTGAGAGAGAGACTCTTCAAAAAGGGAAAGAAGAAACGGAAGATTCCTGTTTCCCATATAGAGAAGCTGTCGGTGCTCTGGCATACTTAATGGTTGGTACTCGGCCTGACATTGCTTATGCCATCGGAGTTGTCTCAAGAAAGTTGGAGAAACCTGCAAAGACAGATTGGCTCAAGGTAAAACGTATCTTGCGCTACATCAAAGGTACAATTTCGTATGGGATCTCCTATAAAGCTGGTCTCAAACCTGGAATCCTAGAAGGATTTAGCGACGCCGACCACGGAGGTGATCCAGAAACTGGACGTTCCACGACGGGAGTGATCTGTCGCTATTCTGGAGGCACAGTTTCATGGATCAGCCAGCGACAAACATCGGTCGCCATCTCCACTACAGAAGCCGAAATTGTGGCAGCCAGTGAAGCCGGCAGAGAACTAATGTGGCTTGCTAGAATATACCAGGCATTGACTACAATTGCGGACGTACCGGTTCTGCATGTGGACAATGAAGCTGCTGTTCGTCTTGCTCACAACCCCGAGTTTCACAAGAGAACGAAGCATATCCGGCTCAGACATTTCTTCATAAGAGAATTGATAACTGAGGGTATCTGCAACGTTGTAAGGATCGGAACAAAGGATCAAGTCGCAGACATCCTCACCAAAGCACTACCTCGTCCGTCATATGCAGTTCTACGCCAGGCGCTAGGATTGTGTACTATGTAAATGTTTAGGGAAAGTGTTAGAGTTGATAGTTATAGAAACTCTTTTTTAAATAAAAAACATAGACATAGACAGTGACAAGAGGTGTCGTAATTCGTGAAAAAATAAGAAGATCGGTCGGTTGTGTGAAGTAAAAACGAAAATAATAAAAACTGTGAATTCGGTAATATAATTCTAAAACATTCGCGTAATTAATTCAAATAATATAAAAGTGTGTTCGTATATTATTTCGTAACTGCATGTGCTCTGCGACTTAAAGATAAAGGACTCTGGTAAGATCTTTAAGTTATATCATAACCTGATATAACTTAAAGATCTTACCAGAGTCCTTTATCTTTAAGTCGCAGAGCACATGCAGTTACGAAATAATATACGAACACACTTTTATATTATTTGAATTAATTACGCGAATGTTTTAGAATTATATTACCGAATTCACAGTTTTTATTATTTTCGTTTTTACTTCACACAACCGACCGATCTTCTTATTTTTTCACGAATTACGACACCTCTTGTCACTGTCTATGTCTATGTTTTTTATTTAAAAAAGAGTTTCTATAACTATCAACTCTAACAGTTACTAATTTGTATAGATCATTCGACTGATTCGAATGATTTACTAAATCGAATAATTCGAATGGAATCATTCAAAGTCGCGCACCGCTACTTATTACTGTCCAAACCAAAACATACCTGCCAACTCTTTGAGTATGTCCATAACCTCTTTTGTGGCGATTGAAGCATCAAAACCAAGGAATGCATCAGTCAATGCTTTCTCAATATCTCCATTCTTGTATGCTTCGGTGTTTTTGATGTAATCAGGTAGTTTTTGAGAACAATATGTAGCAACTTCCGCGCCTCCGTGTCCATCGTACACGGCAAATAAAGATGTATTTAAATCGAAGTCCAATATCGTGTTATGTGCATCCTACAAAATAGTGTAATATCATAAAACCTACTACTCTACCTACACTAGTCTATTTGTCTTGTGATTAAATTAACGGTGAAAGAAATGATATCAGAAAATTCGCCACATTCGTTCATGGCACCCCCGCTAGCTAGACCGCTACTAAGAAATTCTAAGTAGCTACAATGTAAATGCTTACGAATTGAATATCTAGTATGGAATATCGAATAGCAAAGTGAATCCGGAAGAATTGTCTAGCATAAATTACAAAGTAATGAGTTTAATACGGCGTATTGTAGATCAAACTGTTTAATTAGTGAAGGAACAATAACGTACCTCTTGGTTGACACGCCATCCTTGCATTGAACTGGCGCCGCATTCGAGTTTATCATTTGATTCATCACTGGAAAGTTTTTCAGTAACGGGTTCAGATAAATAGGCACCCATGTCGGTTAAATAGGTTCATGAAATATGGCTGTAAATTAACTGACGCGCGAAGATCCACCAAATATCGCGCAGGCGGCAACTCGGCAAGCAAAAGCGAAAAGCCGAATGTTGCACAGATAATAAACACTACATAATATAACGGGATACAGATATTACAGACAGTACTTATTTCAAAATTGAACGTTCTACCCATAGAGTATAGTGCTCTATCTCTAGTACACAAGTACAAGGGAGTATTTTCATTTAACCCTGTGTGTGTAATTTTACCGTGTATTACCATTATATTTTAAAATAGTTAAAATACCCAAAATACTTACCTTATTACCACAATTGATTGCCACACACATTGACTTATTATTACTTTAAGTCAATGGCCACACAGAACAGAATTTCCAAACAGAAACAGTCTTCCGTGGATTGCCATATCAAACTTTGTTTGGCCTACCTCTAACTGGGGTGTATCATAATGCTAACAAATTCGGATATCGTAGATTTACAGACACTCTCATTTATCCATTGATCCAAAATGATTCATAATGCACAATGTACTAAGTATAAATCTTTCAAAAAGCGGTGAAAGAATAATTATGACCCTGTCTAACATCAATATTAGAAACTTTTGAAACTGGCACTCTACTTTGCTCGAAGCGTTGTGTAGTTTTTGTTGTATTCAACAAAAATCAGCACGCGCATTTAATTTTCTTCTCTCTAGCTTACAGTCATCCAAAGTTAGAAAAGTTGCTTATGGTAGGTATTACGTTTATGTAGTTTTTTTTGTTTACTCAAAAATGTAACTTATATCGTGAAGTCGTAACATCTAGTGTTGAATAGCGACTTACGGATATTGGGTGGTGAAAATTACATGAAACTTTTTAACTAGGAAAAAGCTGAGCTTTGTGAGGGCTCGCGTACGCGTAGTATTTCTAACAGATAATAATTTTAAGAGCTATGTGACATTATCGCTTTCCCGCCATAAATCCGCCGTTATTTTACAAACTGATTCTTGTGGTGTCATCTAATTTTAAGTAGAACTACGATATATTTGAGTATTGAGGCTGAGATGTATAGACGATACTTAGCCTTAGCTCAGACTTTACTTACGAAAAACTTGACTTTGCAAAGACTGCGATTTGGTATTTATAGACATGTCACGCTGAGATTGTGCTCAGCATAAGCTAAAACCGCTAATGCCATAATTGATTGCTGTCATCTATCTGTTTGTTAATACGAAAAATTTAAATGTCTTAGAAACCGACTAAAATCAAGGTTCATTTGGGACCATTATTTTTGTTCGGATAATAGCCAAAGTTTTTGGGAAGTCGTCTATTTCATGAACTTATTAGACTTTGCTCAGCTCGTACTCAGCCAAGTCAAAGATAGCTTTATAAATACGAACGCTGTCTTAAGTCAGAGTAAAGTCTGAGCTAAGGCTAAGTATCGTCTATACATCTCAGCCTGGGTTTAGTTCTGTTGCAGCGATGTTAACTCGTTAGGTTTCTAACAGATGCCATTAGTAGTACAATAACATTACAAAATTGTTGATGTTCAATTTTTTAGAGTACTCTTTCATCTCTTTCATCACACACGTACACCGTTCTTCACATCGTACACTCACATGAGTCTGACGTGTTTATAGAAGAAGGTCATAAGTGCGGCTGATTTTGCATGCTTTTTGAGATTGCTACTGCACTTCTGACCCCTACTGGACATCGGTAATTCCAAATGAATTGCAACATGCCGTTTGCAACATTCCGAGCAGGGAGGCTGGCTTGGGCTCGTGAAGCTCCTAAACCCCTAAACCAACCAAAATATGACATAGTAATGATTATAAGAAACAATTTATCTTCCTCCTATTGTATAAATATTTGCAATGAAAACTAAAACGTGGAGATAAAACTTGTTTAAATATAAATTAATGCAAGTGATAATGTTGAAATATGATCTTGTTTTATACATGCGACAAATAATGACTAAGTGTATTACTAAAAATTTCTTTATTCCTATCATGATCATATCATGAACACGTTCTATCAAAAAAAGTAGCAGGAAGCAGGTTTAATGTTTTAATTTAAATACGTATCTCAATAATGGATTCCGCTTACGATCGTGCACTTTCAGAAGTAGGGACAGGGGGAAAGTTTCAGAAGACATTTGATTTCATCTATAACGTAGCTTTTCCGACATTTTGGTGTGCAGTATACATGAATATGATATTAGCCCTAACAGTTATTCCGCATAACTGTAAATTGCCAGAAAAGACACATAACCTAACGGATGATGCCTGGAAGCTAAAATATATTCCGTAAGTAGACCAAGTTCAGAGTAAATTGTAAAATAATTAATATCTTCCTTATTTTATGATAAAGATAATAATCAAATAATTTGTTGTGGATTACTAATGATTATTTTTCAGTCATGAAAATGTTAACGACAAGTTAAATTTTGATAAATGCCGTGTATATCTAAATCCAGACTTGAATAATGTAACTCACAGTAAGTACTTATTTTTTTTAATCTTGTTTTTACAAGCTTTTATTTTAACATGCCACGTTACGGTGGCCTACCCTCTTTTCAGAGGTCACTAGACTGTGTATCATGCAGTTTAATCCTGAAGGATCTCTGGGCTTGGTGGTAGAGATAAAGCTTGGCTGGCTAGTTGCCATCACTTGAGTCAGCCGCTAGGGACTTGTCGTATTCCGGCAGGGGTTAGAGAACGAGTCTCTATTCTCTTTCTGATCTCGTCCTTCGTGTTACTGATATCCATAGACGGTGACCGCTTACCATCAGGTGGCTCGTCTGGTCATTTCCCAGCTATTAACATAAAAAACTGAATCACAACAAATTCGTCTTATTTTACGGAATGGACATTTTTTGTACCTGCACACCTGTGAGTTCCCCATAATGTTCTCAAAGGTGTGTGAAGTCCACCAATCCGCACTTGGTCAGCGTGGTGGACTATGGCCTATACCCCTCACATTGTGTGAGGAGATCCGTGCCCAGCAGTGGGACAGTTATGGGTTGGGATGATGATGATGATCTTTAGTTCTGATGTCAGTGCAATTTTAAGCTCAGGATTGGGATCTGACAAGGGAACTTCTTAACGGTTAACAGCCCAGTGACGATTTTTTTTGGCTTTGCATTTATAATTCACTTAAAATTATAAAAGCATTAAATACTTTTTCAAACTATAATTTTTTTGCTTACCTAATACTAAATTCATGTAAGATAGTCCTAGCTAAAAGGAAGGAAAATATTATGGATAGTAAGTAAATCAAATAAATATTTTTTAGGTTGCGAGGAATATGAATATGACAATACATGGTACGGTTCCACGGTTTCTTCTGATAAAAATTGGGTTTGTGACAAAGCCATGTACATACCTAATATTTTAGCATATAGCAAGATAATGGAATTGAGCGGATCTATGGTATTCGGATGGATAGGCGATACGTAAGTTATAATTTGCTCAATAATTTAAAATGTATAAAAAACACAGTAGTGCCCAACAGAATAATTATTATGTAATAATAATAAAAAACAATTTCGAAGTGATGCAAGCATGAAGTCATTTAATGATCATTATTAAGTTTTCCTTCATCAAATTTCAGGTATGGGCGACGTCCAACTTATATTGTAACGTTATTCCTCACTTTAATTGGGCGCATTATTTCTATAGTATCGGGGCAATCTTATATAATTTTCTTATTTGGATGTATGATCTCCTCACTTGGGATATCGTCAGTGATGCAAAGTGCTACGATTACCTCTGTAGAAATAACGTCTGCCAAAAGACGATCACTATTGACATCCGTACGATTTGGATCAGGATGTATTGGTGGTTCGGCGATGGCTTTGGCCTATTGGTGGCTACGGGATTGGAAAATATTTATAATTGTAACCACTTCACCACTTTTAGTGTTCTTATTATTTTCATGGTTCGTATATTTTTCAGTCTTTGGCATTTTTTTTGTTATTACATTTATTGTTAGTAGAGATTCGCTTTGCGCTCAAAATTCGACAGTAATTAATTAAGTCAAAATGTTACTTTACATTGATAAATACTATGAACTTAAACATTTTCTTTAATACATGTTCATTAATATGTAAAATACGTATATAAAATATTTTTTTCTGCGCTTTCCATCGATGATACCTAATCCAAGTAAACTTTAACCTTACCAAATCTCACACTCCAACGCGAGTGCATTGTTCATAAAAATAAGGGTCTTTTTTTAAATTAGATAAGTAAATAAATTCTCTTCACTTATTAATATACGTATATAAAGATAATACTAGATTAATATGATTGTATTGCAGGACTATTATCGAATCACCTCGTTGGCAGTATAGTAATGGAAAGACAAAAGAATGTGTTGAACAATTGAAGAAAATTGCTAAAAGGAATCGTAAGCGTTTGCAGTCAAAAACTGAACAAGAAATTTTATCATATGCCCCACAAACTGTGTCTAAATCCCTCGGGCCCTTAGCTGTCTTTTCTAGTAGGCGACTAGCAATCAATACTTCATTACAACTATTTTTATGGTAAGCTTCTTACGCAATATTTTAACCTATCGTCCCTTAGTTTACAACACTGCTCAAGTCGAAAATTGGCGGTTTTCACATTTTAATTCCTTTGGATGGAGCTGTTCATTGCGCGTCTAGCCATTGGTCACTTGATATAGATTTCAGCCAATCAGAAGCCGTAATTCGAAAAGTAGTGACAGCGCGCAAGTCAGTTGGCCTCTCAATACCGCAGTTTTTTCGTCTCCCTCCTTTAAAGTTGGTAAAAATGACCTATGTGTTGTTAGCTATGGGACGCTATGCGTATTGTATTTAAATTAATGCTGTTTGAATTGAACAATAATGCTGGGACTTACAAATAACTTGTAGTTACGTTTTCAGTTCTTAGAACGCATAAGCCATATTGCATTGTGTAGCCGATAAATACCTACTTATTACATAGGCATGAATACAATGAAATCAATATTAAAATTCAATATCCTAAACTTATTTGGGAAATAATATTATTGTCAACTAAAGATTATATTCTCCATCACGAAGATAAAAATACATGCATCGAGATATAAGTACTAACGTACTAGAGAAGCTACGTCAAATAACTGAATTGTCCTATTCTTCGTAATTTGTAATTTGTTCGCTGCAGCGCTAAAATAATAACAATTCGTCTAAACCGAAAACTAATTTACCACAGCGCTAGATTTGCTGCGGAAGTGTATTTATTCTCGGCAAAAAGGTCTTAAGCGCCATGTAAATCACGGCACTTACGCGAGAGCGACTGAGTGAGGTGCGGCGACGCGCCGCAGTTGAACGAGACAAAGTAGGAATTTACGGTGTCCTCTCTAGTACGTTAGTACTTATATCTCGATGAATACATGTATGTTTAGGAAGAACTCGAATGATTTGAAAATAACGCAAATATAGTAGTACAAGCACCGACTACATAAGTACAAGGTACCTCATGTCATTTAAAAGGAGAATGTCTGTCTTTGCTTCGATCAAGACAGCACTGCAGTAGTATTTATACAACGATATTTTATTAAATATTTTTCAGGGCCACTGGAACTATTTGTTTTGTGCTACAAGTATTAAGCATTGGTCAAGACTCAAATGAAAATCCCTTTTTGGAGTTTTGTTGGCAGAGTATGTCCGAATTACCCGCCAATTTCGTAAGCGCATGGCTTGCAGACCGTTTGGGACGGCGGTATACAAGCGCTGGGTCGTTCTTTGTAATGTCTGTGGCCTGGTTCCTATTGGCCATTCGTGAAAAAAGTAATAATCAATTTACTATTAAATTTTATTAATCAATTAACTGTTCGATTAGAACCCGCTCCCATTTTTCGTATGTACCCATTTCTTAGATTACAAATAGGTAATAGACACTCTTGATATACTTAGTGCAACCAAGTAACTCAGTCCACGTCAAGAAAGCGGGAAATGGGGATTGACGATTAACCTAAGGGCCACGAAAACGTTCACTCGAGTTCACTCTTTCAAAATTCAAGTTTTGTTTTTTTTATTTAAACACTTTTTCAAAAACTGTTACAACTATCCCCCCGCTGCTCTACGGTTAAAAATATTCCGCGCAACATAATTACACACGAGAAAACATTTCATAGTCGATTTTTTGACGTGATAATGTCTTAAAAAATGATGGGCTGCGCGAACGAAAAAGTTTCCCGTTCCACTGACGTAAGAGCGTGACGTCAGAGCTAACAGTTAGAATAGTTCTGCTATTTGAACGCCATCACGCGAGCTTTTTCGAGAACTTTTACAAACGCCCATCTCGACGAAAGCCATTATTTATATAACAAATGTTGAATACACGACAACATGTTTTCATCAATGTTTCTTTAGGACGTTATCACGTGAAACTATCGTCCATAAACCGGCTACAGACGACTGTTTTTTGGTCCAAATCTGTCAACAATAAAGTACTGTATAATTTTTTTGGATGTTTATCATTGTTGAACAATTTACTTAACTTTATGTGACGAATTAGCAAATATATTTCGATGATTACGTAACATGTTTCGTGTGATATCGTGAGATCTATTCGCATTTCCGCAAACATCTTCACTACGTGAGCGTGTGCATCGCACTACAATGCAAGGCCACCTGGCCTGCTTCCCTGTTACGTCGCAGACGAAGACTAAGTTATCTTGCTGCAAAAGTATAAAACGGTAGTTAACATTTATTTGAGTTGTCTAATTTATTTGTTGCCTAAGATTAATAATTGTTTTCTTTTATTTTTAAGTCTTAAAGAAAACTAATATTTGGTCGTAAGATTTTGGTTATTACTTAATTGGTTTTATTACAGGTTCTTACTCCTGGACTAAAGCCGGCTGGATAGCAACTTTTTTAAATATCGTCCTAAGATTTTTTAACGCCGTAACATATTATGTGGCTAATCTATTCGCTATGGAATTATACCCAACTTGCTTGCGACAATCAGCATTGTCTCTGGGTAGTGTTTGCGGGAGTCTTGGCGCAGTTTTAGCACCTTATATATTGTTTTTGGTAAGTTTAATTAAAAATTCACAATATAATTTATTGTTTAATTATTTTTATCAAGTAAATACAGTCGAATTTAGATACTAACTTTAGATACAATTCTCAATCAATTCATAAGACAACATAAAGCTAGTCCAAACATATTTTTTTTTATTCATCTTTGCATGCTTTCTTTCTTTTATACGTGTCTGGCATAAGACGTATTTAGCTACCGCATTACGTCGGTGTTGTCTTCGGCGTCACGGTAAACACTTACCATCAGGTGGCATTCCGCAATTTCCGCATCTCCGTACTGAACTTTGTTGTTGCTGTAGTTAATTGTTCAGCTACGACAATTTAAAATAAGAAAACGTATAGGTATATACGGTAGGTGCGTTCCACTAAGCGATGAAAAAGTTAAAAACATTCCTTTTTCTATGGAAAAGGAGTCGTTTTGAGAGTTAGACTACCTGTCTAGGCAAACGTATTAGGCAACAACCGTTTCTAAGTCAAAATTACGATTTTTTTTACTCCTTACAAAATTTTTCGCGAATACGTTGATATAGAAGTTTCACTTCCAAAATTCGAATATTTTTTTGTGATTTCAGGGACGGCCAATAGATGCACGTTTGCCCGGCTTAGTTATAAGTGCGCTTGCGTTATTTGCAATGTGTAGCAGTATCTTGTTACCTGAGACACGAAATAAAAAACTACCGGAGACAATTGAAGAAGCACAGTCTTTTGGTCAGAAAAAGGAGAAATATTTGTCAGTTCCTCTTCAACCTAATGATAAATCGGAAGAAAAAATCTGATATTTTAATCCATATCGTAATATGTATTATGTAAAAGTGTAAAAACGATATTAATTAATAAAAACTTTATTAATAGGTTTGCTCTATACCCTGCTCAAAGATAATACAGAAAACCTCATGGTTTATTAAAACTAACCTGAAGGAACCTTAACCACACCTTAACTTTATATTTTACCAAAACAGATTCCATTTTTAAAATTTGTAAATCCAAACACAAAATGATACTATCTGATATTCAAACTCAAACTCAGATCATTTATTTCAGCACTGTATGTACTTTTAATACACTTATGAACGTCATTTTTGCATTTACCGCCGTGCCTTTAAATTTTAAATCTTAGAGGAGAAAAAGAAACGGCGAAAGAAAACTCCTAGGCACATTTTTTATTTATTAATGCTTTATTATTTATACCGGTACTAATATTTACTTTTTTATTACTACCATTTTATACCTAAATACTAACTTGAGTGGAACTGGTTGCGGATGTTTATTATCAAGCATCTTGGTCAATAATATACTCATCGACAGTATAGTATATTTTTTCCTTATGCCGTGTTTTAACATGTTCTTAAATATTTATATGGGGAGTCCAGTGATCGACTTCGCCACTTATTATAAACTAGTTAACCCGCCCTCGCTAGCTTCGGGAAAACCAAATTACACAAAACTTTAATATATTATAAATATAAACTTTCCTCTTGAATCATTATATCTATTAAAAAAACCGCATCAAAATCCGTTGCGTAGATTTAAAGATCTAAGCATACAGAGGGACAGAGAAAGCGACTTTATCTTATACTATGTAGTAAAGCGTAAACCGAGGCCCAGAAAAGATCGCTGAACCTTACGCAGGCCATCTGAGGAGGTACCTAACTAAATTGTGCATATTTCTAGTTTGCCGATTGGTAACATCGCATTATACTCATATTTTTCTTTTTAAACATCAAATTCCTATAAATGTATTGTGGAGCTACTGTTAGTATATATATTTCTTTAAATTTGTCACGCAGTGATTCGCGTGATTTTAATTTATAGATAAACTGCCATAAAAGCTCTTTTGTGTAATACAAAAACTGTATCAATATCTGCTGATATACCCCAATTATTATGAAAGTAGGCAATATAAACGAGCCTTGCTGTTTCAACATCAGTGAATTGTCTTATTTTCCATAAAGCATACTACGTTTACCCGCAAGCGTCGCTATATGGGTTCCCTACTGGAGCTTATATAGTTATTCCTAAAAATATTGTAAGTAGATCTTTCCATATTTATTTTAAAATTTCGTTATTCAATTTAATAGCCGTATGACCGCTTTTAACATTCCGCAAAACAAATTCTACACATTTACTTTTATTTGCATTTAGAACTAAATTATTAATAGAAAACCAGTTTAAGTATTAAATTGAATAATAATTGATTTAGTTCATGTTTTACTAGTAATTATAGGTCATGTTTTACCTCTATGTTGTAAAAAATGAAAGAACCCTTAAAATGCTAAATTGGCAACACTGAAGGCGATGCCTATAGTATAGATGTGTGCCGACCCTAAAGGTAGATAGACACATCTGTCAAACACGAACGTATTGAGCTAATTACAGATAGAATTAAACGTATTTTAAACATTTACCTAATTGTTATCATTATGTTGTAAAAAATTAATAAACTCTTAAAATGATAATTTCTCGTAGATAATGATAATGAGTAATGCTCGTAGACAACATGGCGAGGATTTTTGTATGGAGATGTGCTCAAAGCACGCGACGCCCCCGTCCAATCTATGCCCTCTTCCACCCGCACCGCATATAGCACATAATATATTAACATGCTTGTAAGAGCTCACTAAAAGCACTAAAAGTGGCAAGTGCTCACTAAACGCATACAAACTTGCGTGCTCTAAATAAGCTTGTGTATCATAACGCCCTCTTTTGACGAGTAGCAGAAACTAGTAATTTAGCCTTTTCCTTCCATAAATAGTCTGAGATAAGTCTGCGCACTTATATATTTTATCTGTGAAGTGTGATCTCTAGCAAGCATAGAGTAATATATATTATCTAGCACTAGCAAGTAGCAAGTATAAAAAAAAGATATCGATTTATTCGATTTGATTTGGTTTGGTTTGGTTGATGTTGAATTCATGAATTGTTGATTACTCTCACGAAAATTTCTAAGTATACAATATACAATGCATTTTTCGTAAGTGTTGGCCGTATCTAATTGAGTGTTAAATAATTACAACAACAACGATGATCGCTAAGTTGGAATCAAAATAGATATATTATTACGCCTTAACGAGCGCCGTACAACGTTGGGTTTGGTTCGTATTGTAGCCGTCATAACTGATTGGCTTCCTAAAATGTCGGGCGATCACAAAACATTGATAAAGGGCAGTCCGTCACAATATGTGAAGTTAAACGTCGGAGGAACGTTGTTTTATACAACTATTGGCACTCTGACGAAAAGCGATAATATGCTGCGAACGATGTTTAGCGGTAGAATGGAGGTGCTCACGGATTCCGAAGGTATTTAAGAAAACATTCATACCTGCGATCATTATATTAAATGTCTCATTTTTATTGCTTGAAGTTATGTTTTACTCTCCAAGCTTCTTTTGTTCAATTATAAGTAAATTCCTTAATTATAGATAAACAGATTCCTTGAAAATATCTTTCATTATTTGTATGGTCTCTAAATGTAACTTAATTGAATAAACAATCTAAAAACTCTTTAATTTCAGGATGGATCCTGATTGATCGCTGTGGCAAGCATTTTGGCACAATATTGAATTACCTTCGTGATGGTACAGTGGCTCTACCTGACACCTATCGTGAAATTACCGAGCTGTTGGCTGAAGCTAAGTATTTTTTGATCGAAGAGCTCTCAGAGTCTTGTCAACAGGCATTGACTAAAAAGGAGCGTGAAGCAGAACCCATATGCAGGGTACCCTTAATTACTTCCCAGAAGGAAGAACAACTTCTAATATCCTCTACTACAAAGGTAAATGTGTATATCATGCATTTAACTTCTTCCAACTGAGATAAAGGCCCCTCTGGAAACTTATAATATTCACTGTTTTTCTGAAACTGCTGAACCACCTTTTTCTTTAATTTAGGGACCTTTAAATACTTCTTTAATTTGTTTTTACAATTCAATTATATCTGAGCATCAATATTTACACAAATGCTTTATTTTTTGCAGCCTGTTGTCAAGCTTCTCATTAACCGGCATAATAATAAGTACTCTTACACAAGTACTTCTGATGACAATTTGTTGAAGAACATTGAACTTTTTGACAAATTGTCTTTGCGCTTCAGTGGAAGAGTCCTGTTTATAAAGGATGTGATAGGATCAAATGAAATCTGTTGCTGGTCCTTCTTTGGTCACAGCAAGAAATGTGCTGAAGTATGTTGCACATCTATTGTGTATGCAACTGATAAGAAGCATACTAAAGTGGAATTCCCTGAAGCAAGGATCTATGAGGAGACATTGGGCATTTTGTTGTATGAGAGCAGAAATGGTCCTGACCAGGATTTGATTCAGGCGACCTCATCCCGTGGAGCTGTTGGTGGACTCTCCTGCACCAGTGATGAGGAGGAGGAGCGCTCTGGTTTGGCCCGTCTCAGGTCCAACAAACAGAATAATCAGTCTTAGCGGTTACAGTCAGGCTTGGCACGCCTCCGAAATTCAAAACGGACGAATGTTTGATACCAAGCCAGTCTCTCTTTTCCATTTTGCTGGCTACCATGCTTTGACATGTGGGTTTGAATGGATTCTAGAATTTATCTGTACTTTTTGCTCGACAATGAATGTGCAAAGACAAAGTGAATAACAGAAAGTAAAAATGTTTCGAGCTCGAACTTCTTACATACTATAAAAATTCTTAATTATTGTGTCTACCTGACTTCTGTGTTTAGCAAGTATGACGTAGTTTCAAAATGTGTACAACATAAGTGCAATGAAGTGTGTCTTAGACAAATTTCACATCTTTTCTTCAAGATTTTAATAAAGTACAATTCTAAGGTATGTATTTATCTATGTCTGTCTTATGAATTTCGCTAGTGTTTTCTTACATAAGCTAAATAAGGATTTATATTATAACATAGCAGTCTTTGTCGCAAGTTGCCACTTGAATGAATAAAGGATGAAAATTGTCAAATTGTAAATTAAATCTATTCAAACTTCATAGTAAATGTGTATTTATGAAAAATGTGTGTGTGTACAAAATGTAAGACCATTAATTGTTAAATTAATATTATGCTTGATATGCAGCTCAAGTTTTGCCAAATTGATGTTGTAAATTATCTTCTTATGAAATGTTAATCAAGCTCATAATTTTTACATACTAATTAATTATAATAAGAAGTGTTGTAGTAGAGTGCAAGTATTTGTAATGCAGGGATGTTGTTCTTATGATGGTTAATGTACATTATCAGTATAGTAGTTGGACATAAAGACATTAATATAATATAACCACTATTTAAGATTAATAAACTTTATTAGGCACAAAGTAGTAATGTAAAAAAGTAATTTAGTAGTTACTGGATTGAAGATTCATAATAAAGTATTCAGTTGAATGTCCACAATCAAGGGGCATTATGATGTTGGTTAAGAGCTTTGGGAAATGATGAGAAGTATAAGTTGATCTCGTTGTATTTGCTAATAACTTAATATTCGCATTTCAGTCGTAAAATAAATTTAATTTTGGGTTCTTCAATGGTTTTTAACAAGGCTAAAATTTCTACTTACCAAAGAGTATCATTTATAAAAAAGCATTTATGATTTGTTTAGATTAGGGCTGTGCTTCCTAACTCTGGGACATAGCAAATAGAATTGTTAATTTGTTGATATTTATCTGGACCTCCACATTTATAGTAAATGCTGCTTTAATTTGTTATATCAATGTTATTAGCCACGTTTACTTTAGTCTAGTCTGATTTAAAGTGAAAGGAATTTATTGATATTGATCTAGTCCGGTTGCTCAAATTATTTTGCTCTTTTTATCAATTTGTAAAAAGCCTATTTTTCCTTTGTTAATAAAAACAGTATTTTTTCAATGAATTTTGATATACAATAACAATTGAATACAAAGAGTTGTAGAACTTTAAATTCAGTTAATTATAATAGTTAATAAACTACTGCATAATTATATTTAAGTTTTGTAGAAACAATCTTTTGACATACATAAATAAAATAGATGCTAATAAATTGTTATTTTTTTGGTTGTATCTCAATGTTAAACGATTTATTACAATTATTATTGAAAAAGAGTTGAGGTCAAGATTATGGAATCTATTTGAGCAACCAGATTATAAGTAAGCATGCAATTAATATTATTTTAATTAATAGAATAGAAGACAAAACATAATTGAAGTATTTTTAAAATATCCTGATGATGAAGATACTTCTTATATCATATTATTTCGTCTTTCTGGAAATACAAAAATGGCATTGGAATTTATTACAAAATATGATATATGGTTTGAAGGGATTATTCCCTAAAGTTTACCTAAATGTTATTGTTTATCTATAAGTATTGTTTAACAGTAAAATTATTTCAGACAAAGCCAGAGGTATTCTAGAATAACTAATTAAACTATGATCTAGTATATCTTCTTAATCTATAAATATATGCTCACTATTTAGCTGTCTATGGTTGTTTTTTTGGCAATAAAATATTTTAAATCACATTTCATCATGTCAGTTACATTTCATAATCATTCAGTAAAAAAAAATTGGGACTGTTTTAAAAATAATATTTGATATTTTCAATAATTTATTGCACTTTAGGGGGAATTAAGTTCATTTTGTAACATTTTAGGCTACACAAAGGTACACCAGTTTTCGAACAGTTGTATTTTTTGATATTATAACATCCATCTACAGCACAGATTATAGGTTTTGGAGTTTCAACAGGTAATTTAGCTTCCAATGGGTATGGGAAACCAGGCGGCATTGATAATGATATTTCACTTGTACTATTTTTGTAAATTATCATAGGTTCTGCTTTTCTAGTAGGTTTGCCTTTCTGCATGTTTTTTAGATTTTTAGATTCCTGCTTTTTAAGTAACCTGTCCATTGTTTTCTTCTTATCTTTTTCACGTTTCTCATCAGCCAACTGTTTTCGTTTTTGAGATTTCAAAGCTGCTTTTTGTATGGCTTCTGCAGTCATAACCTTCTCTTTGTAACCAGAAGGCAAAGCAAGTAACACCTCTCCGCCTGGACTTGTATCCTTGTCTGTGCCCCTCTCATACATAGCTCTCTGTCTTGCTGTCATCATTTTTGGGTCTTTAGGTTTTATTTTTTTAAGTTCCTCATCCACCTGAAATACAAATATATTTATGCTAATATATTCATTAGCCCTTTAAGTGTTTTTCGAATATTAGATATTTTGAAAACACGAATTTGCACCAGTTTGGCTACTCCTGAGCTTTTTAAATCCAGCAGATACTTGTCTGCTACAGGTCTATTTACTTTCATGTAATATAAAAAAACATGTTTGTAAATATGTGCATACACTAGAAATCAATAATTGAAAGATGACATTTTGAAATGAATCCACGACATTAAACTTATTAGAATACAATTTCTTACTCACTTCTTCCAGTTTGCCTGACTTAATAGCATCAAGCCATCTTTCTTCTTCACTTGATGTGCCACTATCCTTGCCTTTTGTTTTCTTTTTTTTAGGTGCTACTTTAGGTGGTGTGCTGGATGAGGAGCCAGGGATAGATTTACGAGAGTCAGATGACGACTTCATTGTCTGCGCCTTCAAGATATCGGCAGCAGAAGTTCCTGGTGTATCTTTCCTGGCTTTGGATTTGTATGGTTTATCGAGAGCGTCTTCGTATGAAACGTCAATAGAAGAGTCACTATCGTATTCATTGTCTAACTTTCTTTTCTTGTGTTTCTTATGTTTGTGTCGCTTGTGTTTCTTTTGCGGAGGAGTATCTAGAAAATACGCTATAATCAAATCGAGTTCAATGACTACTGACAACAGCAATTATTTCGATACATACATACCAATAACAATTTCCTCCTCCGATGTGCTCTGCTCGCGTTGCCTACGTACCATTTTTTTAAATTACATGTGAAATATTGTCGTAATTAATGAAAGTAAGAAAACCCTAGTCATTTACACTAAAAACTCCGGGTTTTTTTATTCAAATCAAAATACATAGAAGTTAATAACAGTTGCGAGGACAAATTTGACATCTGCCAAAGTCAATCAAACTTGAATTGAACCTGACCTGGCAAGTGACAATGGAGTGTCATGTGAGTTAATGTCAAGGCAAAACCTCTATGCCCTATGGTCCTATCTATGTTTCAAGTACCTATGCTAGAATCATATTTTATCTTTGAGCGTATTTTCGCTATTTTAATTAGAAAAAATGCTAATATGATTGTACATCGCTGTTGTGCGAGATAATTTTATTACCTGCTCGAAAAAACTCGGCAAACGATGACAAACTGTTATTTTGCTTCTAGCGACGGATTTATGCTATAGATTATTGAAGTGAAAACTTCTGTAGCATCGTTGTGATTTGAAAGTCGATGAAACGGAAATAACTGTTACAGAAACTTACCTGATTGGCTATGAGCGCTGGTAAGCCTGCATAAGTCGAGCCAAACTACCTACTTTACACGATCGACGTCTAGGAGTTTGTTATGGCTTATCATATATCATATGACATTATACGATAAAATAGAAAAGGGTGAATAGTTAACATAATTGGCTCATCTCGTGGCTCGCCGATACTTGCTTTGGCGGTTTTAGGGTTAGCGTACACTTGATAAGTCATAAATGTGTCAAATGTATCTGGTCTTCCATGATTTGAGTCGTGACATTTAGGGGAAAAGTTGGTAGATAATTAAAACAGAACAACTGTTTTGTGAACCATAAACTTAGAACATAATGCTAGACCTAGAAATTAATATTTTGTTGTTTGATTTATCATCAATGAAACTGATTTGCGTAACAAGTAAATAAGATTATTTAATCAATAGATGTTATTTTATATTATTCTATTTTAAGGTTATTTGATTCTTATGAAAACATATTAAACTCTATAAGTACCTACATAGTTTTATTCAACGTATTCATGAACTAGTATAATTATCAACCCAATAAAGGATATCAGGGGATAGGTATACATAGGGCATATTGATTTGTCGTGAAACTAGTTTCTTTATATAAACAAAAGAAACAAAAAAAATAAGTTGCGCTCATGGCCGGGCGGCTTGCGGTGATCGCCAAAGTTAAGCAACAGCGGACGCGGTTGGTAGTTGGATGGGTGACCGTTAGTGGCAAAAATTTTTGGGCTCTTCCGTGCTTCGGAGGAGACTTAAAGCCGTCGGTCCCGGTTGTTACCATTTGGTAGCAGTCGTTAAGCCATGTCGGATGCCTTCGGGCGGCTTAAAAGTTCCGACACTTGGGTGGGCCATTGACGAGGTCGTCGATGTTTTGATTAATTTATATACCGCATCAAATACAGAAGCCAAGGTACCTAAACCTATAATCCTCATTGTGGGTATGTCATGAATCATTCAGAGGTTGCAAATTTTGTTTTACTCGGCCCAGGGTTTAGAAGTTATATTTTTTAAACCTTCCCTTTTTATTCATTTAAATGAAAATACGTATTAAATATAATTATTATGTTCCATTTCTTTTAGTTATACCTACTGAAAGAAGCTTTCATGAATTTTGCTTAAAAAACTAACATAATAGAAATGCGTATTGAAACGGTCGTCGTAAGTGAAATACATACAAATGGGTTAAATGAGGTAATTCAGATCTTTTAAGGGTGCTATTTCCGAAGATTTCATCTGCCTCGCATGGATTGGTAAAGAATAGGTACTCGCTTTAATTTTGTACGAGTTTTTTATCCGCCATCAGGCATTTGTACTATAGCTAGCGAGTAAATGGATGGTAAAAGTAAATGTGTGTTTTTAATGGTGCAAATAAATTTTCTGTAAATGACGAATTTTACTAGTTTCTTTCTTTTTTGTTCATATCTTAATATTTTCGTTGGTCAGTCTTCTCTTCAATATTTCATTATTTGGATACTTATTTTTCAATATAAAATGGTTTAGTGGTGTTTAATTTTAAATAAAAAAGTAATAAATAAAATAAAATAAAAGACGGTTAATAAATATATTGCCACCAAAACGGTGCAAAACATTACGAGAAATGTCATTAAAAGCATTCAAAAATGTACTCTGTTCCAGAGTTTAAAGCGGTTTTATTGCTGAACTAAAGTCGTTAAAAATCGATCAAAAAATGCACGCCTATAAAAACCTGTAGACATGTGACCAGTGCCTCATTTTACCTGGTGTTCGCTGTAAAAAGGTTGGCGAAAGCTAATTTGTACTGAGCTATAAAGTCCTGTTTAGGTAGTGGAAAGGCTCTGAATTTAAATTTAATAAGAGCGCACTGCGCCTCCTTGCATGTTTGGCAAGCGTATGCAGCTAACTACCTAATTGGCACGGAATCATTTTACTCCGCCGAAAGTTTTTAAATATTTGCTCAAATTTGTACACGTAAGTACGTACATAAAATTTTGTAAGCATACGAGAAGTTCATGCTTTCATTTTTAATAGTTTGGCGATTATGCGTAAAATAGAAAACGTAAGAAAATATTTAGTGGCTTCGGAAAACGTTTGACTAAACTTATCTGATGGTAAGGTTTACGTACTTTTTAATTTGTATACCATAACCTTTATGCTTAATTTTGCTAAAGAGGTACTTCTGTTGACTGTAGCTTTAAGTATAACTCAAATGAGAATTCTTCACTTTCTTATAAGTTAGCATTTATGTAATAAATCGCAAGAATATTTATGTACAAAATCTTTTTCTTTTCATTTCATAATATTAATATTCCTTTGGAACGCTTCCAGTTTTCAGTGGTCGGATTTGTGTCTGTGTTCTGTGGATTAGCACCAGGGAAAGAGCTGCTACTTTTTAGGAAGTCCAAATTTCCGTGAAGACCCCGACAAAGTTACATGTAAGACCGGGAACGCGCAACATTCGTACCCCGGAGAAACAACCATAAATTGAAATATAAAGTTTGGGTGATAAATCTAAGTGCAACTGCCTGGGTGCAGTGAGGAAAGGGGTTTATTCAGCAAGTTCCTTGTTGTAATGAGACTTAGTTGGCTTTTGTTTCACTCGTTTTGACTAATGTTAAGTCGCTAATAAATAATGCCCGTGCTTATAACGACTTTATAGCATGATAAGAGTTAGAATACAAGTTTAGGTGGTCGCTTCGATCCTTGGCGGGAAAACATTTTTTTTATTTAACTAGTTAAAAGCAGCGAAAAATAATACCAATAAGCAATACACTTTTTATTGAAATGGAAGTAGCATCCGGACCTAAAACCTTTCTTTTACTTTGGATAAGTTAGCTCTTGACTACGATCGCACCTGATGATCTATACAGTCTTTTAACTCTGTTACCTATTGATAATTCTGAATAATAAGACCAAGGATAAGACCTCATCTAAGAGCTAACTCTAACAACTTTTAACCGAAACACAAAGTTATAAGAAAGTTCATTGTAGAATAACCTCGAGTCTTCATTATCCACTTTATGTAATCTTGTAAGATTTATAACTCCAAAACTAATTATAAAAACGTTCTTACCACACACCCGCATTACGAGTCTGCGTTGAAGGTGATATGATGTAATAACTTTACTTTTTGTATCTGAATTTCTATGTAGGTATCTTGGTTATTTATTATTGCATATTATTTATAACATGTAATTTTTTGTATACTTTTTCGTACACAGCTACCCTGTTCCATAAGTATCTATTACGTTCTATCGTCCACCCAAAGGTTCCCTGGAACAGATCGCTAAGATCGATAAGTAATATAATTCATAATAATTCCAGAAATGTCTACTTAGGTCGGCAATTTTAGGAAGCGCCATTAGCAATGTGATTACAGTGTGGTCTGAAAGTTTCACACTGTCATAAATTTAGGTTAGGTAAAATAGTGTTTCCTCGTCGCAGGTGCGTGCCCTATCAAACAGTTGAGCGACGCAACTTCCTATTGCAAACGCGCGTGCCCTGAATAAATTAGTCTCTCGCGTTGACAACGAAGTAGGTACTTAGTCGCATTTTTAAAACTTACATGTATGCGACCTCGTTTGGAAAAGACAGCTCGCTTCAGACATATTGGAATAGTAAAAAAAATATTATTTTCTAGAGTTCATTTATACTTTTTTCGTGGTCATAGATCTATTTTCGTAGGAAGAATACAAAATATACGGTGGGACAACTGTCTAGATATAAATGTTGGTTCTCGGGTCGAGCGTCGCATTGGTGTCTGTCTAAGCGAACTGCGACGTAGAACGGCAGAATCCTAGTGCGGAGGTGTGAGTGTGTGAAAATTTGGGCGTTTCATTTCACAAAAAATAATAACATAAAGGATATGTCAGCACAAACAAACAGTAACAAGACGCACGTGGGTTGAATAAATTAGCGTTCTGTTTTTGCTCTTGAGTTGTATTAGCCATCCCCCTAATCAAATTACATGGGAACGTTTTTATTTACCGAATCCAATTTATTGATTACAGCGAGCACATGAGAAAAATATGTCGCAAATACATATATATACTAGTGGTCCCAGCGTACTTCGTACCGCTTTATAATTAAAAAATGTTTTAGTGATATATCGACAGCAACGCCACCTACCGGGTCCAATTGTGAATCTAAACCATTCTCGGATCCACCTGAAGACACACAAAAAATTTCAACCAAATCGGTCAAGCCGTTTAGGAGGAGTTCAGTCACATACACACGAACACAAGAAATATATATATTAAGATGTCTATTAATATTAAACTATATCACATTAGTCCATTAAATGGTTTTAACTCATAACTGGTCCACTACTTTAACTGAGGTAGTCTAGCATATTTTTTAGGACACCTTTAAATTTTTAATGGTGGTTTTAATCACAGCCTGAAATACCTACCTATATTTTTTTGGAATTACGGACTGTGGTAGTTTGAATCACAGCCTGAAATAATAGAAATATTTTTTTGAAATTATTGACTGTCTGTTTTCATTATTTATCAGCGGATAAATTCACATACAATGATACTCCCCTGGTCTGTCAGCATGGAATTTGGATCAGCAGATTGGCCTATTCTAGGCCGCCCCAATGCGGCCGAAAGTTCTAAAGGGTTTGTAAATTATGCTTTGATTTTTCTTGCTATAATAAATAAGATTTCTAATTCAGAGAAAGTAGGAAAAGATACCGCAGGGGATAAAAGGCACATAAAATTTATAAAAGTCTCATAAAATGTAAGGTAACAATTGTTTCGGGTACGGACTACTTGTAGACGTACCTATAAGGATTAATATTTCTCGTAGCGAGGCGAGGGTTAGTCACATAAACTACGAAAATGAGAAAAAATATTTTTCTGTCCGCAAAAGTTATAACAACCTTTGAATTACGTGTGTACAACCAGCGACTTAATTGGGGAAATAAATGGTCGTAAACTTCCCCGCAGTTGTTGCGGCACTAAATGTCTCCTCTATTAGGTTATGTGGTTAATTCGGACTTGTAAGCAATATATCTAACACCTACATGCGTACGTGTTTTGCTGAAACACTCGTTCCCTACGCCTACGTTTGTGTATCCCACGGAGGAAATACAAAGCATTGTATTTGCTTCGTGGTGTATCCAAACAATGAATCCAGTACCTACATACCTATCACTATTACGTCATCAAGTGTGTCTAAAAATCTTAGCCATTTATTTCTGTAATATAAGAATAGAACTAGACTCAATTTAAAAGCTAGAACCCGATTATATGCCTATAAATCCCTTTTTAATACTTAGGTATTACGGAACTTTGCACCTTTTTAATTATTACTTCCAGGTTCAAGTCAAGTCAAAAGATGCCATGTTTATTTTAAGGTGAAGTCACATAACTAAGCTTCTAACGATACATCTTAAGTGGTTTTAAGGAGTGCGCACATTACAACGACTCCACGACCGACCGACGCCAACGCGACTAAAACCTTGACAAAGCTAACATTCAATTATGAGCCTTATATCTTTGAAGGTAAGGTTGAATTTCGAACTTATACTTAAAAGCCCTGTACGGCTCGCCCTACACCCATAGCCGTTCCGTTTCGAGACCAACGCGTCGACGTTGCGTTGACGACTCACCGTAGACGAGTAGTCCACGCGTCGACCGACACAATGACGTAATGTAACTAGCGTCGGAGTTGAAACGGAGTGGAGACGGAGTCGAGTTGACGTCGATAAAGCATTGATCGCGGAACGGAACGTCGGAGTTGAAACGGAGTGGAGTCGGAGTGGAGTTGACGTCGAGTTGGTGTAATGTGCGCACTCCTTTAAAGTACCTACTGCGGGTACAGATGAACATTATAAACACAAAAACCGACATCATAACTCTTCCTTTTTCTTGGCTGTAGTCAGGTAAATATTGTGCAGTAAGTGGCTTCATTCTTCCAGTTCAAGCAGACTGGCGGTTTTTCGCTTGCCTTCGAGCTCTTTGCGTTGCGTGGCGAGGGGGTCTACGGGTCTCAAGGGATCTTCCTTTTTACCCTGGCTTAAACTCGGGAGGACAAGTGCCTCCCACCAGTTCAAGCTAGACTGGCAGCCGTTTGTGGGATAATCTGCTGAACCATAATGAGGCATTCGCATCAGGTACCTCCAGATTTTTCAACTGGCAACGCTTTGATAACTTTAGTATTAAGGATCTCCATGGATGGTGGTGACCATTTACCACCAGTAAATCTATTTACTCGGTGTCGGTTAGTCATCGGCCATTGCGGTTATTATTGTTATTACTTTGATGATAATAATTTTCATAGAGTTTCGCTTTCATTCATACTATAAATAAGAACTTGCTAGAGCGAGGTATTACAGTAACTTCACGAAAAATTAAAATACGAATGTTTTTGTCCACAAAGAGAATCAGGGACTATAACGCCTTCTCTGCTACGAATTTTACTGAATAATTACTTACGATAATGAGTTTTGCTGACGGAGTTTGGGCGGGCACAATTATAGTGTCCTCGGTGTTGCGGTGTCGCGCAGTAAGGTAAGAAAATATGAATACATAACATAATAAAGCTTGGATAACTTCATAGATATTCAACTTGGCTTCAACCCATTAATGGCTTACTACAGAAATAAATAAATAAAGAAAGAAAGAAAGAAATTTATTTGTTTGAGTATTACAACATTAAATAATAGAGACATAAATTACTTAGCTAAAACAAAAATGTTGTAGAACCACAATATAAACTGACAAATGAGTCATCAGAGTGAACATAGGAGCCTGATGGTAAGTGGTTATCGTCGCTCATGAAAATCGGTGACACCAAAGGCACCAAAGATGCATTGCCATTCATGAAAACACAGGTAACCACGGTTATTACCGATCTAGGTTGTATGACCTTATACATAATTTGTATATAGATTTAGTTGTGTGACACAGACGAACGATTTGTCGAGTTCCGGCATGGAGATTAAGACAGTACTTTCTTTCTTTCTTTCTTGGCCGGCAACGCATCGGTGATGCCTTTAGTGTTGGTATTTGTCCGCGGGGGACGGTGACCACTTACGTTGAGATGGCTCGTCTGCTCGTTAATCGGCTATTTACATAAAAATAATAATATAGTTAATAGGCGTAATTTACTGAACTACGAAAACTGTAATTATCTACCTTATACTTGCTCGTAACTGAAGGCAAATATTGACAAGCTTTGATGAACGTTTACCGATGCGCAAACAGTAATAATTTGTTGTACCAAATCACCGCCACTTATTACTTGGGAAACAAGGAAAGCTGCTTTCAATTAAAGTTACATAAAAGTAATTTGTAATGTTTAAAACGTAACATTCGTCAGTAATAAAAACTGCTTTTTTAATGTATTTTTTTATAGCTATTTAAAAAAAGGAAGTTTTTAAAAGTTAAATGCCGGATAGTTTACCCAATGTTGATAGTTGCCCCAATAGGGATAGTTGTCACAATGGGGATAGTTGCTCCAAGCCCCAATGTGGATAGTTACCTCGATTTCGAATACTTTGTGTTAGAGATGTCCCTGGAATTTAACACTTTTTTAAATTAGCATGGCGTCTCTTGTAGCCCATAATGCTTGAGCTGACAATTTTAATACATAAGTACCTAATTATATTAATTTAGTTTTGTTAATAAGCATAACTAATTATCTACATATAACTAATTACATTTTGAATTGACATTGGAATACATATGAACAGAGTTTCTTCTCCTTAATAGAGAAAATAAGCAAAGTAAGGTATAAAAAGATTCTTAGACACAATTATTGTAGTAATAACGTATGCTTACAAGACGTAGCTATAATGAGGTACAACTACATGCTCTAGAAAAGCAAAAATAATAGGACAGTAAATACAGTATTTACAGTCAAAGGTACGGAGAACATTATTTGAAATTAAAGTACGTATAATGAATAGACATGTAATGGGTCTGGTCCTGAATTATTCTGATTCAATCTACTCAAGGTCGCTAACAGATCTTGGGCCACATATTTCTTACAGAAGGAGATTTATTCTACATAGCTGAAATAACTGATGTTATATAACATCAGTTATTTCTTCAGTTAACCAAAGCTTACTTTCAGAAAGTTTACTTCTAAAGTGTAGGTTAAAAGAATCTATTGTAGTTATAGCTACGTACATGTAGCGCTTCTTTGTAGTTGTTCATTTAATTCAATTTTGTTCTTAACTGCAATTAGCGCTTTTTCTAAAAGAATTAGATACATCCTTTTATTTGAGAAAATACCACAAAATTTCTCAACGCAAGCATTAAAACTCTTTGTTCAATGATAACAAAAACAAAGGAAGTTGGGGATGAAAGAGTTTTTGTGGCTTTGCACTCGCTTCCCGGAAGACTAATGAAACACTTTGTTGCATCAAAATGGGTAACTTTTCACCATTTAATAAATATGACTCGTGATTGGTGATGGAAAGATCAACCTTACCCAAATATTTAATTTGTCTACCGTTTAGTCTAGCCTTACTCAATTTTTGTTCTCACGAGCCACATAGGTATTTATAACAGCTGCTTTAGGTGGGTCACAATATTACGGAAAAGGTAAAATTTTGAAACTTAGACTGAAAAAAATAATAACTTTTGAACTGCTAAACAAGTATATGTTTTTACAGGAACTGTATTTCGTGAATAGTTGCGATAAAGTCACACACATCACTTTCAATTTCTCTAATAAATGTAGGTTAGAACTGTATTGTTAAGTAGTTAGAAGTTAGCCGAGACAAGTACGAAGTTTGCGTAGTGTTGCTGGAACTCTGAACTGTGCATAAATCACACTACTGCAGTCAGTGGCAGGCCAACTTCGTTCATTAGGTTGCCAGTTATTACGCCAGAACCGGTCGCAGATGTTAAAGCGAAACTTGGGAGATTTGTCGTAGATTTAGAGGGTTAAAAGTTATGACAGGTTTTCGTAAATATAATAAAATGAAATTACCGTGCATTTCGGTGGGAATATGCGGTTACAACAGAAAGGCAACAAATTAGCGAAGCCACTTTTTCCCCGACTAACGCGGAGGGACACACAGAGACCACACAGACAGAGACCAATATGTATGAAAGTATGTATGTTCATCTGTACAATACTGTAATCATAGATACAAAAAAAGATTACATTAAATCGCCTCTCCTATACACCAATCTCGTAGCTGAGAAATGCGTAGCACCTCTACGTCTAATAGTCTACGGGGACTTTTCAATCTAATTCGGTTAGTCGTTCGGTATGATGTGAATATTTAATTCAGATCACGACTTCATACTGTTTCTTCGAATTAATATTGAATCCCAATAAAATTTTAATGTAAAAATGGGGCCAAGTTTGGTACAAACGACTTTTGGGGCAGTCATTGTTGATTTATTTATCGATAAATGAGCTGCGATATAACAAGTGCTAAGTTCCATAGTAGCGCATAAGTTAAGTTACGACGTTTATTGTTAATAAATTACGATTAAACTTTTGACTTCACTCTTTCAATTTATAAAGCTGGCGAGTTTATTAATTTTACTGAAACACAGCAAGGGGAGGGGGTTACTACATAGTTATAAACTTGACAACTTATAAATCGTACATCAAAGAAAGCAATCAATTATAATGTAAAATTAATGAATTGAATTGAAGTACCTACTTAATTCCTGCAATAAGAACAAATTACGTCATATACCTTTTACTAAAACGCGATAGCTTTGTTATGTTGAATTGCTAGAGGCATTTCGTTTATTCTGGTATAATTACGAACTAAACTAAATTAGACCATTTACCAAGATAAATAAACAGCGCATTGCTATTGCTATAAAAATTAGACGAAACGTTTTGTTTTTAACGTCATTGCCTACTACGATGACTTCAAAAATTAAGATAGGCATTTTGCTAACAATAGTGTAAAGTCACAAAAAAAACAAGCAAGCGAACTAAAATAGGAGTGGCAATCTGTTGTTCAACGGGGCACACTACAAGCAGGAGTTAATCATAAGATGGAAACCATACAATTTTGGTAAAACCTAACAAAATATACAAATATTTTTAAATCTAATGAGGAATAATTAGAAGTATAAAGCACAACAAATCCGTTTCTTTAATTTATAAAAATATAACGTAACAGCTCCTATTAACGACCCCCAA
This sequence comes from Ochlodes sylvanus, assembly GCA_905404295.2. NCBI lineage: Eukaryota > Metazoa > Arthropoda > Insecta > Lepidoptera > Hesperiidae > Ochlodes > Ochlodes sylvanus. Next base: position 5,841,844 of record FR990126.1, on the reverse strand, counting down.
AAATGTGACTCTATTACCGATCTAATTTTTAAATCACTCATATTAGACATAATATAGGGTTCCAGAAAAGTCATACCTTAAAAATTAGTTACGTATTTTTGTTGGACAACAAATAGAGTAAAGTTTGTGTGTTTAAACAGCCAGTGAAAGAAATAATTTGAAAGTGAGTGGTACGCGCCCGAAGCGGACGCATGTTTCATAGTGTTGCGACTCCGGCCACGTAAGTAGACCTAAATATTACTTAAGGAAAATAACACACTAAAAATGGATTTGTCTTCTTGCTATCACATTACAAATGTAACGTATATATTAGTTTTCTAAACTAACTCTTAATATAATACTTTTTATTGGGTTTTGTGTTATAAAATCATGTTTTAATTTAAGGCGGTAATAGAATCCATATTTCAAAACTTGATTCTAATAACGACCCATGGCGTTGTTTAAATTTTGAGAACATTTAGTATATTAAAATAATATCTATTATATACTACCTCATTTGATTTAATTTTTTTCTTGTTCAATTCTTAAAATTATTTTACTTCGTTAGATCTATTAACGACAAAGCTATTTCTTAAAGTTTTTGTGTAAAACTCGATTCAACGTTAGACAATATCCCTATTATTATAAGGATATTATACTGTAAATAACCTTTATTATCTGAATTAAAGACTAACTGTCATTAAAAGAAATAATATAGCAATGAGATCGAATTTAACAGTATCCCATAAAGTGGATATTTTATCTGTTTATTATTAATTTTATTGGTCGCTAATAGAATATTGTAACCTTCATACTTGATTCTATTACCGACTCACAGCTGTAACGATATTATTTTTTGGTAATATTACAGTACACAAATACAAAATGTATATTTTTGAACAAATTGGCTGATTTCTTGCATACGTGACGTTTTGATAGATTTTGTCAAAGGCCATAATTATTATTAATGTAAAATAATATTTGCTATCCAGTTTCATTCATGGCTTCATGGCTTCATGGCATTGGCTATATTTCATATGTTTTCAAATAAAAATGGCGGGACGGAATGGGGCCAATGTAACTTTTTAAAGCTTCTTTGGAAGAATTAAATTCTACAGGGTGTTAGGGGCTCCACCAGAAACCTCGTAACTACGCTTTCGGACCGTGATTCTAAGTAATACTACATCGAGAAAAAAAAAATCAGTGCCCTTTTTTATTCCATATAATTTTTTTATTTTTTTATGGCCTAAGCAGGCAAGCGAGCAGACGGGTCACCTGATGGTAAGTGATCACCGTCGCCCATGGACAATGGCAACACCAGGGGCGTCACCATCGCGTTGCCGGCCACGAAGGAAGCGAAAGACCCGCTTCTTGAAGGACCCCATGTCATAGCACTGTGGGAACACCGTTGTAGGAAGTTCGTTCCACAGTTTACACGTACGTGGCAGGAAGTGACGTGTGAACCGAACTGTGGACGAACGCCAGGTATCCAGGTGGTGTTGGTGGAACCTGACTTTATTTCGTGATGTGCGGTAACGAAAGTTAACCGCAGGTATTAGGTTAAACAGTTCATCAGAACATTCCCCATTATACAGACGGTAGAAAACACACAGAGAGCCCACATCTCTCCGCAGCTCGAGTGATTCTAAACCGTCTGTGAGCATGGGATCGTCGACAAGACGAATAGCTCGCCGTTGGATTCGGTTGAAAGGATCCACTTGGCAAGCTGGGGCCCCGGCCCAAAGGTGGGAGCAGTACTCCATGTGAGGTCGGACTTGTGCTTTATAAAGCAACATCCTATGCTCAGGCATGAAGTACCGCTTAGCTCTGTAGAGCACTCCCAACTTCTTTGAAGCCAGTTTAGCCTTACCCACCAAGTGGTCCCGAAACTGAACTTTATTCGAAATGTCGACACCTAGGATCCCAATGCTCTTAGAGATGTTAAGGGGAATGTTCTTAAACTGTGGTGCTATGACAAAGGGGGTTTTTTAGCGGTTAACGCGCAAACTTGTGTCTTCTCGGGGTTGAATTGGACTAAATTTAGTCGGCCCCATTCTGAGACCCGCTCCAGAGATGTCTCGACTTCAGACACAAGTTTTTTTCTCCTCTCCTCAATCTGCATCCGGGACATATTGGCATGGCCTGTATACTGGGCATCGCCCGTACTGTCATCAGCATAGCAATGAATATTCTTGATATCAAGCATATCATTGATATGCATGATCAACAGTGTGGGCGACAGCACAGAGCCTTGTGGGACGCCAGCATTTATGGGCTTAGTGTCCGAGCATGTTCCGTCGACAACGACCCTGATGCTCCGCTCCGATAAAAAGCTGGCAACCCAATTGCACAACTTCTCGGGTACTCCGTAGGAAGGCAGCTTAGACAGCAAAGCCTTGTGCCACACCCTGTCGAAGGCCTTCGCGACATCCAAACTTACAGCCAATGCTTCTCCCTTGCTCTTAATTGCTTCTGCCCAGCAATGAGTTAGGTATACTAAAAGATCGCCAACCGATCTGCCGTGGCGGAAACCGTATTGACGGTCACTAATCAACTGGCGATCTTCTAGATACTGGAGCAGTTGGGTATTTATTATTCGCTCCATTAGTTTGGAGAGCAGGGAGGTTATAGCAATTGGTCTGTAGTTGGATGGATTAGACCTATCTCCTTTTTTGGGAATAGGGTGGACCAGAGCCACCTTCCAGGAAGACGGCACGATGCCGGCAGAGTAAGAGAGTTGGAATAGGCGCGTTAAAACCGGTGTCAACTCCGGAGCGCACGTTTTTAGCACAACAGCAGGTATACCGTCCGGCCCACTCGACTTGTTGATGTCGAGGGAGAAGAGAGCTTGACGCACAGCAGTTTGGTTAAAACGCACGTCAGGCATCAGCTCGTCACACCGCAAGATGGTGGGTGGTGCCTTCCCCTCGTCATCCACAGTCGAGTTCGACGCAAAGAGTGTGCCTAATATATCGGCTTTCTCTTTAACGGTATGGGCCAGGGTATTGTCTGCTCTGCGCAACGGTGGAAGGGACGATTCACAGAAATTGCCCTGTATGGCTTTGGCTAGAGACCAAAAGGCCCGACTACCACAAGGATAGCCCAGAAGTCTCTTGCCTGTTCTGTGAATGTGCTTGAACTTTGCCTTGGTGATTTGCTTTTTTGAGGACCAGGAGGCAGCATTGAATTTCTTCTTCAGCTGAGATGCGTCTGTAGAACCGAGCTTGCGCGCCTTTACCCAATCCTGATAAGCAGATTGCTTCAGGCTACTAGCCTTACAGCAGTTTCTGTCGAACCAGGCTTGGGTTTTCCCACCAACGGGCACCACAGTTGTTTGGAATGTAACATTCCATACTCCACATAATGTAATGGAATGTAACATTACATACATAATAAAAAATTTTCTTAAATGTCGAAATATGACACTATTCTTGCGGCCCATCCGAACTACAGCGAATGAAAATTACTATTCCCATTCAGTCCTACACGTAGACCTCAAGCACACCTCAAGGTAGCGCTCTAATTTGTCACGGTTCGAATTGTCTTGGTACTTGATTTTAAATCAATCTTATTCTGCGATGAAAATGTTAGAATTATTTAATCTTAATCTTAATCTTCGTAGTGAACATTACGATTAATGTTATACCTACAACCTTAAAATGATTAGACGTAAGTTATGGTAGAATTTGATACCTAACGAAACACACTGCCCAGCTCAAATGTACTCTGACAACAAATTAATCTGAATTCTACACTGTCAGAATGCGGCTTGGCAATAACAACACTATTAAAGAATAATTTACCTACCAATACCGAATTATCTAAGTTAACATACCTACATTGAAAAGAGAAAATACATAATTAAAAAACGTCATTAATAAGGAATTTGTCAATATTTATCTAAAGCATTAGAAATAAATAAAAGTTTCACTTTAAAAATAACACCTACGTAGCTGTACTCATGAAAATACAAACTAGGTAATCTTACACTGCTTACAATATTAAAATCGTTTGGTCACGGTATAAGTTCAAAAATAAAATCTTCAAAGTCATAAACCCACACAGACACAACGCAGAAACGCACACTAATAGTTTGCAACGTTATAGGTACCTATCAGGCATCAGCTTTGCCGCCGCGCATCAAAAGAGGCCGCCATGTTCGCTCTTGCCATTCAGGCGCTTCCCAGTTTTCGAGCATTTGTTGTTATTGATAATTTGATTTACACTGTTGAGAATGCAATCGATTAATCGTAAATTAATCGATGTGTGTTAACATGTACAAAAGTACGTTAATTATTAATAATTGTAATGGTCGGCATTATGAGTAAATAAATAAATAAATAAATTAGAATAAAAACGATTCCGCCTATCTACTTAGCGCGTACTGTATCTAGAAATAAAATATTAAAAACTCGTCGATTATTCAATGAAGAATTCGTCTTAAATAATATCATTAATTTCTAAATAATAAAATTTAACTTACATTTCAATTGTGAAATAGGATAATGTAAAAAAGATAAATAAATAATATGCCTTGTGTCACTTGTGTGCAGTTTGCATACAAACATAACTTAAAGATAAAACATAATGTTAATAATAAATACATTTATTTATTATTATCTTGTAGCACATGAGTTTATCGAATAAATCGATTTTACAAAGATACTTCTTCTACTTCTGAACCGTAAACGTAACCTAATCGATTAACGTTACACAAGCACTTGAAGTTATCTTTATCTAAATAAAATAATAAATGTAAGTAGGTTTATTTGGTTTGCCAACTTCGTAGCGGTCGGTAATAGAAGTAGAAAAATCGTTAATAGAATTTACCGCATTGTATGGGTCGGTAATAGAATTAACTACTCTTTTGGATTAAATAATTATTTAATAACTAATGTGCTATTAAATATTGAATTTAAGTACTGTATTGCAAAGAATACTTCGTTGAGATTAATTATAAATTATAACATCTTTCCTAGCAATACAGCTTATATCTATTTTTTTAAAGTGAATCCTAAGACAGCTAAAACTGGCGGTAATAGGAGCTGTTACGTTACTTAATGAAATTTGCATAACGACCCACTCAGCTTAATCGTTGTTTGCCTTTCAATTATAAATGTCCCTTGTTCAGCTGAATCTCAAAAACTTCAGGATCGCAAAAAGGTCGTTTGACGGCTACAAAATGCCTTTAATATAATTCTGCACAAATAGAATAAATTTTAAGTGCAGATTCAAAAGCTTTATAAAATATAATTATTAATGTAGGTACAAAACAAAAACTAGGTACAATAACAACTAAAACTACCCATATGAATACTACATAAGTGTATAATTAAAACTGATTGTTTCTGCGACTTATAGAGCCAGCAAAATGAAATAAAACAAATGAAAAAAGCTTCAAAGATGTACAACATTTTTTATCAGAATCATCTACAACTATAGTAGACTTAAATTGCTGTTTCACTTTAATCCAAAACATGATTAGAAATAACACAAATTAGAAGGTTAATTTAAAGTAAGCAATGTATCTATACATAAATACAATTTACTGCCTAATGAAAGCACTCTTTCCGCAGCCTAATTATATTAGTATCGCGGACACGAGCTGTCTAGCGGTCTGTCCAATTACACAAAGCGAGGAGCGATTAGTCGGAATAATCTCGCGTTTCTATTTTTTGCACGATATATCCTACATAAATGAAAAACGTGTCTCTCTAATACTGAGTTAAAATAATCCTCTGGACTTGAGCCACGTCTAATAGCTTAAGGTCTTAAGCTATTACACGTGGCTCATTGGCTGATTGGCTGACGTAACTGACTTATTTGAAGTGAATACTTCTTTAGTATCGTTGTGATTTGGAATTCGTTACAACGGAAATGACGCGAATGAAGCATCGGCTAAATGGCGGCTGACGTAAGCAAAGCAAAACATCGATATTTGGACTGACAGTATTAGTTGTTATGAAGTTTCACTTCTAGCACGTGTGAATTGCACACATTTTGATTTTTTATGACTCTTTAACTATAACGAGTACCTACTGATACTCAAGATTTTAAATATTTTTACCGATATTTCTACCAAATTGTAAGGATCTTGGTCACGTCAAGACTCACGTTGCAGTTAAAATATTTAGTGTCCCCGAATATAAAAGTTTATAATAATCATATATTTACAACTCTATTGTACACTGAGAACAGGACCCTCTCCCAGACACCCGTAACATATGGAGTGAGAAACAGTGTAAGTACTTAAGTAAGATGAGGTACGGCGCACGAGTAATGTACGAGTAAAGAAGTTTAAAACCTTGTGGACATTATAATCAACTTCATTACTTTACTTTAATCACGAGGCATCTATTCTATAATGGGGCGACTTAGGATATAATATATGTCGGCAAACTAGAGTGTTGTAACAGGCGAATGAAGCCGGTTACACTGTATAATTTTAGGATTTGCTTTGTTAAGTTTAAGCTTTGTATTTTGAATATTATTAATAGGTTAATAATACTTATACCTACATAATTACTGACATTATTATTCCGTGAAACCTGCCCCTGCCTGGCTAGTTACCGCCCGATTGCTTGAGTCACACAAGTCGTCGTGTTTCCGTTTGAGACTTTTTTACCAATCTCCCTCTTTTTTCTTGGCTGACAACGAATCTACCTTTGGTTGGTGTGATGTCCATGGGGGACTATGACCACTTTCTACCAGGAGTCTCGTTCGCTTGTTTGATGGCTCTTTCATGAGACCTGGGTTATCGTTTCCTTCTTGACTGACGTTTAAGCGTTGCGTCGACAATACCGTGGGTTCGATGACCACTTTTCCTTACCTACGTAGTCTGCACGTCTGCCAGTAGTTACTAACCAAAACAAAACTAAAGCTAACGAGTAGAGAGTCAAGTAATTACTTTACCGTTCTACGTTATATTGTATTTACAGTAACGAAACGTTGATTATAATCAGACCAAGTTTGCCAGTTTGTATTGTCGCGTTGTAATACGAGTGTGTTAGCCACAAGCCACAATAGATAGGTCTGCTCTTAACTAATTTGTAATATAGTTGCGTACCAATTTGCTCTGTGATTGTTTAAATGGACGTTGTGTAAACGCAATGACAAATGTCTTTTTATGTGCGTTGTTTGTTATCATTGTTGTTTTGTTTCGATGAAATGTAAAGGAAAACTACTACAGTGTTTTTGTTTTTTATTTAATAATTTCTACATATTATTTGATATCTTTATATGATTTGATATCAAGTACCTAAGGATGGTACAAAAGTGCTGCTTATTTCTTCTTCTTTTCTTACTTTTCTTTACTTTTGTCTATTTATATTTTTTATTATTTATAAGTTAATGCTTGACCACAATCTCACCTGATGGTAAGTTCTACACCATTACCATGTGGTCTTGGGTGGTAGAGCGTACTAACTTAGCAGCCTATTCACTCTCGATTTGAAGACACCCATATTATAATCGGATGAGATCGGTGATCTCATCCGCTGGCAATTTATTCCGGTCCTAAACAACAAACCGTTAAAATGTATTACACAAGATTAGAAATGAAATAACTATCCATACATACACTTTAAAATACATAAAAATATATTTAACAATTTTTATATTGTAAGACTAAACGAACTAGGTAATTTGCAAGTCATAATTATCATGTATGCCTAATATTAAATTATTTATTAAACTACTTAGTCCCATATTTGGCGAAGGTTTATTTAAAATAATCCGAATGCTGCCAGTAAATCTCAACGTCTGACAGGGTTTAAATAAACCAGAATTCGCCAGACCGCAATTTTTCGCTTAAGGTAAATAGTAGGTTACTGGGTGGGTGACTTAAATTGAGTATCTATCTAGCTTGAAGATGCGGAGGAAATGGAACCCAGCTAAGCGTTAAGAAGCATTTGATATGTTAAAGCAGAGAGCAGTAGTTTATTTTTATACGTTTTAAAAGCTTGGCATGTAGGCTTTATGTAAATGTAAGGCGAAAAATGAGCTAACCGGCTACCTGACATCAGTAACATTAAATTCATAAAGATTCACGTTCACGTTGAACTCAATAAAAGAAAATTAAAAATAAACAAACGCTGATACACTCATATACTCCACGCATTATGATTCATAGCCATAACCCGAAAAAAATATTTGTCTGTCACATTAATATCTGTACCGGCCCCGGGAATAGAACCCGGGACTCCTGGGAATAGAACGCAGCTAGGGCAACTACCAACTAGGCTCTTGGGTCGTACGGAGTTGATCGATATAGGTAATTTTTTTTATTTTTCTTATACTTAGCAAGAAATTAAAAAAGTATAACTTAATAAATCTAAGAAATATGAACCTTCATAAATAATAACTCTTTTTCTTATCCCGCGAGAGAGAAGCAGATCCGTTTCTCGTGATGGAATAATAATATTACCTATAGTCTAAGCCTTTAGTATATCTCTTACCCGTAATGTCAAATATCATCTCAATTTGTTCAGTAGATTGCGCGTGATGCCACAAAACACAGACCAACAAACAAACAAACAATAAAAAAATGCTTCGAATCTTAAAACTTTCAAAAAATAAATAAAACTTCTTTAGTGTTACAAACTCTGAACAGATAGCTCGGCTCTACTAGGAAGGACAGACGGTGGTCCCTTACAGTGCGATTTTCATAATAAAACCATTTCGCTAAATGGACCCTCAAGGATAGCCCGTTCCGTATTGCCCCATTGCTCATGCCAATTTGTTTTATACGTACTTTATTTTTCAACAAAAAAAATACAATAGCCTTAAAATTATTTCCATCCATCCATCCATCCATCAGCCTTTTGTCGTCCACTGTTGGACATAGGCCTCCCCTAACTTTCGCCACTCTGACCGGTCCTGTGCCTTCTGAATCCAACGGTTGCCCGCTGTCTTCTTCAGGTCATCAGTCCATCTGGTCGGGGGGCGTCCTATACTCCTTTTTCCGAGACGTGGCCTCCACTCGAGGACCTTCCTTCCCCAGCGGTTATCGGTCCTCCTAGCTATGTGGCCAGCCCATTGCCACTTCAGCCGGCTAATTCGGCCGGCTAATTAAAATTATTTACAAGTTAATAAAAATCAGATAGTTTTAATATTTTTTTGTTAGCGAGTAAAAAATTAAGTAGTGGTAATTGGTAGACACCTACAGATATCAGTAACAAAGTCTCTTCTCGGCCAATAACGAAGAGAGAAGAAAGTTGTTGTTTTGCGGCTGTTTCAAGCAAGAGGGTGAGTTGGTTCGACAGGCTTCACGGGATAGTTAAATTACCAGGAATACTATTAGGTAATAGTTAAGTACCTAATAAAAAAATATTGTGGCTTGATCTTTTCCTAGAACTAAACAATTATCTTTCTTGGAAATAAATTCCTACATAATTCTCGGAAGAGACAATAACAGCGAATTGAACATTTCTTCTAGAGAGTTAAGGATTTCGTTTAGTCGCAAGTACTTATACTCCTTTCAATTAAGAAAAACGGATCATTTTAGGCTTGAAACAATTATGGTATTAGGTTAGGTTTAAAGATTTTATTCACATATAAAAGAAAGTTTTACTTACAATAAGATTCATAAAATAAGAAATTAAAAGTAAAGAAATTCCCTCTGGCGCAATAATAATAATAAAAAAGAACAAACTACTACTAGATTAGGAGGTTAGTTTAGAGTTTGTGCATTTTCTAAGTTATTTCTTAAATGCATTGACAATATTACATTTTTTATATGGTTAGGTAAGTCATTTTTAGTATCGTGTAACTATATTGCACACAGTTATTTTTAAATTACAGTCAGACACTTCACACACAATTTTATTTATAATATGTATAGTTAAGATACGACTTTGTTTTTGTGTTAAATATACAATACTTAAATATACACTTATTATGTAATATAATTATGTAGAATGTAGATATAAAAATTATACGGTAATCTACACCATCATCAAATATTTACAAAACTAAAAAAATACAGTTAAGCATCAGTAATATATCCAAAGCTTTTTTCATAATCTTTTACCCTTACTTCCGAGATGTTTTCAAAGGAAAATATCTCGGAAGTAAGGGCTTAGTAGGTACAAACTGTAGGCACGTACTTCAGCCATCTGAATACTTTTTGTTAACGATATTACGTCAAAGTCAAGTATTACAAAGTTCGTAAGCTTTTAGGATTACATTTTTAACTTCCAGGTTTTCGTTTTTCGTTATAATTACAGCTACATATTATTATTCAAAAAATCAACTTCCGTATGTTTATGACTGTAAAACTTGTAATGTTACGCCTTATATACAGGATAGGATTTTAATAAAACTCTTTTTATATACTTTTTATGACGGATTGCCCATGGGATCGGAAATTGAATCTTTTTGTATTTAATCATAATTAAGCATAGCTGCTACTTTTGTTGCAATGGCAATTGTAGTTACAGCGAAACTTGGACGGTTAAGTTACTAATTTTTAATTAAGTAGTTAATTTTATCTCCATCTAGAATAATCCTTCTATAATCTAATTATAGTCGCTAGAAGCAAAAGTTCTCAAGCGTTTCAGTGCTTCAAAAATCGTATTGAACCTTTAGTCCCGGACGTCCTGGTTCATTATCAGCAGCTATCGGGCAGCATTACAACTTCCGTTGATAGAGCTGTCCTCTGACACCTAAAAACTCGCATTGAATCAGCGTAGCAGATTAATCCTTCTTCAATTAATAGCGACCTATTCAGTGGGTCTAGCTACGTCATTATTCTTCAGTGTAACCGGCGATACATAGCGTGCCGAAGTGCAATAGGAGTCACAATAGTTGCAGCTACCATTCTAATACACAGTCATTAGTTACGCAAATAATATCGGTCTACGGTTCTACGAAATCAAATGACATTTTATAGGCTCCGCCTTACAACAGATTACCATTTAACGTTGGCCCTCTAGTATGAATAATTCAGGATCGCGTGAAGGCGTACCGTTGAACGTCCAAATAAAACCTTTATATAAGCATTGTCATAATTCGTGACGTGCCCATTTTACATCGGTTAAAAACAATCATCAAAAAATTCGTTTTAGTAGTATAATAAGCGAACGAATTACGGGAATACTTGCTGCAGTATTTCTGTATTATAGCTTCTAAATGAATCCAATGCAGCGGAATACGTGGCCTATAACGGCAAACAATAAATAATTTATGCCTACTGAATTTTACTTTATGACCACAAGGCCAGGTATTCTTGATACTTGCCGCATCTTACTCGTACTTACGTAAGTGAACGATTTTGTACTGAATCGAAGGCAATAAATATTGTATTGGATAGTCTACATATTCATGTACGAATAAGTAGAACATTTGTAAAATTATGTCGACGACTAAACGCATACTACGAGTGCATCACGTTTCTTCGGTGTGGATTGTTGGAGAGGTTAGGAGTCAACCCAAAATTCGGATTTATTATGCCGGCCGAATACCTCTGACGCGGCAGCACCCGTAGCCAAAGCTACCTTATATCCATAAAAAAAACGATTTCACCCTAACATTATAAAGAAACATTGTAAGTTAAATAACAGCTTGTAAAAATACTAAACTAGCTTGGTCGTATTACTCAATTCAAGTTTAACACGTTTACTTTGACATCGAAATAACAACTGACCTTAAAGTAAGGCCACACGTGATAGACCAGTGCCTATGTATTGATTCAGTAATAGTCTACATACGTGTCAACCATAGGTATACATCTAACCAAACCTACCTATAATAAAACTGTAACTGATTTATGTCTATACATTGGAGGTATTTAAGAAAAAAAGTATAAGAGTTCTTTATAAGGTCATTAGAAGCCGAAATGAATATTCATAATTTTTGTCTATCTGTCTGTATGTTTGTACGCGCTACATGCAAAAACTACTCCTTAAAATTTGATCTAGTTTTCATAGTTGTACTATTGAAGGTGTAACTTAAAAAGTGGCGCATGTTTTATCTTAAAATCTGATATATTAACATTCGTAATAGATAACAAATCTTTGCAAACTTAAGAAATAAAGTTTCGGATTTACTAGTACATATTAAATAGATACTCTTCAAACAAATATGCCGATATTTATATTCCTAAGCCACACTTGAGATCTCTCTGGAGGTTTAGGCCTCTGAATACATATAACTCAAGTCTTTGTAGCGCCCACATATCGACATTGATCGCCGAGGCTTATCAGACTATCTTTATGTTATTTACTTTTATATTCAGCGCTGTTATCTTAAGCTTGCACTTTGAAATTGAGTGTTTCATGTTATTGTAATACTGAATTAGATTAGTGAAGTAACATAATACCTAATATCGTGTTATTCTATGAATGTTGACAATGCCATCAGGTGTTTATTGGTTTGCCGGTTTTTTATCCATGTTCTCTTTTTTACCGCGTATTACTTATATTAAACTTTTTAAACCCTTTTAAACCCGTGATCTTTTCTTAAACTTTTTGTTTGTCTAAAGAAATATGAGCCTTATTTCTATAAGTAGTTACCTCACTAGCATATCTACTCTATTTTATCACTCATTTTATAACTTTATCGTGTTTACGTAAAATACAAATCACAGGAAAATCCGTGTTGAAGTTCTTGAGATACTTACGTTTATACATAATATATAGACTAGAAATATTTAAATGTATCTAGTGATTAGGGTAGAATATGATAGATCTTTATCCGTAGATACTATAAATAGAACGCGCTTAACTATGGATATAGACACATAAATAAATCATTAAGGCAAGTCATTTTGGATATAGATCGGGGAATAGGCTAGCTATAGTACTCGCTGTTCGCTAGTACAATATACTTGTATGTATTGATTACTCGATTCTCCTATATTTTGTGCTTGATTGATGGGCCTATTAGCAGTAGGTAAATGGCGATAGTCTAGGTATAGATCAAGTAATATGTGTTGCTTAACCCCTTGCGCGCTTTTGGGTCAACGTATGACCCATGAAAAAGTAAGCGCTCAAATGTTTTTGGGTCATACGTTGACCCAACTACGCGTTGACCAAACGCTTTGTGGTTGGTAGTTGTTTTTGGCCAATCATATAAACCGACCAATCAGAAATAAATACAGTCACAGAGTATATAAAATTGGCTATCGTTTACGATTTTCGGACATGATTTTCTGTGGCTGATGCAACCACAAAAAAATAAAATTTGACACATATTCTCAGTGACGGATCGCGCGAAGTGACGTGTTTGTTGTCGTGTGCTATTTCGCCAAGAGTGTTATAAAAATGTAAGTATTCTTATAAGATTTATACATATAAGTGTAGATAATTTACTGTAGATTGTGTGTAAAGTGTTGTTCATTAGAAATAAACAAAATATGTAACCAAAACATCTCATTTGTGACGAACCATCGTTGTCGCAACTAAGATGGCGTCATGTTTTACGTCGATTATTACGTAAATACATTGATTTCTAATAAGAAACAATTGGTTTCTGATAATATAGTTAGTTTATTACCATACACAAAACAGATTTAGTGAATAGGTTCACATTTACATCTTTATTTATACCGTTTACCTCATTATACACATTTTTACTCAATACTGACGAGCAGCCATGTTCTTTTGTTTTTTTCGTATAATTTTGCTAGGGTTGGTAGGTGAGCAGTTTTAGTGACAAAAATATTTTCGGTGATATTATTGAAATTGTTTACTTCTATTTTTTTGATTGCGTACGTAATATCCTGCATTGTTGGAATGTGGTGGTATAGGGAATAGCGGATTTTTTTTTCGTGTAGTTGAGAATATTTTTCTTATAATATTTTGTACATAAATTTACTTGCTTTGTTTGAGTGGAAGTGAAGGGTGAAAGGGAGGAGGAAAAAAGGATGGGTCAGTCTGTTCGTTATTTTTTATTTGTATTTATTTTTATTTTAGGCGACAGGCCAGGCTCCGGTCGATCAGCACTATTCGATTGTACTATCGATTCTAACCCGGGTGTGACGGCGAGGCGAAACCTCGTCATGAGGCTCGCATCCGAGCTGCCGGCTATGGACTCAAGAGTGGAGAGGAGCCCACCGCGGTAAATATTGTCTTACTAACTGTACGCAAGGCTTTACACTTAATTTTGCATGAATTTTAGTACATTCGATCTATATAATTTTTGCAGAAGCTATGGACTACCGGTGCTGGTGACTCCAGGGGGGTCCATAAAGCCGAAGGGGGAACCGGCGCCCCTTTGCCAAACCCCTAGCAGCTCGGTGCGAATCGTGCAGGGGCGCCCAATTTTGTAAGTCCTTGAATTTTATATGACAGGTTATTTTCGTCCATGGTTTATGTAGATGGTTACTCAAATAGATTGTTTTTCTTTCAGCTAAAATCTTGAGGAGTTGGCTGAGCTGATGGACATGTTCGAAGAGGAAGCGGAGGAGGTTTTGGACCGTAATCCTCGGCATGTCCATCGCTGGCTGAACCCAGCGCAGCAGCTCCCCAGCTCGACGTCGGATTGGGAGATTGCCCCCTTGGAAACACCAGCGGGTATTAGCGTCATATCTGAAGTAGAACCTTCCAATTTTCTGTGTTCTGGGTTTTTGTATGTAAAAATGTTATTTGATGTTCTCTATTTTCTGTGTTCTGTGTTTGTATTGATAAATAAAAAATAAATAAAAAAATATATTTCCTCATTATTCTAAAGTATGTATGTGTCTGTAACCATAAACATTTTTATAATTTAGTTTTATAAATTAATTTAGTTGTCTGCAAGAAATCGCTGTCTAGCGATAAGACCGCCTTTTGTACTGTGTCTAATATAAGCTGATGTAAATATTAACTTGTGTGTGCAATAAAGAGTATTCTCTATCTTTCTATTTATCTTTATTATTTTTTTATTATAAATTTAATATTATACTTATGTGTGTTGTTTATTTCAAAAATGCTCCCCCGTAACACTACTTTAATTTTTACTACTTATACTTAGACTTATACTTCTACTTAGAATTTTCAAGCAAAATATAAATTTTGCTTGAAAATTCAAGTTGGAATCAAATCTGATCTGATCCAACTAGAATGGATCAAGTCAGATCAGATTTGATTCAGCTATTGCAATTGAAGCAAAATTTATATTTTCCTTGAAAATTCTAGTTGGAATCAAATCTGATCTGATTATTCAGATACATATTTACGAATATTTATGTATAATTGTAAATATTTATTTTATAAACAAAAGTACAAAATTACACTTTGGAATAAGATTCCAAAAACTTTCACCAAAAAGAGTACATACTTCTAACATTACTATTACGGATGAATGTTTCCGTTGGATGAATGACAGCCCTAGCGCGTTTTGTGAGTAACGGCCACTGGCCGGTCAGTATAGCGGTCAGTACGGTCCGGTCAGTTCGGCAGACGCGGCGGCCCCTCATTGCGAAAATAATTTTATTTTGAAGTAAATAAAAGTCGGTAAAGTGTAAAAATGATATGAATGAAGCTAGAGTGAATTGTGTTATCCTATAAAAGTATAGTGTAAGTGTATGTGTCTTGTGTTTTGAAGATATTACGCCGTAAAGTTCGTAAGTAGCAAAAAATTACCTAAACTTTCATGTTTCTGCGTATATTTTATAAAAACTACAAAATAAAACTCAAAAATACACGACTAATATCATAGTACATCTAATAACGAATCTATTGATATATAATTTATTGCAGATTTAATTATTTTTAAGCAACAATAACGGTTTACCTAAAACACAAAAATTCGTTGAAATTTTGTTGTTTTTAGGTAAACAC
The DNA here is from genome assembly GCA_905404295.2 of Ochlodes sylvanus. Classification (NCBI taxonomy): domain Eukaryota; kingdom Metazoa; phylum Arthropoda; class Insecta; order Lepidoptera; family Hesperiidae; genus Ochlodes; species Ochlodes sylvanus. The sequence goes on along the minus strand of FR990126.1, from coordinate 5,826,104 downwards.
TAACGACACTTAGAGGCACTTTTTTTTTTTCGCGCCCGTGCGCGCAAGAGGTTAATGACCTTTAAAATGATGCCTGTCAAGTGTATTGATGAATTTTTAGAGGGCCGTTCAAATGTTGGCCGTTTAGTTAGTTTGTTTTATCAACACATAAAACATGAATGTGTATCGTTACAGTTCTCAGACAAACGAGCAGACGAACCGATGAGTGGTCAACTCTGCCCATGTACATCTATTATTCCGTTGTTTTTCGTTTCATAAGTTTGCATAAAGCGTTTTATAAGAACAGTAAGATATGGACGTTAGTCGCAGTTCAAAAATACGTTGCCGTTGACAGACAATTATATTTTTGGTTTTAAGCGTCCATATTTCTGAAACAGAATTGCGGTAATTTCCAAAAACGAAAACATACGAGCGTAGCCGCGGGCTCGTATTTACATGAATTCTAAATCATACCAATGTTTTCTCCCGACCTATGAATACGAATGTAAGGGCAAAATGTATCAAGTAAATTTAAGCATACTTGTACCTGCTCGACATAATTTATGACCCGTTTCATATTTCGTAAATGCGTGCTTCCTGTAGTCCTGTACCAATAGGTATGTTGTTACCGGTGCCTTCATTTCCGTTGACAACTTTGCATTCCAGTATTCCCCAGGGAACTATGTGACAGAGACCCACGTAACAATAAAAAATGGCCGTCGTATTAATGCGGAAAGTAAACAATTTTATTTAAATCGGTTAAGCCAATGAAACGGGGTCAAATGCCATTTATAATTTTAACGAATGTTTATTTTGTACCAATGCTGCGTTCATTTACGCGGCGCTTAACAATTTAAGCTTCATGGATTGTAAGTTAATTAGTTGATTGTAAGCGCTCGCAGCCCAACGGCATGTCAGCCGTAAATATGACCGTGTAAAATAACTTTGTTCGCCGTCTGGTTGGTGACGTAGTTCATTTCTTCGAAGGTCACGTCAATCCATCACATTATCATCACCCCATGAACAGTTATTAAGCCATACTAATGACCTCAATAGCCGCATAAGAACGTTTGACATTAGCTTGCCATTCTGTAACCGTTCCGAACTGTGGCAGAACGAATGAGTCTGTATGCTTAAGGCTGAACTGAATTGTTATTTCCTAAAAAATCTAGGACGTGTCCATATGTTAAGGAAAACTGCCGAAGAGTTTTCCGTCGAGCAGTCCTTAGAATAGAAGATTTCCTTATTTCGATTTGTCGCTAATTTACGAGGAGAATTCTAGGTAGCCTGCTAATAGGTGAAGTTATAAGTTAATTAGTAGCGCAATGCTTTGTATTGATTGTGGTATTTCTGCCGACCTTGTCATTCGTGGCCTATTGCCGGTCGTCACGTTATCTTCGTTTCATTTGGCAACGTCAGATGTCACGCAGGCACGCACCACTCCCGGACATCTATATTAGGTACAGATTTACGAAAGAAAGTAAAGAAACTTTTGGTAATAACACAATAAAAACTTGTTTTCTAGCGACATTGAAACCAAAAACGAACACAACTGAACATAGATGTCTGCGAGTTTTGTACTTTAATAGTAACAGCTGGTAAATGTTTCGAAAAGCCTTTTAATAGGAAGTATCTACTGTTAACGCCAACCGGACAATTGACACGGCACAATGTCACGAATAATTTTCGAAATACTAAACCAGTACTAAAATGTTGCTTATGCAAACCTTTTTATATATTTCAGAGCTCATTCCCGAGCCCTTCTAATATTAGCAGAAAAAACCCTATCTTAAAACTTAAACACCGGCTATAATTATGTAGATTAGGCTGTAATAGTACGGAACCCAGGGACATCCAAAAGAAGGAAATTAACGCGTTGCTTACATTACTTGTTATGATTGGTCAGGAGGATGCATAACTATTGGGGAACGTTTGCTAGAAGAACAGGCATTGGTGCCTCCTGTGATTTTGCTCGTATACATAGGCGATGACCTTTTACCATCAAGTGACCTGCCTGACCCTTCGTCAGTCAACTATAAAAAGATTATGACATATTCCCCACTGTTTAATGACATCTGAACGTCAATGGTATACCTACATAATTTTTAAATACTTTATATAGCTTTCCTTTATTTAGTCATCAAGGTAACGATTCCCTACGCTGGCTTTAGAGTTCAGCTGTTGTGTTTGACAAAGGGCGGAACACATTTGCTTATTGTTTGCTCAGCAAAAAGCCGTTGCGAACGTAAACACCGTTATCCGCTCAACACATTATACTTACACCATGTGAACTGTGTCTATTAATTAGGCGAAACGAAATCGCCGCGTCGAATATTTATAGCATTCACTTGTATCAAAGTAATTAAATTGTGTTAGAATTTAATGAATTATATACTATATGGACACTCGCGTATTTTATCGCGTGGGTTTTTGAGTATATTTAGTAAACGCAATGAGGAAATACTGAATCAAGTGACACGAATATAATAAGGTAGGGAACTAGAGTAGCTCCGTGGTGTGTGTTTATTAGGGCTTGTGACAATCCTATGATCAGTCTAGCTACGCGTAAGTCAGCCTTCAACCAATTAGCCAAACAACCAACTAACCAACTTTGATTGCCAGATTTTTTCTGGGGCTGTATCAACTATTGACCATCACCAAACCAATCTGGAGTAGAGTACCTAGTTGAATTTTGGCTAAGAATGTTGAAGCAATATATTCACATTGGTTAATTTAGGGCATAGTTTACTTCGTCAATAAAATATGTTTTACACTTACACTCCTACCAGGATATATAATAACACTTTAATATATTCAGGTTTCCTTTTGAAGTTTTCATTCAACAAAGTTAGTGATATGACCTTTATGCACGTGTAGGTTTCAATCACGGCCTCAGGGAGACTCATTCAAATCTGGAAGTTATTACGGCCGATGAAGCGATATACCTTTTTGTATTCCAAATGTTGTAGCATGCATATGCATAGTAAGTAGGCTGATTTACCTAGAAAAATGTGTGGGCGAATCAGTAGGCGAGGGAAGTGGGCGGCTTATTGAGTTACATGTGGGTTTTTGCTAAAACTTCAGCTGAAACGGTGTATCTTTTATACGTACTGACAACACTGCCAGCATAAAATTGTGTACATATTTGTATCACAACGGATTACCACGTAATATCGTCTGGTAATATTAACTAACAAATGTTAGCAAAGAGCCACTACAAAAAACTTTAATTTCTTAACTTTTTTACGATTGTTAGGCAACTTCGATAAGTAAGTTACTTAATTCTGAGTTCACGGTTTATCGAAACTTATTTCCGTGCTGCAAGCCCTTAAATAGGTTCTATCCTTAGTTATATGTTCCTCATACTTTCCACGCCATAGTAAGCCGTTTTTACGCAACCATAATAACCTTTAAAATATTTGCATTATTTTTGCAATGAAACTTCATAAATGTAAGTTTTGTTCTTTCTTAGTGTTTTTCATAGTGTTTATGATTCCCATAAGAAAAACCAAACTACCATAAATAAATTGACCGTAACCGAAATTATAACAATGATATCATTTTGTCATTCACATCCTCGCACCTAAACAATTTTCACTTCAATAATTGAATAAGGAAGTAGGTACATGAAATTTTAACCAATTTTATGATATCAGTTCGTCAATATTGCATTAGTCATTAACAAGCGTACGTACAAGAAAAGCTAGTAACAGGAAGCATGTAATAAAAACATCCAATTCAGAGGCAAAAAGCAAGTAATTATATTACTGCAGTTCAAACTGGATAATGCAGTATTTTATAAAGTGTACCTACATTTCCGGTCAGAGCACTTGTACTTGAGACTATAGAATGGATACTGAATAGACATTCCATGCATATTTTAACGATACCAAATCCATGAATAACAATTAGGGGTTGGCAAGGCAAAGTGTAGGGCAATAGGCGTTTGCTGAAATGGTAGGAAGAAACAATGAATTGTTTCATTATGAAGTAAACTGGTTAGGTTAACTGGATATTCACTGACTGGTTAAGTGGTATACAAGCCGAAACATTATCAGCAAATTTTGTACAAGTTGTTTGTAATCTTGGCATGTAAAGGGAACGTTGATAGACTACATTTAGAAAAGTAAACCGCTTAATATCGCATAAAGACTAAATCGGTGTATATAATTGAATGATTAAAAGAAGTAACCTCAGTTACAACATATAGCCGAAACATATAGCCGGCCGGTGCAGCCAGTTAAACTTTTTAGAGGCGACCATCTCAGTCCTCAAGGGTAGCAACGTGTCTGTGACCGAACAAGACTAATACTAAAAATGACTAAGTGGACTATTATTATCAACAACTAACAGAACCACCTATCACTAACAGTCCCTGTCCCAGTCCTCATACTTACTAAAATACTAACCAACTTATGTTCTAACACCGTCACCTAACCGGACTAACTAGTCCCCAGTCGGTCAAAGTTGTCATGGGCGGCAGCGGAAAGGTGGTGCTGCATGCTCGTTTGCTACCATAATACCAAAAAACAAGTATTTTATCATTATCAGGCCCCCTACGAAGGCGAAGCTGCGGGAAAAAACTAGTAATCTATACTATAGAATGTATTATTGCCATTTCTAGTTATATCTAGTGTCTGCTTGACACAAACAGATCGCCTCGGCTGTCGCATCTCTGTTCTGTGTAATCCGAGTACCAACATGCTCTGTTTTAATACGTGCTGCTGGTACTTGCTTTATGCCTCCTTTTATAAACCATTAGGGTTATTTAGAAAAATATGATTTGTTCAATAAAATTACAATTTAGGGCGGCCATTGTTGTTTATATCAGTCGAATAGGCTACTGGAACGGTGATTAAGGTGTTCGTTATGTACATTATGTAAATGGCGTTATAATAATGTAGCTTATTTCAATATTAGTATATTATATTATATTATTAGTATATTAGTTAGGTCTCCATGGTAGCCCAAAAATATATTTAATTTAACCTTGAAGTTGAAGTTAAGTTATTATTCAAAACTTGAACATCAATCATAATATGCGTCGGGGAAGCGATGGATTGTTATTTGAAACGGAAACAAAGCGAATTGCTCCAAGAAATAGCAGACATTCGTACCGCACATATAATAAAATATGTGGTTTACAAGCAGTAATATAAACTGAAAAGGTCAAGGGATGTAAAGTGTCGTGTAAAACTGACTTTACACAGGGCTTCACTCAAACTTTGGAGAATGGGTGCAATAAAAGGGTTCTTAACCTATTTCCACCGCGTGCTGTTGGTTGTATAAAAGGATGACGTAGGATATACATTATGTGTACCATAAAAAGCTTTATTTGATACGTTATAATGTGCTTCATAAAATTTGTTGTTTAATTTTATCTGCCTGTGGCAAATCTAAAGTAGGGTAATGATTTCAGCGTGTATGTTTTAAAGTTTTTGCCCACGGCTGCACCAGCGTTAGAGTCGAAAAACGACAAAGTGTAAATTATCCCAAGGAACCTTATTTCCGGGATATAAACTATCCTATGTCCGTTTCAGAGTCTCAAAGTATTTTCATACCTAATGTTATCTAAATCGGTAACGCGAATTATTCGTGAATTAGCAGGCAGACAGAGATCCTATCTAAACCTACTACACAATTTATAGAATCTTTTGACAATTATCGAGTTGGGTATCGAGCGAAAGGGCTATATTAACATATTTAAAATATTTATATTACGTCGGGTTTTAGTTTTCAAACTCACAGGCCATAGTCCACCACACTGGCCGGGTGCGGTTTGGCAGACTTTACACACCTTTGAGAACATAATGGAGAACTTTCAGGTGTACAGATTTCCTTACGTTGTTTCCTTCACCGACGCAAAAAATTATAATTAAATCACATAATTTTTGAAAATTTGGATTGCGTGCAGGATTCGATCTCAGTACGCCCTGTCCGCCAGGCCAATGTCCAAACCATTTGGTTCACCTATACCACACTGCTTTTAGTCGTCAAGTGTAGAAAATACTAAAATATGTTTTACCTTAAAATGATGTCTATTTTATATTTTAGGACCAAGTTCGCTCACACGTTACACCTCTACGAGTATGTAATACTAGCCGCTAGAATCGAGTCACGATACAAAAGGTGTCGTATAGAATGTTTAAACGAGCTCTTCACTCAAGATAAACTGTAACTATTTTTGATTTTTTTCTTAGCTTTATACTGGGTGATTTTTATTTCACTTGACATACTCGAGGACATGAAAGAACATGGTCATAGGTAATGATTAAAAATATAAAGTCAAAATTCTAATCGATAAATATTTCAAAAATGGCAATCAAAATTATCTAAAAATACTCGGAATGTATGGACAACAGCTGTGCGGTACGGCTGTTGGCCTTTAGGCCTCTCCTTGGCTTCTTGTCCTCAACTTTGCCTGTCACTGTGTGTTTCTCCATATTTTTATACTCGTAATAATCATGATAATACGAAAAATTTGTAATGCACACAGGATTTCAACTACAGTTCTATGACATTTGATTTAATTAAAAATTGAATCCTTAAAAAAATCTATTTAGTTTCAACACTATTTAAAGCCAAAAAATATTCAAAATTTATGAATCAACCAGTTGTAAACATGATTATTTACAATTCGCTAACGAATTAGTGATCACAAACAAATAGTCAATTAACACGTCAGAATTGTCGGCATATCAACAGCATTTCAGCGTAGTGCGTTTATTAAACAAGTTGCATCGCGGAGCAGCTGAACAAATAACGTTATTTGTTCAGCGGTGATTTAAATATCAGGTACGTGTTTCGAGATGTGTGTTAGCATGCCTCGTTTCCGTTCGTTTACAATGTAGGTGTCTTCATGTTGAGAATGAATGCGCTTTGACTCAGTTACTGCACTCTGTATCATTATAAAAACGTTTATTAGTTTTACGCTGAGGTGAACTCACATTATTTTCCTTACAATGTATTCGTAATGGGTAGTAAAGCAACATTTTGTTATAATCCATTAATGTTAACTTAATCCAGTGAATGAATTTCGCAAACACCAAGGAAAGTTAAAATTTTTACCGCCCATTCTCCTCCAATGTTTTTAAATCTACTTAGCATAAGTGTATGGGCAAGAAAAGACGAAAACGAAATAAATAATCTCCTAAATCAGACGTCTGAAATATTCTGCATCTCACTTGTTTTACTATACTTATGAAATTGTATACATTTATGAAATGGTAAAAGAATTTTATATCTCACATTACAGTTTTACATTTCGCGATGAATTTCTCATCTTTTCGAGCTATCAGCATAATTCGTATTTGTTTGGTATAATAAGTACCTATAGGTATATCAAAAGACACAATCTCTTCGATAGATTAAAATAATAAATAATTAACTTGTTCATAAAGCTTGCCAGCTCCTTTCTAACGACTGAGTCAAGTAACAGAGAGCGCATTCGGTAGTGCCTGGATGACCGCTTGTAAAGGTTCAACTTGATTAACTACGAGCAATGGAATTGCAAAAGAAGTGTCCGTGGCCCGACCAGTTGAACCAGTCGGTTGAATTGGTTGGTTAATAAATATAAGTACAGAGATTATAGAAACCTTCCAATAAATAAAAGAAGTTACTTATTTAACTCTTGGTGGTTTAAACACACGAAAAACCACAGGAAACGGTAAGTTCCTATAAGTACTCACATAAGTTATAATAATTTAGTAAAGTTCAGTTAAGGATTAAGTGAAGTTAAGATAAGTAGTTAATAGGTATAAAAAACAATATAGTTGAACATTATTTGAGGTCGTACAGTTCAATGGCTAAAGCATAAATTAATGTTACATTTTATTGTAAAAATACATCGAATGCTTACATCTATTCGTAATATGTAATTTAGCCAAGATATAGCGATAACTTGCAAGATACCGATGAAGTTAGGAGACGAAACTGCAGAATGATCCTATCTGACTACAGATGCTTTTATTATGGAAATCATCCTATCCCAAACGTAGATAAGTGACGGTTAAATGGAAATTATATGTGTGTTTTCTTAAAAGCTTTTAGACGCTTTAAGCCGCGATAGGTATAAGCAATTTGCACGAAATTACGCTAACGAAATTTATGAACAGTACAAAAATTTTCAAATCGATGACGGTCAAATTAGGGAAGCCCTCATACGGGGATTGTCGCTGACGTAATAAGGTCGATTATTCTAGTGCGAGATGGGTGTCGCATAAGAATTCAGGAGCGGAAGCAGCGAGATAAGCACTTGATACAAACCGCGGGAAACATTCGAGACGGCAACACCGCGACTCGGTGTCTCTACGCTGGCAACATTGGTTAGTGTTGCGCCACACTAACCAAAACACCGCCGCCAGTCATATCAACGTCAGTTCCTAATTAGAATTCCAACAAACGCATTTACCTATCACCGACAACAAAACGAAAGGGTTAAGTAATTCTCATTCGACGGGTGGTTAACTTTAAAAGCACATGTAGCAACAGCGATGTTCCCGCGCGTATTTGCCGTAGATGTGCGGTTGCCTTTACTCCTATCCTAGTACGGCGTGTTTATTCTGCCGCGTATATCGACCGGTCCCGCGGGCGCGCGCCTCCCGGCCAGTCGCGACCGCCGCACAGCCCGCGCCGCGCGTCTCGCCGCACCGATGACAGCTGCCGATCGACACTGCCTGAAACACAACAAAACGTTACCAACATCTTACAACGGACTGTAATTCCATGACTGCTACATCTCTTTACGCCATAAACACGATAACATCGCGTGTGAACGGACCAAATAAAATATACTGTTGTGTCATGTGAGATTGTGCTGCTAATGCTGCGTTGCATTTCTACGGCGGCTGTCGAAACGGTGAGTTATTACGGCTTTGTTTATATTTGACTTAAATAATACAGCTTCGAAAGTTATTTGGTTTACTACGAAGGCTAAACCTCAGGCACAACCTTGAAAAATTACTCACTGTCAAAGTGTATGTTGTAAACATTTTGTTACTATGTTGATAACAGTTAATAAGAGCATATCCTGGAACGGGCCAAGTATCCTAAGTGACTAATAAATATTTGAGAACCACTAAAGTTGGTTAGAAACCACTAAAATAATCAAGTTAACATTTTTTAACATTTTAGGTATTTATTTCCGTGATAAATACTCAATTATTAAACGGTGATTCCTAATGAGATAGTCGTGACACTACGTCGTAGAGGTAGGTCTACGATGTAGTATACGTAGTCCATTGACTGTCTCTACGGGCCTACGGCGTAGCAGCGTAGACACAACAATTAGCGGGATAATTCCCGCGTATTTATCTGTTAAGGTCAGCTTGACAGCAAAGGCAGTAGTTAATCATGTTACGTAAAACTAATTCAACGTTATCAAATTAATTAATCTATCTAGTTGTAGTTCTACTAATAGTAGTACTAATAGTAGTAATGATGGTAATGTAATTAGTTTCCGCATTTTTTTATTTAGTTATCATTTCCATTTCTGTGAATATGTGGAAGTTTCTATTAGTATCTTTCTTTTTTCTTTCTTGGCTCGGTCCGGGTATTTCTTCAATAAAGTTCAACTCGTACTTGTACTTACTTACGTACTTCAAACTCGTACTTGCCGAACTTATTCTTTTACTTCTAATATATTGTTCCTTTCACTTCTCATCCTTTTTAATTTCAGTAAGTTAACTATATCTTTTTTGCAAAATCATTGACGTTTCCTTTCATAATACTTGTAGTACATCGGCTGTTGTACATCTACTCTTTTCCTTTCTTAATTTATTATATAATATCTATGTAGTTATGTTTCTTACCTAAGGTTGTCTGATCATATTGCTTATTGCAATAAAACCTGTTACTGTTTACGCTGTATTGTATTTTATTATACATGTACAGTTTTTAGCTCAATAGCTTTGCTACAAACGTCCTAAATGGTGATGATAAGAGGTCACTGCCATCCCTAGATGTACCTACATAACATCAAATGCATCGTTAACGGGTTGTCGGGCAACACGCAAAGTTAAATTAATCCAATAGTTAACCTCCACTTGGTGTTATTTGTCTGTGATGCAGCTCTACTGAATCTACATCTCAGATAAATTGTACAACAGTTTTAAAGAATCATAGAAAAATCAAAGAAAGTTGAAATAATAAACGAATTATTGTTTTTAAGTACAGCGATTAGTATTATTTCTTTTAATATTGATGATGTTAAATTTAAAGATAAAAATATTAATTTTATTTTCGAGACATTTGGCATGTATTCCAGTTGTGATAGATTAAACAAGATTAGCAGATTAATTTGATCTTTATTGATGGATTTTTTTACGGAACACACTTATAGTTCCACACTAGGATACCCTGTGTCGTAGGCGCACGACCAACACATAAGACAAAAATGAAAAACAGAAATTTAAACTCACAATTAAAATTTTCCGCCCCTCTGGGGATTGAACCCGCTCTTCGACCGGCGGTCCGGCGTAGTAACCAACGCCATACGTTATAAGGGGCTTGAATCAAGATCTCTTGAAGTATTTTACATCAAAGAAGCTTTCTGCAAAATATTTCATATAAAACGTACACTATTTCATACTTCTAAATGAGTATAGAGAATACCAAGAATGATTGGCTCAACCGCGATTCCATCTAGATTCATCTTGAGAGGTAATTTGGAATTTCTCGCGTGCTATTCACACCGTTTCGACGGACAAGCAAAACCTTCTCAGCAAAAATATAAGAGAACTTCGATCTTTACATTTTTTATGTTATAGCCATATTGTTATCATCAATCTTAGATCCATTTAGATCATGAGAATCAACATTACCTCTGTAGAAGCGCTGTCATTTATTCCGCAGATTTTTCTTTTGAATGATTGTACGAGTCCAAACAAATCGTAAAGTAAGTAGCTCGTAAATGAAAGTTATACACCATTTACATTTTTTATGGATTTTAGATAGCAAACAAGCACGCAGCACCACCTTACCGCTGTCGCTCATGATAACTGTGACCGAAACACAACCAGACTCAAATCGGGACTAGGGTGATTAGTCCAGTTTGCAGAGGGTGTTATTAAGAATGTACTCGTAGATGGTGAATTCGTTAGAAGGAATGAGGAGAAAGGCAGGTACTGTTAGCAATAGTTAGTCCTGTTAGTTGTTGTTAGTTGTAGTTCAGTTAGTGATAGTTACTAAGAGTTTCGTTTTAATTCGGTCACAGGTGTGTTGTATCCTTAAAGCCTTAGGATGTGTGATGGAAAGTGTGACCTGATCCACAACTTTTCAACTGGATATAGGCCATCCATATAGGCCGTCCATGTAGGCTCTAATACCTACAATACAATATTTATGTTCTACCGTTCCCAGGTGTCTTCTGCCTCATGACGGTAAATCAACTTATTACTACTTAAGCTTCCGATAACACTATAAACAATTCTGTTGAGATATTTTCCTTCGATTAAGCAAGTAGTAATTAACTCGTAATACGCGCAGAATTTCGTAATTTGTATCTTTTGTCTACTAAACGACAGCGCGCGGCTAAGATCCAATTTTTAATCGCGAATATCCTTCATGTGCGGAGAACGACATGCTTTGCTTTGTGATTCATTATTCGTGCCGCGATGCACAGGAATAACTTTCCCCTGTGAGTGTTTTCTGTTTATAATGTAGTATGCGTACAAGGAAATCTTTAAGTGAAGAGAAAATAAGCTTTTATAAAGTTGTAAAACCTATCTAATTAGTTAGGACTGTTGACTGACTTAGGTATTTGCAAGATTTAACTGCAGAGGCCCAGCCCTTTCTATTGGGAATTGCTACTTTGCTTCATTATTCCAATGTCCACAAAACGCTTGAGTTTGTATGAGAACTTTAAGAACGAGAAAATTGATTTTAAATTATACATAGATACAAGTAACAACATTATGGAATTCTATACCGTTACCTACGATTGGGTTGCGTCATAATTATGGTTACCTTTAAATCATTCGGTTCATCGACTATTTGGTTATGTTGAGTTATGCATAAACTTTAGCGATAATTGTAAAATTTATCGTTTAATAGTAAAGAACGGGAGCTATTTCTCTCCTAATTATTATCATCATTGTATCTTCCGCATTTACTTATCGTACCAATGCTAAACATAGGCCACTTAAAGTGTGCTTCAATAGTCCTTTGTTCGATGAACTCATCTTAATCCTTCGTTTTTTTAAATGGCAGCAGCTGTTTATTCACACTTTATTTTGGATGTACTAAAATATTACTTACCAATATTCAATTTGAATTTATATTGGAATCCATTGGCAGAGAAAACTCAATTTATAAATGTGAAAACTCTACATTTTTTTATAGATATATTAAAAAAACTCTTCGCAGGTTACTGACCACTCATAAAACAATGGTTGTCGTCTGAATGACGTACGATTTTGTGTTTTATGTGGTACTAAAATAATTCTACAGTTGAATATATGGTATCGACGTAGACATGCAATGACGTAAAAAGAGGTGCAGCGATGTAAAATAACGTAATAAAATTGAATTTCCTGCGCGTAAAGTTGATTTAAACAACAGGCGGTAATAATATTAAAATGATTAATTGGTTGCTTGATGAGTTACATACAATAGTTGGATATAATTGCCAGTTGATTCGATGAAAAAAATACAAAATAAATTTGTATTTTTTTGTTCATTCCAAAAGAGTTCTCAAGTTATGCACACATAATTTAAGACATCTTGAGGATTCCTACCATCCATGAGTCCGATCCAACTCTCTGGATAGAGTAGGTACTCTGATGAATAATGTACGAAACTAAGGCGCTTTGATTAACTTGATAATAATGTTAAATTATTATTCATAGTTATATTATAAAAGTATTACCTTATGGAGCAATGGTTGCCATGCCAGATTGCCGTTCGAAGGGTCTTGGGTTCGATTCCCATCGAGAGGGAAAGTTGAATGACGAGTTTCTATTCTCGGTATGGGTGTGTGTCTTGTCTTTGTGAGATGTTCCCACCACACCACTAATGTGCTATACCCACCACATCAAACTTCTTTCAAATTAAGTTATTAAATCGAAGCTGAACGTTAAAGTTCAGGAAAAACTGAAAACATACTTGGTTTATTTCCGTGTGAAATTGCTTTTAAATTATATTATTACACGTTTCGAAGGTATGAAATCGTTAAGGACATCAAACGTTTAGGAAAAACAAGACATTTTGTCATGCTATAAAAAGATAATAATTATGTGTTGTGAGATAATTGTCAATATAATAAGTGGTTTACAAATAACAACTACAAACACTGCCAACTCAAAACAACAAACCACGAATAACTATCCCAGAAATATAGATTAGTTAAAATGTTGTTATGTATATGATGTTGTATACATTTGGATAACTAATAGTTAGTACTAATAGTAATCCAAGCCAGTTTTTTCAGATGCAGGTACAACGCGAATCAAAATTCAGTACCTATGTACTTGTTGGATATTGTTGCAAAATATTTTCTATGTTTGAATTAATGTACCGCCGCTGTAAATAAGTCTTCCTATATCCATCTCCTTCCCCCAAGCGCACTAGCCTATATGGCAAATTACCGCTGTCTCGCGTTCAATACGTCGGACAGTGACAGTATTCGTCGTTCTCGTATGGCCGCCGCACGCGCAACTTGAATGCGACACGTTTTCAACCAAAAACCCTACTAACCGCTGTGTAATATATCTCAATTCAAGTGATCTGTGTATACACCGCCAAACTGTATGTGTGTAGTATATGTGCTCCTAAATCCCGCTAACCGCGGAAGATTATCCACGTGCCACGACGCCGCCCGCCATCGGAAGTTCAAGTAAGTGCGCTTGTTCCATTCCTTGTTTTGCAGCTGTGTCATCATCATTCAAACCATCCTAGAACAGCTGCAGATCCCTTCAATTACGGTTTATTTACAAGTGGTACATGGTTAATTCCGGGTATTTTCATTATAACGGCTCCATTGCTCGACCGGCTTGCTATCGAAGGAAAGACATCATATCCCACAATCCAGATTTGGTGTGGTAGATTTTACCAGCAATCAGTTGCCTCACCACTTCTCTTTGGTCACTTCGGGCCGTATATACATATTATAAAACATATTTATTTATCGAGCCATATATAATATACCGCATATATATTATACCGCATATAATTATATAAGTATACTTAATTATATTACAGATCTGGTCCTTCAAATTGTATCAATACATTTATTATAATACCGCAAACATTACGTTGCTAGTACTTGTTAGGAAATAGTTATCAAATCATACGTATTTATTCCGCATTGATATCTATTTCATTTATTTAAACCGCATAACTGGTACCTGGCATACGTAAATATAACTCGCAATACATTTTTAAATTGAGTATTTCGCCGTATTTGGTTAATTGTTTGTTTTTGAAGGTGTTTTAACATCGACGCCCGCGTTATTGATATCTACCCTCTTATATTGCAGAATTGTATCTCACGCGCTCATCGCATGCGTGTACCGTAGGGTTGGTGCTGTCGCATACCGCTACTATAATATTACATCGTTAGTGCTCAGTTAGTTCATTAGTTATTATTTGGTCATACTTTCGCACCCGCATTTCGCACCCGCATTTCGCACCCGCATTTCGCACCGCTACTTCATTTATTTATTTACCGCATAACTAGCACTTAACGTATGTAATTCATTTAATTAATTTATAATCGCTTATAGTTAGTAAACGCAAGTTAACTTTAATTATTACTTCAATTTATTCAAATTCATATTTTTCATTATGGAAAAGAAATCTAGTAAAAGTACCGCTTGTAGCAACCCTGAGTTGCGTCTGATTGAAGCTAAACGCGACGCGTTCTTTTCACGTTTGCAGACAATTTATGATTTATCTCAACATGCTCTCACGGACGAAGCACAACTTGATATTTTTCTGAATAATGTCACAAATCTAGATAACTTACGCAGTGAATTTGAGCACATTTTGGATGAATATAATAGGCAAAATTTAAGAATTAATCCTGATTATATAATTAACTATCAAACTTGGATAGCCTTTGATGAAATATATTGCAGTATCAAACGTGTTCATGAGCAATGTATTGCATCAAGTCGATCTCGCCATGAAACAAAGCCTCATATTTCAAGGTCAACCCCTAAATTACCTCCTATTGAATTGATGTCATTCGATGGAGACATTCGTAACTGGCCAATGTTCTACCAGCAGTTTAAAAGCGTAGTCCACGATAATCCTACTTTAACGGATGGTGAAAGGATTATCTATCTCGTTGGCAAATTAACTGAAAAGGCTAAATGCATTTGTGCTGGGTTGCCACCTACAGCTGAGAATTATCTAGTTATTTGGTCCGATTTAATACGTAGATATGACGACCCGCGCGCCCTGGCGTCCACATATCTTAACCAATTATTAGAATTCAAACCACTCAGTAGTGGTACCGCAATTGGCTTCGACAATTTTATAAATATTTTTAACGCATCAGTTGAAGCGCTCAAACAGTTAAAGTTGGATGATTTGACTGATTTTATTTTCTTTCATATTGCACAACAAAAATTGGATTCGGACACAGTTCAATTATTTGAAATTACGCATCGTGAAAATAAAATTCCATCTTATAAAACTTTTGTTAATTTTGTGTTAGAACAAAACAAGGTTTTATTGCATTCTAAGCAGAACACGGTTCACAATTCGGTTTCGAACAAACCGCGCAATAAGAATATTCCCGTTCCAAAAATGACAAAATCTTTTGTTAATACAGATGGTCCAAGTCATAACAATTGTGCATTATGTAAGGGCGCAGACCATGATCATTTATACAAGTGCTCCCGCTTCATTAACAATATGTCTCCTTTCGACAGATTTAATTTCATTAAAAGTAATAATTTTTGTCATAACTGTTTGAGTTCTAAACATACAACATTTAATTGTTCATCGCAACGCAACTGCACCTACTGTGCAGCCAGACATCATTCGTTACTTCATTTCAACCCTCCGCATAATACTCATAAACATTATAATCAACCAAACGCATCCGCAATGAATTCCGCTCCCGCTCGCAAACCGCAACGCTTCGCACGTACCCCTTTGCCACATGGTAATGCAATGCATTCCGACTCCGCGCATACTAATTCGAACCTTATGTCGTCTTCGAATAAGGTTTCGTCTTCTTCGCAAAATGTTGTTACAGGTAACAACAACACATCTGTGTGTAATATTTCTTGCGATAATATAGATCGCACCTCAAAGACGACACTGTTAGGTACCGCAAAAATAAAGATTTTAGATAAATTTAACCGGCCGCATTATGTAAGGTGTTTAATTGATCCCGGTTCGCAAAGTGATTATATTTCATTTGAGTGTTGCAAGCGCCTATCGCTTCCAATTTCTACGCAAAATCGCTTTGTAGAAGTTCAAGGTATTGGTGGAATATCGCAGGTAGTACACGGTTGTACAGAGGTTATGTTTACATCGCGCTTTAATGATGGGAAACAATACTTTATTCAACCCGCAATAATTGATAAAATAACCGGTTGTTTACCGGACGCTCATGTTAATGTAGATTCTTTGCCTTTCATAAAAAATATACCGCTCGCAGATGATTCATTTCATGAACCCGGTCCGATAGAAATGCTTCTCGGAGTAAATATATATTGTCAAATATTACTTTGTAACAAAATCGTTAGTGAGGTTTACGATGGTCCGGTGGCATTAGAAACATCACTAGGTTACATCGTCATGGGTGACGTGCCCGTCGTGCCCTCGTCGGTCACTTCTCGTGCTTTCTGTGCCTTTACTCACGAGCAGTTGAATCAGACTTTAGAGAAGTTCTGGCAACTAGAGGAGGTGCCTTCTAAAAAGTTCATTAGTTCAGAAGACCAAGCTTGTGAAGAAATTTATGTTTCTACTACCACGCGTAATATTAACGGACGATATTCTGTTGACTTACCCTTTAACGATAGTCCTGAAAAATTGGGTAATTCTTATATAACCGCACTAAGAAGATTTTACCTTCTCGAACGCAGATTTTTGAAATCCCCTGCTTTACGTGAATTATATAACGAAGTTATTAGTAGTTATATTGATAAAGGCATTCTGTCCCGCGTTCCGCCTGATGACTGCATCAGTCTAGGTTTTTATTTACCGCATCATCCCGTTTTACGGCAAGATAAATCTACCACCAAGTTGCGTATCGTCTTGGATGGCAGCGCAAAAACGGATTCTGGTATCTCATTGAATGATATTCTTCACACAGGTTGTAATTTACAAAATGATATTTTTCACATTCTATTAAATGTTCGCATATTTAAAATTGCATTTTTCGCAGATGTAAAACAAATGTACTTATGTATCGAAGTACATCCACCGCACCGCAAATTCCAACGCATTTTATTTCGTTTTGATAATAACGAGCCGCTAGAAACATATGAGTACAATCGGGTTTGTTTCGGTCTTCGTTCCTCTCCGTTTCTTGCACTACGCACTCTGCGTCGCTTGGCAAGTGATGAGAGAGAAAATTATCCCCTCGCAGCGGAAATAGTAGAGAGAGACGTGTACATGGACGATCTGGCTTCTTCGTCTTCTTCCCTAGAGGAGTCGATCGATGCCGCCGATCAACTTATACAGTTACTTAAGGCTGGAGGCTTCGATTTAGTTAAATGGACGAGTAATTCTCCCGAATTAATCGCACATATACCTGTTTCTCATCGACTTCCTACTGAATCTATTTCCTTTAATGAAGAAAATAGTTTTAAAATATTAGGTCTCCGCTGGTTACCTGGTTGTGATCATTTTTCGTTTTCTATTTCGCCACCGCAACCTACGGGCACCAAACGCGCTATCCTCTCTACGACCGCACGTTTATATGACGTGTTAGGTTTGGTGGGTCCTGTTATTTTATTTTCTAAATTATTAATTAAAGCCCTCTGGTTATTGAAACTGGATTGGGATGAAACGCCACCGCAAGATATTTTAAATCTATGGCATCAATTTGTGCACGAGTTACCGCTTATTTCTTTGCTTAAATTCCCGCGCCACCTTGGTATTGAGAAAAACTCCAACGTTTCACTTCTAGCATTTGCAGATGCTAGTGAAAAGGCCTATGGGTGTGTTATCTATTGCCACGTAACTAATGGTAACAACAAACCTATCGTTACACTAGTTTGCTCGAAATCTCGAGTATCGAGCGTGAAAACAGTGACCCTGCCGAGACTCGAGCTATGTGCCTTGCTGTTGTCATGTAATCTGTTACGCGTTGTTTATGATACGTTATCAAAAAGATGTGCCATTCAAAACGTTTACATTTTTTCAGACTCAGAGGTCGCATTATGTTGGGTTCATTCTTCCCCACATAAATTTAATACTTTTGTGGCAAACAGAATATCGCAATGTCAATCGCATTTTTCACCGAAAGATTTTTATCATGTTCCCGGTGTACAAAATCCCGCGGACTGTTTGTCCCGTGGTCTACTTCCATCCCGCTTAATAAACCATGACCTTTGGTTTCATGGTCCCGCTTGGGCCTCATTACCCGTTGATGAGTGGCCTATCAATGTATTTGTCGCTGACTCACCGCAACTTCCTGAACAAAAAACTACTTCTCACGTTTCATGTACCGCACCACAGGAAGATGTATTCGTTAATTTAGGTTTAAAATTTTCCTCTTGGAATAAATTCCTTAGAGCTACAGTTTTTGTGCTCCGATTTATTAAAAAGCTCCCGCGCAATAATATAATTACCGCAGAAGATTTAAATGTAGCTGAAATGTATATTGTTCGTAGTATACAACACACTTCATTTAATGAAGATATTTCTAATATTAGAAAGAACAAGTCTTGTTCAACCGCATTACGCAAACTGTCACCATTTATTGATGACTAGCGACCCGCCCTCGCTTCGCTTCGGGAAACTTATTATCAAGTGCTTAAATATAAAGTTTCATGGTTCTTTAAGTGATGGCGCTAGGCGTTCTTATTCTTTAAGTTAGGAAGGTTCACCCCTAGATGGCGCTGTGCTTAAAACCCGAAGAAATCCCACACAAACTTTCAACCTTTATTTCAACCTCTTCATCCCTTTTTGTCGCAATAAAAGGTAGCCTATGTCCTTTCTCAGGGTCTAAAGATTGTCTGTGTCAAATTTCATCAAAATCGGTTGAGAGGTTTAAGCGGGAAAGCGACACAGACAGACAGACAGACAGACAGACAGACAGACAGACAGACAGAGTTACTTTCGCATTTATAATATTAGTAGGGATAAAAACATATTAAGAGTAGGTGGTCGCTTACGCTATTCTTCTTTGGATTATTCACATAAACACCCCGCATTGCTTCCTAAAAAAGGGCATATAATTAATTTGATTATTGATGCTTATCATCGCCAATATTGTCACGCTGGTCCGCATTTATTACTTTCCATTTTGAGACAACGGTTTTGGATTCTTTCCGCACGCAATATAGTCCGGCAACGCATACATAAGTGTATAGCTTGCTTCAAATTAAATCCTAAACCGGTTTTTCCTCCCATGGCTGATATACCCAAGTGTCGATTAGAAGAAAGTAAGGCTTTTTTACATACAGGGATCGATTATGCCGGCCCGTTCTATATTACTATGTGCAGAAAACGCGGCGCCCGCTACCAAAAGGCATATTTGTGTATTTTTGTATGTCTGGTGACGAAAGCTGTTCATTTGGAACTAGCTTCCGATTTAAGTTCCGCAACCTTTTTAGATGCGTTCAAAAGATTTTTATCTAGGCGTGGCCCATGTAAATTTTTATATAGTGATAATGGGACTAATTTTGTAGCCTCAAAGGCATACCTTGGTGAGTTATATGATTTTTTGCGCACTGAGGATTATTATAAATTATTTAATACTGAGCTCAATAACAATCGTATAATTTGGCGTATGAATCCTCCTAGAGCTGCGCATTTTGGAGGACTGTGGGAAGCAAATATTAAAAGCGTTAAATCTTTGCTTTTCCGCGTGATTGGGAAGCAACACTTGTCATATGAGGAACTTCTTACAGTACTCAATCAAATAGAGGCAGTTCTTAACAGCCGCCCGCTTTACGTTTTGAGCTCTGATCCCTCAGAGCCAACCGCTCTTACCCCTTCTCATTTTCTTTGCACCGCACCGTTAGAATGCCTTCCTGCAAGTGACCTCACTAAGGAACGGCCAAGTTTACTCTCCCGCTTTTCTTTATTAGATTCTATAGTACAATCGTTTTGGAAACGCTTCAAGGTAGAGTATCTCCACAACTTACAAATGCGTGAGAAATGGAATACCTCTTCTAATCCTATCACTGTAGGAACTATTGTTCTATTAAATGTCGACAACGCACCGCCCCTACAGTGGCCGCTAGGAATCGTTACTAAAGTTTTTCCCGGCAAGGACGGTATTATACGAGTTGCTGAGGTTAAAACTAAGAATGGAGTGTATGAGCGACCAGTTGTGCGGCTTTGCCCGCTACCCATAGAATAATTTTATACTTTATATTTTAATTTATAGTCTAAGTCCGCATCTATATATTTCTTTATTTATACCGCTATTTATATATGTATTTTCCCGCATTATATTCGCTAGTAATTTTATTTATTTTGAAGGAATAGGGTTCCTTCAAGGCCGGGGGAGTGTTGGATATTGTTGCAAAATATTTTCTATGTTTGAATTAATGTACCGCCGCTGTAAATAAGTCTTCCTATATCCATCTCCTTCCCCCAAGCGCACTAGCCTATATGGCAAATTACCGCTGTCTCGCGTTCAATACGTCGGACAGTGACAGTATTCGTCGTTCTCGTATGGCCGCCGCACGCGCAACTTGAATGCGACACGTTTTCAACCAAAAACCCTACTAACCGCTGTGTAATATATCTCAATTCAAGTGATCTGTGTATACACCGCCAAACTGTATGTGTGTAGTATATGTGCTCCTAAATCCCGCTAACCGCGGAAGATTATCCACGTGCCACGACGCCGCCCGCCATCGGAAGTTCAAGTAAGTGCGCTTGTTCCATTCCTTGTTTTGCAGCTGTGTCATCATCATTCAAACCATCCTAGAACAGCTGCAGATCCCTTCAATTACGGTTTATTTACAAGTGGTACATGGTTAATTCCGGGTATTTTCATTATAACGGCTCCATTGCTCGACCGGCTTGCTATCGAAGGAAAGACATCATATCCCACAATCCAGATTTGGTGTGGTAGATTTTACCAGCAATCAGTTGCCTCACCAGTACTTCGCATTAGTGAGCGCAGTACCATAACCAAAGCATGTTCCACCACAAAATCTGTAAATATTTTAAATACACGACAATTCTTTACTTACGTAAGATTGATGAATTTGCCTTCCAAAATAACACAGAAACTTTGCTATAAATTCTTGAGATAAACCTTGACAGCGGTTCTGTCCACGGCGGCTTCAGCCTTGACTTAGTAGCTAACTGAATTAATCATGCGAACACGGGTTAGCCCCTCGTATAATTAATACCATCTTAAGAATACCTAAACTGATACAACCAGAAGATATCCACGCGGCTCCAGTGTGGATAAGTAGTTGTTAGAGGTTATTAGTAACAGAGTTGATAGGGCACTGAATTCTATTTTATACTAGGAACTAATAATGTTATTGAGGTGTTAGATAAATATTTTATGTTTGGGTTGCAGTGTGTGTGTGTGTGCGTGTGTGTTTGTGCGCGCGTTAGTATCTTTATGTATGTTTTCAGTTTTCTATCAATTTCACTTAATCCTATGTTATGTATGAACACATAACGTAGTCTTAATATAAATGGAAAAAACATTGATTTTTAATGACGTATTTGTAAAATAAAGTAAAAACAACAATATTGTTTTTTTATACAACAAAATTGTAACATTTAGAGGATACTGACTTTGCAAGAAAAGTAAAGTGATCCCATAAGCTCTTTGTAAATATCTACGAAGCCCTTTTGAATCAACGGAGTTATTTGAAATAAGTTCTAAGACAGCCATGATTGAGAAGCTTCAAATATTCTCAGTATATTGCGTAATAAAATATTTCACAAAGTTTTTTGTTTGGAAAACTGGGCACGATTCTGTGGGTACGAATATGAGTTGAGAAATTATTTCCGTTCTTATACCTCGACCTCACGACGCCTCAGGATAGATTATATTTACGTTTACAAAATAGCTGTTCCCTAAACAATAAATATATTTTTTTCTGTTTTTAACTTTATTAGATACTAGTTGAGTACATGAAATCGTTCGCGTGGACGGCAGATAATATAATTTGTTTGTTAATAATATTCTTTAAAGTTGTAATAACTTTGGATAGATGTGATCGATTATAATAAAGACTTTAGGTTGCTTCTGCTGTTGTTTTCGTTTGTAAACACAGAGACAAAAAAACACATAGAAGTCCTAAAATTTAAATATGTAATTACTTATTCTCAGTCGTCCATACTACTTTTTTGCAATTAAACAAAATGTAACTCTTTTTTTATTAAATGTATAGATTTTTTCATAAAAATGAATAAGAAACCTTCCCAAGTGTAGCTTAAAACGTTACTGAAAACTTGCTGATTTCTACCATATATGGCGGCAACAGATATTTAAAAAAAATACTATCAAGTCCAAGCACCTGCAGTGAATTTTACTGCGGGGTTATGACTCTGTTAGTGTATCAAAATCTGAGGTACCGTTACTGGAGGCCTAGATACCGGTATTCGACCTCGTTACAGTTTTATTATCAGTATGGACGGATTCTTTTGCAAGGACAGTATAGAGTAGGTAGTATGCAATCACCTTTGCACTGCGCCAGTTTTTGAAGTTTTCCTTTGGAAGCTCGGAAAAGGTTATTGGATTATGGAATTAAGTGCAAAAGCTCAACTTTACACTAACCTTCTAAGATGAGAAAGATTTAAGTGTTTTAAAATATTACTTTTCTTTAAGCTCAGAACGCTAGTAATGTAACATTTTCTATTAATGTGAAAATAATGTTAATATTCAGAATTCAGAAAGCAGCGATAGCCGTGTGGTTGAACGTTGGACTGTCGAACCGGAGGGTCCGGGTTCGAACCCCGTACGCACCACTAATTTTCAAAAATTATGTGCGTATTAAAATTTAATTATCACTTGCTTCGGTGACGGAAAACATTGTGAGGAAACCTGCACACCTGAGAGTTCTCCATAATGTTCTCAAAGGTGTGTGAAGTCCACCAATCCGCACTTGGCCGGCGTGGTGGACTATGGCCTATACCCCTCACATTGTGAGAGGAGACCCATGCCCAGCAGTGGGACAGTTATGGGTTATGATGATGATGATGATGATTCAGAATTCATTGTAATGGAAGGGTTAACTTTTAAATTGAGGGCCACCAGAATAAACATGTTACAATATACATTTTCGGGTTACTTATTAAGTATTACGTAAGCGGTGGTACACTTTCCGCATTTGCATAAAATATGAAGTTATTTGTAATTAGCCGAAATATGAATATTTAGAATGCTGACCTATAAAAATGAATAGTGTAGCTGTATTTGATAATTGTTATTTCAGTTCATAGGTCGAGGGTTATAAATTATGAGCTGTCGTCGCCGCAGATTGATGTATATCGACTGAAGAAATAGGTTCACTAAAGAAAGGCAGGTATTAGGCTTCGAACACATTGAATATGAAATTCTTAACCCGGTCATTATTTTATTTCAGGCATATTTTAAAATTTTAATTATTTTGTTATCGAATTGAAGTTTTAGAATTGAAGACTTAGGTAGGTATAATATCTTAATATTAAGTATTAAACATTTCTTGACCATTGAGGGCACATAAAACCGTCAGGCTCGATTGTTATCGTTAGGTAACAGTTGTTAAACCATGTTCAGGCGGCAAAAAAATTGGAAGTTCCATACCAATCCACACTGCAGCCTGCAGCATCGTGTTGGAGATGATTCTCTTCACATCACCACATCACCCGTACTCAATAGAGAGCCATTAATGAGTTGAAGCCATGCCAAACTATAATATCTTATTGGTTTATTTAGGTAGTAATAGTGTGATCATTAGCATTGCTGAACATTAGCTTGCTAACATTTTTGGTGATCATTTACTACGTTTGCTTTTCCCTAGTTCAGTCGTGACTAAAACAGTTATATTTCATTCCATCCAAATTAAAATTAAATAATAATAACTGAATAACTTAAGCGGTAGTTTATATTCAACCTGGCGTACGTGATGTAAATTACAGGAGCATTAATGACTTCAAGGGATGCTCGTGATGTTGGTGTCTTCATGCTTTCTGAGAGTCATTACGCCATTTATAAAAACAGTGAGTGTTTATTGAATTTAGCATAGAATGAAGTTTTATCTGTCACTAGTATAGTAATACCGATTAACTAAGTAGGAAGGTGATTGTTTTTATTATTTTTTATACTTCAGTGCTCCAGAGAATATTTATATTATAGTAAAGAAAATATTTTAGTTTGAAATTTGAATCCGTGGAATTCGTGCGCGTTTCGAGCCTCTGTTAAAACCTCAGAAAACGGAGACGTTTTGTGGATAAAACAGTTGCCGTGTCGGTAAAAACGGTAAGGGAATAGAACGCAATAGAAAATAATTTGTTATTTTGTTCCAAGTAAAATAAACAAGATATATTTATTTATTCCTAATAAATATCTAGTCCTTTCTTTCAATCTCAGTCTTTTCTTTGTTTACACAGCAACATAATTATTATTATATTGGTCCTAGATCCCAGGGTCACCAGATGTCACGTATATTCTGAAGGACGAAATGTAGACGATTGAGTGAAAAAATATAAAATCCATTAGATTAGGTTTTGCGGCGTATTTAAGAATAATATAATCTGTTTCATTTCTTAAAGGCTTTGTATTGAAAATGGCGGTACAAGGACGCTGCAAATCTCATTGGCATAGGATTTCTTTTCCTGAAATTAAAAGTGAAAGACACAAATAAATCCAAATGTTCATGAGGAAAATAAGACAGGAGAGCAAAAGTTGGCGCAAAAAGTTTATATTAAAAATTAGGGATTAAGGATGATCTAAACTTGTGTTTAACTTAGAGGTTTCGGTGTAATATACATAATTTTATTTGTTTTGTATTAATACGAGTAACATACTTATTAAGTGATTGTCACAAACTAATATTAAATATTAATGTAGTTACTGCCGTTCATACATATGAATGCCTGACGTGTTGCCGACAAAGAAGTTACAGACATCGATCAATTAGATTTGAATTATATTTATATGAGTAGAATAACTTAAAGAAGGCCGTGTGTATTTTTACCTATCCATAAAGTCGCGGCTCGAAAAGTAGTTGTGTGAATATTAATCGGAAATGGTCACGCCACGCTCTACGCATGCTATCGTGACGCGTTATACATTATATAAATGCTGTGGAAACTAATATCCTACTTGGATACGCTTGAATAATACGTGTAACTATGACCTTTCAGTTCTAGTTTTAGTCGGCCCTCTTCTGTCCATATTCGACAAATTTAGTTTGGTAGCTACAATAATGTTCATGAATTCCAT
This sequence comes from Ochlodes sylvanus, assembly GCA_905404295.2. Classification (NCBI taxonomy): domain Eukaryota; kingdom Metazoa; phylum Arthropoda; class Insecta; order Lepidoptera; family Hesperiidae; genus Ochlodes; species Ochlodes sylvanus. The sequence goes on along the minus strand of FR990126.1, from coordinate 5,800,591 downwards.
GATAATTACAGTTTAGAATGTCAAAGTAACTTACTGTGTACCTACATTCTTAGTTCTACTTCATATGACGACCCCGCAGCCTAGTTGGTACTGATCGTGCCTATGAAGTTCGATTCCCGGCTGGGGAAAATATTTACGTAACAGATATATGTTTGGGTTCGGGTCATGGGTGTTAGTGATGTGTTTTTGTGTTGTCCATGCCGCCCGCGACACAGGGAATCAGTGCGGCGGAAAGAATGTGTTAGTGTTAAATTATTTATTTATACCACCAGAAGGCCCCCGAGATGACTTAACGACTGCTATCTAACGATAACAACAGAGACCAACGGCTTTACGTGCCCGCTGAAGCACGGAAACGATTCGATCGATTCAAGTCGTCGAGTCGATTACTTAGGATCACCGTAAGTCACCGGGTTATGAGCGCTCGCGCTTACTTTTGATTAAATTAAAGTTGGTTGTAGTTTATTTTGTTCACAAGAGGCCAAATGAAATTGTAAATTATCAAAATCATGTTGCATTTGATATTGAAGAACTAGCACTATCAATATGATATAAATTTAATTAATTGATTATGATAAATTTTTAAAATTAGATGACTCACACATCTTTATTATTTTTTCGAATCAAGTTATGTTACGGTTGTAACACTGGATCATTGATGATCCTTACTCGGGCAAGTCAAAGGTTTTACCATTTATTCATATTTTACAAATTGAAGTCGAAAAAGCTATCTATACGTCACGTAGATATAAAACACGGCTCCAGGTCAACTTTTCAAAGAGAATGTGTTATCTCGGCGGCCCCGAGTAATGCTTTCGGAATTTCTTCTATAAGATTCCTAACTTTATAATCTCAATCTCAACTTTCCAACGCAAAAGAAAACGAAAATTTGTCAAGAAAACTAGAATCTATTCATTTTTAATATGCGGCGTTGTTAAACCTTAATTTTCTTCTACAAAAATGTTTTTCAGTTGGAATTTCTTTTGAATGCCAAAAGTTTTTTTCAAACTATTATCATTTCAAGTAGACTGCAATTTACTCATTCTGTATAATATGAAGAAAAAATCATAGCTACGTGTACTTTTTGCTTCTTATTAAAGAATGTTTTATTCACTATTTTAAACGTCTCTGATAAAAATGAGCAAAGTAAAACTGATGGTATTTTAGATGCGCTGTTTACGTAGTGCAAAAGAAGGAACTATGTAATTATCGAGGAGTCCACTGCATCAAATATTCTGCCCTTGCGCTATGAGATTACTTTTACTGTATATCGATGAGAAATGTTATGAACACTATGGTTTTAATTCATAATAGAATTAGTTTTATAAACTCTTTAAACTTGAAGTAAAGCCTGTAGAGGCAATATGAGGTGAAAATGCTCCTCTGTGGAGTGAAATAGCGCAATAAAGAATTAATGTTTCCACTTTTAATATTTTCTGGTCATAATGTACAGTAATAAACTTAACTATTGTGCGGAAAACACTTTGAGAGTAGGTATAATTACTGCTCGCTCTTATAAGCGATGATTATAATTACATGAAACGTTTGCAGCGAATTTAAGCGTTAAAGTCATTGACATGTCAATTAGCGAACAAATTATTTGATAAAATATGTATATACAGTATAACAATAGCTGACTTACACAATATGGGATTATTAAAATTTCCATTTTTATCAATCAAGTACTTAATTGACTGAAACAGCGACATGAAATTATTTGTATGATTGTTGTATATTTTAAGAAGTATAAAAATTATATCATTATAAATATTAACAATGTTAATTTCAGTCTTCCGTGTAGCAAACGGAATAAATTTCTCTCGAAATTCGTTTTTAGGGTTCTGTATCCAGAGTGCCAACATAAACACAACTATAATCAAACATTCAAAAATACTAGGTATTTCTTAAAAAAAAAATCAAGTTTTTAATGTTAATAGCCGGCTAACAAGCTGAGGAGACATCAGTTACTCCAACGGCACCACTGATGCGTTTGCGGCCAAAAATAGGAAGTGGAAATAAAGACAATTTACTTAAAATTGACCATCCCTCTTACTACCTACCATCATGACTCTCATGGTGCTAAGTATTTCAATCGCACTGAACAGGGATGATAATGGAGTTATCAATCAGCACTATGTTAAGCTTTGAGAAGTTTCACGAAATCCAGATCTCACCAGAAACCTTTTTCTGTGAGTTAGGCTTTTCACTTTATCGACTTAAAACCTCTTAAAGTAGAGCAAGGTGAACATTTTGTTACGGGGGTTGAATACATAATACAGGAACGCGGAATAGCCTCGATGTTCGCGAAATAGATAGAATCCTTTGTTAGAAGAATAGAGGAAGGAGTGTCTGTGCTGCTGTAGTTTAATGTTTAAGAAGATTCCGGGATGCTCGAAATGAGTTTTGGTAGATGACAAACTTTGCAAATGTATTTGTCTCGCAAATAGTTTTGGCATTTGTATCTTCAGAACTTAAATTTAACGTTGCGCAAACTTTATATTATGACACGATTTTTGGGTCGCGAAGTTTGATTATATTACCGGACATGTCAATAATTTATGTACCTAAGAGATTATGTTTCTCGAGTCTCGGGTGTTTGTGACGTCTTAATTGTGTTGTCCATACTACCCGCGACACGGTGGTACCTCGTGCAGGATTGTATGTAAACGTTTATTTCTTGATCAATTTGAGCACTCATTAGGTACTGAATGGACAGACAAATTATTATGGCAGTTGCAAAAAGGTAAATTATGTTTACGATTCCCAGGGAATGCAGCGCATGTTATCTCGTGCTGCTTCGGACTGATAATGCCGTAAAGGTTGCCAATATCTGCAACTGCAACTTCAACTGTATCAGAAAGGTGTCCCCGCAGGTGTCAACACTATTAGTTTTTTGGCAAGGGCAGCGTTTTGCTCTTCTCCCGGTTCATAAATACCTACTCCACAAGTAGTGTAATGAATATTAATATCTATGCATCACGAAATACCAGTACTCTCACACAGGGAAAACGCTAACAATATTCGTGTTAATTTGAATAAGTGGCGGATCAAACAATAAAGAGAATAAAAAATAACAACATGCAAATGAAGTCAAGGTTTCTTCGTTAGGCTAATTAGTAAATCCGCTTTTAGACGTCTGATTGTAAAGTTTTGCTGTCTATTTAGGTGCATTGACATTTCATTTAATACGACTTTGTTTGTTACTATTACCTAACTTGATTTATGCATTCATTATTGGAAAACTATAAATGAACATTTTTAATTTATGCTGCCAGTGACATGTTTTCTAATACTTAAGCTACGAGACAGGATTTTCAACGATGAAATTCGTAAACGGGTAAAACTTACCCACAAATCTGACGGATTCAGTATCAGTGTGCTCTGGATTATAGGTGCATAGATCGGATCACGTTCTACTCACGTTGTATTAGTCGAATATATTACATTAAATTATTAACTAGTCCGGCTCATCGTTCAGTCAATTTGAAGAAGTCTCTTACTAACGAGACTCTTACTAACATTTACTAACTGGACTATTACTAACAATAACTAACAGGACTAACATTCACTAACAGTCTCTGTCCTAGTCCTCATATTTACAAACTAACCAACTAATGTTCTAACACCGTCACCTAACCGGACTAACTATCCCAGTCCCCATATGAGTCTTGTTCTATGTCGGTCACAATTGTCATGGGCCGCAGCGGAAGGTGGTGCTGCATGCTCGTTTGCTGCCTTAAATCAATAAAAAAAAATAGTTGCAACAAAAACAAACATACAATTTAAAAATCTTTGATGTCGGATTGATGTATTGGGGTAAGTATTCCCCATTAAGAGGGGGTATAAAGCTAGGAAAAAATCAAATTGCACCCGCCCGTCTCAATGGAGCAACGGTACTGATATATTGACAGAGCATGTCAAAATCCTAGAGCTATAAAGATAAATGTATTTTATTTAAATAATTCGTAAATTATAAATTTGATTTAGAAATCGATCTACAAATCCCTCCGTGATACTAATTAGCATAATATATTAAAATATTGACTCAAAAACATGCACCATATTGAAAATAAATTGATTTTAGTTGAAAATTGGACCTAACTTTGTGATTTTTTTCTATCGAGAAAATTTAATTTTTTTATGTTTTTGCTTCTTACATTCACTGAATAATATAATAAAGTATAACTATGTTTTTCTTCAGGTTCTAGAAACTTGATCTACTACTGTAAAAATTGAATCTACAATTGCCAATTTTGCTTTATACCCCCTCTTTTTTTACGATTATCTTCCCGATACAGGAATCGATTAGTTAAATTTATGTATTTATTAATGCTTTCCAACACTTCAATGTATGATGACGATGATGACGTATGATAATACAAGTCAATGTAAATACATTAAATCATTAACCAATGTCTTCTAGTTAACAGCCATACGGTCCAGCTGACAAATACATTTTTTATTTTAAAAATAGACAACAAAATACATCTTCCAATCAATGTTATATTATTTAGAACGCGGTATTACACCTACATAACATGAAACAATTGCGTTCTGAGACGTAACAGATGGCTATAAATTGAACGGTTTACGTAACAGAAGCAGACACGAACAAACGAGAAAAACTTAGATACGAACCAGGCATTTTGAGCTGAACTTTTGTTATACAAGGTTATTTGTAATTATAACTTCCGCTTCCTAAATTGTTTTCTAATGTGACTTAAAACGTTGCGATGGTTTCAGCGTAGGCGAATCTGTTCAGTTAATATTTTTTGAGAATTTAATTGTACATATTGTAGCCTTTGTTGTCAATTGAAAGCTGAAATATATTTTTAGTCTCGTTTGTCTACCTGAACAGGGTCACTTGAAAACTTCTAGTAAAATACTATAAATTTAGTATAAAATATTCAAGTAAATCCATCTAAACCTTACAATTTTTGCTTTATTTAGGTATATAAATACCTAGTTTTCAAAGATTTTTAATTTAAACACAATAATTAACACAGTTAATTTACAGTTTCCTTTAGAATCTTAAGAACAATCTAGTTTGGCCTAAATAAATACTTTTATTGAAATAAATACTTTATTTAGGCTAAACTAGATTGTGCTGCGCTATGCTAGTAGATATCTCTTCGGTAACATATAAGATTATTATCATGGCTAACATGTTATTAAATATATTGTATTGTAAAGTAAAGTATATTGTATATTGTATTGTATTGTATTGTTATGGATAAAACAAAAAAGAAATAACATTAGCCACTTGCAACATAATATAAGCAAAAAGCGCTCATAGCCCAGCGCAGCGGTGTGCGTCGATCAAGATAAGTTACAGCGGGCGCGGTCAGTAGTTGGATGGGTAACCGTGAGTGGCAAAATTTCTTGGGCGTTTTCGTGCTTCGGAGGGCACGTAAAGCCGTCCGTCCCGGTTGTTACCACTTGGTAGCAGTCGTTAAGCCTTGTAGGATGCCTTCGGTCGGCATAAAAATATCAGACACTTGGGTTGGCCGCTAACTCCCCACCAATCCGTACTGGAGCAGCGTGGTGGAGTAAGCTCTAGGCCTCCTCAAGTATGAGGAGACACCCGTGCTCGGTAGTGGACCATTAATGGGTTGAAACCAAGCCAAGTTATAAGCAAAAAAGCAATACAGGTGGTAAGTATCGGTAAAAACTAACCGCGCTCAGATGTGACAGTTAATTTAACATTATCGTTGGCTAGTTTATATCCAGGATAAAAACTAAAGAGAAATCAGTTTAAAAGAAAATATTTTCCGTATTTACGAGCATAACTTGGTCGCTGTCAAGCGCACACAATACTGACTTTTACGGACATTTCTAAAGAGCCGAGATCAAAGGATGTTGTCCCTGTTAAGTATTTTAAAAAAGGATCAAATAAATGCTTTGTTTTGATATTTGTTTTAAATTATGAGTACCTGTTTGATTAAACAACATGGTTTTCCTACAGGTTTCGTAATATTGTCGACTATGCCATGTATGTGTATGCCATATAATATGAACCACTTTGTTCCATAATTATAAGTAATAAATAAACGTTAACACACTTAAATCCCCACATGAGGATTCCCTGTATCACGGGTGATATAGACAACACAAATAAGACTTCACGAACACCTATGGCCCGAGAACAAACATTTATCTGTCATATAGATGTCTGTCCGGCTGGACAATCAAACTAGAATCCCTCGCCCCACGCAGGGTCACCAACAAAACTAAGGGGTCACCAAATTAATGCAAATTATTTTTATGAATCTTGAATTGCATTTCCTTTTATTATACAACAGTTTTATCTATTTCCGTAGCACGGCGCGCCGTATCGACGCCGAGCGTAGAATTTCTGGAGCATTGTTTTATAACTTCCGCACTTTATGGTAATGGCAACGAGCCTGCCGGAGCGGTGCTATTACAGCCACGTCTTACATTATCCATACTCAGGACGCTCCATTTTAATCGGTCTTATGTGCTTTTAGACATGCTGGAAATTATTTTATTTTTTAGCAATATTATTCTTGAGAAATGATGGCATAAAATAGGTTTTAAACGTATACAGTTCTTGGCAGTTTTATATACCTTATATAAAAATATGGTAAACCACCTAACGCTTTCCATTTACATGTTTTAAAGTGTCTGAATCAAGATTTTCAACTTCTGAATGTCAGTGTGGGGTTTAATATAGGTATATTTAACATTCTTATTTTAAGTAACTAATTTAAATAACATAAAATGAATTTTATTTGAATCTGGTTTACAAACACTTTTTGAAATTCAAACTACGTCATCGCTTCAAGAAACGCTTGCCGTGAGTGATCTTGGAAGAGAAGCTGCCTATTTTTTCTATTTAATTCATATCTAAGAGGTCTAATCTTTAAAATATTCATCCACTATGTTTTGTTATTGTTATTAATTGTGAGTACCTGTTTGATAAAACTCAAACTCAAACTCAAACTCAAATCATTTATTTCATGTAGGTATGATGCATACACTTATGAACGTCAATTTTTTGCATTTACCACCGTTTCGCTAAGGTGCCTTTAAATATTGATTTTTTAAATATTTGAGGAGAAAAAGAAACGGCGAAAGAAACTCCTCGACACATCTTTTAAAAAAAAAAAAAAAATGCTAGATTACAAATTTTATACCTACATACAGATACATACATACTAACATGAGTAGAACTGGTCGCAGATGTCTATGTCCAAGCATCTTTGTCATTAATATATTCTTCTACTGTATAATAACCTTTCTCTATTAGTCGTGTTTTTACATGTTTCTTAAATATTTGTAAGGGCAAATCAATATGTTTTTCCTACAAGTTTCGTCATATTGTCGACTATGCCATGTATGTGTATGCGATATTGTACCCTTGTTCATAAGAATGAAGTTAGTAACTTTAGAATAAATTACGGCCTAATTTACGACCAATGTTAAAAAAAGCTTTTTCTTGAATAAAAAAGGCTAAAAAATTATGTATAATTATATTTTTAATTCATTTAGTATATTTATTTATTTATTGTATAAACCGCAATTTTCACGTCATCAATTAGTAAATATTCATATCTCCTTTTATGAATATTATTCGTTAAAAACATACGCGTTCGATTGCTAATATAATTATTTAAATTAATTTCCCTTACTGATTAGGAATTTCGGAATTGATTTATTTCTCTTAGATTTCTTACTTTCTTTTACTTATCCACATATTCTTTGATTTATTTCACATATAGTACTATTAATTACGTCTAGTATTCAAAACATACCTCGGTCTTAGTAAAACAAGAGGAAAAGTGATATGTATGAAATTGGATATAAAACTTGTGTTATCCATTTTCACATATTATTATATCCTCGCTATTTCAACGTCTAGCGTTGAATTTCAGTCGTCAGGTTTTATGGATGTCTCGCTCTATGGCCACAATAAGCAAGCTGGAGTGCTATTGTTAGAACGATATTTCATATTACCCACGTGATCCTTTACTTGGTTACATGAAGCATTTTAGGAGCACTCAAAGCACTTCCATTCAAGGTTACAAGTGTTCAACGTATATCTTTTCTTACATATTGTTAAAAAGCTAAGGGCCCGTTTCACCGGTTACGCATAAAGTTCCGGATAGCCCTAGGAACTCAACTCCCAGATAAACTACATTTTTTGGCTTCTCAGGTAATCTGATAGAAGTGACAGAGAAAAGTGTTGGTTAAGCTATCTGCCAGTTCAAGTGGCTGTTAGGCGTTATCTGACGGATAAAAAATGTTTCAAGTGGCGTTTCTATAACACATTTGGAATTTGAACTGTAGTACATCATTATTATTATAAATCCTACTATTTTCGTTCTATAATGATAAAATTATACTGGAAAATATTAAAAAAGTCGAATTGGATTATTTTGAACAAAAAGTATTTTATTAATTAAGTTTTCAAAATAATTTTCAAATGACAATAATTTACGTAGTAGTAACGAAACGCAAAAAGCGACGTTGCCGCTCCGTCAACTGTTAAGTGGCAGATAAATTCCTAGGGATATCCGGAACCGGTGAAACTGGCCCTAAATATATTTTGTTTGCATAAATTAGGACGAAGTAAAAATATTTTTAATGTTAATAGTCGAGTCGAATAGGACACTTTCTTGTGGACGTAAGATACCCAAAACCAGACCCAGAACAAGAAACACATCGCGGCTATGATGGTTAGTATAGTTAGCAGGTATTAAAAATGGGGCAGGGACTGTTAATTAAGTTCGTAATGGTTAGTAAGAGTCTTGTTCTAATTCGGTCACAGATGTGTTGCTACCCTAGAGAACTAGGATGGTCGCCTATAAAAGGCACCATCGATTCGTGGGAGTAGGAAGAAAGCAAGTAGGTAATCGTTTTCAAGCTCACAGCCGGAACATGTCAAGTCCATTGGCGGCTGAATCAATTAATTACAATTATGTCTTGAGAATTGCTATAGATAGCCAGCAAATCAATGTAACTTTATCTTAGGTTAGGTATCTCAAATAACGCAAACATGTTGTGGTTAACTCCACATGAAATTTTGTGATTTTAAGGGTGGGTTGCATATCACGTGGTTAAAGTAAGGTTATAGGTACATGTCGGTTAAAGTAAAATTTAACCGCCGAAAGAAACAAAACTGGGTTGCATCAACTAACCCTCGTTAAATTTTGACTAAAATTTAACCCTAACCGTAACCGTCCGAATGCGATCGGTCAACGTCAAAGTTAACCTTAAAATTGACTTTGTTTGACATATGTCTGTATACATTTCCGATAATATTTTGATATTAATTGATAAATTATTGTTTTTACGTAATTAAAAATCGGTTACAATGTTTCAAAGCAGTAGAGTGATTCGATCTATGTATAACTGATGAAGATCCTTCATCCAATGACGACCTTATCATCGAATACCTACATTACGGCAAGAAAAACAAACTTCTTCAGGACAAGAATTGATCATTTTCTCTGGGATGAGGTGGACTTTGTGGCGCGTTTTAGGCTATCTAAGCGTGTAGCTAGGTATTTCATTTGTATATTGAACACAAAAAAGTAACACAAACAGGTAAGCACTTACTTATTGCAATGGTCCAGTAAAATCGAAATTATGTGTATTATGAATTCTATTTACTAAAACCTAATTATTTATTTCAGAAACCATGCAGTATCAGTAACTGATCAAATACTACTGGCCTTACAATTTTATGCATCAGTATCTTTCCAAAGATGTGTCGGGGATACAAATATCTACTGTTTACAGGATTATATAAAATGTAAACGAACAATGAAACGAACGGAATTTTATTATAGATTTTAATATATCTACCCATGAACGAGCCACCAGTTTTTCTGAGTCTGAAATTTGGTGCAATCAGTTTAGCCTTGTTCCTAGTATTAATCATGTGAACATCACTCTTCTTAAGGAAACTGTCATAGTATTTTTAATAACGTACATTTATTATCAACAATATATTGTGAAACTACATTTAATATATTTATTTCTTTAAATAGATTTCTTAGCGAATCCCTTCCCTTCATCTTCCTTATGTTTGTCAATTAACAGTTTCAATTTTTCTATTTCATCGGCTGAAAAATTGGACGATCGTTATCTGAAAATGAAATCATTGAATTACTAATACACACAGTAAAGTAAAAGATGTAGGTACATCACAACCAAGATGACAATAAATTAACAAGAAGAAACGTAGGTACTCACTTTACTGACCTGTCCATATTAAAGTTGTTTTGAATTCCTTTTTAGTGATTTCGATACCTATTTAACTTCGATAATATTACGAAAATTAACCTTTAGCGATGATCGATCAAAGAACAAATCAACATAGTACAAACAGTAATAACCATTGAGTTTAGCACCTAATGACAGCTTTGAGAGATGAAAAGCTGCCCGCACTGTCAATTTGACAAGAGTCGTACGACATTTTAGCACAATGTTGCTAGTACAAAATATGTTCCACACAAAACAAACTCAAAAAACCGGGAAGGGTGTCATAATTGTCATGGCAGCCCCATTAACCGGCGTTACTTTTGACGAGGGTTAAAAAAGGCATTGTGCAACGCTACATGCAATTTGACCTTCGGTAAGAGCTTGGTAATGGTTATAGCATGGTCAAAATTAACGTTGGTTACAACGATAGCTAAAATGTACCAAAAACCCACCCTAATACATTTTTTATTTCATATTTTACGCTTTTGTGAATTGTTAAACGTAGTAAATTACTTTGGAATTGAATTCGTCTATTTCACAAGTTGCTTTAAGTGTTTTTCTTACAAGTAATTTCTATGTGTAAATTAGAAAATATTCAATTTTATTTTTACGGCGGCAGGTAACTTGCCGATTAACGGACTGTAATAACGACGGTACCTTTTCTGCTATTTACCGTCCTCGAGGTATTAACGAGGTAATGACGGTTATGTTTTAAACTGGTATGACTAGCAATGACCTGGAAGGCTGACTGCGACATCAGCCTGCTTAAAGGTTGGACAATAGATCACTAGTTCTCCCGAGTGTAAACCCGGGTGAAGTGAGTCTTGCGACCCACACGTCCTTCGCCACAATTGCTAATCCAATACAACATTCTTAACTTATTATTGGTATTATTTATATTCAAAGCTATGAATTATCTCAGTACTACCTACATTATTTTGCTTCAATTTAACTTACCGCCCTCGTAAGTACCTCATAATTATCTGTTGAAATGAAATAATATACAATTGAAAAGTTTTTACTTGGTATAAGTTATATAATTAGTTGACTAGAAACCAACTTGAAGATAAGTAGTAGTCTTTGATGCCAAAGTAGCTAACTTTCTCTTTAAATACTCTTGATTGAAAGACATCCCCATTATAGTTGAAAATTTTCAGTAGGAAATTAAAAAAATACACTACCTTCTCTTGTTACAATTCCAACATTGTAGTGATACCGTACGAGTTTGTGCACGGAGTGAGGAAAAAACTATTGAAAGCGGCCCCATTATTCCGGCCAATGGAATTGGCCCCTGAAACTCTAGCTTCCGGGCGACCCTTAGCGATTCAGAGTTCGACATGCGATGAATACTGCGCAAGAGAAACGCATTCGTATCTCAATTTGTAGTTAGGAATGAAAAATAGAAACCTTTTGTTTCGCTTGTACATTGATATGGATAGTAAAGAAGAATTCTGCTCTTTGACACTAAGCGGGTGGTAGTACAATACAATCTATACATCTATACAAATAAATAAAATTGGAGTGACTGTTTGTTTTTTACAACTTTTGTATGTTTGACTGTCTGTCAGTCTGTCCGTCTGTCTGTTTGTTTTCGCTAATCTCTGAATCGGCTGGACCGAATTTGACGGGACTTTCACTGGCACATAGCTGATGTAATAAGGAGTAACTCAGGCTGATTATAGTTTAATCATATTTAAAATTATAAAATAACGTATTGTTGCAACGTTTTATTGTCTTAATAATAAAAAACATCGCAAAGCCTAAACTACTGAACATACTAAACATGAAATTTGGAAAATGGTGTTTTAATTTTGTGACGTAGGCAACTAGTTCAGTATACTGTGCGTTGTCTGTCTGTCACTCAGTAACGGAAGAGATTTATTATATCTATTATATTGATTATTTATATGCATTTATTACGTGTATCAGTACTTGGTTTTTCCGTTTTCCTATAAATTTCGATGTATTTTGGCACAAGCAATACTGCTAGCAATTACACATTCCAATTGTGCCATTCTGAACTGGAAACTATTATAAAACAAGGCTCTGAGACCTTGGAGTAAAATTCAAGGAAAAATCCGCCCCGCCATTGCATGCAGCCTAATGCAAGGCTTCAAGTTTAATGAAATATTACCAGAATTTTCAACATCAAGTACATTTTTGCTACGAAAACGCTTAGCTCCTATTTTCCTTATATTAACTACATTAATATTCGTTAATAAACCAGCCATTTTGTTTTATTAGACCCCTTGATATCGAAGATGTGTAACCAATTCGTAGGGTTTACCCGGGCATTTACGATAATGCTTGGGTGACAGTAAAAATATGTTTACGATAATATCATAATTTCACGGCGTTTATAGTGCGCAATTTCACAGGTGCTTGGATGTTATTATTACTTGAGCAGGCGTGATTTTATTAGAAGTACCTTGATAAACATACATACGGTTATTGCTTATAACTTGGGCGAGGTGTTAAAATTATTGATAGTACACAAGATTGAAGATTGACGACCGCGTAGCCTAGTTGATCCTCATAATTATCTAAACGGGGCCGGGGCAGATATTTGTGGGACAGATAAATGTTTGTTCTCGGGTCATGGGTGTTAGTAATGTGTTATTTGGAATGTCCATGCCACCCTAGACACTGGGTATCCTAGTGCGGGGGTATGAATGAATGTGTGTGTTAGTGTTTATTAATTTATTATTATTATTAAGATTCCTGATTTATGTTTTATAGATGTATAATATAAGTTCTCCGTTTTAATTAGAGATTAAATCGCTTTTAATCGCCGTCGTGAACTTAAACGCATTTATCACGTGAGTCCATTAACTTTTTGTGGTGATTGTGTAAATGAAAGTCAGTAACCATTCAACAATTAACGTTTTTGTTGTTTTTATTATGAGTTGAATTTAACTGAATACCTTAATATATTGCATTTAAACATACCTATCTATTATAAGTTAAATTCAGTAATGTTTTAATTTCAAAAGCGACTAATGAACAAGTATATGATGAATTGTAGAATAAAGGTAGTAGTTAGCCAAGTAGGTATAACATCTGACAATCAGCAGGTAGAACGGTCAAAATTACTCTGGATGATGCAGAGATCAGCGACTTCCAACAGGAGGTCAACCACCTGAGAACTCTGATGAACGATCTGGTCCATTGTTCAGTAGGATCCATCATGATTAAGGAAGGTAGGCCTGGACTGAAACTTGGATGAATTTTACAAAGCCTATTGTTGAAAAAACAGACGAATTTAGGCATAATATAGTAAATCTATTTCAGGTCTCGTATGTGTTTTAATTTTCAAATTTCACAAACATGACATCGGCATCGTCGGATAAAAAATTGCTGCTAATAAAATAAATGTATTGTATGTATGTAGCTTTGTCATTGTAATCCAATTTCAGCTTAAAGCTTTTTCATCAAATTAAAACTCATATCTAACAGCCATCAAATATAAAATCCAAAAGCTCTAAAAGAACTCCAAATTCTGGAATAAAACAGTTGGCTTGTGTAAAAAGCGAAGAACATACTTTATGTTGTGCTCAAAGGCCGTTTTATGATTAGTCGTAAAACAGCCTCGGTGGGCCAATTTTATTCTTTAATTAGCCAACATTCTTGTTTTACTAACGGCCTCAAAGAAATAGGGATTGTTGAATACTTTCACTGTTTTAATTGAATGCTACGAGAGAAAGAGACATTTTTTTATTACTCTTAGTAAACTAGATTGCAAATTCTACGTAGAATCAAAATTACAAATAGCGAGGATGTATATAAATGATGAATGAAGGCAGTTGAATGCAATTGAGTTTAAGTATAAAAAAATCTTTAATGAATTCTCCCCGATACGAGTCCAGAGGACGCTACGCAGGGGGAGCTACAAGTTACTGGTGCGGTGCGTTCCCATAAGATTCCAGGCTTCCCATAAATGCCGAATGACTGCTGAAGGGTTTTAGTTAACAAAGCCGTTTACGCGTCTAAGTAAGGGTAGGAATGCTAGACTATAACAATAAAATTATTGCATTATCCCCGTTAATAAGCTAAAAATACTTACATTATATTATCAGCGCATTGAAAGATTCCCTAAACAGTCATAACATTTGTGTATATAAAAGGTTATTTAAATATAGGAACCCAAGTGCAATCTAAAATTGGCCTTGGTGAATATAGTATTCTAGTAAACACGCCACGATTGGTCGTATGGTATTAATACACGTCAGTGCACCCTGACCTAGCCTTCACCCCGACCGATAAAGTCGCCGCCGATATTAAAAACTTACAATGCTTTGAAACTTTAGCCGCATTTATAATATGTTTCGAGCCGGCCGGCGTGCTCGTTTAGAACTACAGTTTTACTTTATTTCTTTTCTTTCTTTTTTGACCGGCAACGCATCGGTGACGCTTTTAGTGTGATAGTGATCAAGTGGTTCGTTTCGCTAAAAATGTCTCTAATAATTATCGTATTTTACTAAATAAATTTGATGAACGGCATTGGCGTAAAGAGCTTCATGCATTTACTTCACGCCAACCTCTGCTTCTGGTGTGCTTAACCGACTTCAAAATAGGAGGAGGTTATATGTTCGACGACTATATTTTTTTATTTATGTCCAGCGTTTCTCCTTCAGCGGGTTCATCTGTGGACCGATTTTGATAATTTTTCTTTATTTGAAAGAAGGTACTTCCGAGGCGGTCCCATTGCCATCAAATCAGTATTACTGAATATCCGTAATGTTTTGGTATAGTAACTTCACATCTTAACGGACTAGTAGGTTACTAATTATTTCAGCAGAAATAAATGAATTACATTACTTACACATTTCATAATATTTTTACATAATATTTTAAACATTGAGCTTAACAACTCATGCATTTGTACTACGCTTCATATTTCTGACGCCAAATCGAATGCAGATATTAATATTTTCTTAAGTTTAATTACAATTTCAGTGACGATAACAAACGCTGAAATTTCGTGCAGTCACGAATACGAATAACACGTGAATTATTCGTGACATTCGCGTGGTAGGTAGCTGCAGCGCGTCTAACTTTAACACTTGAAAAATATTTTTGCTTCTTAACGCAAACGCTTCTTGGAATATTTATCGTTAGCTGAGAGTCTGCAGTCTGAGAGTAGTTTAAACCACGAGAATACTTTGACTTCCATATTCTATAGCATGAAGAATAAATAACTTCCAAGTTATTCTACTTGTGAAGATGCATAATATTAGTGTCATACCATAACAAATATTTTTTTATTCTTGGCGTATTTCAAAGCATCTACTAAATCAATCAAGAGTACGAGTAATCTCATGAACCAACACTAACTTGCCGCAGTCATCGTACCTACTAACGAACGAACTAAAGTTCTAACACCGTCTGCTAACTGTTACTATCTAACTACTAGCTAACTGCTAACATCTTAGTCTCGATTCGAGTTTGTTCCGGGTCAGTCACAGTCTCACAGTTGTCATGGGCGGCAGCGGAAGGGTATGGTGTTTTTTTTTATCGGCTTGTCATTTATACGAGATTTGGATTCCGAACGGTGTGTAGGTCAATCGCAGGAAAAATGAATCGAATCCAGGACTATTGCGCCATACGGGTTGTCATAATATTCGTAAATTAAAATAATTACGTAAATAAAGTAAGTTATGTTATATACATACGAGTATAAAAATGAATCGCTGATTTTGTTGCTAAGCGCAAATCTCGAGAACAGCTGAAGCGATTTCGCTAATTCTTTTTTTAATATTCCTTAAAGTACGAGGATGGTTCTTACATAGAAAAAATTTAAGATATGCCTGAAAAAGTTTAAAAACAACACTTTTCTATATTCCCATACAAAAGATTCGTAATAATACGTAAAAGTCAATTTGAACTTTAATACCATACCATAAAGTTTAAGTGGTAGTGGAGGGGTTCCGGGAAGGTGTCTCGAATAGCAGAATAAAGGAGTGCGCACATTACACCAACTCGACGTCAACTCCACTCCGACTCCACTCCGTTTCAACTCCGACGTTCCGTTCCGCGATCAACGCTTCATCGACGTCAACTCGACTCCGTCTCCACTCCGTTTCAACTCCGACGTTCCGTTCCGCGATCAACGCAGGTACATTACGTCATTGTGTCGGTCGACGCGTGGACTACTCGTCTACGGTGAGTCGTCAACGCAACGTCGACGCGTTGGTCTCGAAACGGAACGGTTATGGGTGTAGGGCGAGCAGTACAGGGCTTTTAAGTATAAGTTCGAAATTCAACCTTACCTTCAAAGATATAAAGCTCATAATTGAATGTTAGCTTTGTCAAGGTTTTAGTCGCGTTGGCGTCGGTCGGTAGTGGAGTCGTTGTAATGTGCGCACTCCTTAAGTATTAAAAAAAATAAAGATTCGACTGTTAGGCGGTACGATGTTCGCCGGGTCAGCTAGATTTTTTTAATAAAACCGTCATCATATCTTATAAAGTTTTGATTGGGAACGATCCAGTTACCTTCCATAAATGGTCTTCATTTATGGATTTCATGGCGTCATTATTCGTCCGTAGTCGGTCTCCGTGGATTATACCCTTTGCCTTAGCGGATAATGCATCTTCCTTTCTAAATGTGTGATGATACCAGCAGGGACTCATTATTTAAGTTATATGGAGCTCACATGGGTTTTACAAGGCTGTATTAAGCATTAGCGGCTACCCTATGCGTTTTGCTTTTTTTGTTATAAATCTCTATTACTTAAAATTAATTTTAATGATAACAATTTAGTTACATTAATACAGCAATATTTATTTGGTTCTCGCGAACCGCTTTAACGATTTTGATGGCTATGGATGGATAAGGAATCCATTTCTAACTATTTCATTTTCTTGTATTACTAATGCTGACACGTTCTGATTCTTGTATTTCTTAAAAACAGGTGATTCTATCTGTTGCTTCATGATGATAATAAAAAAATGATATACTATGATAACAGTTTATAACCGTTTAGAATTGAATAGTTTGACACCAGGTGGCGTTGGTACGTTATAATTTTTCACGTGCTAACCTAAACTCAATCTAATTCCTACTACTATTACTTTCCTATAGCGCGATAGATGAGCGCTATCGATCAGTTTCGTATCTGAAACGCGATAAATTGTCTACACACAGCCAAAGTTCGGTCTCCGAAAACCAGTCATAATTAAATGTAAATTGAGAGATAAATTTCAGCGGGAATTTAAAGTAACACTTAATGTTAGTTACAAAGTTTGTGAAGACAATATAATCGTACCATATAAGATTAATGGTATTGCTTTGATGTCTTGATTGTAACGGATGTGATTGAACTATTGTTAACTGGCCCTGAGTACGCCTAAAAGTTCTAATGGGGTACAGAAATGATTCAAAAGTTCAAGAACCTCTATTAAACAGTAACAGTTACCCGGGTTATTTACAGACGTACTTGTAGCTCAGTTATAAATGTTGTACACAGATAAGTATCCTGCGTTTGCCTATTGTCTGATTATAATCTATTGTTAATGGTAACAATACGTGAATTAAGCCGAAATGATTTATATTCTGCCCTGATTGTTGATATATTTTGCGGTGGGTCGGTTTCAATTGTGATTCAAATAATATTCGTCCTGTTTTATTAAATAAATTAAAACCATTTCCCTTAGGCAACAATTATTGCAAATCTTCTATAACGATGAATTAAGAACTTAAGGCGGGAAAATGTAGTTTTGCTCGATCAATCATGACGGTAAAAATTATATAATTAAAATTAAATTATTCATGTTAGATAGATAGCTCCGGTATACATTTAAAAACAATCTTAAAAGTGCAGATCAGATAATGTAGCTCTAGCAGTGACTTTTATAACTAACTGCCTGATCCAATGGATCTAAAAGCATGAACCTCTATATAACTTAAAGTAAATTACATGACATTTGAAAATTCACCGCCTGTAGGGGTAAAATAGTTGCTGTCAGTAAGCACCGACCAGACAATCGGTGAACTACAGAATATCCTCTTGAAGGTTTGTTCCTGGAAGAACGAAGTCGCCGAAAATATACTATGTAGGTAAATTGTAAGCAAAGTAACAGGCTGACTATAAACGTAGGTATGTTACACACTGAAAATGCTTTTACAGATTAATGAGGAATCGATCGCTGTAAGTCACGGCCGTATCATAGTGTAAACGCTTACAGTGGACGGTTCTGTTTGAAGCCGGCCGAAAAGCCTACTACATACTTAAATAGTCATTGGAATATAAAATTAAATAATATATACATACATACATAATGCAAGAGTAAGAGTTCAACGTTCAACCATAGCTGGTTGACTCCCGAACCGGGGGGCCCTGGATCTTCCCTGCACGTACCTCTAGTTTTCAAAAATTATATCCGTATTAGAATTAGAAATTATTTATCATTTGCTTCGATAAATAATAATAAATAACGCTACACACTCATAGTCCCACACTAGGATTCCCTGTGTCATGGGCGCCATGGACAACACACAAGACAAGGACACACACACCCAGACCAAGAACGGAAATTTAAATTCATCATTCAAATTTCCGCCTCGCTGGGAATCGAACCCAGGACCCTCGGAACGGCAATCCGGCGTGTTAACCATTGCGCCATCCGGGTCGTCATGTTCGATGATGGAAAACATTGTGAAGAAACCTGAGAGCTCTCTATAATATTCTCAAAGGTGTGTGAAGTCCGCCAATCCGCACTTGGCCAGCGTGGTGGACTATGGCCTGTAACCCTCAGGCCATACACAACATGATACAAAATTAATATTATCAAAGATATAATTTAGCACACTGTTATTTGCTTCTAATAGGGTTAAAGCGTCATTTCGGCAGGGCTATCACAAAATAAATATTAAAGATTCCTAATAAAATATTTGTTTGTAATTCAGATGGCGTGTTAAACAATTTTACGCACAATGCTTTGCCTAAAACACTATAAAAGATTTGTGAACGTGCCCCAACCCCGTACCATTCTGCATAGACTCTATTGACCGAACATACAGTAGTTCGAAATACTGTGGAAATACCTATTTTTTAACGGCTTCCGAAATAATGTGATACAATGAATAGTCGATAGCGTAGCGTGAGTAAGCACAAAAATAAATTAAAACTATAGGTACATGCTCGGAGGAAGGGCTCGGCCACACGTGTAACGCGGTAACATACTCAAAGCTGTAACGTGACTACGGCACGGTAACCTTCTGTGCAAGGCGCGGCGTCGTGACACGCGTTTTTTTCCTTGTGTCTTACAACCGTAGACAGAGAAGGATAATAGACGTCTGGTGAGCGTGGCCAACATAATTTAGCACGAGAATAAGCAGATACATTCACGAAATACTTGTTACGATTTATGTGATCAGTATTGAAGTTGGCGCGCTATTCAAGTAGACATGTCTCGTCCCTTATTTCCTTTCAAATAATTGCCAACGAACGTTCCAGAACACATTACGGTCAACCTCAGAAGCTGGTGTGCTGCCAAATTAATATATCAGCTTATGCTTGCCTTTCTACCTTGGGAAGTTATAAATGAATAAGTGATTGAACATTTTATGCAACGACCTTCACACCCGACAGTTTTCTATAATGTTCTCAAAAAACGCACTTGGTCAGCGTGGTGAACAATGGTCTAGGCCTCACATTATTATAAGAGGAGACCAGCCCAGTGGACGGTTATGGGTAATAATAACAATTGGTCTAAACACGTCTCAAAACTTTGAAGATATTTTGAGAATCTCTTTTCTAAAGCAAGTGATGATCATTTCGTTTCAAATCAGTTATAAATGTGTAGATATACTTTAAAAGTGAGAGGTGTCTTCAAATATATTATTAAATGATGGTTTACTTTACTTCCTTTAAAATGAAACATTGTTGTTGAAAACAATTTCTATTATTGCAGGTGCTGGCGCGGTGTGCTGTATAATATGGTATGTCATAAATATCTTACTGAGTTCATTTATACTGTAGTTTTCTTGGAGTACAATTGAAAAATAAAATTGGAATTTCCTCTTCGTTGTTCCCACTAATCAAATGTAGGTATTCCTTTACTTTGATTGAAAGTTTGCTCTAGTTGGACTTCAGTTATGGAAAGCTAGCTAGAACTTCTTGCTTTAATTTAACAGGTTAAAGTTATTTTTGTGTGATGTTGTTATGAATCAACTCATAGCAAACTTTCCTTTTTACTGCAAATATCTGTATCTTCTTTAAATAGTACTACTAAAATTACCAGGAAAAAAGCTACTAAAAACTGTATGGGCTGGGCATGTATTAATTCTCTAAAAATAACGACTCCATGGCCTAATTCGTAGTGGCTCTGCCTGCGAAGCGAGAGGTCCCGGGTTCGATTCCCGCCCGGGACATCTTATCTGTATTAATTATGTAAAAAGCCCTTAGAACATAGCTAAAAAAACAACAAGTAAATGTAAATTTAGCAGCAATAAAAATTAACATCCACAATACCTCAAATATAGGATTTAAAGTTTTCACAAAGCGTGGACTATAGCGTTGACGCTCCGATATACATTTTGAACGCGATTCAGCCCAGTTATAAAAAGGCTAAAACGGGAGTAGTCGGTTTTTTTTGTACTCGAGTTGGAATAAAAATGCAAATGGAATTGTCAAATATCGGCTTCTTTTTTCTTCTTCTGAGTCGCTATGCACTTCGCCGAGCGGTCCTAGTTATTTGCAGTTATTATGGCTTTCTTGACAATCTTTTTGGATTGCTGCTTTTCTCGTGGACAGAGGAGGTCAAAGCAGCGATGACCTACCTAGCCCATGGGTGATCTGCTTCCTCTTTACTAATGTTTTTTTTATTGAATTGGTAGCAAACGAGCATGCAGCACCACCTTCCGCTGCCGCCCATGACAACTGTGACCGACCTAGAACAAGACTCAGATGGGGACTAGGATAGTTAGTCCGATTCGAAGACGTTGTTTACATTTGGTTAGTTCGTTAATAAGAATGAGAACTGTTACAGGGACTGTTAGTGATAGCTAGTCCTGTTAGTTGTTGATAGTAATAGTAAAGGTAGTAATTGTGAGTCAGAGTCTTGTTCTAATTGGGTCACAGATGCGTTGCTACTCTTGAGGAATGGGACGGTCTCATATAAAACGTGTAACCGGCTCGACACCTTTCTAACCGAATCCTTTCTTGATGAGAACTTAATTTGGATTTATAGTTAAATTAAAATTATAACCAGAAGTAAATCAGTTGTCCTACTACCTACTTTAGATGTGTAGCAACCCTACATTTATAAAAATACCTAGTGTACATTCAACCCTAGCTTTACGTTATCGCATAACAGTCACCAAGTTCAAAAGGAACCTTATTACAAATTATCTGAGTAGCTTCTTGAAAATAAATCTTACGAATTTTCTCGATCGGGACACGTGTAGGTACGCGAGTTTAACATTTTTTACCAATCCCAAAAAGTGCACAACGCCGATAAAGAAGTTTTCACTTCAAAAACGTTGAGTTACAAAATATGGTCACTCGTCAAGTATAAGTGCTCAGTGGGTGTCGCGTGTAGTGGCAGCGTGAGCATATCGCAAGTATGTAGTCGAATTTGATTGGCGAGTTGTGGTCCGTGGTGAACGTTTATTGGGTGGAGTATGTACGTATGCTTGTACAATATAAATGTCAGTCAAAAAACAGCAATTCGGAGTCCCATCTAAATATTTTGTCCAATGTTAGCACTAAGGTGTAGGTTTCCCGAAGCGAATTATGCTCAGTTACTAAAGTAATCGTAGTCTAGTTTATTATTAGTAATAACTACCAGCAAGATCTATTTTCATTACTTTAGTTCTGCACGATCAAGTAGTTGTACAGATATAGAAGTTAATTAAGCTGCGGTCATAAGGGAGTAATAAATACTACCTTAAAACTGTGGCCTGCACTGGACTGCAGCCAGGCCATTACTGCAATAGTGTTTCTATGTTACCTGGGTCAAAATTTAGTTATAGCCAATTATAACTTTTAGTAGGTCTTTTGAGTAAGACTGGGACAGAGATACTTTACCTCGCTGGTGTAGCGCGGTTTGTTTTTTTACAAGCTCTTATTTAACTTATGTTTATATGTATGTTCGGGTAAATCTTGCAAGTACACATCTTACCCTACGATAAGCATGACTGAGTACAACGCACAAGATTGGCTCCAGACAAGGTAACTCTTCAACGGTGAACAGTACACTTTTTGCTTTGAT
Source organism: Ochlodes sylvanus (assembly GCA_905404295.2). Taxonomy (NCBI): domain Eukaryota; kingdom Metazoa; phylum Arthropoda; class Insecta; order Lepidoptera; family Hesperiidae; genus Ochlodes; species Ochlodes sylvanus. Next base: position 5,778,148 of record FR990126.1, on the reverse strand, counting down.
TTTATAAATCACTTAACATTATAAAAGCGTGTTTTTAGTTTTTCAAACTACATATTAAATTATTCATTTTTGTTATATCCAACCAAGAAAACGGGATACTTGAAGGTTAGTCCCTTCAGCCAATGGAAATCCGCAAGACTAATAGTAGCACCTACAACAATCACTACACATAATACAATTACAACTATTTTAACTAATAATCGGGACCAATAGGAATCAATAGGGGGTAGAGCGTAGAGTTCACCGGGGTAGTGACGACGGTTTACCTCGATACTTAGTACCATTTCTGCCGTGTAATGTGTGTTTTAACAGCAATTGTTTTCCGGTTAGAAAGGTGGCCATCTTGGTCCTCAGGGGTAGGAACACTTCTGTGACCGAATCAGACAGAGACTCTTACTAACAATAAAATTAGGTACTAACTATTTATCACTAACAGTTCATGCCCCAGTCCTCATACTTACTAAAAAACTAACCGACTAATGCTCTAACACCGTCTGCTAACTGGACTTACCATCCTATTCCCATTTGATTCTGTTGATTTGATTTGTCTTGTTCTGAGTGAGTCACAATTTTCATGGGCGGCAGCGGAAGGGTGGTGCTACATGCTCGCTTGCTACCTTAATTCCATAAAAAACAACAGACTGCTTAATATATTCTTCGATGTAACAACGCCATCAAAAATGTTGCCACCGACACGAATGGTCAATAACGATTAGACAAATCGTCGCGTCGAATGAGCGCTTCCTTATAGCCCACATCGACTACCCTTTTAGCTCAAGTGGTTTTAAATAGCCATACCTTTTTTCGAGCCCAGTGACTTTTTCACGCGATCAAGCATGACAGACCTTGGCCAGGCAACCTTGGCTTGCCTTTGAAGGGTAGTGACGTTCATCACATGTTTTATTAAAACGTTGAAGTTAATAATATACTCGTAAAGATATATATTTATTTAAAACTAGTGACCCGCCCTCGCTTCGCTTCGGGAAACTTTGGATAATTCACACAATATCTTTATAAAACTTTCGCATTTATAATATTAATAGGATTTATTGCCCACAATATAAAATATTACGGTACAAATATAACACGGTATATCTATGCATATATGTATAATATGTAACTGATCGCAGTCTGTACGTAGAAGATATGAATACGAGAAAAACTTTTACTGGGGGTGTTTATTAACGCAATAGAACTCAATAAAATGATTTTTTGGTTTTGTACGCCCTAATTTCAGAAATTGCTTAACCGTTTCTGGCGCCGTTTTAAATTTTAATACATTGTGGTAAGCTTCACATATCATTTAATAATAATTTTATGTCAATCGGTTGATAAATAAAAAAGTTATGTCAGTTTAAGGAATCACGCCTTACAATTTCCGAATGTGCGAATTAAGGGACATGTTTCTCGAAGCTGTTGTTAGTTAACTTAATGTAGCTTCGCTTATAATATAATAATATAATAAGAACATCCTTCTGGTCGGCAGAGTCACTACCAACTATGCTATGGGGTCGTAATAGGTGATGGCTTAGGATACCTAGGTACGTACTATGTTACAATAAAAGTTTTTGTTTCAGATGCGATCCGGAAATCTACCATCTAACTTTAAATATTAGTTTGTCTCAACAACGCAATGACTGCGACATGGTTAAAACGATATTATCAATAACATAAAACATGAGATTTTAATGGGAGATCCATGGAGACGCGAGTGCAGATGAGTCAGTCTCTGCCGACAAAACACCATAGACCCGAGGCAACCTATAAAAGCTGTTCGCAATCTCTACCGCTTGACATCTTGTAAGTATCTAAATATCTAAACTACTACCTAGACTATAACAGCGTGTTTCTCGTTCTTTATAAACGCAATAACCTCAAAAACAACCTATTAGTACTATTTTCATTCTGAGCAACTTTCATACAGTTATTACCAAAATATAAAAGAAACAAACTACGTGTATGATGGACATGAATATTTTATAAAACGGCTTATAAAAGTAAATTAAAAAATAATTGCTTCGTGTGCTATAGGTATGTATTGGTGAATGTAAATTTGAAATTGCGAACCGTTTTAACTTTTAATAAATAAAAACAATTAAGTCATAAATACACAAATAATTAGTCAATTTAAGTTTCATTTAAAACAGTGTATTCAAAAAATATTTTTATAGCACACTGTGACCTAAACCCGCATTTATGCCACGGTTTTCCGTGCGTAAAGTAGTCGATTATAGCACGGGTTATGATGCTAACTTCATACCGTGCACAAATTGACACTTACACTGTTGACAATTACAAATTGGTAGGGGAAAAATATCAAAAGAGAAGTGGGTAGGTAGAAATACTAAGTAAGTCAAAACGAAACGGTATTAATAATTATTATCAAAGTCATAGTTGTACATTTATTATAACTTTCGCTAAAATGAATACTCGTAGTTCGGATAGTGAGTTTAGTGAAGATGGCATTGATGAAATTGTTCCAGACGCTATAAAAGAAATAGCAAAACCGGTGACCCTAAATTTGTTGCCCAGTAAATCAAAAAGGCTATATACAGCAGCGTACAATGCATTTAAGAAATGGCGCAGAGGAAACAAATCAAATTCTTTTTGTGAAGATGTCCCTTGGCATACTTTGCGCATTTGTCACAAAAGTACGCCCCACCAAGTTTATGGGCAACATTTTCGATGCTAAAATGTACTATAAGCACGTACGATAACATCGACATTGGTCGCTACGATAGATTGATAGCGTTAATGATTCCTAGCTAGATCGACGAGTTTTGCTCGGTATTTTTTTTTTATAAATTGTGTTTTTTGGAAATTATATTTAAGTACGAATAATAATATTAAGAAGACACAAATAATATAAATAAACAATTGATTTTCATTTAACAACGCCATCTATTCTGCTGTTGTGTCGTCAAAGCAATTAGTATTAGTATAGTAGTATTATTATTCGCCAATAGATGTCAGGAAGAGTCATATTTTTCAGTTTAAATTGGGACTACAAAAACACGAATAAAATGACATTTTCTAAAAATGATTCCTAGCTAGATCGATTTAATTTGAAAATCGTTGGAGCCGATTCCGAGATTCCAATTATATATATATATATATATATAGATATACAAGAATTGCTCGTTTAAAGGTATTAGATTAGATAAGAGGATAGGATTCCTATAAGAATAAATAGGTACTTTAAACAATTTACATTTATTTTATACAATAAATACTTTTGAATGACGTTTGACACGTCGGTAAAGCAGACAAATTAAAATACTTTTGAATGATGTTTGACATGTCGGTAAAGCAGGCAAACTAATAATACTTTTGAATGAAGTTTGACATGTCGGTAAAGCAGACAAACTAATAATACTTTTGAATGACGTTTGACATGTCGGTAAAGCAGGCAGGCAGCAACTTCGTAAACATTTCCTTTCTTTTATTTCCCTGTAAATAATTATATGTTTGAGTATAGGCGGGTTTATGTCACTCGTGCTATAAAATAGTATACGACACTCGTGCGTTAAGTAGCTATATTATTTGTACAGTGTTTAGCGCACTCGCTCCGCTCGTGCGCTAACTTCACACCGTGCAATAATAAGCTACTTTACGCACACGTATCGTAATGTACTATTATAAAACCTTTTGGTTATTCAGAGCGAAACACTTAGCCCGAATTAATCCGTATTTATAAACTGAAATTATACAACTAGAAGTATCATATTGTATTAATTATATTTTATTGCATTGCTATACGGGTAAGTATAGGGTAAGTACAGATGCTCTGCCAGTCCTTTGTTATAGGATGACCCTAATTTTACCTGTACAACGATTATTTGGTACATTAACGCGCGTCCCGAACTTTACCTTTCAATTTGCTCGTTCCTCGTAAAAACTTTCAAAGCTGCCGTGTTTACAGAAGTCAGGCTATGGTTAAGGTCACTTCTGATTAAGTGTCTATATTTTGTGTATATGAGATATATACACAAATAATACGGATACGATCCTTTAGTTTTATGGTTAGTATAATTTACGAGTAGTACATTATAATTACGACGTAAAAGGGTTATTGTCCCGGATATTTGAAACGGGCCAATGAAGTGCTTTATGCAGTTATAAGCATTATTTAACTATTAGAATAGCTACTAGAATTAGAAATGGTTTTTCGTCTAGTTAAACGTTAGTTATTACGTGAAATAGTACCGATGAAAGTGTAAATTCATGTGTATATTATAAAATGTCAAGAACATCCTTCTGGTCGGCTAGTAAATATATCACTAGCACGGCATACCGGGATCTCAAAATCGAACATAACATCTCGTATTAAAAATGTGTATTAGAGTTAGTGGCAGGCTATTTGAGCAAATAAGGTATTAAATAAAGTATTTTTTTATGAAACGTTGACATTAGAACAGTAGTTAAATAGAAATGAATGATTTACTTAATATTGTTTTTTTACTCGAATTTACTCCTTTTGCATATCAAAAGCAATAATCTAGTAGTTTATTTTAAAGCATGTATATAATTGTTAAATCTGTATAGTTAACCACTTAGGCTTGTATACATTTTTTATCACCAAGTGTGTTTAAACTCGTACAGAAAGAAAAGACCAAACAAAGATCACGACAAAAATTTAAATTCAGAATAATTAAAAACAAACAGCATAGTGACTATACCGGTATAGGTATAGTCACTTTACCGGTATAATCTCTATACCAAACGCTATAGTGACTATACCAATACACATAATGTGGAATATTGCAGTGGAATGCTGTGCGTTTCTGTATACCACAACTTTAAATATATAAAATTCATCGGGTGTTATAAAAAATTTCATGGAATCCATGAAAAAAGTCCATGAAAAATTTTATAACGCATGAAGAATTTTATATATTTACAGTTGTGGTATACAGAAACGCACAGTATTATAAAAATACATAACTTAGTTACTACCTGGGACTATTTCTATTCTGAAACTAGTCTTTCTGGGACAAACTGTACATAGAAGTGTTTCACAAATTGGGTTATAGTTTTGCCTACATAGTTTCAGTAAAGCTGACACATGTTACTCGATGTACTCGTATGGTACAATTTGTTATTCAATTATCTACAGCCTTGACAAGATTCCGATAACCGATTGAATTAACAAAATAACTTGTACTGAGTTAATAACTATTTCATTCAACCAGTCGAGGGCCGAGGGAAATCTTCATTTTGTTATTGTATCCGAGTTACATATTATGTTTGTTAATATGTGTGTATTTTCATGTTGTTATTTTTTTATAAATAATAGAATATTTTTTTATAAATGTAGAATATGTACACTAGGTATTTTTATTTTTTTGTATTCCAAAGCTGATGCTTGTGTTGTGGTCCCATTTAAATTTGAGCGAGATCTGACGAGTGGTTTTTGAGTAATCCTTAATAATGTGTATTAAATTGACTTTAACTACGTTGATGACGTTCTCATTTGATTACTTGAAGATGTTGGTGAAGGAAGTCGGTTTTTTGTTTTGTTAACTTATAATATCTGGTTTAGATGGTTGCCGCGCTCGTCGTTCCGGCCGGCGGAAGGCGAGCTGGCTGACTGCGTGCTGGTGGTGGGCGTGTCGCGGCCCAAGCTCGCCGCGGCGTTGCTCTCCGTCACCCTACTCTCCCTCTTCCTCACCTTCCATGTGCTCTATGACAGCGCACTCTACAGCATTCAGGTAAATCCCTTTCGGAACACAGCGCCTTTCAACTTTACTCGCGTGACTGTACTTCGTATTGTATGGTTACTTGTAAAAACGTTAAAGTTATTACTTTAAGTAGTTCGAGATTTCGTGTCTGTGTCGTGTCTGTGTCTATGTGTGCGTTGCTCGAGCGCGCAATGTATGAGACTTTACTTCTGTTGATATTCTGTCTGCTATTCTCTTCATGTTATCTTGTGCTCTCTCTGATCTATTATATAATTGATGTAAAATAACGAATGGAAAAAAACAAAACGGACGTCTGTATTCAGAATAATTCCACATAATACGATCATTTGACACGTTTGGCACAGACCGTTTTCAATTTAAACACTGTTTGTTTTGCGTTCATTTTAATGATAAATATTTGATTAAAATTTCAAAATATTTTCTAAATATCAGGGGCTTAAAATTCTTTGATTGAATTTGTTGGATTAAAAGCCCACTTTTGGAGATTGCCTTTTATGTCGTTCAAGGCAACAACGTAAAGAGAATTTCCAGGAACTTAATTTGTTATTTTTAAATAACATTCATGTCGCTAATTTGGAAAGCGCGCTGAATCGCTCAATCCATTCTGTCATTTAAATTATTGTAAATGAATGACATTTTATATGAAAATGGAATCAGCGTATAAATACGACTTTATTATTGCATTGCAATTTGTTGTATTTTATTATTATTGTTACCGTTTTACCTGCTGGTTTTGTTATACGTACCCATATGTAATTTATTAGCTCTTATTAGTTCTGTTATATCATTCCAAACTAAGAAACGTCCTATTTCATGGGGCATCAACGCATTGGTTGGTATGAGAAGCCTTCGTCGGGTGGCATTAAATCTTCGATACTTGGATTGACCACTAATTCCACCAATCCGCACTGGACAGTGTGGTGAAGTACGCTCTAGGCCCCTCTCATCACTGGTGAGGAGAGATCTGTGCTGAGTAGTGGGCCATTAATGAGTTGAGGCCAGCCAACGCAATTGTGACCCAAATACGATTACGTATAATCGAAGAGGGTTAGAGCGTAGGCACGAGTATTTCACGACTTTGCTACACTACGGAATATTGAATGGTTAGTAGTTAGTAGTCAACACAAGTACTACAAATTACAATGTCTTTGAAATTTCTCCGACTTGACTTAACAATTTTGATATCTAACTATGGCGCCTCGTATACATACTCGACGAGAAACGTCGAGAATGCGTGGATACGAATATGTATTCATGTATCTTTAGTATTACGGTATTACGTTACAAGCATTCGGTCGTTCTCTGATCGGTATCGGTCGATATTTTGTCGCGAATCAAAGTATTTCTCGTCTGTATTCGCGCGCACATTATCCTTGTTTAATACGAGAGAGAAATAGAGATGATATGAATAGTCACCAATATGTAAACAAGTGTATACGTAGTTGTTCTCGGGCACGAATATTCGGCGAGAAAGTAGACCAAGTATTCGGCCGAGTATCTAAATGAGGCGTAACCAGCGAACAATCGTTGGGCGTAACAACTTCAATCGATAACAGATACGAGGCTTTACGTTCCTGTACTTTTAAATTATTCATTTAACATTTGTTCATAACATCTCTGATCTGACACGCTATTGCCTCTTAAGATGAGAGGAGTTAGAACCAAATTCCACGCTGGCAAAATGCAAGTTAGCAGACTTTAACTTTCAGAGCCCTTGGGTAGTTACGCAAGTTTCTTAATTTGTTAAGAAACTTGCATAATTACCCAAATACCCAAATGGTTTAGTTTTCAAAGCCAAATGTGATGAATTTGATAGAAGCTTGTCTTATTACATGCAAAAGTATACTTAGCGCATGATAAAAGATGTGTGTAAGATTCAGATTCATGATTCTTAATCAGGGTTCTTACCATCTATAGATCATCAAAGTGATAGACTGCCTCTGTCCACTGTATTGAGAATTAACGACATTACGATATGTAAGCGAGGGGTCCCGGGTTCGATTCCCGGCCGGGAGATATTTATGTGGAATGTAAATGTTTGTTCTGGGGTTATGGGTGGTAGTGATATTGTTATTTGTGTTGTCTATGTTTCTATTCCAGTGTGAGGGTATGAGTTTATTAGCGTTTAAAAATAAAAGTCTGTACATGCCGCGCCGTCTTTAGTTTTTCTATACATGCTCTAGTCAAAATAGCGCTTTGAAGGGACAACGTATTATAGTTTTCGTTGGAGAAGGGTGTGTTCTCTGGCCAAGCCCGCAACTGGGATATAAGCCGTAGCCTATCGGATGACCTACACGTATAATCGTAATTAATGTTCCTTTCCTCGCCGTAGCTCTTCAGATAACATCGACATGTACTGCCCTATATATATTCTGAAACACACGGCAACGTAGTCTTTACGTTGAAAGTGTTACTTATCCTTTTTCCGCAAACCTTTTTCTGTTATAATTTTTAATGTTATTAATACCTGTATATTATTACTTATCTATAAGTATGATAAAGATCTGATGATAAGCTTCGGAGATAAAAAATAATATTTCTCATTTTTCTGTAGCTTTTTAAGGGTTTTGTTTAGTCCAAAATAATAAGTTTTTTGTGAGAAAAAAATCTCTGAATGTTTTTTATTTTTGATAAATATTGTTTAACTTTGTTAAGTAAGTGCTTTGTTAAGTAAGCAGTGATAGCCGTGTGGTTGAACGTTGAACGTTGGACTGCCGAACCGGAGGTTCCGGGTTCAAACCCCGCACGCATCACTAATTTTCAAAAATTATGTGCGTATTAAAATTTAATTATCACTTGCTTCGGTGAAGGAAAACATCGTGAGGAAACCTGCACACCTGAGAGTTCTCCATAATGTTCTCAAAGGTGTGTGAAGTCCGCCAATCCGCACATGGCCAGCGTGGTGGACTATGGCCTAACCCCCTCTCATTGTGAGAGGAGACCCGTGCCCAGCAGTGGGACAGTTATGGGTTGTGACGATACGATACGATACGATTGTTTAACTTGATAATATGACAAATGTAATGTTTGATTATTGATGATTGAGTCTGTCAAAAGAAGAAAGGTTCCATCATCATATCCTTAATCCGTATATTTAAATAATCCTTAATGGAACCTTCGCATTTAGTCAGACTATCATATTATACTGTGATCAAACGATTTCAATAAGGAAGGCTTTGAAATACGTTATGGTAAACAACAAAGCATATTGCAATATAATGTAAAGCGGACATGAAGTCGTTCAATAGTAAACTACTCTAAGGTCACGGGACTTCAACTTATATGATCGGCATTTTGAAGAATACAAAAATGTCACAAGAGAATACCTCTTTTTGGCTGTACACGATATATGTAAGTAAATAATGTCGCATTTGAGTCAATAAAATGTATGTAAGGTTGGTTAGAAATGACACGTGTACGATAGTTAGGTAAGGCTTAATAAGTATAGGTAACCTGTAATAAAATTGTACTACTTACTTGTAACTATGTCTAATTTCTCGGTTAGATAAAGTAGTTACGCTTGAATAATAATGAAGATATTCATGTCGTTGACTTTGTTATGACGAAATATACCGAAGAGTAGTGTAGTTGACAATTAATTAATACATATACCTACCAGCTATGTATCTTTCAAATCCAAACTATTTTGACAATACATTTATTTGCGCGTATTTATTGCTTTAACTAGTGTTTTGGAAAGCGCTTTATCATCGAGGAGAACACACGACGAAAAAATCTCTTAGGTACATTATTGAAAATTATTTTTAATAGTTCATTAATAAGTTTGTAGCGACATTATTTCATTGCTCCAGCTGTCCCAATCATTAGGATAATAATCATTAAAGAGAGAGAGAGAAAAAAAAATGTTTCCAGTTCCATTATTATATTAATTAAAATATCTGCTCATTTGTGGACTCAGCAAATAAAAGTACGGTAAGAGAGACTAGTGTACGAAAAACAAAACAGAGGTCAAAATCTCAAAAACCGTGACACTTTTTATTTTAGTTTTTTGTACAACTGTGACACCCTGTAGACGATTTTTACCTGTAAACTTCTATTGTAAGCAACGTTAGAAACTACGTTCCAATAAATGTTCTTGTAACATCACTTCGAAATTCGAAGTTCGAATAAAACTGTCGAAACGAAAATTTTTACAATTTCCTTTATTACAAGCAAAATAAACGTGTACAATAGGATTATGTTCCAAGATGTTTCGAGAGGAAAACTTGATGATGTTACTCGTATTAGGTATCTTGTGTTTATCTAGTAACTTATAAGCATTCCGTGTTTCACAAGGCGTATCGTGAATGTACGTAGCTTGTAGGCGTTATCGAAGTCTTGAAATTGAACCCGATATACTTAAGAGAACAGTTTCAAAAAACCTTTCTAGTGCTTCCCCACACTATAAAGTTTCATGCTCTAGTACCTTGAATATTAGAGGTGCATGCAGGATTCGAACCTAGGCCCTCCTGTTCGGTCTGTAGTCCAACGTTCGAATCCATTGCTATCACAGCCATCGGTTTTCTTTTCAGGTTATTTTGAAGTGAAGGCTTCTATAGTGTCGTTGTGATTTTGAATTAGATGAAACGGAAATGATGCGCAAATGAAATGAACCTTGACATTGACATAATTATGTCATGTCAATGTTAAGTCAGAATTTCAATGCACAGATATCTAAAGATACTACTACCATGAATGTTTCGTTATACGGTATGCGACGATTAGTCAAAATATGTTATAACCGCTTGCATGCTCCAAGGTTGGGGTCCTAAAGCAATACCTTTTACGGAAAAACGGCGGCTTACGTAAGCAAAGCAAAACATCAATATTTGGACTGACACTATTCACATTATCTTGAAGCTTTCACTTCTACCACGTGTGAATTGCATACATTTTGATTATTTATTTTTTATGATGTACATAATTATGTACTGAATAGAACAATATTCTTTAAGGTTTGCTTCAAAATATCTACTCTTATTACAAGAAAGACCATCGAGATAGTCGATTTTATGAATAATGCAACATAGACTGCATTTTGAACTAGCAGCGACGCGATCCTCTTGAATCGCGAAGAAACTTCGTAACTTTCCTCTACAAAAACTATCTTTTGTAACTATTTAACTTACTTGAGTAGCCTTTCGATATTTTTTTCTTTTTTCCGCTGAATTTACGATCAGCTGAGACGAGTTAGTTAGATCCTATACTAATTAGATTTGACAAAAAACCCTTTTTTATTTCAGTTCATTTATTACTCATAGTTTCTAGAGTACATTTTGGGAAACATGTAAAGGATCTGCACGCAGTAACTACTCTAATTTTTTAAAATGAGCTGTTATATAAATAAATTATCACTTGCTTCAGTGAAGTAAACCTTCGTGAGGAAACTGCACTCCTAAAAGTTCTCCATGATGTTTTAAAAACATTGTGAAGTCTTTCAATTGGCACTTGGTCAGCGTGGTGGATTATGGACTGTTCCCCTGACGTCGTGAGGGGATATCCCGAGCCCAGCCAGTGGGACGGTTATGGGTAGCGATGATGATGTTGATGACTTATCCAATCATCAATCTTCCGTCAAAGTACGCACGTATCTTTCTTTGCGCGCAGTCGGATAATAATTCATTATTAGCTGGGCGTTTCCATAGAATTTAAAGTTCACAAGTTTATTTTCACAGGCAGCCAGCATGGCATCCGCTGCCAGCGAAGGACGCAAGATCTTACAGAGCCAGGAGATCAGCAGTCGGACGATAAACCACCCTATGGCTTTGAGGAAAAGACTCAAACCTCCTCGCACGCCCCGCCCCGCCCGCAGACTCCCCCAGGTATAAATCTTGACACAATAATATTTTTGCTCTCACATCTGTGCCACCAATATGGAAAGCCGTCGCCACACTCAAATTTATCAACACTTTTACAATTTCATGACCTTTAATAATAAATTGTTAAATCGAACGAATACTATACGTACATGACCGGCTCTGGTTTTTTCGCATTTAGAACTCCGGTTAACTCGTAAATATTTGATTTTATTGCATTATTAAAATTTATTCTGTATGCATGTATTGGCAGGTGTAAATGTAATATGCCGCAGGATTTTATTTTATCTCGAATGAGTCGAGGTTTATTTGTGATTCATCGATTTTCACTAATGTAATATAAATTTGTTTTTATCAGTGCCCAGTTCCATTATGAACCATGGAGCGACGTCTTTAGACGCTGTTTTCGCTTGACAAAATTTCGACGAATTCTATTACATATTTTCATTACAAGTAGATAATTGTACTTTAATTTAGTAAACTTTTAACAGACGTGCAGAATGGCATTCCTCGTTTTCTCTCCCTCATTATCACAAAGTACACAAATAAGTTACATTATTTTGATTTGTCCATGATACGGTATTTATGTGTTAAGGTAGATATTGGAAATAATTGCTAAGTTACTATTAACATAATATACATTATTATGTATTTAAATGTTGTACAGGCACTAATAGTTGGCGTAAGAAAATGTGGCACTCGTGCTCTTCTCGAAATGCTGTACCTTCATCCGATGGTGCAGAAAGCTTCTGGAGAAGTCCATTTCTTTGACCGGGATGAGAATTACGCCCTCGGCTTGGAGTGGTACCGGAGTAAAATGCCACTTTCGTTTAAAGGTCAAATTACTATTGAGAAGAGCCCAAGTTATTTCGTCACTCCTGAGGTAAGGCATTCACTAAGATGTACGTTTTTAGTTTTTTTACAGGCTTTAAGTAACATTTTGGGTCAAATCTTGCAATCAAAATTTGACCCACTTCTCAGTGACCGATTGAGCTGAAATTGGGTTTTTAGTTCCTTTAGTTCAGATGACAATGCAATTTTATGACAAGCAGGACCGGATGCCGCGCTCAGGTAGACAGGTTGGCTCGATTATGACTGTTTATTGTACAGTGATGAAATGATTTTCTCGCTTTCCTATAATATTTTTTGTGAGCGTTATACCAGCAGCAACATAATGCAATTTTTTGAAATATTAACTACGATATGACAATTTTAATCAAACTAATCGATTAGTAGCAAACCCAACACAAGTAGAAAATACATGAAAAAATTATGTTTTATTTCAGGATTTACGCAAAAAAGTATCTACCTATAAATTCCTACGTAGATACATTCCATTCCTTTCCCAACCATATTATCGTAAAACACGCAAGGATCGAGGTTATTTCAATAAATTGAATTCCTAGGTACCGGAGAGAGTTCGTGCGATGAATTCCTCAGTACGACTGCTGTTGATAGTCCGGGAACCGGTGACGCGTGCTATATCGGACTATACCCAGCTGCGAAGCCGAGCCACTCCGTCCGCGCCCGCCATCGGCCAGACTGGCCACCCTTTGCCGGATGCTGCCAAGCCGTTTGAACATCTCGCTATATCTCCCGACGGATCTATCAATATCGCTTACAGGTAATTTAATACTTAAATAATATTCCAGGGGCCTGAGTATTTCGTATACGAAATGTGTCAATCTATTCAATCGCGATGCAATTGAAGCATTTATAAATTAGCAGACTTCAGATCCTGGTCAAAGTCTTCATTGAAATTTAATATAATATTTTTTATATCCAAGCAACAGAGACCTAATTCATGTCTAAAGCTTTCATCACCCATCCATTAAAATTATTACCGCGGATAACTTGATGACTTTTAAAAACAGTCCTGTGTGATAAGCACTTGAAGTGAGTGGATGAATTACTTGTGATTAACTCCATCTATAAAAATTATATTAACTACGGTTAAAGTTAAACAGTGTTAAAATTATTTTAACACTGAATGATTCGTGAGAGTCTGAATTCATACCACTTGACGTACGAACGTACTCGTAGGATGTAGTTTATTAGAGTTCGCTGGAATTGTTTCAATTGCGTAATTTTATTATAAAAACCGTATTGAATTTGCAAACTCTTTTATACGAATTTCCAATATTCCAAATTGAATGACTTAAATCACTTTGTATACAGGCCCATTGCTATATCGCTGTACCACGCGTATCTACATCGTTGGCTGGAAGTATTCCCGCGGGAACAGATCCTTGTGGTGAATGGAGATCAGCTCATCGAAGACCCTGTGCCGCAACTGCGAAGAATTGAAAAATTCCTCGGACTGGAGCATAAAATTGGTAATATAACACTGCAAATATCATTGTGAACTTCCATCTGGTTTAAATGAACTACGAGGACGCGGCGGCTCGTAAAACAAACTTTTAAGGTGTTTTGAAACAAAGTCGCAACCCTAGAGGTAACAATAGGCTCATAAACTCTCTGTTCATACAACAACGACGAAATAACGTTTTCATTAAGATAGCTTTGACTTTCCTGTATTAAATAAATAAATAACACACGCACACTCATAGCCCCACCCTAGGATTCCCTGTCATGGACAGCACACAAAGATAAGAACACACACCCAGCCCGAGAATAGAAATTTAAAATTATCATTCAAATTTCCGACACGCTGGGCATCGAACCCAGGACTCTTCAAACGGCGGGCGGTCCGGTGACCATAGTGTAATACGGGTCGCCAAATAACAAACATAACAATCAAGATGGGATTGTTATTCTGGATAACACTTAACCCAATTACGCGTCTCCTTGCCCCTCAGGAAGGAAAAACTTCTACTTCAACGAGACAAAAGGTTTCTACTGTCTACGCAACGACACCACGGACAAATGTCTTCGCGAGACAAAGGGTCGGAAGCACCCTCGAGTGGACCCGGCAGTCGTCACCAAGCTGCGTAAGTTCTTCATACAACACAACCAGAGGTTTTACGAGCTCGTTGGAGAAGACCTCGGCTGGCCCGAGGACTGAATCTATCCGTCGATATACGATTTGCATCATCGTTGTGATGAATACATATCAATGTATCTACATACATATCTCAATACATATCAGTAGCGACTAAGTTTTTTAAAAAATGTTTATGTATACATCTAGCTATTTTAGGATAAGGCACCTGAGAAAAAGATTTGATTATTTATTTATTTATTTAGGCATAATTACATTAATTATAATCTATCTTAGAAAGTGTTGAGTGACGACTCGGTATTATATTAGCGTTTTAAGCTATTTATTATGTTTTAGTGACGTTCTTTAATTTTTATTTATTATCGTTATAAATGAAATTATTGTTTTGGAAGTCCATGGGCAGTGTTTAAGAAAGGGAACAAAAACAATTATAGAAGTCGGGTGGTATTTTAGTTAATAGTAATTTTTTTACGTGTTTTATACAGTCTAATAATATAAAATAAAACTACAGGCACCTATCATGAACTGATTCAATGAACCGACCCACTGGAAACCTGAGCAATATATTTTTTATATATAATTAAGTATCGTGTGCAACCTTATACAACGTTGGTTAGGTATACAGTAAATTTACCTATTTGTAATTATTTGGTTTTTATATTAAATTATTTTATAGTGGTAAGCTACATTTAATCGGAGTACTTTGATTCGATGAATGAATGTTGTGTGTGTGTACATTTTCGCTTTCCCTCTATAGGTGTTGTCCGTATGTGCAGTGACTCGTTGTGTTTATGTTGTTAGTGGATGTGATTTTCCAATATCTTAGATAAAATATTCTTATTGTCAAAATTTTAAAGTGGTGTTTGAAATTTTAACGTTCGTAGCTGTAATGTTGTTGAAATGACTTCTTTAGATTATGAATTAGACTATTTCAAACTGATTCTGTATGTCTATGATATCCATAAACTATTTCTCGATCTTTCTAACTTTCTTATCGATGTGTGTGGTTCAGCTATAGCATTCATTACGTATACCTACACGCTGATTTTACTTTCGAGTTTAATGAATCGACAAACTTTCGACGCGGGTTTTAGAAGTATTTCTATTTAAGTGTAACGTCCAAGACTGAAGAGTTAGTTGAATAAGTCTAAGTAATACCTATTTAGCATAAAATGTCCATAGGTAATACGCGAGACGGTGATGATAACTTGAAAAACTCACAGAAGTTAGTAACGTAAGACCGATGGAACTTTGGGACTCGGTAATTGATAATTTGGTTGTAGAAAATTTGCTTCTAAATCCAAATTTCAAAATCAACGAATATTTATATGTTTTGTAATTCCAAATTTAAAAGGATGTATAAATAAGCACACGCACGTGAAATTACGATAATGTACTATTGTGATTAAAGTCTACAAATTAAGTGATAGATTGTACCTCACTTTCCTATCTATAAATTCTGCGTACTCGCTTATTTTTGTGACTGAACATTTTACTGAAGTTACTTGGTTCAAAAATATGTAATCTTCGCAAGTTTTACAATTCCAGTTTTATTAAAAATATTGTCCAAAGTAAACAAGCGCTTTCTAAGTTAGTGCGCTTTACCATCCAAAACTACATCGCCACTAATTATATTATCAGGTGGGTTTTTAGACAAGCAATAACTTAAATTATAAGATTTTATTCATGTTGCTATAATAGTAGGTTATTATTATTTTGATTTATAATATTGATTTAGTTGCCTTTCTTGATTTTTTCTTAAACTTAGCAACATTTTATTTTCAAATAAAAATTAAGTGACTTTCGTAAAATGTCTCAAAACAAGAATATCAAACATATCAAAAAAAATACATAATTACAGTTAAGTTTTTTTAAATATAAATTAGAATTATAAATTAAGTTAAATCTTTTTAAAATTAAGAATGTATTTATTTGTTTAGATCTTATTCACTAGTTAATAGATAATTTTAATCACTGTTAAATGTTGTGCACAGTCATAAGTAGTTATTATCTGATTAGGGCAATAATTTTTATAGTAAATTATTGTTATTATTTACAAAGTATATGAAATTAGTGATATTCTTTATATTATAAATTTTATTAGTTAACTGTGTACTATTTCATTCTTTTTTAATTTTTCCAAATCTGAATATTTTCGAGCTGTACAAATGTGAACTTCTCTATACTAAATAAATGTTCTAAGTTGAAATTTTATGCACTAATACAATTTTACAAAGTATTACTTAACTCTTAACATTCCATTTCTCTGTAAATATCTTCTGAAATTCCTTTAACACCTAAGTTAATTGTATGTCTTCAATAAATTAATACAAATCATACTTAATGTGTTGTTTATTTATGGACCCAACCTTATTACTCGGAACTTGGTATTCGGTACTTACTTTTATTTCCTCAATGGAGTTTAAACATCTATAATAAGACACTAAATCTAATGAGACAAAAAGCAATTAATTCTACATAGTCAAAAATAACACAGCTTGCAAAAATAGTGTTAATCTGGGGACAAAGTTAGTTAGTTTTGTCATTAAATTTTCAATTTATAAGCACATATATTATTGCGTGTTCGATTTAGCGTATAAGTATATGAATGTGGTTGGACTATACAGTTTATATTCGATATAAATTAATCCATTCTGTAACCTTGTTCAAGTATCATCATTTTTTATTAACAGCAAAAACCGTTGACAGCCACCCAATGGCTTTTTTGAAGCTTTGCTTCAAGCAGAGAAATTAAGAGATTTTGTATATGATACATACCTACGTATAACTTCATTGTTGACAACCCTATCAATATTGAAATAATAATCTGATCATGGAATCTGCGGCGATCGTAATTTTCCATGGAAAACAACACGACGTATACGTGATCCACAGTGACCGTGTTAATAACACTGTCTGCTAACTGACCGAACCATCCCAGCTGGCTAGCTACTATCCTCTTACTTGAGTCAGCCGGTAAGACAGCAAGTAAGACAGTAACTAAGACGGCTAGTAAGACAACTACTAAGACAGCAAGTAAGACAGTAAGTAAGACTGGAAGTAAGGCTGAAGACCGGAGAGCTAGTTTTTCTTTGTTTCCTTCCTCTCATTTCTTCCTTGGCCCGCAACGCATTGTTAGTACACTAACTACTATTAACTACCTCAAAAAACTACAATTTACAAACTGCTAGTCACTATTTTTACTATTTGCATCTTCTTGTACAATTTAATTCTTGCCACCTGCCACAATCTCACCTTTACCATGGGTTGACTGCTAGAGAAGGCCACCAGGCATGAAGACCGCCCTTTGTAAAAAAAGTTGAACTCAGATCTCACAAAAAGACATAAATAAAAAAGGGTAATACAACGAAAAATATACATTGGGTACTGTGTCAGAACATAGGTGTCGGAGAATAATTTGCGAGACAAATCAATCTCAACCCAAGACGGCACCATTACCACACGCTACATCAATCACGATAGCCTGTAATCTCCACTCCGCATCGGCGAAGGCAAATGGAGGATACGACCTTTGCAATTGATCCACATAACATTCCCGTGAAGATATATCATCGCACGTACATGAATATAAATAGCGTAATACACTACGAAACATCTTTCGCTAGATTATCCAAACTAATCAGAACATCTACTACGACCGTGCCTGCGAGCAAGGATATTCAAATAGAGGGTACGTTTTCCCGTTTCCCGGACATGACAAGGAGTTCCCTACAGGCATACGTTATGACATTCGTTTTTATCATACACTCCCCGTTTTTACCTCTGAAAATAGGATTCTAGTTCTATATAAAGCCCCAGGACAAAGGTCGCCGAGCAATTCTGGCAGAACGTGTGAAGCGCTTCCCACTCAAGTTTTTGTTTCCATTTTGCTTTGTGAATTGTGCCACATATCTTACATACGTAATTAGTTCGTGCATAAACAATTATTGTCGTCATATCTACATCATATTTAAAGTAGGTAGGTATATGTACACTTTATACGTAGTAAATTTAGTTCACACTCCTATCATAGGATTTTTTATCATGTCAAAGGAAATCGGACACTTAGAAGTGAGTAAAAATAACGATGAAGCTTCCCTTAGATAGATAGATTAGGTGAAGTTTAACAAAAGTGTGAAAAATAGCAGTAGGTTTGTTATTAGGTTACCTTGTTTATTAATAGTGTTATTATTACTTTTCCGTGAAGCTGCCTGGCTTTCTACCACTCTCTTCATTAAGCCAACGGCCAAGCGACTCGCCGTGTTGCGGCTAAGAGCTGGCGAGCGAGTAGTTTCTTTCTTTCGACTCTATTCTTTCTTGACCGACGGCGTAGAAATATAATTATTATGCCTTTGGTGTTACCCATTGACTACTATGGACGTCGGGTCCGCGCTAAAAAATGTCCGAGCCAAATGAGCTTCAAAACACAAAAAGAGCTACAGTTCCGCGTTCACGACTGCAATCGGAATTAAACCGTGGTGTAATGATTTTAGTGTTTAAATTACCTTGGTAATTTCTTTTCTTGCGATGGCTGTGACTGGGACATTTTTTTCGCGAATTTAATATGAGACCCGATGTCCGTAGTAATAATAACTCAATAGTGTTACCAATGTCAATGGACGACGGCTTACCATCAGATGGCTCGTCGCATGCGTCAAAAAGGAAACGACGTATACACCAAGTATTAGGCGAGATTTTCCATTTATTTTAAAATTGTTCTACAAGAATTCTAGTGCACTTCTAGTCTTATGTTTTAGAGATGGAATTGAAATTCGCTGAATCGGCTTACACTTGCAAAGTTCCCACGGGACATAGAGAGCTATATTAGGTAGGTACTTACTTACCTATATGTATTCTAAGCTAACAAAATACTACCGTATAAAATACTGGTATTTGAATTTTAGTGCTTGGGTTCTCACGTTACTTTGTGGCAAGTAAGAGCAAAATACTCGTACATATCACAAATACCTTGTTGAAATTTTTATTAAGTTTATAATAGTACATTACGATACGTGTGCGTACAGTAGCTTATTATTGAACGGTGTGAAGTTAGCGCACGAGCGGAGCGCGTCGAGGTGAAGTTAAGATGAGGTAAGCAGACCGCATAAGCATAAAGTGTTGGTAGAAGACAAGATACCAGAAACAGGAATGTTTAAAAGATGCGTTGTATCACAAGGATAGTTCTATTCAAAATGCGGGGCGTCGAGGACATTATGTCATTATGCAACACCGGGTGTCCGCATACAATATTCATCAGTCCCCGCCTTCTAATGAGACAATGTATTCTAGGTTTACGTTTCTCGGTAACCGAATCTAAGTTATGACAATCGCGCTAACGAATTGGGGGAAACGTTGTCTGTTTCTCGCTTCAGCATTTACTTTATACCGTTTTGAATTATGGCTTGTTTATCGTAATCGGTTTTGTTTGTAAATAGAGACAGGACTTTCCTTATTTTTTCTTTTTTTTTTTAAATTTTAGACACTTAGAAGGCGAAGTTGTAGCGATACTCGATCTTGCTATATACATTGTGAGTTAAAATAGTCACAGAGAAAATCACTACAAGATTAGTTTTTTGGTTTTGATAATATAACTTAATGGTTAAAATTTTGTTAAAAAAACAAAATGTGTGCAAAGTTAAAAAAAAACGTCAATTAGTCAAAATACAGTCAGTCCAAATATTGATGTTTTGCTTTGCTTATGTAAGCCGCTATTTTGCCGATGCTGCCTATCTCATTTTTGCGCGTCATTTCCGTTTCATCGAATTCCAAATCACAACGATACTATAGAAGCTTTCACTTCAAAAATCTCTCTATCTCGGCCGGCAAGGCCCCGGTGATTTGTGGTGTTGCTGATGTCCATTGATGACGTTGACCTTACGGTCAGGCTTGTCCGCACGTTTGTCGGTTAACATTATCTATACAAATAAAAAAAATTAGAGTGTCTGTTTGTAATATTAAAATAACCGCTTGTTACTAAATGCATATAGATGGACTGGACATTTAGTAAAAAGCGGTACATATACCAAAATAACATTTTTTACTATTTTTGTCGGTCTGTCTGTTTGTATAGGCTAATATGTGGAAAGGCTGGACCGATTTTGATAGGACTTTTACTGACAAGTAGCTGATATTGCAAGGATTAACTTAGGCTACTTTTATTTTAGAAAAATTTCCCCGCAACAAAAAAAATTCTACGCGGGCGAAATCGCGGGCACAGCTAGTTAAAAATATATCAATCTATTTACTACGTACTCATAAAGTCCGCCCTTTGTAAAGGTGATTACAGGTCTTACAAAAAGTATAAATAAATAATTTAATTAATTAATTATTTAAGATTTAAGTATTATAATTTTCAGCTGGTCTGCTATCCTACAGACAGGGTAAGGCGGGTAATTCACGCGTTAACGCGACGCGTCCGGAATGTAGCCTACGACGACCGGCTTATTACGACCTCCTTTGCTCGCAAAGAATTTGAATGTCCAACATTTACATGATTTTTATCTACATTACCAGAACTGTGTGCAAATACTTTGTTCATGACTTATTTATTTAGGTAAAACAAAAAGAAACCTGAATCTAGGACGTGTTTTTCGTGAATAGTATGGACCGTGATTAGCTTTATAAAATACTGATCCTTTTCAAAAGGGTTACCTATTAGTAAAGAGTGAATTATTTATTAGCGGCCTCAATCCTCTGCAGATAAGGCGGTTGGCAAATTTAGGTCGCCTCTCCGTTGGGATTATTATGACCTAACAGCGTCCTTTGTCCCCGCGTCCTTTGATTATAGGATATTTATTAACTTTAAAATTTAACAGTTTAACCTACTTATTATACGCGAAAGTATTATTAGAAAAATCTTTAACTGTAAGATGGGCTGTGGTTGGTCTATAGATTTTCGTTAGATCATAATTACATTTTTTTGCTCAAATATCCTCTTAAGAAATTAAGAATGACAGGGATTAAGGCCATTGAATCCATAGGCAATCCAAGGGCAATCAAAGTCGTTTAGCAGATTTTGTATGTTTATGACATTGCCATTTGGGAGCAGATCGGGCTCCATACGGATGCCATTTAAATTGCAGAGGAAAACTTCATAGAAGCACAGAACATCATTCATCAACTTCAAAAATTCATTTCATCAACCAAGGGTCTACAGGTAGTCTATAGTCAAACACAGTTAAAACGAGATCGCTTATTCCTGGCAGTGGAAGGCAAATAAAAATCTTAGTTAGTGGAAGATGAAACCTATTTTAACTAGTTTTACTTTGTTCCTTTCGATATTTTCCCACTCATTTACACTTCTGCGCTCGCAGCCCGGTTTTCGGGAAAAGTATTCCTTATGTTTACAAAAGTAACTACTTGATCGTAAATGATCATCCACAATACATAAGGCATCACAAACGCGTTGGCAGGCAAGATATATGCGGGGGACGTGCATTATGGTCTTTCCGGCACTGTAACGGTAGCTAGCCAAGTATCAAAAAATTCTACCATATACGTGGTACAGAGCCCAGCGTCCTCTGACAGTTGACCTGGCTTAATAGCCTCGTCAATTGTTCAGCAAGGTGCACCACAAGCAGGGGAGGTTGACTCAAGTTGGATGAAGCCATGCCTTCAGCCAAAGCTAAGCTTTTCAATCAATTACGACCACTAACAACACATTATTACAACAGCAACGACAACGCATGTTAATTTTCGATTACGATTACACGTGCTGAAATGAAAGTGTAATTCATTTTAATTTTAATTTTAAATTTCATTCGTTTCCTATTGAACATTGCTTCTGAACTAGTAAACGAGTTTTCAATCAACAGCAGAATTATTAGGTCAGCGTTTAATAACTTCCTTCCAACTCCAATGTACTCGTAGCTTCGAATAAGCGATGCTGATGTATTCACCACCTGAATGAAAACTAATTTTGGAGCAACTTAAACTTTTACTGTAGTGTATCAAAGTTTATATAAATAAATTAATAAGGTAAATAGGGTATTATTTCACCCCAGCCTGAAGGCTGGTCTCCTCTTCAACAATCCACTGTAGCAGTGTGGTGGAGTATGCTCTAGGCCTTCTCAGTTTTGGGAAGAAATCCCAATTAAGTACTTCATAATACAAAAATAGATTTGTAGTTATTAAATTGCTTCACGCTTATCTAATTCGTTTATTGTAAAAGTTAAAATATTTTCTTTCTCTTCTCTTCCTTCTTTCTTCGCCGGCAAGGAATTGCTGATATCTTTGGCGTTACTGGTGTCCCTGGATGACTGACCACTTGCTATCAGGCTCGTGTGTTCTTTTGTCGGCTATAAATATAAACATGTGACGATGACATTTGAGAACCAACCTTTAGGCTGTTGTGAAACATCCGGTACCGTCTAGAAACATCACGTACTCACTCGGATACCGCTACTGCCGGCGGTAGAAGTTACCGCGCATATTCGAACAGGCCTTTCAGATCCAGTAGAGTTATAAAATGGCTTTCAGTTCGAAATGACGAAGTGTTAACTGCCAAATTTCTGCTACGAAATAGGAATGCGCAATATTACTTAGATATTGTAAATCAGGCTTTACAGTCTTACTTTATTCCCAATGGTGTAAAAACTGAGTGAACTTTAATAAATGCCAAAAGGGGCTTGATATAGTGAGCGACCTGAAACCACTTGTCACTATTAGAACAAGTTTAGCCAATACAGAAGCTGCGGTGTAGGGTGTACTGGGAGGAAAGGGAGTGTTGAGGGGTACATTTGTCCCGCCGCACTAATTAAACTGTCGTCTGCCTTGTACGACCAGACTTCGATACAACTCGATGATAACTTTAAAAGGTAGCGACGGACGAAATTTCCCATAGCCAGAAAGGCCTAGTATATTCCATCTATGAATTTTAAATGTGGAATGGTGGTTTTAGTTTGGATAACTGGTATTGGATTTCAATTGGATGAAACTTCATTCAATGAAAAGACGTACGGAGCATCTATACCTTAGTTTATTTTAGGTGAAGCTAGGTTAGGCGGGCGTAGATTATGGTAACTTGATTTTTTTTTATAGACTTCAATTTAGTCCTTCTCAATTCGGGGTTAAGAGGCTCATAGGATTCTGTATTCTGTAGGTCTATAAGTAATAGTTTTGTGTTTTCTATAGTAGAATTAAGCTTTCGTTTGTTAAAGTGGGTCTGTATATTATTATGGTTATGAAAGTGAAGATGCCCGACGTTGTAACATGGAAAACTTACCTGAGATTTTATTCACCTAGACGTATTCCAAATGGTATGGTTAGTGACTAGCTTTATATTCAATCAGTGCTTTTATAAGAAATACTATTTTTTATAGCTATTATGTTTGTTGAGTTAATATAAATTTATTTTAAAGTCATAAACAAGCTGCTTTTGACGACACTGTAGCTCAGTTGGTAGTGACTATGCCTGCGAAGCGAAGGATTCGAGGTTCGATTCCCCGCCAGGGTACATTTATGTGACAATATTTGTTTCGAGTCGTGGGTGGGTGTAAATAAATAAATACCGTTCCAAATACTTTAAAAACGTCCCACAAGCAAAAATCAATATGCAGCAATATGCAGAAAATTCAGTACTCCGCTGTGCCGTAATTACAATTAACTAAATTCCAGTATCAATATTTTTAACATAACAACAATAAATTAAAAAGGGTTATATTAAATGTTAAACTTAACATGTTATTGTAAATGTTAACTTACATAATTCATATTCAACACACACACGCTACATACAAAACACACACAAACCGCACTCACACACAAAGGCACAATCACAAATATCGAGATCCATTTCTCACAATGAAACATTTATCCCAGTTACACTATGTCTGTGCCAAATCTCATCCAAATCTGTTCAGTGTTTAAACATGATTGATCCACAAACATCCAACCAAACATTTCACATATTATACAGCTTTCACATATCATACTATATAGTATCGTATGTTATCGTATCGTATCGTAACATCATACCATATTATATCATAACAACATTAGCGAAAATGCTTTAATCTATTAATCATATCACGTTGCCATAAAAGCATGAAAGGTCAAAGGAAATACTTTTACGACTATTGAAACGAAGTTTTTTAGTCGAGTTGCGTCGAATCTTGTAGCTCCATATTGGAAAGTTCCATCGTTCGATGAGAGCAACGCAGTATTAAAATCAATATCCAACTGTATTCGGAACGTGATTCAAATTCTAATTCAATAGCGAATGAGGGCAATACAGCATCAAGTGACGCATTTTTCACTTTACATATCGATTTGGGGATTTCGATTGCAGATAAATTAAAGGACTTTTATAGCACACTGTGACCTAAACCCGCATTTATGCCACGCTTTTCCGTGCGTAAAGTAGTCGATTATAGCACGGGTTATGATGCTAACTTCACACCGTGCACAAGTTCACACTTACACTATTGACACTTAGAATCTGGCAGCAGACAAATTTATAACAAATTTAGGAGGTAGTTACGAATATTTAAGGGTGTGTTCCGATATACACTGCGAGCACTGTAAGGTGTGACGTCAATTTAGTATATTACTAAGCCGTTCTATACTGGTTATTTTGTAAAACAACGCCATCTATTCTGCTGTTGTGTCGTTAAAGCAAATAGTATTAGTATAGTAGTATTATTCTTCGCCAATAGATGTCAGGAAGAGTCATATTTTTCGGTTTAAATTGGGACTACAAAAACACGAATAAAATGACATTTTATATAAATGATTCCTAGCTAGATCGACGAGCTTTGCTCGGTATTTTTTTTTTTATAAATTGTGTTTTTTGGAAATTATATTTAAGTACGAATAATAATATTAAGAAGACACAAATAATATAAATAAACAATTGATTTTCATTTAACAACGCCATCTATTCTGCTGTTGTGTCGTTAAAGCAATTAGTATTAGTATAGTAGTATTATTATTCGCCAATAGATGTCAGGAAGAGTCATATTTTTCAGTTTAAATTGGGACTACAAAAACACGAATAAAATGACATTTTCTAAAAATGATTCCTAGCTAGATTGATTTAATTTGAAATTGAATTGAGGATAGGATTCCTATAATAATAAATAGGTACTTTAAACAATTTACATTTATTTTATACAATAAATACTTTTGAATGGCGTTTGACATGTCGGTAAAGCAGACAAATTAAAATACTTTTGAATGACGTTTGACATGTCGGTAAAGCAGACAAACTAATAATACTTTTGAATGAAGTTTGACATGTCGGTAAAGCAGACAAACTAATAATACTTTTGAATGACGTTTGACATGTCGGTAAAGCAGGCAGGCACCAGCTTCGTAAACATTTCCTTTCTTTTATTTCCCTGTAAATAATTATATGTTTGAGTACATGCGGGTTTATGTCACTCGTGCTATAAAATAGTATACGACACTCGTGCGTTAAGTAGCTATATTATTTGTACAGTGTTTAGCGCACTCGCTCCGCTCGTGCGCTAACTTCACACCGTGCAATAATAAGCTACTTTACGCACACGTATCGTAATGTACTATTTGTTTGGCTTCAACCCATTATAGCGTACTATTGAGCGCGAGTCTCTCCTCGTAACTGAGTAGGCCTAGAGTATTCTCCACCACGCTGCTCCAGTGCGGATTTGTGGAGACGTAACTGGTCGCCAACCCAAGTATTGGTCAACGAAAGTTTGGTTTAAAGTAGATAATGAAAACGCATTTCAATCGGTATTACTTCATCATCGTCTTCATCATTTATAATTGAATCACTGTTAGTATCATGTTTCCCAATACGTGGTTTAAAGGTCATTCACGATCCAGCAGCCACATTAGCCAAAGATTTATCAAAGATCATGGTTGACACACTTTACAACACTTTTGAGAACATCATGGAGAACTCTGAAGTTAGCAGGCTAATCTCACAATTATATTACTTGAATAATAATAAAATCAAGTTTACGCAAAGTGTGTATGTAGTTATGTACACTTACTACTTCTAGACTAGACTAGACTACTAGAAAACTACAATGATATGGACATACTTACAATGCACAAAAATATCTATAGCTACAGAAGATAAGAAAACCCTCTTTTGTCGTCGGGAGATACAAAAAAATATACTACAGGACTGTAACATTAAAGATAGTCTTTAATGTCGTAAAAATATTATACGATTTATAAACGATATCAATACTCTTGGGAAATATAAACCAATACTTCTGACATTACAGGCCGATAATGACTTAAATAATAACACGTTGAAGTTAAAATGAGGTTAACAGTACATAGTATAAAATGAAGTGTCTGTGAACCCAATAAACTCAAAAAGTATTATTGCACAGATGTTTTGCAATTTTTACCATCGTACTTAATGAAATGATTTTCTATAAAGATTGAACACAGTACATAAAACACTTGATTAAATATTTTTTTTAGATGCAATCATGGGCAAGTAAATAAGTAGTTCTCAGATATACACAACCAATATTTTACACTTTTTGCAGTTCAGGTTTTGCAGCCAGCCGTCATAGTTTATGGTTCTACTGGGATAAATTCATATTTTAACGCTATCAGTCAACAAATCCGTAGGGGCTAATGGAGTTTTTAAACTCCGCTTTAATGTATCATTTCGCATAAATAGTTAAACATCTTTTTCACACAAGTACGTCATAAAGAAATTTAGATTCATTGTATAGCAAGTATTCTTTGTTTTTTGGTTTTCAGCCTTGTTTTTGTAAATGTTTTTTTTATGCCAACAAATTAGTGAAATTAATCGAAATATCTCTTCCTTGGGACCTCGTAGATGACGTCAGAATTTTTCTACGATAACGTCCAAGATTACGATTATCTGTCTTTTCTCTATCCTAACCTAGTTTACGCCCATGTTTACTTCCTAATCGAGGAGCGACACATCAAACAGAAGCATCTACAATACATCTGTATCCGTTTCATAGTTGTTGTTCGGAAATTTAATTATATCTGCGAGTGTCGCGCAGTAGTCTAGTAACTCCTAAAGCGTTGTGCGCAACATTCGTGACACAATTATAAGACTACCTATTTACTTTAAACCGTATTCTGTTTAACTCAAACAAGTACCTAAAATACAGATTTCCAAATATTCTTCTTTCGCAGACACTCATTTACCTACATTCTAAGTAAGAAATTCAGTATTTCATATCTAAAGTTGTAGTTATGTCAAGAAGTCATAATTTTTATGTGTTGGTTATTTGCTGTAATAGAATGCGATACAACATATATTTACCTGCAGACTTAAGCAGATATGCCCTCAACAAATGTTTCTTCTAGCTACTAGTTACTTTCCCAATTAGGGTTGTCACGTTACCGCTGTATCAAACCGCACTGGAGCAATATGGTTGACTCTATTAATGCGAGAGGTGTGCTCTACATCAGGCCACTAATGAATTGTAAAAATACAAAAGTCTAAACATTATGTAGGTAGTAAGCCTCAAAATGAACAGTTAAAGTGACTTCCCTCTCGTTTGGTCGAAGTAAGTCATGCACGGACGCCACTCGGACTGCGCTAAGAGGCGTCAATTCGCTGCGCCAATACAAGTGGCTGCTCGCCTAGTCAGACCAATTGACCTTCTTCCAGTGTACTCCTAGTAATCGATTATTAGCTCATCACTTGCATTCAGCTTGAAGTGTTCTTTAAGATCCCCATACAATACGGCTGGGTACAGGCAAACACGTTAGCCAAACTGAAAAGTTATACTTTTCATTAATCATGCCTTGGACCCTTGGTTACGGCGAGAATTCATTGTCACCAGCGACAATCCATCCATCCATACTAATATTATAAATGCGAACTTTGTATGTCTGTCTGCTACCTTGTCACGCTTAATCAGCTCAACTAAATGGAGATTATTGCTATGGAAATAATTTGAGGCCCTGAAAAGGATGGGATAATTTTAATCCCGATAGTTCCTTCAACGGGATAATTTTAACGGTATTTTGTCATTTTTCGACTCCACGTATCAAAAACCAGTTTAATATAAATCCTTTGAATGTGAATGTAAATGATATATTACATGTATTCATAATACAAGCACATAAACTGTATACAGGTTTCTTATAGTAAACCTTTCAGCCAAGAAATGTACCTAAACTACCTAATCTTTATACAAATGATCCGGTTACATTTAGTGGAAACTATCTACAGATTTCAATTGTGATAGCAGATACGTGCTGTAAGCACTTTAGCACACGAAACACTTTTTGAACGAACAAATGCTATTCGTGGATTGGTTGCAATGGTAACCAGAAACGGGTCGAAATTGTAGTCTGGTTATGTATTAGTCGCAGTCAATTGAGGAAGCGTAAAACATAATTGTATGGAAGTAATTGCTAGGGTTTTCAGATATTTGCAGCAATTTTTGTTTTATTTTACGTTTATAGACTGTGACATTTTTTAAATCTCAACAAAAAATTACGTTCATAAGTTTATTTTAAAATACCGTCATTAAATAAATGATTTGAGTTTGAGTTTGAAATGCACATTGGTACTCACGATTTTGTTATTTCAATGAATGTAGAATCGTGAGTACCCGTGCGCATTTTAAATGTTTAGTGTCCGCGATAAGTATAAATCTTATTGATACTTTTCAAAGTTAATACGGACAATTGCATATACACATAATTATACGAGTATGCATATAACTACGAGTACGTAGCATGCGGTACTACGTAGCGCTACGCAGACGTAGAAACATAACTTATTATAGTACTACGTAGTAATAATTATTATGTGTAAAATTATTCGTACCCGCTTTTAATACGTGTTGTGCTATAATTAGGTATTGATTAGTTGATTTAGTGTTAATTCTGGTGTTGTCTGTATACTCTTATATTACTGAACTAGGGAGCCCGCCCTCGCTTCGCTTCGGGGAACCTGTCTTTTAGTACCCACACTCGAAAATTGTTAGGCGTGATTCCTTAAACTGACACACCTTATTTATTTATCAACCGATTGAAATAAAACAAACACTAAATGTAAAATGTTAAATGATGCTTACACTAAGTATCTACATATTAATGAGATCCGCATTCAAATCAGTTAACTGTTTCTGAGGTTAGCGCGTACATAATTAAGTACAGACAAACGGACAAATAATATCATTAAAATGTGCTTACATTAAATTCACTGGATTTTAACAATTTTAGCTTATATAATTGAGTCACGCTTAAATAACATCAAACTATGTTGGAGTTTATTTTACTAGAACAAGTTGTCGATAAAATCTAAAATAGTTTCAGATTCTCTTTAAGGATATTAAAAACAAACAGGGTAACGCCGTCGTCTCAGAAACTCGACATTTTAAACCTTCAAACGATAAACTAGAAACATTATAACTTTTTAATCCGTAGTTTAATCCTCGTAGATTGGTTAACGATATTCCTGGAATCCTTAAGTTTTGAATTTGTTTAAATCATTCAATTATTCAATAGCTTTAAATTTATTTGAAAATGGAACGATTCTATTTTCTGTTAATAGCCGATAAACGAGAAGTCGAGCCAGCTAGCCTAGCGCTTATTCATTATTATTATTATTCATCGCCGCCTACAAGACTCCTAATAGATTCCTTGTATTGCGGGTGGCATAGATAACTTCTTCTTCTTCTAAGTCGTTACACTCCTGACGGAGTGGTCGTGGTCATGGAGAGTCTTCAAATTTGGTTACAGATTTAGCGAGCCTTCTCCATCTCACTCTATTCATGGCCCTTCGTGCACATTCTGTAATGGAACACTGCATTGAAGACTTAATTAGGTCTGTCCATCTTGTGGGTGATCGGCCGCGAGAACGTTGACCTTCGGCTCTTCCCTGTACCACTAAACGTTCCAAAGAGTCTTCGTTGCGGATGACATGTCCAAACATTTTGATTATTCGCAATTGCACAATCGACGAGTCTTTGTTTGATGCGAAGCTCTTTCAAAATGGAAACGTTCGTGCGTTGAGCCGTCCACTTTATCCTCAGCAAGCGTCTCCAGCACCACATCTCAAGGGCGTCAATTTTCTTACGACATTTTTGTGTAATTGTCCATGTCTCAGCTCCATATAGGAAAATAGGAAATATTAAGCATCTCATTAGGCGAACCTTTGTGTTTTTGGTTATGCGGCGATCTTTCCATATTTTCGTGAGCTTTTCCACGGACGAACGTGTCACAGCACACCTTATAACATAAACGGCATAGATAACACAAACAACATAATCAATTATCACTATATAACATCTCCATGACCCCAGACATAAATATCTGCCCCGGCCGGGAATCGAACCCATGACCCCTCCCTTTGCAGGCAGAACCAACACGACTACGGGGTCATATAACTATTTTGTAATTCTAAAAACAATAAAAAACGAAATTATAATTCTCAAATTCTCGGTTAGTTATTAATTTAATTGTTCGTCCGTAAATATAGGATATGTTGTCCGAAGCAAAATAATATAAAATTGTTTTAGACAGTGTTACTGTTTGAAAATGTAAATCTACTCGAAAGTGCAAACAATGCGCATTAAGGTAAAAGTACCATATTCCGGGCTAGTACATTAATCCGTAACATTTTGATTTTTGTCGCAAAATAAGAAAACTGTCCGTAAAATCCATAATTTATTGAATGTCACTACAACTACAGTTCATATAAAATCAAAATAACACGATGTTTGAATATAAATAATCATTCTTAAAGCCGTATCGAGCTTCCGAAGAGTCAGTAGCGGCCCCCGCGACGTTTCAGTACTATGTTGTTAACAGTGAGCGTAAAGCGACAGTGCATTTTCGTAAGGATCTTATGTGACACTGGTAAGTTAATTTAATTTAATTTTGTAATATTATTAATTGTTACTTATTAACAGAAGGTTTCAGCGTTATTTCGAGTTATAACAAACCATATTTTGAGAGAAAATATGACTGCCGGAATTATGTTCACAACAGTGAAACGGTGAACATAAATACGTGCTGTATTACGTAATAAGGGTAAATTAGTATGATGTGTTTATGGATTTTATTCCGAACTGGGGTTAAATACTTACATAAATATGACATAAATTAATTCAGTAATGATAAAAGATTAGTGTGACGTAATTACGGTATATGCTTTTTTTAATCATAATTCTTAAAATCGAGTTTGAAATTATGACATTTTATGTTATACTAAAGAATCAATACAGTATGTTATCGAAATTAAATTAAGTTTATTTCAAAAAGTAAATAAGGATAACTATTTATATCGATGTTGTGCACATAATAGTTATATTAACTTTTAATATATTCAGATATTTTATTTAATTTTTTTTAATTTAACCTATTTTCTTCAATGCCGTAATAAGGGACAAGAGTTTTTTGCTTATGTCCCATATTCCGGTATACCGTACGGTATTACGTAGTATAGTAATAAGAAGCAGAAACATTGGTTTTCAACATAAAACGCCAAATCTCAATTTTCCAGATTTTTGTATTAATCACAAAATGTATCCAAAAATTTAAAACGATACGTTTGCATTTTAAAACATTTTAATATTATTCACAATTACATTATAACTGTAACCTCGATTTTATTTTATATTTTAGGTTTACCTTTGGTAACCAGGCCTGCTCATAGCCCAGCGGCTTGCGTCGATCTTAACTGATCTACAAAGTAAAGCAACAGTGGGTGTGGTCAGTAGTTGGATGGGTGACCGCTAGTGGAAAAAATTTCTGGGGAACTTCCGTGCTTCGGAGGGCACGTAAAGCCGTCGGCCCCGGTTGTTATCATTTGGTAGCAGTCGTTAGGCCATGTCGGAGGCCTTCGGGCGGCATAAAATACTTCCGAAACCATGGGTTGGCCACTAACCCCTCCACCAATCTGTACTGGAGCAGCGTGGTGCTCAGGGTTATGCTCAAGGCCTCCTCAGGTATGAGGAGAGACCCGTGCTCAGTAGTGGTCCATTAATGGGTTGAAGCCAACCAGGCCTGATCTTAATATTATTATGAATTGATGTTCCTTAGAATAGGTAAGTACTCATAACTTATGTTCTTTAAGATTTTTGTCATAATAAAAGTTGTAAAATTGTTTGTAATTTTGAATTTTCGTTAATTATACTTTTTTTTTAATTAAATTTTCACGATGGTGATTATTTAGTAAACAGCAGCTCTCATTTTGTCGCAGAAGTTTTATGGTAATTGTTTTTTTTTATTTATCCGAAAGAACAATTATATCGTACTTAATAATTTTAATAAAAGTATAAATTAATACAATTAGGTAGTTTAATTCATTAAGTATATTCTTAAAGACATGTATGATGATTTTAGGTCAAAGAAAACGTATGCTAAAGATAGTACGGAATTACGTTCAGTGATTGCCGGAATTAGCTCCGACGCCAAATTTTAGTACGGAATTAGAGACAAACGTGAGGTTCAGCAAAATAACGATTATTCCTATAAATCAACGGGTACGACGGCAAATATTTTTCAACATTTATCTTATAATACCAATCTAGACAATTGCTTGCTTCCGATTCACGGTCTCACAATACTCAACAAGTATTTAACTTAAAACGGAAAAATATTTCTTGAACTAGCCATTGTGCTAATAGTGGGGAAGTTCAACAAAGTAATCAATACAAACTTAGATTAGATTAGAGTTGGCAGTTTCAAACAAAAGTAATTAATATTTATCACGTTCACTGCATTTTAGTATTATTTAAGACCTGTAGCTCAGTAGATGAGCTTGGTGCGACGCAAAGGGCAGTGGCGGCTTAACCTATAGCGCAGGAGGTGCGGTGCACCCGGGCGCCGTGAGCGTCTTGTAAGTAGGTACCTATTCCGTTTCGACCGCTTATTTTGATACAAAAGGGCGCCAGGGTATTATCCTTTCCGTGTTCAACTCGCGACAGTGGTCTCGCGAAATGCGTACGGTTTTGTATTACTACAGGATTCAACCAACCCGTTTTCGATATTTTGTAACCTTTCGCTTTTATATATTTAGATACATACCACGGGTTATCGGTTAGTACTTTGCCCCTTTCCATTGCAACGTGACATTTCGACGAGCGGACATTGTTTGTGGCGTCATTCGTGCATATTAATCCATTACAGTTCGACCGAGAGCTTCCGTCCCGCTGTACGTATACATCAATATGTATGTTACGGATGTATGCCGTTGTTTTCAATATAGGACTGAAACTAACGTTTGTAGCAGTTGCTTTGGACTATGCATGTGTGCATTGCGTGAATATAATCAATTCTGTAAGCGGTTCCGTTCAGGTTAAAGATTTTTTATGCAAAGTAATTCTGCATTTTTTCCATTTCATTCCGCATGTTTCGCCGTTCTATATTATGATGATCCATCTGAAATGGTTGTACAGTGCAAATTATAGAAGTGCATCAGTGATATTTATTATCTTCATATCGCGTCTTTATGTTTAAATGATTTATAATTTCAATGTACTCGTAATTTGAAAGGTCTCATACATCCGATAGAAGCATTTCAAAGTTTATGAACTGTTTCATGTAAAAGAAAAATACTTATCATTATAATCCCACACCATTCCTACTGCTGGGCTCTAGTCTCATGTCACAATGAAAGTGATTATGGTCATAGACCACTACGCTGACCAGCACTTTTAAAAATATTAAGGCGGACTCTTAGGTGAGCAAACTTCAAGATGTTCATCTTCAAAACAAACACTAATGCAAAAAAAATATGTGCATAGATTCCCGTGGAAGGATCGTTTAGTTTTACGAAAGCCTCGTAGTCCTACCGCTTAATTTTACTGATTGAGTAAGCACTTTTTCACAGAAAACGAAAAATACGTCTGCATCAATTTAGAGTACTTTTTCTATAGTCCTCTGCGAGTTCGATTTGAACTTGACTGGTACTATACATACTACGAATGTTCTTTTTACGATTGTTTCGTTGTGTGGCTAAAATCTCTGGAATATAAAATGTCCATAAAACTTAAGTCAGAGTAAAGTCTGAGCTAAGTCTAAGTATCGTCTATACATCTCAGCCTTAGATCAACGCATGCCACCGGGCTGTAAGCGCTTCAACTTCGGTAAGTGTATTCGCAATGTAATATTACAAGAAACTTTATAATGTTATGAATGTGAAGTCAATCTCAGCATGTATGCATAGCTAATAGCTTCGTGTCCGAAGGAAGGGGGTACAAAGGTCAAAGGTATCATTAATCTTGTCAGATTTACGAGTTGAGCGGCGTCTAGTTTATCTTACGACCCATGCCCACCGGATTACAGTACACCCCACCTACATCCTTGCAAGGTAATTTAGAAGGTATCCCGACCGTTTTATGGGCGTATGAAAAAAAGGGTTTTTACTCCGGTCGTACAATTCAAACATCAAGTTCATGTGATCATGATGACGTATACTTTTTTAATATGGTTCTGTTTAGTTTTTGAATTTAATTGGGAATATACTTAACAAAAAACATGTTTGATGATCCTGCAGCCTAGTTGGTAATGACTCTGCCTGCCCAGCGAGTGGTCCAGGGTTCGATTTCCGGTCGGGGCAGATATTTATGTGACAGATAAATATTTGTTCTCGGGTCATAGTTGTTAGTGATGTGTTATTTGTGTTGACTTTGCTACCTGCGACACAGAGAATCCTTGGTGAGTGCGATAGCGCCTATTTAGTTTCATATGCTTTTAATTTTATATTGAAAACAACAATATTTTTAAAGCATTTTATTGCACGTCTTCTTCAGCACTACTTACTTACGTCTACGAAGACTATTTCTAACATTATCTTACAAGTATTTAAATCTTGCGTACAATACTGTACCTATTTGATTACAATGAAAATATAGATCAAACTGTTGTTAGCTTAAAAGTACCTGAATATTTTTTTAAACCAATTTAGCCAATACATTATTTTAAAATTATACCGATTTCTATTAAAAATCGATATCAAAATAATTAAATTTAAATTTTGATCACGTGATCGAAAACACGCGGTTTGGCTGAATGACGTCACCTGCTTAAAGTCATGAAGTATTGTACGGTTTGACAGCAATGACCACAGAACAGGAACACTATACGCAATGACAACATTGACAGCTTAGTTTGTTTATATAAGCAGGTGACGTCATGACATGCTTAAAATGGCGTATAAGCGTTTTGGCGGCTTTTTGTTCATTTAAACTTTGATGGTGATTTTCATAGAAAATAGAGATATTTACAAAGAATTAGGCAAAGTGCATAATTATGTATTATGTTATATTGAACAATTTGAGATATTTTTCTAAAATCTGTCAAATACCCTATTAAATCGTAATTGCAATATAAATTGCAAATTGATAGACTGAACATCCTAACAAAATTACCTAATGCAATCTTCATATCAATGGCTAACAAGCACGCTGATCACGCGAGGGAGCCCAACAACCGTTGATTGGATTTAATCGCCCCACTGCTAATCAGTATTTGTTCGCTGTTAATGATGACAAATGGCAGGATTTGTGATATGACTGAATGGCAGTGTGTTTTACTAATTGGTTTACATGTGTAGTGTGAGTACTAGTAGGTAGGTAAGTAAGTTTGTAAACGTAGTCGTTTGGGGCGTTTTTTATGTTATTAATGACGCTCATAGCTCCACACTAGGATTCCCTGTATCATGGGTGTTTGTTTCCGTTAATTTCATTGATGTATTGTAGTAAGGTTTGGAGAAACATTTAGTGTTTTGTTTAATTCCAATAGGTTGACAAATTCCGTGTAACCGTTGTAATTCCGTACCTGCTTAATATCTCTACAATCGGTATGATATCATTAGTTTCTAAGTCGTCTGTTAGGGAAAATTGCTAATATAATTGTGTCATGCAAACCTAATAGAGTATAAAGTCTATATTAAGGCTGAAACAAAATGTTCAACTGCGAATAAAACGTTACGGTAACATAAAAATCATGTCACTGTGTAGTAACAATTTATTTTGTATTTCTGCCGAGTGGATCTCGAAGCGTTTATGTTTCGTATTTCTTTCATTTTCTTTTATTGAGGAGGAAAATGTTGACAAAATATTGCTATAGGGCGGTCGGCTACGCCTACGCCTACCTAGCGGAAACCATTATTTTGTAGTATTACCATATAAGGGTAAAAACAGATCTGTGTAACTTACCGGGAGGATTATAAAGGTTTTCCTTTTAATAGGAGTATATCTGCGCAACGGTATTATTTTTGTGTATTTGGTTGAATCAAGATACTATTTATCTTTTAATATATAACGGAGCTACGATGCTGATATTTTTTGCTCATTAATAGTTGTTTTAATCATGGAACATGAATACAACCATGTTATTACTCATTTACATCAAGATAATTTTACGACGACCCGTATGGCGCAACGGTCCTATTATTGTCGTTTAAAAGGTTCTGGGTTCGTATCCCAGAAAGGCAGAAGTTTGAATTATTTGTGAGCGCGGTCTGGGTCTGTCCTTGTCTTTATGTGTTGTCCATGACACCCATGATACAGGGAATTATAATGTGGGCCTTTGACTATCTAAGATAAGGACTAAGAGACCCAGAGAGATATTATTGCTTTTTCATTGGGATGTTTTGTAGCAAAGGATTTCATCGCAACAATTATCTGAAGTCTCTGCTTATATTGGAACAATTCATTGTGATGACTTTTGCTCTTTACAAAAAATACGAGTCCCAGTAGAGAACAATTTACATACTAATGTCAAAGCTTTAAATCTTTACAAATGTACCCTTTTCGAAACACGTTTTGTTTCACAAAGTTCTTTTGCACCAAATCTAATACTAGTACAGAGGTCTTTTATTGAGCTATGTTTTTCACTACCATATAGAGCATACTTTTCTGTTTTCAACACGAGAGTTCATCAATGGTGAATTATTCTCATCTAAATTTTATTGTAAACCTGCAATTTTTTCTTAACCATAACGAAGTATAAAAA
Source organism: Ochlodes sylvanus (assembly GCA_905404295.2). NCBI lineage: Eukaryota > Metazoa > Arthropoda > Insecta > Lepidoptera > Hesperiidae > Ochlodes > Ochlodes sylvanus. The sequence continues at coordinate 5,740,760 of FR990126.1, read as the reverse complement.
GGTTATTAATAATATCTATTGTAATTATACCTATACCTGCTGCTCCAACTTTTAAATTAATCAGAGTTTATATAATGGATCCATTAACTACGCTTAATAGAAAATGCACTTTACTTTGCACTCTTCCCGATATTCGATACAAGTTTAAATGGTTTCTGATAGAATACTGCGCTTTAAAGAAACCATGCTAAAGTAGTTTTATTTTTAAAAGCGATATTGAATACCTTTCGCAGATATCCGAGCCGTTTTTGCCACCTACGCCTTTAGAACTTAGTATGTGGGTGGACGTTTGTTATCAAGATGATTTAAAGAGCAAGATGTTTGACTGTCTTTAATTATAGTAACTGGTTACTGGAGCCCAGTTGATTGTGAATATTAACAAGACTTCTTAAATATAACATTATTTTAATCAGCAAACTTTTTATCCTTAGTTCTTTTGAGGCCGTAGCTTGAATTCATTTTATTGTGTTCTTAGGGTGAAAACAGACAAACATAACAAACTAATAAATAAATAAATAACGCTACACACTCATAGCCCCACACTACGATTCCCTGTGTCGTGGGTGCCATGGACAACACACAAGACAAGAACACACACACTCAGACCAAGAACTGAAATTTAAAAGATGAATTTAAATTTACGTTCTTGGTCTTGGTGGTTGGTAATAAGTCCAGGACCCTCGGAACAGCGATCCAGAGTGTTAACCATTTCGCCATCCGGGTCAAACAACAAATAGTAAGTAGTCTAGAGATACTTCAGTATAACAGCTACTGCATACTGTAACGATTCTGTATTATCCAGAAGGTCAGTAAAGTGCAAAGGTTAAACCGGGGAACTATAATTGTTGCCGGGGTGGAAAGGGTACTGAAGGACATTTACTATAACGGCACTGCAGCGGAACTCACTTGAAAGTTTCGTCGAATATCTTAGTAGGTAAGCATCTATTTTAATAGAACTGCATTTCAGTTAAGTGCTTCCTTTCTTCTTGTTAATATTAACAAGACTTCTTAAATATAACATTATTTTAATTAACAAACTTTGTACCCTCAGTTCTTTTGAGGCAGTAGCTTGAATTCATTTTCTAGGGTTCTTAGGGTGAAAACTGAACACTATTCTTATATATAACACAACTCTTGAACGAAAATAGGTAGGCATATAGGTACCTGAAATTTTCGCAGAATGCGTGTTACAGTGCTGGGCTATAATAACAAATAATAAAAAAGTATATAGGTAAATTAGGTCCCAAAGGGAGAACCCCTTACAAATAACCTTTTTTCCACCATAACGACAAACCACCATGTATCTTGATATTGACCAAATATTTAGAGTTAATATCGCTCGGTGGTACGGAGGTTGTTGCATTAAAACACTACCAACATTAAAATTATTGTGTGGTGAACGTTTCTACGAAATAAAGACCAGTGAACATGATGTATTTCTAAAAGGCCTAATAAAATCATTAATTAAACGGTCGTTTTATCACCTCAACACCTAATAGGCAGTAAAATGTAGCATCAATCTCGTTCCAGACGAAACCGAGCGGTGGACCCAAGGGACTCGTATGACTTGATGTGACGAATAGCCCGAATCAGCCCTAATTTACCGGCGGCTCGTGCAACTCTGGGTTTGTTTGCGCTCATCAATTTGGATGGCTGTCTACTCGTTACAAAAAAGTCAACGATATATTTTTCAGGGTTTTACCATAAAAAGGCTAATACTGTTTTGATTACACGGTGAGGATCTATTGATATGTAAAATAAGGGAAGGAGACAATTTGTTCGTAATTAACCCAGCTTCGTACGTTGTCAATTTCAGATATTTGATTCCCGTAATACGTATTTGTTTCAATGTAGGTAACATCTGGAACAGATTTTATAAAGACAATTTGTTCGTAATAAAGTCAGCTTTATAATTATTGTCAATTTTAGGTACCTATTTGGTTCCCAAAAGATTTTATAAATTTTTGCTTTTTAAAAAATAAGACTGTTCCACACATAGTGAATAACGTCGCGTAGATTCATCAGTTGGCAAATTTCGACGCGTATGTGAGAAAGAAAATGTGAGAGGAGAATAAAAGAAATTTAAAAATGGAATTTCTAGAAAGTTCTCGACGAAATAGAAAAGAAAGTACAGGAAAGAAAATTTGCGAGAAGGATAGGAGAATTTTAAAAATAGAATTATTACATTGATCTCGACGTAACGAGATGAGAAATATAAAAAATGAATGAAATGTTGGTGTTCGAGATTAGGGGTATAAAAGGCGACGGGATGGGCTGTTGAATTTCGGAAGGAGGACGAGAAGAAGAAGAAGAAAGAAGAAGAATTGTCAAGAACAGCAGTAAAGTGAATAATAAAGTGAACAGTCGTGTCGCAATTATAGTGTCGCGAGTGTTACCCTGTGGTAAGAATAAATACACCATCTATTGAAACCGGCCTTATTCCTTTCCTATCGCTTACCCACTCCTGTGACAATAATTTTGATGAGTAAAAGTATTCAGTTACATTATAATATTTAAAAACCTGTCCTCAAATAGCTATTTGTAAATCAAGTTTTCAATAAGCATAATCTCTAGCTGTTTAATAGTATGCGTGAATCAAAAGGGTTATTGAAAATAAATAATTAGTATTACCTACTTAAATCATAAATGTAATTTTCATAAATATCTAAAAAACTAAGATTGTCTTTCATGAAGCGCATCACGGTTAAGATAACAGTATAAGTAAGATACAAATATTTCCGTTATAAAATATAGATACGGAAGCCTTGAATTACAATTTTAATGAGCACTTAAAAGGTTTATCACTGAAAATACGTAAAATTTTCCACGAGTCTAAAACATAACAGGAAAATTTGCATTGATTTCCATTTTATGAAGGCATGTTTACGATTGGTTACCATATCTCCACGAAATTTCACCCGTATTTCCAAGTGTTTACAATGCATAAATTTGATTTTTATTTGTTTTTACGTGGCGTGAGGGAGGTGATTTCAGTTTGTTGATACGAAAATTCCATTGTTCGTCTTTAAAATTCTGTACTTAATTGACGCAGACGTGTAATCGTGAATCTACTCGTATATCTATACAATATGTATAAAAGAGATGAATATCAAGTAGGTTAAATAAACTCATTTTATAACGTCAAATACATTTATTCATTAAACTGGCAAGCATCGTATTAATTAGTTCGATTGAACAATAAATAAAACTTATAAAAGAATAAACAGATTGAAATAATAAGCAATAATTATATTTTTAAGATCACATTAATTCAACTTCAAAAGTGTAACTGATAAGACTCATTATAAAAAGAATGACAAAATATTTAATTAAAAAGTACTAGCAGAAACTAAAATAATTCGTATAAACAATGTTTGATTTTTAAGTATGTAATTAATTTTTAAAATCATATTATTTAATTATTTAATCTAACTTAATCATATTATTTAAAATAATTCATCCATAATAAATAACATAAACCAAAATACTTTCCGAATATTTGCAGTTCCTTGAACAGAGATTCAGAGTGTTAATCACCAACACAGGAGCAGTGTTCGGTCCGACGTCTGACTCGCTTCTGAATCTGTGAGCGGCTTGCGCGTGTTTTTATAGCGAACTCCGGCTATGGTACGAGTGCAGGTGTCTCACTGGTTTGAGGGTAGATGTGTTTTTATTCGCGTCTACCTATTATTTTGCGTTTTTACCTGACGATATAATATAATGCGCCGATACGGCCATTCTGATGAGTGGCGCGTCCCTGCGCCTACTCACTTTTATCTGTCAAAAACAATAAATAAGACAATGACAAAAAGAAAGACTCATTAATGCTTTGTGAATTGCCTCATAGCCTCAACGCTAGTTATGGCATAGGCCTCAGGACCTCAGCGTCCATATTAGCCATATCACACGTAAAACACACATAAGAATGATGGTGAATTTAGTAGCCTCATAGCCTCAGCGCTAATTTTGGCGTAGGCTTCAGGACCTCGGCGTCCATATTAGCCAACTCGTTACACAATACACGAAAAACAGAAGTGGAGATTTTAGTTTCCCCAGCATAATATCGCAATACTTACACGTGACACATTTGAGTGATATTGTTACAAAAAAATCAAATTACAACGTTAAACTTCCAGCTCTTATCATGTACGATCGCACTGTTGACTGTCTAGCTGATTGTCAAATTCATCACTCGCATTATTATTTGAAAGTGTTAGTTCCTCATTTGTATTGACATCATTATTCATTGCCGATACGGCGATTTCGCTTTGAACTCCAAATTTAGGTGCGCTCTTTAAGTTTTCATGGCACACTTTTCGTGATCTTCCTCGGCCATTTATTCTTCGAACTTCGTATCTGTCATGAGGTAAGATTTTCTTGATTTCGTAAGGTCCATCATATTTCTGACTGAGTTTTGTACCAAGCCGCGGTGGTTCCTTAATTAGTACATATTCACCTTTATCAAAGCGTTTAACTTTTGCCTTACCCTTGTCAAATCGTATTTTATCTTTTTCAGCGGCTTCGACCATCCTGTCTCTTATAGATTCGCGCATTGACACTGGATCTACTCTTTCGTTAATATCATCAATTATTGAAATTAATTCTGGCGGCACGGAGCCTTTCTTGCCTGTAAGCAATTCGATGGGTGTTTTTCCTGTGGTTTTAGAAAATGTACAATTGATTGCCAGTTGAAGGTTGTGTAAAGATTTTGCCCAATGGGTTTTCTCTAAGTTATTGATCACAGTTAAGCCACTCTTTAGTATCCTCATAACTCTTTCCACTTGTCCATTTGCTCTACCGATGTAACCAGCACACTGATGCAATTCGATGCCATACGTTTCACAATAGGATTTGTAATGAGATACAAAAGCACCATCCCCGTCTACGATTATCCTCTTCGGAGCGCCAAACAAACATACAATGTCTTGCAAATGTTTTAGGGCACTTTCTTGCGTTTTACTTTTAGCATGCTTTAATATAACAAATTTCGTATACGCGTCAATGGCAACGAATACATACTCTTTTTGTGATGCTGATCCACTTAGTTTTCCTGATATGTCAATATGTACTGTGTGGAATGGCTCCGGAACTTTATCGATTGGATGTAATTGACTTTGGACCGCCCCTGACGCGCTTTTCAATGTTTTGCAGATAACACAGTGGTCCACGAAGTATCTGATGATTGTGCTCATTCTGGGAAACCAAAAATGTTCCTTAATTTTAGCAAGTGTTTTTTCCCATCCCATATGTTTTAAGGATTCGTGGTAGCTGTTGATGAGACTCCATTGATATGAACGTGGGACAACCTTGAGTAACTGTATCTTGTCATCGACCTCTGCCTTATAGCATAGAACATTATCTTTCAAGGTGTACTGTTTACTCAACTCTTGGTCATTGTGTAAATTCCTGATGATCTTACTCATTTCTGGATCACGAAGTTGTTCCATTATCAGCCAGTCTTGATTTTGGGTAATATTCATCACCAGTCCTGTCGGGTTCCTGCTAAAGAAGTCAGCATGCTTCAATCGTTCTCCTCGGCGATATTCAACTTCAAAGTTGAAGTTTTGTAAAAACGCCCACCACCTATGAATTCTTGGTAACAGTTCTTGCTTATAACGAGAGGCTTTTACCGCATTGCAATCCGTAACTATGGTGAATTTTCGTCCGTAGAGATAATGACGGAAATACTTTACAGCTCTTACAATCGCCAAGGTTTCTAATTCATAAGAATGGTAGTTAGACTCTGCTTTTGTTGTTCTCATACTAAAGTAACCAATCACATGTTGCCGTCCATCTCTGATCTGTATTAGAACTGCTCCAAGACCAACCGCACTAGCGTCGGTGTGTAGTTCAATAGGTAACCCTTCCTGAAATATGGTTAACAATGGAAAAGATGTTAAATAATTTATAATTTTGTTTCTTACTGCCTCATGTTTCTCCAACCAATCCCATTTTACGCCATTTTTTGTTAATTCATAAAGAGGTGCCATTTCCGTTGAAAAGTTTGGTATAAACCGTCTGAAGTAACCGGCCAACCCGTTGAATTGTCTCAATTGTTTGACATTCCGAGGCGGAACAGTTTTAGCTAGTGCGTCTATTTTTGTGGAGCTTGGTCTTATTTTTCCTTCACTTACCACATAACCTAGATACTCAATAGAAGTTTTCATAAATGAGCATTTCTTAATGTTGAACGAAAATCCTGCGTCAATTAAAGCATTAAGAACCTTCTCGAGATTATTCAAACCTTCTTCAAAGTTTTTACTCGGGATAAGGACGTCATCCATATAGACTAGAGCTGCATCACCGCGAAGGTTTCCCAAAGCCTTGTTTATAGCTCTTTGATAAACAGAAGGCGCGTTGGTCAAGCCAAAAGGCATTGTGAGATACTCATATTGGCCATCCGGTGTTATAAAAGCCGTTTTTTCAATTGAACTTGGAGAGATTGGAATCTGATGAAAGCCCGCCGCCATATCCAAGCAGGTAAAGTACTTAGCTTCAGCCAATTTATCTAACTGATCTCCAATTAAAGGCAGCGGGTAGTGGTCTCTGACAGTGTTTGCGTTAAGTTCTCTATAGTCAACACAAAGTCTATCTTCTCCGTTCTTTTTCTTCACTAAAATTATGGGACTTGCAAATGGAGAATTACTTTCTCTGATAATGTTCTTCTGCAATAAGTCATTAATAATTGTCTGTACCTTTTCTCGTTCTAGAGGAGCTAAGCGATAAGGCCGTCGCTCCACAACCTTGTCTGGATTCTTCAGCTTTATTGTTAACTCACCTGTCGTAATTCGTGTTCCAGAAACGCCTTCAACGAATGAATTTTGGTACTTACTAAGTAACGTGTGGAGTCTCTCAATTTGCTGATTTTCAATGATATCTGTATTTATAATGTCTGTACTCACATGATTTACCAACTTTGGGGTCGGTGCTAAGGCACTATGTGTTATGGTGGTTTTGTTTTCCGTTATGTGTACTTCAAGTCCTGGAACGCTTAATAAATCTTTTCCAATAATTATATCAGTAGGTATTTCGTGATCCAATACGACGTGTAAAAGTATTTCAATATTTATGTTATTGATGGAGCATGTAGCTAAAATTTTCATTACCGATATAATTGGCACCGGTCCAATACCCTTCAAATGTGTCACCGTATTTGTGCGTATTCCAGGTACTGTCTCTCCAACAGATTGCTTTATTAAAGAGCAGTCGGCTCCGCTGTCAAATATGCCTTGTATGGACTTTTTACCGATGGTCACTGTAAGATGATTACAAATAGGATTCTTACCTTTTTCACATAGATTGACCGTCTTCTCCGATGCTATCCGTTTAAAACATGTTTCATATGTGTGCCCTGGTATCAAGCAAAACGTACATTCCTTCTTTTTTCTCCTTTCGGATTCTTTTGCTTTCATGATCGCATTTTGGCTACAGTAGCGGGCTCGATGTCCAATTTTCCCACACACAAAACATGTCATACCTTGATCCGACCTTTGACCGTTAAATTCAGTTCGAGGCTTCTTAGATGGCACTATATCTCTTGCTGGAGGCAACGGTTTTCGTTTCCTCATTGTTTTGGCTACAGCGATCAGTTCTGGAACTGTTTGTGACTTACTGTTTAATAATTCCGTTCGGAGTCGCTCGTCAGTAATACTTCCTATTACAAATTCAACCGCGTCTTGTTCCGTGGGGTTAGGCTTAACAATGCGTTTAAACATTCTCCACACATTTGAAATGTATTCTGGGACACTGGCAGCAGCATCAACAGAATAATTCCGAAACTTCAAGATTTCTGAAAAATATCTAGACTCCGGTTCAAAAGTTTGCAACATGTCAAGCTTCATTTCGTCCCAAGTAGTAGTCCTTAATAAACATTCGTCAGCCCATAATTTAGCTCTTCCTTGTAGAACACCAGCAACCTTTAACCTTACTTCATGATCCTTGAGTTTATATTCACTTTGAGTTTTAGAAATTAGTTCCACCCATTCCCTTACATCCATTCCATTATCCGGATCGTAAGAAGGAAAGTAAACATCCGAGATACGTACAGCGGGTTCTGATGGTTTTACCATTTGGAAGAGGTCGCTAATAGTCGTCCGGTTTTCACTAGCAATTTGAGACAACATTTCAGTCATTGTATCCCTCAGAGTATTCATAAACATATTAATACTTGGTGGTGTTGAGGATGAGGTTCCTTGTCCGTTTGTGTTATTGTCACTCATGGCGTGGTATAGCGTCGTCCCGGCTTCTGATAAAAGAGATGAATATCAAGTAGGTTAAATAAACTCATTTTATAACGTCAAATACATTTATTCATTAAACTGGCAAGCATCGTATTAATTAGTTCGATTGAACAATAAATAAAACTTATAAAAGAATAAACAGATTGAAATAATAAGCAATAATTATATTTTTAAGATCACATTAATTCAACTTCAAAAGTGTAACTGATAAGACTCATTATAAAAAGAATGACAAAATATTTAATTAAAAAGTACTAGCAGAAACTAAAATAATTCGTATAAACAATGTTTGATTTTTAAGTATGTAATTAATTTTTAAAATCATATTATTTAATTATTTAATCTAACTTAATCATATTATTTAAAATAATTCATCCATAATAAATAACATAAACCAAAATACTTTCCGAATATTTGCAGTTCCTTGAACAGAGATTCAGAGTGTTAATCACCAACACAGGAGCAGTGTTCGGTCCGACGTCTGACTCGCTTCTGAATCTGTGAGCGGCTTGCGCGTGTTTTTATAGCGAACTCCGGCTATGGTACGAGTGCAGGTGTCTCACTGGTTTGAGGGTAGATGTGTTTTTATTCGCGTCTACCTATTATTTTGCGTTTTTACCTGACGATATAATATAATGCGCCGATATGTATATCTACATAAAATTGATGTGTCTGTTGGTGATTTGAAAATAACTGCTTTCTAGATTGTTATTTGCCGAAACACATTTTTTTTTAATTTTGTCCCATTGTATGTTTTTCTGTTGATGCTAGGTAATCTTTGGAACAGTTAATGTTGGTGTTGTATTTCCAATACCAGTTTTAATATTAAAGACTGAATGATAATTATCATTATAATATCAAAGACGATTGTTTTGGGTGGCAGAGGATGGATAATACTAAATGCTGTCTTAAATCCATGAAAAAATATATATGCCAATCAATACCTACTGATTACTATTCCCTCACTAACTAAAAAGTTATTTACGAGTAGTAACATGGAAATTTGTTATTTTCTCTTTATTAGTTATCCATTATTTCGAATGAAGAGCAAATGTTTTTGTCAATACAGTTCATTAAGTAGGCAATCGGGAGAATTGTTGGGAAATTTGTGCAAATTTCTTTGAGCCGTCCCTCGTCGGGGTGTAGTGACAGTTAAAGCCTCTGAGATCTACTAAACCGAAAAGTTCTATTGGCGTGGGAGAGCTCAAATCGTTTTACTTTACAAGCCAATTCATCATTGGAAACGACGCGCCAAACCGGCTACTTTTTGTCTCCTTAAAATACAAAAATATATTTACCTATTACTTTATGAATGCTATAATAAATTAAAATGCTCAAATATCTGCCACTTACAGAATATGTTGAGCAGTTACAGAGTTATTAAATGTAAGGATATGTTATTGCTTAGCACTTCATTAAAAAAATACAATTTAAATGTAAAATATAAAAAATATTCAATTACAATTAAAATAATTTGTACATTGACACTGAGCACACAACGAAGCATTAAAATTATTCACGACTTAAAAAAAATGTAACTCAGTTGCTCTTTCTGCGATTATCATCAAGAGCTTGCAGAAGCTTGTTTACATATGAATGGTTACATTTACATTTAAATATTTAACGATGTCGTTTACTAGCTATCGCAACCTTATCTTTTTTACTTTATTTTGTACACATTAAACGCTTAACAGAACAATTGTAGCAACCAAGTATACTGTGTGATAGTTGGTCTATCTGCGTGAAGAAAATTATACAAAAATTACATACCTACCTATTATCTATTAATATAAAATTGGAGGTGTGTTGTGAGGTGTGAGGTGTGAGGTATTTCAGTTTTCAGCCAAAACTACGCATCGCAGACGAATAGTGTTTGTATGTGTAAATAGGTACAAGTCTCCCGTCGTGCTCTATGGTGGTTTGCAAGTCGATAGTTATAAGGGTGGAAAAGATACGGGGGTTGAAACATATTAACTTGAAAAATGTAATACTATTATTGGTTTCAAATGGTCTGAACTGATAAACGGCTATACCACTTTGGTTAAAATTTTTTGTGTGTCTTCAGGTGGATTCGAAAATTTTTTAGATTCACAATTGGACCCGGTAGGTGGCGCTGCTGTCGATATGACACCAAATGTCAAAAAATAAATGTCTACCCATGCGAAGCCGGGTTGGGCCGCTAGTCTATTATATTATCTGAGCGTCGGAACGTCACTTCACGGTGAAAACTGCTTTGAAAGTGAAGTCTTGTTTGACAAACTTGTTTGTACGTGTGCGGTGATGTTTGATGAAAACGTACAAACAAGACGTAAAATTTGACAAACATGTTTGAGCGTTTACCGGCCGTATTACGCTGTTCTTACCTTGCACCTCAACGTTCTCATCTCCGCCACATGCAATCGCCTCTCATCCGTCTTCTTTGCAGCTTAGCATTTTGATCCATACATAGAAATAAACTTTATTTAATTCATGAGCATAAATACCAACGTTTTATTATATGAACTAGCTGTCCCAACCACGCTTTGCTGTGGCTCAGTGATTATAATAGATTAGATTATTTTTTTACTCATTATTTTGATACAATCTAATTAAATTAATTAGTTTAAATATGCCCAATAGTGAACATAAACAAATATCACGTGAAATAGAATTTGTGATCTAGAAATCGAAACACAACGCCATCTACCGGGTGTCTTCGCAACCTAGTTGTCAAACGAATGCTTTTATTGACGAATCAACCAACAGCGCCATCTATGAGGAATTCATAAAAATTCTCTCAAGTTGGACCAGACTGCTCACGGTGTGCCAATTTAATTTAAAATCGGTTAAGTAGTTTAGGAATCCATCGCGGACAAACATCGTGACAGGAGATTTATTTATATTAAGATTGTTTTATAATAAGACGACCCATATGGAGTAATGGTTTACCATGCCCTATTGCTGTTCTAGGGTCTTAGGTTCAATTCCCAGCGAAGCGGAGATTTGAATGATGAATTTTATGTTCTGTGCCAACTAAATGTTGGAAATAGGGTGATCATTAATAATTTACGTACTACTTAATAGGCTGTTTTAAATGTGTACTCATCATAAACCGCAACGCTTATAATGAAGTAAAGTCGAGTATAAAAAGTAGATAAAAGCAAAATTAACTTGGGTTTTAATAAAATACTTTTGTAAATCTGCCCTTTCACATTTGCTGAATGAACGTTCTCAACGTATTTGAAGCTACTCGTATTTTCCTTTCATTTGCACAGACAGAATTCAGTTCTCTGGTCCGCCCGCGTTTGGTCAGATTGCAAAAACTACACAATGCTTAGTCAAGTGTAGTTACACCCATTATGCGGAATGCAGAGGATGTTACGAGTACCTACTGTATAAGTAGCAACTACGACTTATACGGCTCTGTTAAAAAACTAAATGCGCTTCAGTAGCCCTGCATTTCGGTCTAATGGACTATCATTAAAGTTTGACTAGGGTAAGTAAAGGTTGTTTTTTAAGAATCTGTTGCTGCATTTTAGAGATAAACAGTAATTTTGTTTTTAAAGTTTACGTTTTATAGCAATTTTAAAGTGAAGGTAGCCTATTAGTTATATACCTAGTTTTATTTTTAATTTGGTCGAAATTTTATACGATTACTGCTTCCCTTCTTCTTATCTCCGAAAATAAGCATAAAATTTATAACAAATCATAATGTAGATCGGCATCCATGTTTTATACAAAATATACCTGCACATAAATCCGTTGGGCCTGAAATTTATACAGGAAACGCAAAATATTCGGTATCCTACGCCTCACCTCTACATAAAATATTTATTGAAAAATGTTACGTACTCGTAGGTAAGCTTTGTTATCGGTAGTAGGCATTTTGTCTGTCAATTAATTATTAATAATCATTGAACAAGAGATATTATTTGATATAATTATCGTGTTTATAATTTTTAGTGTTCCGTACCCAAAGGGTAAAAAACTATACCCTATTAATATGCCTCCTATGTCTGTATGACACAGGGCTCATCATCTGAATCTCATCTCACTTTTTGCTGGCATATAATTTTATGTCCCAAAATATGTTTGTTAATAATGAATGTATGAGGCAAAACAAGTTACATTATTATCTAGCTTTTATCATTAGGTTATTTTCAGTACAAAATTAATATAATATTAGTAAAATAATTTAAATAAGTATTTTAATGTAAAACTTATAACGATTACCTAAACTAAATTATTACAACTTTAAATAACGTTAATACGCATCTAAATTTACATTAGCGAACTCTAAATTAAAGCACATCGGAGAGGTCATTTAACTTACCTCATTAGTCGCATGCACAGATTCAAAATGAAGTCCTCTTTTGTATCAAAAATTATAATGAAAACCGGCTGAGCTCTCACGGGCCCTGACAGTACAGTTCTAGGAAGCGGGAAACAATTATAATAATGAAGAGGACATCTGAAATAACAACTATGTAAAATATAATTATACCTACATTAAACACGGCAAGTGCATTTTATAGTCCAAGAGCCCAGAGCGATCTGACATAATTTCTCAGTAGCGTCCATGTTCTTTGAATACCTGCGTGCTTGTGGAAGCTCACCTCCTGACACTTGGGCAGGTACCAGGTAAGAAAGGCAGCTAAAATTAAGAGCTACTTCACTCTGATTAACGGAAAAGGCTTTCTTTTTTGGATTCGCTGGGCTCTTTACCACCCATAGTAATCCTGACCGTCCTCATATATGGTTGAATGGTTCTTTTCACGCCTGGTTAGTTACAACCCTCCTTCAAAAATAGACGGGGAAATGATTTTTACGTATTTGGGTTTTAGTGTCGGAGATGCCTTTGGTGTTAATAATTTCCATGGGTGACGGTGATCTCTTACCACTGTGGCTTGTCAGCACGTTCCTCGGCTATGTATGTACATAAAAAGACAACTAACAGGATTTTTTCACTTTAATTACCCATAAAAGGCAGTAATCGGTCAATATGTTAATCTCAATTCCGGGGTAGGAGGGTTACATCTATTACAAGTTCCGGTGTCAGGCAGCTGACGTCACGTCAATGTCGGTGAGGGCGGCAGTAGATGTCGTTACGATAGCTTAAACTGCTAAAACTAGCCTTCAACAGTTTTGTGTATAGATTGTAACAAATCTTTATTTAATGAAGCTCGAAATCACAATAAATATAGTATAATTCTTATTATGGATAAATAATTAATCCAAATTTCAAAAAACACAACAAATATTCTACAACAAAGCTGCTCATAGCCGCTCAATAAAGCCACACACGCATCCAGACCGACAACAGAAATTTAAATTGATCATTCTAACTGATCAATTCGAACAGAAGTCTGCATGGTAACCATTGCTCAATAAGTTTCATTACAAACGTGTATTTACAAAATGATTAATTACATGACATCAACGAGCAAATTTTTCGCTGCATGACATACCTACATTATTTGCATGACAATAAAATTACATTTATTTAAATCATTCATTAATTCAATTTAAGCCAAGCGAAGCGAACGAGTACCTAATACCTAGCACTTTCATATAAAATATTCCATTCATGCAACACTTAGTTACCTGCGTACACTGCTGATTGAATATTATTTTAGATTTAATTTACAAGATTAAATCTTAAATAGAGGCACAGTTGAAATACGACAATTAAGATATTAAGACGTGAATAGAAAACTTTGAACTTACACTAAGAATAATGCGCGCAAGTACTAGGTGTGTCAGATTTGGCTCAGTTAAAGTTTACATGGAGAAGAAATACGGAAATCCAAATATATTTATTGAAGAAATTAAAACATTAGGTAATTAGAGTAAACGCTAAATGCTAACACAACACACTCATACCCCAGCACTAAAATTCCCTGCGTACCAGGTGTTATGGAAAACACAACACATCACTAAAACCCATGACCCGAGAACCAACATTTTTTGTCACATGAGTATCTGTCCCGATCAGGATCATGACTTAACGGGGTCGTCAAAATTTGTTTGACTAATGAATTATGTTGTAATATCGACGTCATAAATAAAACAACAATAAAATAGTATCTAATCGATCGAACATAAAGGAGATCATTTAGTGGTGAATATACCTACAAGATTTAAACTTTGTTCTTTATGATCGGAACGGATAAAAGTCAACTGTGTTACGTAGAAGCTGTTTCCCATTCAATTGGATTGGCAAGCCGGCGAAGTTAATAGCCATTTCTCCACTGACTGCAGCCGTCACGGCCGTACTCGTATTATGAGAAACTCAGTAACAGCTCGCCAGACTATTTACGTTATTTATATTTTTATATCTTCTATGTTTATGGTTTTATTTTTCAATCATTAGTACCTAGTTTTAATGATTGAAAGAAATTATAATTGTGATGTAACATTTTACAATGTAAAATTATATAAAACAACATGAATATTTTAACTTTATTATTATGTGCTATCAGCAAACATAAGTATACTATCACCATATCGTAATAAAAATATGTCGTAATTTAGTATGAAAATCATTGACATATTACTATGTCAATGATGAAAATAAATAAATGCAGTCACAGTAAAATTAAACATTAATAGTAAAATACTGTAAAACTTTAATAGTAATAATTGTAAAAAAAGAGTCCGTTAATTATTTTTCGTTTAAAATTGCACGGAAGTTATTTCACTTCGGATACAATGGAAAAACGCAACAGCATTTTCTGTAATTTTCCTCCAGCTTAGCAATCTCCTTGCAGCTTCGATAAATAACGAGGTGTGACGGCAAGGCACAAGCGCTGCTCGCTAATAACTAATAGTGTTTTTATTTAAACATTCCACAAGCAGACGAGCCTGATGGTAAATTATAACACCAAGGATTTTAAACTTAACTCATCGCGGATTGTACACATTTTATTATGATACGGGTACTCACGATTGACGGTCGTGAGTGTCGGTCGTCAGTCATGTTGGTCAGGCGGGACCACGATCCATGCAACTGGGTGGAAATATCGGTAAACAAAATATTATGTACATATCGTGAATACCCGTATCATATTAAAATAAACAACAAAGACATCAACTACCCGCACCCGTACTAGGATTCCCGGTATAGTGGGTGGCATGAACTACACAAATAAGACGACTAACACCCGCAACCCGAGAACAAACATTATTTGTCTCGTAAATGTCTACCCCGGGACTCCTCGTTTCGCAGGCAGGCTCACTATTACCCACGCTACGGGATTGTTAGTTAACCATTTATTAAATCTTAAAACAGTCACACTTAAATATGATCTCTTCTCTTATATATAATTATATATCTCTTGGTCGGTAAATTCGTCATTCCTCAAGTATATTAATTATTCATCGGTGTCAATCACCATTCGCAACGGAAAATATTCCGTCTTGTTTGGGACAACCAATTGAAAACAAGATAAATGTCACGTCGTTTAATGTTTCAACAAATATGATCGAAATGTTACATCATTGTTTTATTTCAGTGTATAAATGACAAGTATATATTTCTGTTATCGAAAATAAAACATTTACTGGTTTAATTGGTTGGTCGGGGCAGAATCGACCCAGGTGAGAAGCGAATTCCACCCGGCAAAGCTACTTCGGCATATGCGCAAACTAACAGCTCATTATAATAACAAAAAAGTATCAACTTTTACCGTTTTGCATTTTGTGGTCGCGTTTTGTAATTGTAAAATTACAATTACAATGATATTGTGAAACTGCCCGAACCAAAAATTTTTATGAATGAGTGAATAATATTTTTTTAATAAATGAATGATATTTTAAAAACAGACAAACCAGCACCTGCAGTCTGTCTATATCATAGTTAGTCAGACCGTAGTCCATGGACATAAGTAAAACCTAAGGCATCAAAAATGCGTTGCCAGCCAAGAAAGTCGTCAAGAAACTATGAAGGCCACTTTGGGGGCCATGTTATCCTGTAGTATAGATCCCATCGGAAGCTTTCGGCATTTGGGTGAAAATCACCAACACTACTTATCCTCACTGAAGCAGTAGGCTATAGACATTGGCATGTGCAACATCAATTCGGTCGTTAGACGCAATTTTTTGTTATTATTTTGTCTTTGTTGCAAATATCTACGTCTAATGAAAAAGCAAATATCCCTCATTGCACTATATCAGAGAGCCAATTACCCTTCCTTTACTTTAACCCCAGGACTTTGTGTAACTAAATTAGTTTTTGTACAATCAACTTACACATTAGGTACATTTCTTTATCACAGTCTGATTCTGTCGCAATTTAATTAAGATAAGAATAAATTAAAGCTTTACAAAGTAAAGTCAGATACATTTAGAGTAATTTTAAGTAAGTGATGTAAGTAAGCGATAACATAAATGGAACCGGGGTTCCAATAAAAAAATATCCAAAACTTGCTTCAGCAAACGAAAACATTTTTAGTGCCTTCAAGTGAAAATTCTTTATCATGTTCTTAAAGTATCCAAAGTGTCCAATCCACACCTGAGCAGTATGGTGATTAGCTCTTTCACCCAGCCCAGTAATTGGACAGTTATGGGTTATAAAGATGATATCAGCTAGGTTAACCAAATATTTAAAACATTAACCGAACGTTTATGCTAATATGTACGCATATGAAATGAACCAGAACATTTTTGTATAAAAATAATTTAAGGTCTAATAACTACAATATAAGTATACAAAGGTAATTTAACGGGACACGTTGTCACGGAATATTTTACTCTTAACCCTCGTACACATTAGGCGCTTTGAAGCGCGCGTTTTGTTTACGTGTACCTGAAGAACTCTTAGTGGAAAGAACCATATTATAAGTTTTTGATGCAAAGGCGCGCGCTTCTAAACAAGTCCGAAGCAATAGCGCTTTTTAAGATTACGTGTCGAACGCGCAGTGATGGCATTAGCAGCGCGCTTCAATAGGTAACTATAGATAATAATATAACGACATTGTGTTTGCCAACGTGCGCTTTTAAGTAGAATGACTAAAATGCCAATCTATTTGTTTATGAAAGTGTGCACGCACTACTAACATCCGCCAAATGCCAAGTTAATGCGCAGTGTGTATGCAACTAACGCGCGCTTAACGCAACGCTCAACGCCAAGTATGTGCAATGCTTAAGCTTAATGACATTTTTCTTGTAAGTATGCACACTGGCTTAACCCGCACATGCTTCGCTGTGGCAACAGTTGCCATAGCAACGAATGTAGCGATAATATAAAAATTAAGTTACTCCGAAGCGCTTGTGGAACTTGGAAATAAGTCTTTAAAATTTTTAAGTGAATTATTTCATAATTACGAGAAATGGCAAATGAATGTTAAACGTCACAGTCCACGTTGAAACAAATTGATATTTTCGCGCATACATACCAACGTTGCCGTGGCCTGGTGGCTCGTACTCCATCAGGAGATCATAATTTCGTAACACATAACACCTTGTAAAATTTTTTTTTTTAATTCCGTTTTTTTAATATAAATAATTCCTTTATTTGTTAAATCTTTATTGTTTTTTTTAAGTTCGGACAATTATTTTTGTTTTAATGTATTCCTATATAGCGCGAAGTTCGTAGAATTGCTGTAGTGTCTTGTATGGCAGCCCTCATTTGGAATAAATTCATTGTTATTATTAATATTTGTCGTGAGGAAGGTTTTAATGACACGTACGTTTTGGAAAATTTAAGTGAACGAACGCTTTATGCGATAAAACAACACCTTTTTTAAGGTTACTTGTAAGGGAACTTTTACGTTTTTATTATTTGTTATAGCAGCTATAGTAACACGTAGGTATTCTGTGAAAGTTTTAGTATTTCCGTCCAAGAGACGGAGCCCTGTGATTGACAGACGGACTGACAAACATACAGACAGACAGGCAGACATCGGAGGCATTAATATTGTTTCGTTTTTTACCATTTTGGTTCGCCATTTTGGAACCCTAAAAATACCACGATTCAAATTTCAACCAATATTCAAATATGAATAATATTCGAACCATTAATAAAGGACCAATCTCCTTCTCTCCAAAAGTCCCACCTTACATATCTGTAAGTCACTGTAAGTGTACTGTAGGGGAAGGGGGGGCATGACGGGGACCTTAACGTTTGAAGGGGATTAAAGCGCTCAATTTTAATTATTTTGAATGATTATCTATTTAGAATAACTTTTACATTATTAATCTCTGTGATTTAGGAACTTAAGACACTTAACTTATGCCATAAAAAGAAAAAAGACATTTTTTCCTCAAAGACACCCAACACTCGATTTTAACAAAAGGTAGGGTAAGACGGGGTACCCCATGGGGCAAGATGGGGTACGGGGAGACATGTTTTAGTTTTAATTTAAATACTCGCAAATAAATACATTAATTAATAATACATTATTAATATGAACTAATAATACATAATAAATAAATACATTTGATTCCATGTATCTTCCGTTGCAGTAAAAACAAGGGATGTCATTTTCGTTGTCATCCTATTCTGGTGAAGCGTGGATCTCTTTATTCTTCTTATTAATCTTCTTTTACTTTCTTTTCCAAAGTAGTTAGTGGCACAGAAAATGTTTTTGATGCTATTTTATACCCCATTTTCCCTTCAATGACCATAATTATCGCAATTTTCTTCATTCCAACTCTCTCTCTCTACGTATTACTTTTATAATTCTTCACCATCCTAAAAGATATTAATAAAACAAATA
This sequence comes from Ochlodes sylvanus, assembly GCA_905404295.2. Classification (NCBI taxonomy): domain Eukaryota; kingdom Metazoa; phylum Arthropoda; class Insecta; order Lepidoptera; family Hesperiidae; genus Ochlodes; species Ochlodes sylvanus. Next base: position 5,721,823 of record FR990126.1, on the reverse strand, counting down.
AGTTATTAAAAGTTAATCAAAAACACATATTTACTTAAGTCATTTTAAGTCATATTTTATTTTGAAAGGGCAAGATGGGGTAAGGTACCCCACCTTACCCCATCTTGCCCTTTCATGCTTTTTTGAATGAAATAACATACCATAAAAAAACAAATCAAAATATTGAAACAACATATTCTTACCTGCTAGTATAATTATTGTTGAACAAAAATAACTTTCAGTGAGTTCTTGATAATGCCTATTGAGGTGAAAAACACATGCCATGCGCAACGCGAAAATGACAAGCAATTTGACAAAAACAGAGTTTTTGGGGCTAGATCAAAAATGCGTAAACTCACAAACCTATCACTTTGCTGATTGATAAACAATACAACGTCGCGTCATTACAAGCCAGAGCTGCTGAAATTGGTGGTTCGTACGACACGTGAGGCCCTTTGCCCCGTCTTTCCCGCTACCCCGTCTTGCCCCCCCTTCCCCTACTGGAAGTCGCTTAAAATTTCTCTTAATGAAAATTGGATTCATAACACCATATTTAGCCTGAAGACCGTAATAATTTATTTACATTAACATAATAACGTATCAAAAATTACATGATATACGAGATTTCAGTCATATTCAAAATTAGAGACTATTCACAAATGTTGGGAGAACAAAATACGATGTATCTCAATACCACAGTCTAAAGAGCTGTCGTAAGCCAGCCAGGGGAAATATAATTACCATGAGAAAAAGGTTTGTGTAAAATTCAAACTATCGTAAACTGAGATCGTAAAGTATTATTTCAATGTCATAATTTACTATTTAGTTCCTGTGGCTCTACTTGCTTAACTTAACTACTTAAAATTATCCCAAAATATCGTATTTCTGGATTAAAAACTATCCTGTCCTTTCCAGGATATCAAACTACTTCTAACAAAATGGTCACCTAAATCGGTTGAGCGGACTAAACGTTAAAGCGTAGCAGCCAAACGCAATTTCTAAATGGTATCAACTTATATGTATACCTACAGACTTCAAGGAAATGGACTACTGTAAGTACTTACCCTGTGATAATACTATCTATAACCACGCCTCCATAAACAACGTACATAATCATAAAAAAGTAGGTTACCTACATAATATTCAAAGTACTATTGTTTTGCATTTGCATCCTGCTAGCAGGATATCAAAATTTAATAAATATATTATGTTCCTTTTTCAAATATTATCTAACCGTTATTTAATAATTTATGAACTAAGGCCTGTTGCTTTGTAGGTGGCGAAGAACGGTGTCTAGGTCCTATTAACGGCTAACCGGTTACGTTTTCGGTACGTGTACTTACCTACTCAAACAATAATTTGAACGTTGGTTTATTAAAACAACAGTAAGCTTCTGTTACGGTTCGGGAAATTAACTAGTTGGCTAGCTCTAAGACAACAACGCAACGATGTTATATAAATTATACAATATTTTAATTTAATAATGGTTTATTGCGGGTTAGTTTGTCTAATTTAAATAAAATAGTTTTGTTGAACTTATTAACTAAGATCTATCGATCAGGCCGTCAGGCTCATCCACTTTAGTAAAAGCTACCTACTGGCATTATATTTACTTGTTGTTACTTAATCTAGCAATGTTACTATAATTATATTTAAATCTATCGCTCTGACAATTACTATCATTGTGAGTGATGATGATGTGTGTAGATACCTAGTTTTCCTACTGAAAACTCAATACATTTATAAATAGGTAGCTACACATTATGAACGTCAAATATTTTACATCTCAAGGTATAGATTCAGAAATCCCGGAAATATACTAACATAATTTCACAAAATAGATTTACAAAATACATCTATTTAATTAACTACATACAATGATAAATTATTATTTTTATATCGCAAGTAATGTTAGCCAACAATATGGACCGACTAGGGGTGCGAAGTTTCGATACAACAGTTCCGTGGACAACAATAGCGGGCATTATCGCATCGAAATACAAAAGCCAAATCTTAAGAGATCCAGCAAGACGGCGAGTACTCGAGAGCAGTTAGCACAAGTTCAGCTGTTATCACACAGACCAGTTTAACTGGAGCACCCTCGGGCAGTCCCAAGGCGCTACGTGACTCGGACGACCGCCAACTTGCTTGACACCTCGACCAATCTATGAAAAAATTATCCAAGTTATAAATGGCAAGAAACTACAAGTAATATCTTCAGGGACAATTACGACCCAAGATTTTATCTACAGAAAAGGAATAATTTTTCGTTGCACAAAAGATTGCAGGAAAAAGACGTATGTATTCTTGTTACGTGAGCTGCTGATGTATAAACTTAGTAACAATTACTAACTGGGCTATTACTAATAACTACTAACAAAACTAACTATCACTAACAGTCCCTGCCTCAGTTCTAATACGTGCTAACGAACGGACCAACTTAACGTTCTCAATAAAATTCTCTGCTAACTGGGATGACCATCCTAGTCCCCATTTGAGGCTTGCTCTCAGTCGTTCACAGTTGTAATGTTCATTTCTTGAGCGCTTCCGTAAGTTGGAGGGCACGTAAAGTGGTTCCTACATCCTGCGGCGCGTTAGGCCTCCGGGTTGGTTGCATTGGAGGCCTTTGGGCGGCATAAAACGTTTCCCACTAGCTGCAACGCACTACGCACTGACTCAGCATGCTGAAATATGCTTAAGGCCTCCTTAGTTATGGGAAGAGATTCGTGCCCTTTACCGGGTCGGAAATCAACTCGAGAGAACTAATGGCCGTGCGTTAATTACACAGTAACCGGGGTAGAATTGTAGTCGCAGCAGCCATGCCATACCTATTATTATCAAAATAATCCATGTGATGTAGATACAACCGGATTATTCATTATTTAAATTTCTCGTCATTATTTAAATGTAGCCCTGGGTAATGAGTCACTGGAAGAACGCCTATTGTTTTGAAATTTGAGCTTGATCGTTTACTCCTACATTTAGTGATCAATCCTCCGATAACGCTTACTAGATCAGGTAATGAGGTTGATACTGCTTTGTCATTGACATTACTCTATCCGAGTAACAAAGTGGGGGTCGCATATTAAATCACTTGGTCCTATCTATCACTTGTCAGAAACCCAGAGGTGTCATCAGACCCGACGCAACGAAATTGAACTCTCTCTATTACAACCCACGACACTGGTTTTCAAACTTGTTACGCGTGCATATCCATCATTTTTTAACACTTTCACGCATTCATAACCTCAGAGTTTGAGTAAAATGTTTTCAGTCTACGCAGTAACTCTATAATTTTAAAAATAAACATAATTAATATTTATTAGATAATGGTAATACCATTAACGTGGTCATTTATTAGAGTTTAATTTACCATAATGATTAAAATTGTTACATTTAATATTTATGGATGGAACTTACACGAAAGTACCTACAGTATAACTTTTTTCTGACTGTATTTAATTCAAACTCAAGTTAGTGTCTGGTAATCTAGTCTCCATACCTCCCTGTCTATCTACATAATTATATTATATCTGTACTCGGAAGTTTGAGAACGTACGTCGTATCTACAATGTAGGTAGGTATATGTTAGGCTCCTTTAACCTGTAGGTATTACGTGTACGTAACACCTGCCGCCTGCGAACACTTTAAGATTATAAGGTGTCAATTTTATCATCTATAAACCTTGCCGTGTAATTTATAACATAGGCCACTGGAGAAAATGCAATTTCAGCTTCCCCAAGCCTTACTTTCGTTATACGTCTATACGCCGTTGATATAAATAATTGAAGGCTCACACGTTCACACCCCTGCATTATAATTTTCTGTTGCGAGCGTCGTGGACATATGCAAATTGCCACAAAAACTCATGATCTGAGAACAAACACTTCTCGTCACATGCCGTTTTCCCCTAATGGCAACCAAACCCGACTATCCCTCTCATGATAGACATTATTAGCATTGCTGTCGTGAAGCATGTACTGTTGTAGAATAAAGTAAACATATACAGCTTGACAAAATTACGAACTATATTATTAATCCGTAATCTTTCTAGAAAGCAAAGGCTGGTAACTAGTTTCTCTATAATTATGAAATGACGAATACACACATCTTTTTTTATTGAATTAAGGGAGTAAACGAGAATGAAGCACCACCTTCTACTGCCGCCCATGACAACTATGACCGACCCAGAAGAAGACTCAAATGGGGACTGGGATAGTTAGTCCGGTTATGAGACGGTGTTAGAACAATTAGCTGGTTATTTTGTTAGTAAGTATGTAAGTATGGGGCAGGGACTGTTAGGGAAAGTTAGTCCTGTTAGTTATTGTTAGTAATAGTCCAGTTAATAGTTGGTAGTAAGTCTCGTTATAATTTGGTCACAGATATGTTGCAGCCCTTGAGGACTGAGATGGTCGCATCTTAAAAATTGTAGCCGTCTAAAAAAGTGTATCTTACAATGTCTGCACTATATAGCACTTCTTCAAAGGTAATATTTCGTACAAACTACTAGGAGATAAGAAATTAGGCCCCGTAGATCGCTATGATTTACACGGGGCCGCTTGCGAGACTTGAATTCAAATTGACGCGGACTCAATACAAATATCCAGGGTGCGAAATTGAACAATATCCTCATAATTCAACCCAATCCCACCGTTTGAATATTTCACTAGCGCGCTCCCACGTGCTTAAAGTACATACGTGAACCATATCGTAAATCTATATTCTTAGTACTTACTGTGCTGTGTGCATAGTTTCTTGTGTTTATGCAATCTTGAATGGGTGGTTATAATGCGTTATTAACACAATAAGAGTAAGAGACTGGAATTACTAACAATTGTTATTTGGCTTATTGCGAAGTCCCCTAACCTACCCAGTGTATGCAAATTATGCTTTTTTTGTTCGCTAATGACTGACCCAGTGAGAACGATTTTGAGAACCAGTATATTTTTGAAGTGAAAACTTCTTTAGCGGCGTTGCTCACTTTTTGGGATGGGTAAACAATGTTAAACTCGCGTACCTACACGTGTCCTGGTCGTAAGATTTATATCAGAATCAAGAAGCTACTCAGATACGAGTACTAATTTACTTCTGTTTCTAAAAATAAATAAATGTTCAAATTTTCACTTCTGCCGGCACTCCCGGAGTGCAACCCGTTGTTTTTTCTGCTTCTTTCTTTCATGGCCGACAAATCTCGTTTGCCGGTTTCAACATAAAAAAAACCAAACTTCACTTCCCCCTCTCCTCCCCCTCAAATGTTACCCACGATAGACTTCTCCCTGTTACCAGAAAAAAAATAGCAGGAAATGAGACAATATTAGGCTAGTCATTGAACCAATGTCGAACCTACTCAGGTATTTACAAGGCCTCTCGTAATCTCTTTATGCTTAAGATACGAAACTGTGATAAATTAACATGCAAATATATTCTCTGTCAGTATCTCTTACATGAGTATTATCCTATTACAGGAATCCAAATTATTACAGTTACGTACTTAAGCTGACAGTACCTGCAACTGTGTTCGCTTGAAATACTTGGTTGATAATTTACGTGATCGTAAAGACTTGTAATGCACATTAAGTTTTATGAACTTTTCAATTTATTTATATTCAACAATCCTTTTACATAATAATAAACTGCCTAGTTCTCGTTGCTACGTTGACATGGATTTGGAAATTGAAAAAAATCATTACGGAAAGGCAATTAAAATCCTAAATATAAATCCTCTCTTTTCCCCATCTTGTGAGAATTTTGATAAATCCATTATTATATTACCTTTTAATGATTATAATAGAAGTCTCTTATCAGTATTACGGAAATAAGGCCATTTGTAAGTCGAAAATATAAATTCTCTTTATTCCTTAATCCGTAGTTTCCGTAGGAATATCAAAAATTCCTTCCTTAGGAAAAAGTAGGAACAGAAGCTTCATAGGAGTTTCTTGCCGCTTCTCCTTCCAAGACTACTCACGGTAAGGATTTGTTGAAGCGATAGCGAAGTTAGACTTTCGAAAAGTGTTTGTAAAAAACTAACTTCGAATAAACTTCATTTCATTTAATTTCCTTAGAGGTTTCATCGTTATAAAAGGTACATTTCCTTGTACATTTATTGTACATTTTCCTTGTATCTTGTGTATATTATGTATATATATTACCTTACCATATATTAAGTAGGTACCTAACCTAGGCACCTACCTTGAGTGTTTGAAGTTTTTTGCGATACTGAATCCAACAGTAAAGATAAAACGTTTTATATAATTATTAAGATTAAAACCTTCACAATGATTATTCTTATGTTTAGCGACCGGAAATATTTCTGCATAGATTTTATTCATCTTCATTACTTATTCACTGAGTGACTTTTCGAAAAGCGTATTTTGGTATCTATACCTTGATATAAGCAAATTTTTGCAACAAGCTTTGCACGGAATAAGTTTTCATACAATAACATGCCATTTCATTCAACACATTTCAACAATACATTTCTATTATTACATATTTTATAATAATCTACCTATTCTTAGTAGTTTTATTCACTATCAATGATTAATATTATATAATTATAGCAGTTGGCGTTATTACTGCAACTCAAGATAGTATAGTTACTATAGTTTTATCTGATTCTTAAAGGTTTCAAGGGAATGGGAGCTTCGGATGGATATATACTATTATGGGAAGGGAATTATTATTACAGAGAAGGATTTCATGTAGAAGGATGAGGAATGGATAGGAGTACTAAGCAGTAAATTATGGAAAGAATAATAATATGTAATATTATAAAAAAATACATTATTCTCCATACACAACACCTATCACCAAATTTTAATTACATTGTCTTCTCGAAGCTTGCATTACGTGAAAGCAATTTAAAGTTCAATATTGAAGAACGTGGTAAGGCTAAGTTCAGATGAACGGATAGATGTAATTACTCTTGATACGATTAATTTATCGTTTGTAATAAAAACATCGCAAAGTTGCGATTCTAAGCTCCCTCCATGCATTACGAACCCACACGTTTTAAATTTAACAAGTTAAAAGTCTACGGTCATCGGCTATGAGTACTGTCAGACGATGACTTTGCTTCAGATAACTAAACAGCTCCAAAAAAGCTGTGAAGAAACTTGGCAATATTGACATAGGAAATTTTATGGACATTTTAGTCTTACTATTACTATTAGTATAGGCTTTATTGCGATGTAGATTAAAGAAGTAACCTATTTTTTATTTCGCTTATAAGCAGGAAGTTGCATAAAAAGCAGCAATTGTTATAAGTGACTGTACCTATTTGTTTACTAGGAGGTTTCCCGAAGCTAAATCGGAAAATAAATCAGCGTCTCTTATATTACCACGGCCATTTACTGAGTGCATTCGACTCAACTCCGATCTTCCACCTCCACCTGACTCCGATCGTCAACGTTAAATTGTTGTTTTTAAGTAATTTTTTTCTTTCTTTTTATAATCTTTCGATTTATTTTCGCACGAATCCGTAAAAATGTAATCGTTCATCTGGCTCTGCCCTAAACAACGCAGCGGAAACCCACGCCTGGATCTGGAACAGCCGATAACATCACTAGACGTTTCGACTCAGTTCCATTCGTATTCACTTTGATGTAGAATCTACATTCCGTGCAAATGACACCCTCTGTAAGTGTAACACTTTGTAAGTTGTAACCTACTGTTGGAGACAGGTGAATTTACAAGCTACAAAAGTACCTACTGTTTGAAAATCAATAATAATATCGCGTTCTCAATATTCACTTCAAGTCTTAAACCATTTTATCTTTGTATCTTTTCAAAATAACTTTGTAACATTGCAAAAATATGCTTTACTAGTAACAGTGCTTGCTTTGCTTCTCGGGCATATCTCATTCGGGATAATTTTAATTGACACCTCTTTTTTATTTGTGAAGCGACTAAATGAACACTAAATGTTAAATTTATGACAATAAATAAGTTAAAACCGCATTAAATCGGTTAAGCTGTTTCTGCGATTATATGGTAGGGGAGCCCAAGAGGGGATTTCGGGATTTACAGAAGCGCGGCAGATTAATATACAGGGCGATACCCTGTACCCGGTTAAGTAACTCCACCAAAAATGAGCCTCATATATAAGGCCGCCCGTGAAGGATACAGGATCAGATTAGTAAAAAAAAATTGATCATCAGACATTCTCGAGCGCGTCAGATTAAGGTAGGGTGAGTTAATTACCTCCTAAAAAGTGTATATTCCACTAATCTGACAATTTGAGAGTGACGTAAAGAAAGGGGAGGGCAGCAAAGTTGTAAAAAAAAACCGTCATCTTGACATTCTCGAGCGTAGTTAATTTTTTTTTTTATTTTGAAGGAAATAATTCAAGAGTAACGAAAAATATATAATCTGACGATTTCCGCAAGCCGAAATAACAAAAAAATCGTCGATAAAGTTAAATGCGTGCAGCTGCGTGATGCCTATATTTCCTTCTCCGCGTTTCTATTCCTCTCTCACTCTTTCTCTATCTATTACTCTCTCACTCCGTCCCCACTCCAGTTTCTGCTGTCATGACGCCATCACCATATTCCAGCAAAAAATTTTTTGAAAGTGGTTTTTTTGGAATAACTTTTAAACGGCTTTATCGATCAACTTCAAAAACGAATCCGCCCTTGAGCTTGAAAAACCACGTCGATCGCCACCAAGTTGGTCAAAATCGGTTGATTCATTCGAGAGATATCGTGAACGAAAGAAACCCGAAAAAGTGTTTTTTCGGGATTACTCCGAAATGTTTGGTTCGATCAATTAAAACTTTTAAATTACTTATGAGGATGATAAAACTGCGTCGAATGCCGCCAACCGCGTGAAAATTGGTTGATCCATTCAAAAGTTATTGCGGTTTGAAAATTCCAAAAATAGTGTTCTATGAAACTTCTATCAGACTTTTGAGCTGGGAGAGCTCAAATGCATAGAAATATTATTTCTTTGAACTCCGCGAGCTCAAAATAAATGTCATAAGTACAATTTTAAGCGCCCAGGAATGGAATTAGCGGGAAATTGCAGGGATGGCCTTTAGGGTGAACCGTTTTTTTGTCAGATTAGGCGAATCCCTCTAGATAATCGTCAGATTATGAGACAGTACGTTTAGAACATAAAGATGAACCATATATATCTTAATCTGACGCGCTTGAGTATGTCAAAATGGCGAATTTTTTTTGCATATTATGAGAATGGCCACGAGTTTGCGTCCCATCGAAATCGTCAGATTAGTGAATGAGAGCTTATTTTTGGTGCACTTAACACTCCCTTAGAAAATCTGACGCGCTCGATTAAATTTTTTTTTTTCATTTTCAACCCTTACATACAACCACCCCCACCATGCAAACGGTCAGATTAACATACGTACATTATTAAAAATACGTAGGGCATTGATGCTATCAATATCTGACGCGCTCGAGGATGTCCATGCATCAGTTTTTTTTTACATATTTAAAAATCTATAGCCGCTTCCCCCACCGATGAAAAGGTATATATCATATAACATTTTTTTCTTCTTATCATCTAAGCTTTGCAACCCAATAGGTCTCTGTGACGCTCGAGTAAATCCCCATTTAGCACCACGGGCTCCCCTACCAATACGAAATTAATGCGCTGACAAACAGATAAACCGAAAAATAAATAAAAATTACAAAAATGTTTTAAAGGGATCTACGTATTGCGATAATATTCCATGTTAAAAACATCAATTTACCTAACAGTTACGTATATGAAAATTAAAACTACTTAAACGGATGTTTTAAAAGGTGGATTAAAAGGATTTTTCTGTCAAAGCGTTATGGCCGCAAAAACGAAAACGCACTAATTCCTTTGAGATATAACAAAACAATGTATGGATTGAATATTCCTCTCTTATAGGTCTACAATAAAGCCCGATATGTCTTTTAAGGATCCATCTTTTAAGGATAACTTACTATACCCATTTAAAGTTTTAAAAAAAGCTCTTCAGAGGGACACGGTATTAATCCTTATCGATTTAAATAATATGTTAGAGGCACAGTATGATGTCTGTTCGAGAATCTATCTTTTGAGGCACTTGGCTAATACTGCTGCCATACACAATAATGACGTATTAATATAATAACTATTCCTAGTGAAAATTCTTATCATATACCTCCTATATTATCATGACCAAGACAATTCATTCATTATCTGGCTTTGTTTGAATAATTTCACACTATTAAAGTTTTCTAATTTGAAAGTTCTGAAGTGTTTAAATATTTACGTGAGTCGAATTTAGTTTTCTTGTTATCCTTTAAAGCAGGAAAAATGGAGAAACTCGATTAGCAGTTTCAGCGAGATGTAAGTAAACATTTAACGGACATTGTGCACGGAAATGAGTGCAACCAATTTAATTTTACACCTTCCGGCGTACTTCAGACCCAACAAAAGGAATAATGTTGATTCAGTATTTAGTAACTAGTAATAGAGACAAAATATCTTGCTTAAAACTTATTTTATTCATATGCCACATCTTTTCACTTCGATCAAGGGCGCGGTAAGAGAGCTGTCAAACTCCCGCTAGTGCTGGAGTTACCTCGGCGCGGCCATAGTGTTGCACCTTATCCCCTGTTCCGGTATTTTCATCTAACACTAGTCAGTTATGACCTTAGTTTATTAGGGAATTTACTAAAAGAATAATAATTGTTTCTACTAAACGAAAATTGCTATGGTCCATCATAAATATATTTATTTATGTATCTATAATAAATATACCTACTACTAAACTTCATTTATGAAACAGTTTATATGTCATGACGATTATTTAAAAATACCTTATATAGGCCTTTAAAATAAGACCTCAAGCAATATAATAATAACTGTGAAAAACACATCAGATTTCAGTAGTTTTTGCGTGTTGATCAACAAAGCAGTTTGAACTTTTCTGACATGACTAAAAATGTATACCTATATTAAAATTGGTCCCTTCCCACTCTTTACAAGGACGGTATCCTTAATTACAGTTGATAACAGATACCGTGTTATATCAAAGTACTCGAACGGGATCTACAGTATTATATTTGCTGACTTTACCGACCAAGGAAACAATGAAAAGCTTTGAAGTTATAAATTGAAAGGTGTGGGTGTAGAGCACTTATACCTACTTTAACTGGAGCCGTTCCAATTTAATCCTCTCCCGTTATAAACTTTAAAATGAATAAACAATACAAAAATGACGACCTCATCCTGTGTACGGTATTGCTGGAACACGATAATTTCTACTATTCGATAGTTTTCAATTAAAAAAATGTTATGTTTTTTATTCTATTCTCTAGAAGTACCGGGATTTGTTTTGGAATTCGTTGCCGTTGGGTAGATAATTGTTTGTTAGTTTGGGTGTATATTTCTTTTTAGGGTGTATATAAGAAGTCTAGTAGGTACCCTATATTGAGTTTACAAAGTTTACGAGCTGACTTAAGAGTAACGCTGCCTAAACACTAAAGTTAGACCATGTAAGCACATTGCATATTAATACTAGGCGGTCTCTCCTTTACTTAACAGACTCAGGTGTCTCAAAACACTCTTGTGACGAAACTAGGACGTGAAAATTGCGAAATAAACTTCTCTAATACGAAACTACACCAACCCTGCAGGGGCTTGCTCCTGTCTAACGGAACTACATAATTGAGGCCTTCCGACAGCGTTCCAGTTTTGGTTTAAAACACAGATTAAAACGAAAATATAGTATACTTTTATAAATTTTAAAACTCCATATCAGGGGCCCAACTCTGTGTTGAATTGTATCGTGTCGGGATATTAAGACACATTTGGTATACGAAATGTGTCGAACTAAGTAATCAAACAAGACGCAATTGAAGAATTTATACATTAGCAGACTTGGATAATTATAAACTAATTAAATACAGGGAGTATTTAATTCGTTTATGTGTGAAAAGATAGTTTTAATACATTGATCGTTTGAAAAAAATAAACTACGTTTTTATACTATGTGCACTATTTTCACTACTGTTAACCGTTTAGGAGTTTGTCTGGAGCCAGTCCTGACGTATTATCCGGATATGCTTGTCTTAAAATTGCATTATCGTCGTAATAAAAGCAATAATATGCAAAGTTTTACGAGAAAGTAGTTATAATTCAGCTTGCCAGATTTGACCCATACACCCAAACGTAGCAAATTAAAAGCTTGTAAAAATAAGCATAACATAACAAGGTTTGGTTCTGTATTCTATTACATTACGAGGGGCACAGGCCATAGTCCACCACGCTGCCCAATTGCGGATTAAGATACTTCACACACATTTGAGAACATTACGGAGATAGTGTGCTGATTTCCTCACGACGTTTTCTCTTACCTAGCAAGTGATAATTAATTTCTAGTAGCATAAAATTTGAAACCAAGTCCCACTTTTCGGGTGTCTAAGGTAAAAACCACTTGGCTAATCGTTGCTGTGATATTCGTACGCATATTATAGTTTAAGTAATTAATCTAGCAATCAAGTGAACAACCCAGTCATTGTAAATAATTATCTATCAAATTAAGGTAATGCGATGGTCGGGGCGTAATTAATCTGGTTTGAGGTTATCTAACTACACGTGAATACACACCATCACCTAGTAATGTTAGGGATAATATATCATGAGTATTATGAAACGCATTAACATTTAATTTATTTAGGCAATTTTTTATTCCATCAGCGGCATGTCCTCTTAATCTTCAGAAAAATACCAAAAAGTCTAAATTTTAAACCTGTCTCTTAGGACAAACACCCGTATATTGTTAGACGTGATTCTTTAAATTGACATAACTTTTTATATAAAAACTGACTGAAACAAAACAAACACTAAATATGACATCGGGACCAAATGACAATGAGAAGTCGGAATAATTTTAAAATTTAAATAATTTAAATTTATGAATTTTAAAATACAAGTTGATCATGCGATCCATCCTCCCGAACTGATTGTGACTCTCCGGTATTTCAATTCCCAGTGAATATTTACAGAGTTCAGTCAATTCCATGTTCCATATCCCTATAGTAATACGCAGTGGATTTATGTTTGTACGTAGACACAGCTCGTTATTACAAGTTTGTGTGAATAGTCAAAATGAATATGGAAATATTCGAAATTGTGATGTTCACGCCTTATTCACCAGATTTTAATGTGACACTACGAGTGATGCATCGTTCTGATTTTTTTAATTATCTAGAATTCAAACTTTCCTGTGCGAGTCTGTCTTGCACTTGGCCGATTTTTTTACTGTCGAGGAATATTTTTGAAGACAATGTTTTCCAGAATAACTAAGTACCTATGTCACCGTACGCTGATAAAGTGGTCACGAAGCGCTCTTTCTTCCGATTTGACGCACAAAATTCAGGATATTTCAACCACAAAAATAAGAACATCGAAAGCTTTTGATTAGTAAAGGATACTTTAACCCCCCACGCAAAAAGAGGAAGGTTTTTACATTTTTAATTTAATTTTTCTTTTGTCAATGTGAAGCGGTCGTTACAGTACACATAACACACAAACTACTTATAATGTCGATACTACTTATGATTATTAATAAACAAACCTACAATCAATCTTATCGTATAATTGATAGGATGAGTTAAGAGAAAATTTAAATATTCGATGAAGTTACCTAAGTTACCTAAATAAGAAATTGATAAAAATTTTAATTCTTCATTGCAAAGTTTTTTTAAGTAAGGGTCGTAGAAGCGTCGCAATCAATTTGGGTCCGCCATAATCGAGAACTTAGACTTTTAACACGTTCACTGCGTCACTATTTTTGATGGACTTTCAGTCAGTGCGGATGAGGTCTTTTCGAGACAAAGTTGAACTTCTTTCCAGTGCGTTTGAGGGCTTTTCGACCTCACAAAATATTGTTTCTAAAAAACGCCTTAAATATAGCTCAAAATTGAAAATATTTGCTTGAAACTTTACCATTATAAACTTAAATAGTTTTTCAAGTTGAATCTAGCTTCGTACGTAGGTGTGACATTTCGGTATTGAATAAATGAAAAAAAGAATTATGCCATCGATTCTGCCTCACAACGCACTGAAAAGAAGTTCGATTTGTGTCTCTACTAGTGATGGGAATAAAATAGAAATGCAGGTGATATAACATTTATTTACCTAAATTAGGATTCTAAAGTACCATACACCTACCACACATACCAATTTTAGTTTTAAAGTATGTAAGTCAGTTTATGTGTGTGTATATGTGTATGAATGGATGTGTGCGTATTTGTGTGAATGGGTGGGTAATTGTGTGTGTGTGTGTTTGTGTTGTGTGTTTGTATGGTAATTAGTGGGTAGATAGATTTGTGTGTTTGTATGTACTCTTACTCATTGAGTATAACAGCTATGACCACTGCAGACACGAACAAAAGAGAAGATATACTTCCTCACCTAAAGGAATCTGGTATTGTAAACCGGAAATATAAACTATACAGAAGTTAAAAATACGAGTAGCTATTTATCAAATATTTCAAACCACATTCATGTTGTAGCAATATACATTTGAAAACACCCACACCTAGGGTAGGAAAAAAATAATAATATCTAGAGTATTCAATTGATTTTCCTCTTTTGAAATATATTTATCATTATTTGAGTATTGTGTAGATTATAAAAGCAAAATAGAATTTGCGACGATTAAGGATTTGTTAGTGTAAGCAGCATGCGTATAAATGATGAGTGTTAAAAAATCGTGCTAAAAAAATTATCTTGAGTACAATTAGTTTAGTTGTCAACTAGCTAGCTGTAGCTTGGCTATTAGTAGGGGTCATTTTGGTTAAGAGGATGAAACGAGGTCCGCCAAAGTGGTACCAGACTGTACAGTAATCAATTTTATATTTTATATGAGTCATCTTATACGCTTTATTATGATACAAAACTTAAAATTGTAGCTAGTGGGATTTTTTTTATTGAATTTTACAATTTACTATCCTTACTCTTCGCCGTAATACTTTACGTGAAAAGGAACGTAACCAAGTGCAGTAGTGAAATTATTAAGTAAAAAAATCGATGTTAATAAATCCAATAAAAATACTTTTACTTTTAAATGGCTATTTACCGAAAGATTTTAAATGCAGTATATTATGAAAATCGATATTACTTGATGGCTGTTGGTTCTTTCTATTCTAATGTCAATGTCAATCTGTCAAAGTACTCAAATCAAAGTCACAAATAATAAGTCAATGACGAACAATAACAAAAATACTTAAAAAATAAGGCGAGTCGCGCGGACAAGAAGTGCGCTTCCGTATCGAAACTTGTCGCATCACTACGCGCCGCCCGCGCCCCCCGCGCTTCACTCCGTGCGTTTATGAGGCCTACAACTTTTGAGGCAGATTAGACCTCACTTCGCACTGGCGCATATTTTTTTCTATTCAGTGCGTTTGAGGGCTTTTCGACCTCATATCTTATTAAATAAGCCATTGGGCTCTACTTCGCAAGAGAAACAATTTTATGTATTTGTCTTTGTCATACTCAAAGAAATGTTAAAATTGTAGCCTCCCGCACGGAGTGAAAGAACGCGATTTTGATTGCCGCACCAGCGGGAAGTCATGCTTGAGACGTTTCGACCTCATAACGCACTGAACGTGTTAAGCCGTTACAATTATTCCCGATCGACCCAAAACTTTTGTCTATGTATTTACAAGACCGTGCAACTTCGTGCAAAGAAAGTAAGTAGATACAATATACCACCTTATTTGTCCAGGGGATAACATCATAATGAACTAAGTTCATAGATGTGTTGTGTTTATTCCTAACAAAACACTAAAAACACGACGATGTAATTTTACACTTTTTAAAGGATAAACGTTTATTATAAGCAAACTAATGAAACCGCTTCGCTCTGGGACTCAACACTCAACTCCACACTCAACAATTACTAGATGTGATTATTTAAACTGACATTACATTTTTATTGATGAACTGATTAGATTAAAATACTTAATTTTAAGTGAATCGTACCATAATACATTAGTTAAAATTACACCCAAATCGGTTAAGCCGTTTCTGAGATAAGCGCGCACAATCACACAGAAAAGTAAACAAAAAATCTTTGAATTTTTGATCAAACAAAAATCATGGTATTGGGTTCTATTGTTTTAATAAGGCTTTCCGATAATAATATTTTTTCTCATATTATATCTTCCATGTACAGACAGCGATCGTATAGATATTAGAGCAAAGTAAGTAAAATAGTAGGGGAAAACCGGGTAATGCCGGTCACCTAAGCAAAATCAAATGTAAATTAGTGAAAATCTACCTTTTATTTAAAAACCATTAGGCAAACAGAACTTCAACTATTATTCTACGATAATCACAAAAAATAAGATCAATAGTCATAATAAATTGGGCACAATAAACATTTAAAAAAAAAGTGTCTTTGACCGCCATTGCCCGACATGGAGGGTAATGCCGGTCAGCAGGATGGACAATACCGGTCAGGCTATTAACGACACAAATCGCATATGTAACCTACGGGTAATTCACAGTCCGAACACTCAGCAAGAGCTCAAAGCCCCCACTGAACACACCTGTACTGTACCAATGTTTATTGTGCTAGCCATAATCGTTGCATAGCATACACTTGTTCTCAATGGTGTCTTCATAGTCATCAGGTACGTCTATCATGTCAATTTCGGAGTTCGACGAGCTTTCATTATTACTTTCTTCAAACATTCTCTTTTTCACTTTTTTTATAGATTTTTCGCTGGGGATATAATCGTTGAGAAGCGATGGTGAATCCGGTACTAATATGTTGTGCCCTGCTTAATGGGGTTCCATCATCAGATCATGACCTGATGAAAAAATTACCATGTCGGGAGCATACCTTTCACATAAAAAAATAATTATAAAAATAGTTTCGCATTTGACGAAGATATACGTAGTTGAACACACTTAAAAAATATAATCTACTTGTATACGTGACTTGTTGACAGGTAATACCGGTCAGGGTTGACCGGCATTAGCCACCTGTGCACTTTTGAAGTTAAAAATAATTAAAAAAAAAACTTGTTGCAAATTACTTGAAATCTTCAATGAAATAGATAGTCAGATAACTAATTGGCAAAAAATATTATAGACAATAAATGAAATCGAAATATTATTATACTCACCTCTTAAATTCTGCGGCCAAAAAGTTATAAGAGAATTGCGTGAAAAAAACACAAGTCTTTTTTTCGGTGGCGCGTGGTCGGAACTGAACTGAGGTTGGTGCATCGGAGCGGGGAGCAATCAGTCCTCCCTTTATGCATTTTTGAGTGCGCGTAAACAAAGTATTTTGTAAGATAATTGGGTGACCGGTATTGTCGCCTGACCGGGATTACCCGGTTTTCCCCTACCCTATATCCTTTTGACTAATATTTAACACCAGCAAGATTTAGGTATGTATGTTCAAAGGGCTTCCTTTAAAATTTTAAATATTCCTATCACATGAAAAGAAAACAAAACAAATATCTAACTTGTCTAACGTGTCTAGTTAAAAGTTATACAAAGCAAGTAACAACTATATCAAGCACTAACTCCGAAGCAATGTATGGAAATCTTCTTATGTGCTCACAGTGCAATACAAATAGGATGGAAATCCAGCGAAAATCTGTTTTAAGCGCATTATTTGCGCGATTGTGAAACTTGGGACAAGTATTATACGTACCGATTGTATATTATGTTCGGTAACACGGAATACAGAAAGAAGTGGAAATGGTACAAGTGTTGATTAATAAGAAAACCACGATATCAAAATAAACACAAGTAAATCCCTAATCGTATTATTCACTCTAAGAAACTTACATTTTTATTGGTTGGTACTTGTCAACTTCAAATAGTCTATCAAACCGGCTCATTATAGTTGAAAATGCACCTTAACGATTTATCTTAATTTTTATTTTTCCTTGCCATATTTTGTGTCTTGTTACCTTTATCAATTAAGAACATAACAGTTGTAAAGATTTTCTTTCCACCGCTAGATGTCAAAATTGTACGTAACAACTAATTTTATATACTTAAAACTGTAAGAAATAAAGTTGACATTGTGTTGTCCGGCAATTACGCGGAGCTCCGCGCAACCTTAGTCCGTGTGCCACGCCTACTTCGCACTTCCACTTCTTACTGTATTCCGTGTGCGGTAATGACGTTTTGGTTTATTGGTACAATTATGTTTACTAGGTACCCGCTCTGCGGTCGAAATTCGACCGTAATTCATTCTGTTAAAGTGTTACTTTACATTACACTTAGAAATATGTACTTCAAAGCTTCAAACGTCATATTGTCTCGTAGTGTCAATTGTGTGGCAGTGTGTATAGAGTAACATAAATTATCTAGTGTTAAATGTATTTTTTTAATTTAAGGAACCTCATATATATTTGACCGTGTCTGCCTTTTTATGCTAATTTAATAATCCCTTTAAGTATAAGCTTATGTTACGTTACATTAATTGTATTGAATAAAACTACCGAATTTCAATGTAACGAACAGAACAGAAATACGTAAATTAAGCTCCCCACGTAATTAAACACAAATTTACGCGACATAAGCTGTACGAACAAGGGTCTTAATCCTGACGCAATTTTTGTGAAATTAAACTTTAAATTAGTGGCAATGTAATATCTAATAACCCTAAAAAATTTAGTAACTAGTTAAAAGGTTAAAATTTTCGAGTAAACATTTGCATGCAAAAATGTAACTAGCAACATTGTTCCTGGCCTAGGGACTGAAGTCCTCACTGCGGTTTTTTTGAAACAACCTCAATTGGGAACCTCAATTAACAGGTCAGCACGCTAGCCTTATTACACGGTCTTTGTTTTACTAATTATAACTTAGACGACCTGTATCCCGCAACGGTTTTGGGTTCGAAGTGTCCTGTTCGATCCGCAGCGGGGATAAATTTGAATGATGGGTTTTAATTGCTATTCCCGGTCTGGGTGTGTGTGTTCTTGTCTTGTGAGTTGTCCGTGACACCCACGATACACGGAATCCCAGGGTATGTAGTGTTATTCCTTGCCTTTTCTTGTCTTACCTACATTTTTTATTTTCGTCAATTCGAGAAAGAAAAATTTAACCGTCAGAAAATAATTGAAATTGAAAATCAAACCTTTTGGCTTAGATACAAGTGAAGCTAAATATAACATTCTAAAAGAATGAATTTTCCTGTTATTAGATGTTATTTCACTTTTATAGGCTTCTCAGAACTAACCACTACGTTGTGTCTACGCATAATTAATTGTATATAACCTTCGTAGATGTATTTTAGTTTGAGTTCTTCTTTGCTTTATTTTTCTAAGTTTGACATATTCACTCACTGTCTTTATATGTGCTAACACGCATTAAAATGATTATAAATTTAAATACTCCGTTTTTATACAATTTACCTCCCTGATCTCTGCCATTATTAACATTGGTCGTCTTCGAGCCGGATATTATTCGTTTGGAGTAAGGAGTGAGTCGAGTCGGTATTATTTTATTGGATTATTTCATTGTTTGTATCTACGTCCATATTAAATATTTTATAGTATTTTTTGAAATTTATAAAATAAATTATCATTTTGTCAAAATTGACAACTAAAATAAAATTTAAGTTTAGAATTCTTAAACTAAGAATTGTTAGATGTACCAAATGTCATGTCCTAAATACTGTTATGTATAATTACATATTCTCAATAATTATAAATATGGCTGTGTTTTGTGTTCAAATTTAAGATAATATAATTGGTATTTAAACATTTCCTATTATTTATCAATTATAACATGTTTATATTTTTATACTTCTCATACATTCTGTAAACATTATTTTGGTTTGTAGTAGTGTTTTGTTCAAGAACTGGTCCAAATAGGATCTACGTTGATTTATTAACTTTACTTTATTTTGATGTATTAATACTGGTGTATTCTTATCAATTCCAGGATTGTGCAGCCGACTCCCAAAATGTCTCAAAAAACCGAAATATCTGATTTGACAAAAAAGCGTAGCAGCTTTAAAGGTCGTATTACAATTTTTCTTGGATATTTGAAGTCCTTTGATTCGTCAGGGTCTCAGGACATTGGTGAGTTGGTATTACGTGTAAGCAAGTTGGATTCAATGTATGCCCAATATGACGAGGTACAAACTAGGTTAGAATGTATATCTGAAGACTTTGAACAACAGTTAGCCGAGCGCGAGGAGTTTGAAAGCCGATATTATAAGACATTAAGTCAGGCTCAAGATATCATTGCCAATTATAAAAAATCTCAGGTGCCTCTGCCTACTGATTATTCACGCAGTGGTAGGCAGATTTCAGTGAAGTTACCTACTATTCAAATACCTAAATTTAACGGTTTTTTAAACAATTGGCTTGAGTTTCGAGATACCTTCACGAGCCTCATTCACGATAATGACGAGATAGACGACGTGAATAAATTTCACTATTTGCGTACATCCTTGGAGGGCGCTGCTGCGGTGGTTATTTCGTCTATCGATTTTTCGGCCAGTAATTATAATGTCGCTTGGAAACTCCTATGTGATCGTTTCGACAATAAGCAGTTGTTGATTCAACATCATGTTGCTTCGTTATTTAACATTCAACCCGTCACACGGGAGTCGGCCAGTAATTTAAAAATTGTTATGGACCAGTTTAATAAAAACATTCGTGCACTCAATTCTTTAGGTGAGCCCACTAAGTTCTGGGACACACTTCTCATTCACATTATGACTCATAAGTTGGATAGTAAAACTCATCGTGAATGGGAAGAGTACAAAGGTCGCTTGGATATCGAAATACGCGTGGAGCTTCAACACTTCACTGAGTTCATGCGCAAACGGACGAATCTTCTGGACAACATTGAATTCTCACGACACACAACTACTACACCAAATAATAAAGTTTTTAAAGAAAAGGCGATGGTAACAATTCACAATAAACCACGTAATCTAATTCAAAGGGATTCATGTCCAAAGTGTAGCGGCGAGCATCAACTCAATACTTGTCCTGAATTTTTGTCATTAAGCAACGATGCTCGTCTGCAGTTATTACCGACGTTAAAGGTATGCTTTAACTGTTTTGCAAAGACACATTTTGCAAATAATTGTAGGAAACAGGGATGCAGAATTTGTAAACGTAAGCATTCGGTTCTGGTGCATGTTACGAGTGCAAATAAGCAGAAGGCCACTGTGCATGGTGAGCGCACTGAGGACGTCAGCGCGACTCCCGCCACCGATCAGAACAACTTAACATTATCAGCGAGCGTGTCTTCCGCTACTTTTGACGTAAACAGTCAGCGTGGAGACGTTATATTATCGACTGCGCTAGTTAAGTTGTATGATTCAAATAATCGCGAACATATCGGACGCGCTGTTTTGGATTCCGGTAGCACTTCCAGCCTATTGTCGGAGAAAATGTTTCGGCTATTAAATTTGCCTTATAATAATATTGACCTGTCTGTACAGGGCATCAATAATGCGACCACGAACATTAATAAAATGTGTAATTTGCGTTTACAGTCATTAGATGATACGTTTATACGTAATATCAATTGTTTTGTTTTGCCGTCCTTAACAGATAATGTACCAAGTCGTACACTTAATATTTCGCACCTTAAAATACCTACAAACGTTTGTTTAGCGGATCCTCATTTCTATAGGCCCGCGTCAGTAGATTTAATACTAGGTGCTGATATTTTTTGGGATCTAGTAGGGTCTGAAAGAATTAATTTAGGCAATCATATGCCTATCCTTTGCGAGACTAAGTTAGGATGGATAGTTTCTGGCCCTATAAATACCAGATTTATTACGTCATATCCACCTAAACTTATTCAGTGCAATTATGTAAATGGTACTTCGACCGGTGACATTTCAAATGAAGAGATACAGAGTCAACTGGTACGGTTTTGGAATTTAGAAGAAATAAATAATTCAACTAATTCCATTTATTCACCGGAACAGAAGCTAGCAGAAGAGCATTTTATAAAAATACTACTCGCCTAGCAGACGGTCGGTTTTGTGTAAGAGTGCCATTAAAAGAAAACCGTGAGGTTTTGGAAGACTCGTTGCAACGTGCCAAATTCTGTTTTTTATCTTTGGAACGGAGGCTTTTCAAGCAACCGAAACTTTATGAAATGTACCGTGAGTTCATGTCGGAGTATCAGTCTCTGGGTCACATGACAGAATGTGTACTTAGGTCGAATAATAATTTTATTCCACATCATGGCGTCTTACGCGAGAGTAGCACGACTACGAAACTAAGGGCCGTTTTTAATGCGAGTTCAACCACCACCAATGGCACCAGCTTGAACAGTATTCAGATGGTGGGTCCAACAGTACAGGACGATATTTTGTCCATTCTTTTAAGATTTAGGCAACATAAGTACGTCATTATAGCCGACGTGGAAAAAATGTACCGGCAGATACTGGTGCATCCCGATGATAGGTGCTTACAGCATATATTATGGCGTGACAATTCAACTCAACCGCTTAAGGCATTTGAACTGAATACAATAACCTATGGTACGGCGAGCGCACCATATCTAGCTACCAGATGTCTTAAGCAACTTGGGTTAGATTGTAAGGACCGTCAAATTGCCGAAATTATTCTTCATGATTTTTATGTGGACGATCTGGTGAGTGGTGGAGATGATTTAAAGGTAGTTATAGATATTCGTAAAAGAGTAACAGCTGCTCTTGCTTCTGCTGGCTTTCCACTGAGAAAGTGGAAATCTAATGAGTCTCAGATAATGTCAGAAGTCAATGAGTCAGCGCAGGATTTAGACTTTGGAAGTAGCGGATCAAGTAAGACTTTAGGTTTGGGATGGCTACCTGAATTTGATCAGCTGTACTTTCCTATAGGTACATCAATTGTAAAAGCGAACTCTAAACGTGAAATCCTCTCAATTATTTCTCAGATATTTGATCCACTAGGTCTTGTCTCTCCCGGTGTGATTAAATTCAAAATATTTATTCAAAGTTTATGGTTGTTGAATTTATCGTGGGATGATCCCCTGACGCTAGACATTCAAAAGACCTGGTTGGAGATAATTAAAAATTTAGATATTTTAAATAATTTGAGAGTACCACGCCGTGTGATAATTGACTTTTATGTACGTTTAGAATTCCATGTATTTTCCGACAGTTCGGAAAAGGCTTACGGTGCGTGTTTATACGTCCGCAGTACAGATAACAGCGGCAGAATATTAGTTAAATTATTACTCGCGAAAAGTAGAGTAGCGCCCATAAAGGCTTCAACCATTCCGCGCCTTGAACTGTGTGGTGCGCAGGTTGCTGCGAAATTATACGAAAAGGCTATCAGTTCTTTAAGACTGAAGGTAGGGAGGACTGTGTTTTGGACTGACTCCACCATCGTCTTGGGTTGGTTGAAAATGCCACCAAATAAACTCCAGACGTTTGTTCGTAATCGCGTCGGCGATATTTTAGAGAGAACTGGTGATTGTGAGTGGCGACATGTTCCAACAGAGCACAACCCGGCAGATTATGTGTCACGCGGAGTCAGTGTTGACGCTATTCAGTCTCTTGACATGTGGTGGTCAGGACCTGATTATTTGAAAGAGAAAAGAAGTTATTTGCCTTCTACTGTACTATCTAGCGAACCATTGCCTGAAACACGTACTGTAGTTTCGTGTTTAGTTACGTCGAGTAATAATGATAACCCTTTGGTATTTATTAACTTTGATCGCTTTTCGAATTTTAATCGTCTTAGACGTGCATTAGCTTATGTGCTACGGTTTATTGAGGCATGTAAGGGACGACGTGCTATAAATAGTTTTCTCACTGAAACTGAATTAAATAATTCATTAAACGTAATTATTCGCACAGCTCAGAAAGAATCGTTTTCAGAATACGATCTTCTGTTGCAAAGGAAAACATTGCCTGCAAAAAATAGGTTACTAAAATTTAATGTCTTTCTTGATGAGAATAATTTAATGCGTGTTGGAGGTCGAATTAATAATTCAGAGTTTTCGTATGATAAAAAGCATCCATTATTATTACAGTCCATTCATCGATTCACACAATTATTATTTACACATGAACATACGAAACTCTTGCATGCTGGGCCACAATTATTGTTGTCATCAATTAGGGAAGTTTACTGGCCAAACGGTGGCCGTAATTTAGCAAAAGCTACTTATCGTCGCTGCGTTAGGTGCGCACGAATGAAGGGACGAGTTGAAGCTCCTCCGATGGGCGAACTACCGCAGCAGCGTCTTACTCCCGGTGGGTATCCTTTTGAATCGGTCGGTGTTGACTATGCGGGACCTATTGCTTCCGCAAGTCGTCAAGGACGTGGTTGTCGTATCGTAAAGGTATACATTGCAATTTTTATATGTTTTACAACAAAGGCTATACATTTGGAATTAGTAGGTGACTTGACAAGTAATAGTTATATTTTAGCTTTGCGAAAGTTCATTGCCCGTCGTGGAAAACCTCGCGATATTTACTCTGATAACGGGACTTCGTTTGTTGGTGCATACAATGACTTAGCTAGCTTTTTAAAACAACATTCCAACTCATTGTCCAGTGACCTTGCGAATGAAGGGATTAACATTCATTTTATACCGGCATATTCACCGCATTTTGGTGGCATTTGGGAGGCGGCTGTGAAATCTACTAAATTTCATTTAGTACGAGTGCTAGGAAATTGTCATTTGACCTACGAAGAATTGTATACCACTTTAACACAAATTGAGGCTATTTTAAATTCGCGACCACTCACTCCTTTATCATCGCATCCAGACGATTTGAATCCCCTGACACCTGGCCATTTTCTAATTGGACGTCCACTGACAGCAATACCAACTAAAGAATATCGAGGACGCAAGGAGAAACACCTCGCGAGATTTCAGCGGATTGAGGAACTCCGTCAGCATTTCTGGGCAAGATGGAGTAAAGAGTATATTTCCGAATTACAGAAACGTACTAAATGGCAAACTCCAACTAAGCCATTGGAAATTAACTCATTAGTCATTTTAAAGGAAGATAATTTGCCACCGCTGAAATGGAAACTCGGTCGGATTGTGGCGCTTTTTCCTGGTCCAGATAACGTCGCTCGTGTGGCTGAAATCAAGACGGTCAATGGGATCGTGAAGAGATCGTTTTCTCGGATTTATCGACTTCCAACTAGTGATTCTGATTGAACTAAGTAGTTGAATGCGCGGCATTCAACGCCTGGGGGCATGTCTACGCATAATTAATTGTATATAACCTTCGTAGATGTATTTTAGTTTGAGTTCTTCTTTGCTTTATTTTTCTAAGTTTGACATATTCACTCATTGTCTTTATATGTGCTAACACGCATTAAAATGATTATAAATTTAAATACTCCGTTTTTATACAATTTACCTCCCTGATCTCTGCCATTATTAACACGTTGTCTAAAACAATGTCGTTGTCTTGACCACTGTTTTAGATTTAGACAACATGATGATTGCATGATGACAATGCAATCATCTGAAAAAGAAAGAATTACAAGATCTTAATCGTGGTTTATTCAAATAGGCCTCCACCTTTTTCAATCAACTATTTGAATCTTCTAAGATTCACAGGAACTGGGATGGTTAGTTAGTTAGCAAACAGTGATAGAACGTTAGTTGGTTAGGTCATTAGTAGATATAAGGACAGGGGCAGGGACCGATAGTGATGGTTAGTCCTGTTAGTAAGTAGTTGTCAGTAGCAGTAATAATTTCTAATAAGAACTATGTTAGTATAAATATTGAATGTCTAATTGAATTTATTGTAAGTTATGGCTATTCTACAGATATGAGTATGAGTGATTGACTATTATCATAATGTCGTACACGTGTAGTGAGGTAGTAGTATTTATAGGTAATAGTACCGTAAATGGCTAAACTAACTTCTGTAAATTCATTTTCATTCATCACCTTAAGTAGAACCAGGGCCCCTAATTACATGCTTTTGCTGAGCACTGTCGGGTTAATTAAAGGAAGTTTACTTAGAGCGGCACCCCATGTACCCAACCAATGCGAGTTAGCACGCCGTGTTCGCATGACTCTGCACTTACCTAGTTGCATTTAAATTTGCATACTTATTATTCGACACATGTGCCTCGTACATACTTTTTAACTTTTGATGTAGCAATGTTCAACGGATGCAATTTGCGGTGCAATTTATTATACCTACTGATTATAATGCTATAATGTTTACTGTGAAAGGAAAGAATGGTGGCATTATGTTATTACGAGTGACCAATACTGGCTTCGCTTGGGGCAATATATTTGATTTGGAAAATTTCCAATTTAATTTAAATTTAGTTAAGACGGGATTCTTATGGTAAGACATAATATCTTTTTTATTTAAACCTTTCCTTCAGTCTTGTCTAAAGTCATGACCTTATCTAAGATTATGAATATCTACATTTAATTAAAAGCAGCCGATAAACAGTAAACCCGTAAAAATTAATTAACCGTCCAGTTAATTGAGTACAAACTTTTGATTCGCACGTACTGAACATGAAAAGTTTAGGTAAATACATCGAGCTATAGTCATCCAACACATAATTGAATCAGGCAAAGTCGGAGCTGCGTTGTAAAAAGTTAAATTGAACAAATTCCCGCTTACAGTAGGCATGATGAAATTGTTTTGGTGTTTGCTGATGAAAAGCCGACAAATGAGCGAACGATCCGCCATTGATTAGTGGTCACCGTCACCATGATGTATGTGTCACATCAAAGGCGCAAAGGCGTCACCGATGCGTTGTCGGCCAAGAAAGAAGAAAGACGAAAATAAGTAGCTTTCAAGCTCCTAGCCGTAACACGACAAGTCGTTTGGCGACTGACTCAAACAAAGGGAGGGAGTAGTTAGCCAGCCGAACTTCAGCTCTATCAACAGGGGCCCAGCCGGACTTCAGCTCTACCAACAGGGGCCCAGCCGGACTTCAGCTCTACCAACAGGGGCCCAGCCGGACTTCAGCTCTACCAACAGGGGCCCAGCCGGACTTCAGCTCTACCAACAGGGGCCCAGGCGGACTTCAGCTCTACCAACAGGGGCCCAGCCGGACTTCAGCTCTATCAATAGGGGACTAGCCGGACTTCAGCTTTACCAACAGGGGACTAGCCGGACTTCAGCTCTAACAACAGGGGCCGGCTTCTGTTGTCTCGTATGAGTCCCTGGTCTGCCGGCATGGGATTGAGGCCAGTATTCTAGGCCGCCCTAACACGGTCGTCAAGCCATTTCCATGAAAAACGCTGATCTGTTTCTATTTTGGTTAATTATTTCAAAATGAATGAAATTATAACTGATCGATTTATGTACATGTGTCTGTTTGTATGTGCGTTCCTTGCTAATCTTCGAAATGGTTTAACTGGTTTGGATGGGGTTTCATTAACGCATTCCTGTGAATACGTGGTAACATAAATGGTATTATTCTTCTACTTCAATCGATTCAATAAAAGTCACATAGAATAATTTAAAGATTCAATTTTTCTAATTTACTAATTGTTGTTACTATAATTTTGAGGAAACAGCTGAAGTATTCGGGCAGTTCTATGCGGTGATCATTTGATATTCATTCCGCAACTGCCTTACAGAGTTCTGTCTGAATATTTGCAATTGGATTACCTGCACGTGTGGACTGCCCCGATTTAAATTATGCCACTGACGCTTCAACTACCTCCTTACACCATCCCTTGTAGTAAACGTTTTCAGGCATTAAAATTGGACGACCCTAATCAGAATTATGATGTATCAATATTTTTAATGCTAAGACTGAACTGTGTTAAGTATTTAAAAGGCGACATAGATAAACGTAACAAAGAATATCTAGAAAGTGTTTTAAACCTTCGTAACTGAATATTACCCCTACATCTGTTACCCCGCAGAAAGCCGTCCATTTTCCGGGATCAAATCCAACTAAAACCCTCTTACATCCTCTATCATTGAAATTAATCTTTATATATTCCCTTTGTCTATAAACGCTTTCAGTGATAACCATACCTTTTATCTGCCTTTTCGCTATACGTAATTAATAAATAACTGTCTTCGTCATATTTATATGTATACACACGAGAAAGGTAAATTGATGTAGCAGATCTGTGTCACAAGGGTAGACAGTGTGTCTACGTTGTCACCACGATTAACTCATAACTAGCGGCCATTTGCCAGCTAATGGAGACTGAGTGAACCGTGAGTGGCTGCTACTTCTCGCTTCATGAGTGCTTCGTGGTGATAAAATGTTTGCACAACTTAAGCCAGACACTCACTGCATGTTCCCGCTTGACTAATTAATTAACTAACGGCAGTATGTATGTTTAAACATGTTTGAGAGGTAAGTGGAGGTAAGGAAAAACGACGATACGGCACAATGGTTACCATGCCAAGCGTAGTGAGGGAGAAATTTGAATGAAGAATTTTTGATTACTTTCGGGTGTCCGATCTTGTCTCTTCTAGTCAATCCGGACTAATGGATTCTCATTTCTTCAGGAAAAGTTTTGTGAGAGTACTCTACATAAAATATCTGTTTCATTACATTAAATATAGATCATTATCATCGTCCATTAACTGCAGGAACCAGTCAATATTTAACTTCATGGGAGAGGCGGACATATCTTGAGATGTTTGCTCGACAGTGTATACGTAACGACGGGTAAGTGCATTTGGCTAATTGATAGGCCGCTTACAGACCATACGGTTGGATACAATAACTGTTTGTGAATAACTGTAGAGTGTAGACATCTATTTAAAACGGCTCATTTGTTGGTCATTAACGACATCATCATTCATTGATGAAATGATAACTGATCGATGTTATTGCACATAGGACGTTCTTTGAGAAAAAGTACATATTAGTTACTCGAGGTATTTATTGACGCAATACATAACATAAAAATGTTTTTTAGATTTTTGTCTGTTAGTGCATTTATTTTCGTTAAACTAAGTTAAAATCTACACGGACTAACATAATAAAAATATTATGTACTTAGGTAGGTATTTGCTGAATTTAAGTTGCCATAAATCTTATTATAATGGTTGCAAGCGTTTGAATATAAAGTCCATTAATTCATTTGATACATGGAATTAATTAATACTTATAGGCATCATTAATGATGAGATAAATTAATCATTTAAATAGTTAAACATTGATTATTATAATAATAGTCTTTACGTATTAAACCTTTTTATCAAGCATTGTACAAATTTCATGTATAAAAAATACAGATATTTTTTATGTCACACGAAATTCATGATTTTGGACGTCCCGTCCATTTAGGAAGTTCAATAATTTCACGCTAAAATTTAATTTTAAAATTATAATTTTCCACATTTCTGTGTACCTGTGGTGGAAACTTGTAGTCGTCCCAGTCACACTTTGTTGAGCTTGGCTACAACCCATTAATGGCCCACTACTGAGCACGGGTCTCTCCTCATACCTGAGGAGGCCTAGAGCATACTCCACCACGCTGCTCCAGTGCGGATTGGTGGAGGGGTTAGTGGCCAACCCAAGTGTCGGAAATTTTAAGCCGCCCGAAGGTATCCGACATGGCTTAACGACTGCTACCAAATGATAACAACCGGGACCGACGGCTTTACGTGCCCTCCGAAGCACGGAAGCGCTCAAGAAATTTTTGCCACTAGCGGTCACCCATCCACCGACCGCGCCCGCTGTTGCTTAAAAACTTAAATTTTGTTTCATAAACTCTTCTCAGAAGGTTGATGCTAAATTTTTACTTCACTTCTATTTTACCATAATTGGCATTATGTTTGTCCTTTGTCTCTTCTTTATTGCTTTGGAGGTGACATACGCCATTACAAAAAGCTTTCATGTCGGCAAATTAAACTCGCACTAGAAGGGTTCCGTATCAGTGCCTGATTATTTATTTAATTATTTTATAATAGGTTGCGTTTTATAAAAAAACAAAAACCGGCTTCAATGAAGTCATACAAGAAATATAAATGGGACCAAACAGGAAGTACCTATAGGTAATATCCTCCCAAGTCGCAACCAAAAAAATATTTTTCAAATGGCTTAATAAAGGACGGAGTTATAATATTATGACAATATAAAAAATACACCTAATTGAGCACTTCCTTCTTTTTGAAGTGGATTTAACAGTGCGGTAGAAAACATGAGGATCTTATTTGATCGCAGCGTTGCGTTACTACTAGCGGCATCTAGTGGTGAATAGTAAATTTAGTACATGTTTCTTGTATCGGGACCCTTAATTTTTCAGTTTTTAATTTCTGTAGTGTTTATTGTTATAAAGGCCATAGTAATAAACATTCTGTGAAAATTGCAAATATCCATCTATTACGGTTCTAGAGATAGAGCGCTGTGACGTCTGGGCAGACGGCTGGAAAGTGAAGTCTAATTCCCATCGCTACTCTCGTATTAATGTTATCAATTTAATTATTAAACTTAAACACTAAACACACCAAACTTTTATGAAACTTCATTCGCATACTAAGATTACCTGTGTCGCGAGTACACTTTGTTCCGAAAAAAAACCGCTTAATCTAATGGATAATTAAATAGAGAAATAAATGTTTTTCTTTCTTTCTTAAACGGTCTGTCAACAATAAATTAACGAGGTTTAGGTATAAAGTAACACAGAGTAGCCCAATCGGCGTGGTGGGACTAATTCGAACCGTTTCGCTGCCCCATGATAAATGCCGTCATTATCTTTCCACGCTGTAACTGCTGTAAGCGCTATTAGGTATTTCCTATTTACTTCGTAGTCCACTTTTCCCTCACATTTATCAGTGGCAAACAGTAAAATGCAAAATGTTTTGCCATGTATGAGTATCTACAATAGATTTGCAAGTAAATAAATACATTTAGGAAAAGGCTTAAGTTCCATCAAAAAGCTTTTATAATAGCCGACACATTTATAGTAATTAAAATTATTAACAAGAATGTGAATCTGTCACATTTCATAAAATAAACTATCTAGCTAGTGTATTAATCTATTATACTGTTTTATTCTATGTTATATACTTACATACCTATTGTTTACGTTTATCTTTATGTATATAAAAGAACGAAAAAATAATCAATGACATAAAAAACTCCAACAAAATTTAATAAATAAAACATACCAACAAAAGAGACGTGAATGAAGAAAGTAATTTGTAATATAAAAAGCACTGAACTTAATTTCGAATTTATGACCCGAATGTTTTCAACTCGTGCACCAGTACCACGAATTATATTTACAATTAGTGAACTTTGACATAGCTTTTTTTAATTCTTAACCGATTTCAATAAAATAAACACTAAATATTAAGTGAAAACAGCACCCAAATCGGCTAAGCCGTTTCTGAGATTAGCGCGTACAAGACCACAGAAAACAGACAAAAATTCATAAAGTCATTGTTCTATCGCGTTTCTCCAATATCTTCCAAGTACAGACAGCGATCAGTTACAGATTTATTATTATGTTAAGTTACAGATTGACAGCGACTGTCGATGTCAAATTATATTTGTTACATTCGAGAGGAAATACCATAGATTATACACGGAAATACAACCAACAACAACCTTTTCGCTGGAGAGGAAAGGATCGATTACCTATGTACAGGTCAAATTTTATCTCGTCTCGTTGACCGCACTTTACATAGTTAGAGCTAAGTCATGGTTGATATGTTTTTGTACAAAAATAATCATCCGGATTTGGTATTACAGGTCCCGTCTGGTGGCTGAAAATAACTCACGTGCAAAAGTTTAACATGTTAACGTGCACAGCTAATTAAATGGAAATTTCATTCGATTAGGCAAGGCAACCTTTTTTCTATAGTGTTTTTTGTTACAAAACAAGCTTTCATGTAAATGTATGTCGAGTAAGATTAATAGCACATCTGTAGAATATGTCAATTGTTTCATAATTGTATCGAGGTTGATATTTTTTCACAAAAAAAAATCACATCAAAAATAATTACATTTTTTTTTATTTTGACGTTATTTCATAAATCGTTAGAAAAATCGACCGTGAAATAGGTACGAATTCTGATTGCAGTGTCCTTGTCACAAAAATGCAGTTCCCCTTTTACTTTTCTTTCGGCAATGCGTCGACGTTGTTTTTGTTACTGATATACACGGGGGACGGGTTCGACGGTGCCCACTTACTATCAGAGTAGGTACTCGTCTGCTAATCTATCGGTTACTTCATTATAAAACCAACCAAAGCGTGTCTCAAAGCAAAATTAAAATGTGTAAGAAGTCCAGAACAAGTTTAAGTGTGGCTAAATAAATAAATTTAGGAAAAAAAACATGTTCTATCAAAAAACTTTTTCTATCATCAAGTTTAAGTGTGGCTAAATTTCGTGATAATTACCTGTGGTTTATAAATATTACGTAGACTAATCATACACTCTCGCGTGACCGGTAAGAAATTAACTTGCGGGGTTAAATTTTAGAACCTCGATAAACTGCGAAGTTTACTGCCAATAACGCCGATATTTACAAAGTTTTATGATATGAGCAAGTAACCTGTTTTAAAAGAATTTCCAAGACATCATAGGAACAGGAACCATTCAGGAACAATTTGGTTTCGTGTTTGAGTACTATAGTTATGCATGTACAAATATTTAAAATATTTTTATAATTACAGATACAACAGAAGCCAGATTATGTAATTTTTTGAAATATTTATTGTACAATTTACATTATTTAATAAACTGAGAGTCAGTTTAATCAAAAACTATTTTTATTTGTTTCTATAAACAAAACCAATTATTAAATTAGAATCAAAAAAATTACAAGCACAAGTGTATCAGAGATACCTGCATAAATAAAATGATTTTGAATTTAAATATAAAAATAACTAAGTTGCTTATGTAAGTATGTACTTCAGTTTAGACTCTTTCCTTGCTCCTCTCCAATTCTTCTACACTCTGAAGACTACGTCTGGCTCTTTGTAATGACTCAACGCTTTTTGGGCTGCGTCTGAACCTCTCTTGGCTATCAAGAGCTTCCACGGTTCTGTCCAATGCCTCCACACTTTTAGGGCTGCGCCTGAACCTCTCTTGGCTATCAAGAGCTTCCACGGTTCTGTCCAATGCCTCCACACTTTTAGGGCTGCGTCTGAACCTCTCTTGGCTATCAAGAGCTTCCACGGTTCTGTCCAATGCCTCCACACTTTTAGGGCTGCGCCTGAACCTCTCTTGGCTATCAAGAGCTTCCACGGTTCTGTCCAATGCCTCCACACTTTTAGGGCTGCGTCTGAACCTCTCCTGGCTATCAAGAGCTTCCACGGTTCTGTCCAATGCCTCCACACTTTTAGGGCTGCGCCTGAATCTCTCTTGGCTATCAAGAGCTTCCACGGTTCTGTCCAATGCCTCCACACTTTTAGGGCTGCGTCTGAACCTCTCTTGGCTATCAAGAGCTTCCACGGTTCTGTCCAATGCCTCCACACTTTTAGGGCTGCGTCTGAACCTCTCCTGGCTATCAAAAGCTTCCACGGTTCTGTCCAATGCCTCCACACTTTTAGGGCTGCGCCTGAACCTCTCTTGGCTATCAAGAGCTTCCACGGTTCTGTCCAATGCCTCCACACTTCGCATCATTTCAACACTTCGTTTATTGTGAGTTTTCACTCCAATCGTTTGCCACGGTTTAGTTCTCGCATTGGGGTTCCAGTTAGGTATAATAACATCCCGATGCGACGGCTTCCTTATTCCAGAGAACTGAAATTCACATGACAGTTCTCCAATTAGTACAAAACTCACTACAAATAATGTTTCCTTCAACATTTTATGTCGTTAAAGAGAGGACTGTGATCGTTAACAAAGATCCGTACAAATTGAAACGTTCATTGAGTGTGCACCTCTTATAAAGGCCGGTATAGAAAGTTGATAAGGTCTTTTTATTCCTCATATCTTCTAACGTCATAATATTAAAACAGGGATGAACCTGAGACCTTAGACCTTGTCATATATCACTTAACTGCATGTTTACAATTCAACTCATAACTCCGTGATTCAATAGGTATTGATAACCTTTTATGACATCCAACTACTTATAGCTCACGAGAGTACACTGCTCAACAAAGTCTAGGGAACAGGAGGTTTTTAGGGAATATTTTTATTTTTATATATTTTTGTTTTAAAGTTTATATACCAATCGATGCGCAATTTAATGCTTAATTAGTTGCGTATATAAATAAAGGATTCAGTTTTTGAATTACGAGGTAATTTTAATGAAAAACAAAGAAAGTGTATTACAGAACTAAACAAAGAAATTTAATTTAATAAAATTTCTTAAAAATTAAAACATTACAGTTAAGAACAAATATGCGGGGACTTTTTTAATAATTAGTTGGACCCCCTAAGGCATTAACAACAGCTTGACATCGTCGTGGCATACTGATTATGAGACTATCGATTGTCTCTTGTGGAAGAAGACTCCATTCTCTGGAGAGATGTGAAAAAAGTTCATCTGCTGTGTTCAAATTTTGAGGGAGATTTCTAAAAGCCCTTCTCTTTAGTAAATCCCACGCGTGTTCAATGGGATTGAGGTCCGCGGACTGAGCAGGCCACTCCAGCACTTCGATGTTGTACTCGCGGAACACATCCATCACCTGACTCGCAGTATGTGGTCGTGCATTATCTTGCATAAAAATAAAATCTGCGCCCAGATTTTGTCGGTGCGGGATAACCACGGATTGGACTACCTGTTCGCAGTATCGCTCTGCATTTAAATTTCCCCTGATCAAAACGAAATCCGTCCGTCCACCCAGGCGGATTCCAGCCCACACCATGATTGTACCACCTTGGTAGGGATGCACCTCCTGTGGGTTTTGAAGCCGACTCTGCCCACCAGGAATCCGCCAAACACGCACTCTTCTTGAATCTGGATGAAATCCGAAGCGAGATTCATCGGAGAACAGTACATGTGCCCACTGATCTACGGTCCACTGCAAATGTTCACGTGCCCACAATAATCGACGTCCTCGATTTCCATGACGCAGCGCGGGCACTCTTAGTGGTCTGCGAGCACGAAGATTAGCTTCATGGAGTCTCCTCCGAGCAGTCTGGTCACTGATAGCAACCTGGTGCTGCGACTGGAGGTCTTCTACCAACTGACGAGCCGTAATGGTGGGTTGCCTCCTTGCGACATTTTGCAAAAAACGGTCTTGCCTTTCCGTAGTAACCCTATACCTGCCTCTGTGCCTTTCGGCTACATCGCCAGTAAGTCTGTAACGTACCCACAGTCTGCAGATAACGCTCGCGTGAGAATTCAGAGCAGCTGCAACTTCGCGTTGGGGTAGCCCAGCTTCCAACATTCCTACAGCTCGAATCATTTCTTCCCGCGTTAAATGACGTCGTGACATAATGGCCGTAGTCGCAAAAGTTACGAATAACAACAGTTAATTTTGTTTTTCAATAAAATCATAAAACAATAAAACAAATTTTTATCTTTAAAATTCTCATACAGTATCACTACACAGCAATCAAAGTGAAAGATTCCCGCCTTTTACGAAAATTCTTTTGTTTCTAATTTTTTTTTTTTTAATTCGAACAACGTTTGATAAACATTCAGCCTACCTGTTTACCTCAAAGAGATCAATACTTTTTTAAAGAAGATTTTACAAATAAAGTCATATAGTTGGCTTGTTCCCTAGACTTTGTTGAGCAGTGTATATGTAAATTAGGTTTGTATGATTGATAAATATAAGGAAAAGTAAAGAACACCATGAACATTGGCTTACCCGAAGACGGAGGGGAAAGGTTGCAAACAACATCTTTAAGCTGGGTTAAAATACTAATTCTGCCCTACAAACTACACGAAAACACCTATGAAAGTAAGGTATATTTCATGTGACTCGTATGAAGGGGAAATACCCGCGGTAATTCCTGCTTTATTATGTAGTCAAATAAAACATTATAATTATACTTAATTATATTATTACCTACCTACTTAGGTATATTTCTCGCATGTGCTTTCGTGAGTCCATAATTATCTCCGTTAATTAAGTTTGTTCCGCTTATCGATGTAAAATATTCATATTATATAGAATTAAATAAATGTTCTATCGGTTTCGGTTTAAAGAATCATTATTTATCACAAATCATACAATAAGTCATGGAACTATACTTTGTGAAGTATGATTTTGTTCTAAGATTCTTTTTGATAATTATTAAAAAAATGTGACGCCATTCTGTTTAAGCTAAAGCTTCGTATAGCTTCATAA
This sequence comes from Ochlodes sylvanus, assembly GCA_905404295.2. Classification (NCBI taxonomy): domain Eukaryota; kingdom Metazoa; phylum Arthropoda; class Insecta; order Lepidoptera; family Hesperiidae; genus Ochlodes; species Ochlodes sylvanus. The sequence goes on along the minus strand of FR990126.1, from coordinate 5,685,724 downwards.
ATCAGTACGAGTTAACTTACGCGGAAATTCACATGGGTCAGTTAAATATCAATTTAAATAGGTTTTTATAAAATATTTTATCTTTTCTATGGAGTTAAGGCAGCAAGCGAGCAGGCAGCACCACCCTTCCGCAGCCGCCCATGTAAACTGTGATCGACCCAGAACGAAACTCAAATGGGGACTAGGATAATAACCGCACTGGTTAGGACGTTTAAGAACATTAGTTGGTTAGTTTGTTAGTAAGTATGACTGTTAGTGATAGTTAGTCCTGTTAGCTGTTGTCCAGTTATTGTTATTAAGAGTTTTGTTATTATTGAGGATTGAGATAGTCGCCTCTAAAAAGTGTAACCGGCTCTTCAATTGCTCAATAACATAATGTAATTTCTATGACTTTTCAAAGTGCTTCTAAATGATTATAAGAAAATTTTCGATTAAGCACATAGGAGACGTTTGTGAAAAAAAAAGTATTAAGGGCCAAAAATATTATTTTTAGAATTTTTGTCTGTTTGTCTGTATGTTTGAATTCACATCACGCAATTGTGCGATTTTCGCAGGTATTGCTGGAGGTGTCACTCATACGTAGTATACTTTAATCTATGGTGTCACTTAAAAACCGGTGTACTTTTCATGTTAATACGCCGCTTAAAACTTGAGATTATTATAAATAAACGTGCTCACAACAGTAGTTGCTCGTTTTTATCGGGTGTTTTGAAAATATTTATCCTTGATACCTACCTATACTTAGGTTCGTCGTAAATCATTAGGTATACCTACTTAAGTAAAAATCGTTTACGGTCACTAGTTACGACGCAAAAAAGAAAGACAGAATGAAGCTTTATATTACATTCTGTACATACCTAGAACGATAACTGAATAATAGGGAACATAACATAAATTTTACAAATAACTTAGATAATAAATGTACCTAAGTGTTTACATAATGAGGTCATAGTGGCGCATTGATTGTGAAGCAATAAAATCTTGAACATAATTCTTTATCAGCGGTAAAGTACCTGTTAAAATTGTTTTCCTTAAGAAAGAGTATAAATTCTCAGCGTTGACGGTCCAGTTTTATTACATTCTGTGAAGTCTCAGAGATATACAATGTCAAAAGTAACGCTTGCTGTGTGCCTTTTAGTGGCAGTTCTGGTAACTGAGTCGTCATGTCAGGCACCTCATATAATTTACCCCACGTATCGGCCACCGCCTACTCGAGAACCTATCATCCGAACGGCGCGGGCAGCGGACGACCAACCATTATGGCTGTACCAAGGTGACATTCCTCGAGCGCCTGCAACTGGTGACCATCCGTATTTACCCACATACATAGACGACGTGAAGCTGGATCCGAACAGGAGGTATGCCCGAAGCTTTGACTCGCGCAGCTCCAAGCATCACGGTGGAAGTCATTCAACTTCGAGCGGAAGCAGAGATACAGGCGCCACGCATCCAGGCTACAACCGCCAGAACGCATAAGTCACAATATTTAATTTTCGTAATTATTAAATTTTCGAACAATATTTTACTTTAAATTAAGTAGGTACCTTATTTTCGAATTTCATGTTACGGATATAAATGGCTGAGTGAATAAAATATTTACTGCATTGTAAGTTATTTATTTATTTTAACTTCATTCTGGTACTTTATTGTCGATCCCTTAGCCCACCCAGATGACCCTTCTTTGCTGGCAACGCGTTTGAGACGCCCCTGGTGTTGCCAATGTCCATTCACGACGGTATTCACTAACCATCAGGTGACTCGTCTGCTCGTTTGACTGCTTAGGTCATAAAAAATGCAATAAAAATACACATGAACAGTCTAATTTTCATCGTGGAGGATTTAGAACTTATCTAGCATTCATTCATTCGTTCATATAGGGTAGGTACCTACATATCTAGCATTCTCATAATGATATCTGGAAACCATAAATAATTGCAAAGTTCCGCAGTTTACCTACTTAAAATATATTTTGTCTATTTATAATTTACTAGCTGACCCAGCGAACGTTGTTCGGACATATAGATTACTTGAAGGGAAGTGAAAATTTGGGTTTAAGTGTAATATCATATGTCAATGGTTTAAGTGTATTTTTTTGCTTACTTTATTATTACACTTTGGGGTGCACAACCATTATCACTTAGGGGTATGAAAAATAGATAGTAGCCGATTCTCAGACCCACTGAATATTCATATAAAATTTCATAAAAATCGGTCAAGCCGTTTCGGAGGAGTATACCTAACCTAGTAACTAAAATTGTGACAAGAGAATTTTATATAAAGACACTCATAAGGTACATACCTACTTACTAAAGCTTTGCATTTGAATCGTTGATTTAAATACCTAGGTATAAATATACGCTGATACCTTTTGGAGTAGGTACTAGGGTGCTGTTTTTATTATGTAAAAGGATAATTAGCATACAAATATCAGAAAAAAATATGAATCTTCGGACCACGTTGGATTGGAGGCCAATACCATGTTCATCAGTATTTGAAATTATTACACGAATTATATTACAAGTAGTTTGCTCCGTGATACTTGGAATCTTATGTTTTGGATACTTACCATATTTCGGACCTGGAGATCAATACGGATGAATACGGATATAAGTCGCACACCTAGATCAAAGGAAGACTTTATCGGTAAAACAAATAAAATGAATAAAATAAAGATAAATAGATGTTACCTATTCAGACATTTATTACGATTTTAGTGAAATTGTTTTTGTAGATAGTTACATAATTATGGCGATAGAGCATTCGAGTATTGCTTAGGGTATTTTTAATATTATTTATAGCACACTGTGACCTAAACCCGCATTTATGCCACGGTTTTCCGTGCGTAAAGTAGTCGATTATAGCGCGGGTTATGATGCTAACTTCATACCGTGCACAAATTGACACACTGTTGACAATTACAAATTGGTAGGGGAAAAATATCAAAAGAGAAGTGGGTAGGTAGAAATACTAAGTAAGTCAAAACGAAACGGTATTAATAATTATTATCAAAGTCATAGTTGTACATTTATTATAACTTTCGCTAAAATGAATACTCGTAGTTCGGATAGTGAGTTTAGTGAAGATGGCATTGATGAAATTGTTCCAGACGCTATAAAAGAAATAGCAAAATCGGTGACCCTAAATTTGTTGCCCAGTAAATCAAAAAGGCTATATACAGCAGCGTACAATGCATTTAAGAAATGGCGCAGAGGAAACAAATCAAATTCTTTTTGTGAAGATGTCCCTTGGCATACTTTGCGCATTTGTCACAAAAGTACGCCCCACCAAGTTTATGGGCAACATTTTCGATGCTAAAATGTACTAGGTATAAGCACGTACGATAACATCGACATTGGTCGCTACGATAAATTGATAGCGTAAATGATTCCTAGCTAGATCGACGTAAATAATGTAAATAATTATATGTTTGAGTATAGGCGGGTTTATGTCACTCGTGCTATAAAATAGTATACGATACTCGTGCGTTAAGTAGCTATATTATTTGTACAGTGTTTAGCGCACTCGCTCCGCTCGTGCGCTAACTTCACACCGTGCAATAATAAGCTACTTTACGCACACGTATCGTAATGTACTATTTGAGTTGTCTTACAGTAGTGGCACAAAATGAAGGCCTAGGCGAGATACGTGCTCAGCAGTGGGACAGTTTTGGGTTACGATGATGATGATGATGATAACCTATTATACCTAAGTAGGTAAGTAAGTAAGAAAAAAAGCTTTTTTTATGCTACCAAGTATTTATTTCTAAAATATCAAATAAAAAAATTACAATTCTGTTTTAATTTATAATCTAGTAAATTCGAATACCTAGATAATTAATTGCTGTTAATACCTACTCATAATCTCATAATAAAACTGATCAAACGTAAACCGGGAAACGTGGTCGAGGCCCGGGGCGCGGAAACGGGTTAAAAGGATCGAAAGGCCTCTGAGGTCTCGACAAGGGGTCATAGGGTATCCTTATTTCTCTTGCCTGCCGGCGATTGTAGCCTGGGTGTGTAGCGCCAGTGTGCTTGTCGCCACCTGAAACGGTATGACTTCCGCCGCCTCGTTTAGCGCTCGGAGAATCCAAACTTCTGGCATATCTTCTGTTAGGGTCCAACCTTATGTCGTCAATGTATTTCGGTAAGAATAGATGGTCCCCTGTAGCCGGCGCGCGGGGTATATCGCCTTGGTTGAGCAGAGGTTCCTGGTTCGGTGCTTCTCGAAGCGCTCGGATTATGACTGGTCTTCTCGGAGGCGGTCTGTACGTCGGACGGATTATTCTGAATCCCTGACATGACGATTCAGTTATTAAACCCACCATTAAAATTGATAAAGCAAACGCTATTTTACACATTTTTTCTTCGTGGTCGTAATTCGTATGACTGGAGAGAAATGATGTATGATAACCGCATAGGCATTCAATGCGTATTTATACAGCGCTTTAAGGAAAAAGAGGGGAAGAGGTTCTTTACCTAAGATGAAGTCACACATTTTACGAAGAGATAGCGAAGTACGAAGTATAATCATTGTTTGTAGATTATTTTTTATGTCTTGCGATTATTACCTACCTTTTTTACAATGTACCTACATTATCAAATTCTAATCATAATTTATACATTTGTCGCTTTCAGTATTTAATGGAGATTAAGTTTGTTTTTACACTAAGTACCTACCTACCCATTTGGACCAATAAGTAGTTTAAAAAATTATGTGACAGACCAAGTTTAATACGGGCGAAGCCGCGGGCAAAGGCTACTTAAGCGATATAGAAAGAAAGGGGCTACTTATAATTATTATATCGATTGAAAAGCATGCGTCAGTTACGATGCGATGTATCGTTACAATACACTTTTTGGGCATCCCTAATAAGTCGGTTCTTTCCGAAAACCAAATACCGGAAAATGTCAGACTTTATTAATATTTTGGGGAAGTACCTGTGGACGACACCCGTTTAACAAGGTTGTATTTTGTATATCTAACTCAGATAATTATAATACCTAGTCAGAAATGATGATAAATATACACTTTACGCTGTCAATGTTTGAAATTTGATAACGAAATTCAAACTGCTAAGTTCATTACCCCTTTTTTGTGACAAACGCCGACAAAAGAGATGAGGTCAATAGGTCAACTCATGGAAGTAATAAGTACGATGTAATGTAAGTAAGCAATACTTATTATGTTATTTCTTCCATGGGTCAAATAAAAAAGAAAGACATTGTCACGTTGCTCAGTGGAGTTCAGCTAAAACGATGTCACGAAGGATTTTTCCCGGACATCCACGAAAAAAATAGTTTTTTAAATTAAAAATTCTTAGATAACTTTATTCAGGGTACCTATCTATGTCATAAGTTCAAACTTAATGTGTAATGTAATGGGGAATATTATACGTCCATGGGAATATTATGTCAATGGGGGTCCATGGGGGAAGATAGATAACTTTATGACCACAGAGTATCACCAGATTTTTAATAACTGACGTAAAGTCACACTAAACTTCTATCTAGTCTGTTAGTCTGTAACCAAACCAACCAACCAGAGGGTGAGAGGGCGAAGGACTGCTATAATTTACCTACTTGTAGCTAGCTAGTTATCTTACATGGACGTATTATAGGAGGGACACGACATATTGCTCTATACGTACTACTACTACTACTACTACTACTACTACTACATAATGAGGCCGAAAATCCGCCATGTTTACCGACCCAAATGTCATTGTCATTCAGTTCAGCCGGTACTTGTCTTGTCAAAAAGTCGTGGTCAAAGTCAAATCAACCATCTTTAAACATACACAGGTACGCTATAAATAACATTAAAAATATTGGTTATTGTTAATGTTGCCGGGAAAATAAAGGAAGATTTATATTATAATTAGCTAGGTTCTTATGTGCAGTTAAAGGTCATGAGTAGTTGATGTCATGAGTTATAGGTCAGCACTAAAGTCGCCATGTTTGGTGGCCAGATGACATAACAGTGGCACGCATTTTTTTTGACATGTCATTTCCATAGGTTTCATACATCCATGTTAGCTTAGCATTGAACCGTAATAAAAAGTAAAATTAGTAATAAAAAGTACTCTGTGCTAGCTAGCTAGTTTAGATCTCCTATAGTAGCAGCAGAAAATGAAGGCCCCTATGACGTTTACTTGACGTCTGTCCGATCATCAAGTTTCGTATAAATTATTACATAAATTTGACGGAGCAAATTGCTGTTCTTCATTGTCAATAGTGATGTGCAAAAAGTCATAAAATTTATCGAATATATAACTTAGGACCCAAAGTTAATTAATTACATGGATATTGAAACAATGTATAATATATTTAAATATTATGGACTAATGCGGGACCATATAAACAAAGTATATGATACCGCGAACAAATTCCTCCACTTTTTTTACTAACAAAATACAGTGCCACCTTTAATAAAGTAAGTAAGTCAATTACATAAATGAATATACTATAAATCATCTCAACCTAACAAGGCCCACTACTGAGCTCAAAGCCGAGGAGACCTTATATATAAGGTGAATCGTAAGACTCTTGTGATATTAATAGGGGGTACTCAGTATTCGATTCTCATTCCAAATATGTAATTAAAAAGGGTGCTTAAAATTTTTATTCCAAAAATGTATCGATGCGACTCGCACTTGACCATATTTTTTCGATACGAAATTAACATTTTTACGTCACTATTTTAATGTGTCAAAGGGGCCTTCATTTTGTGCCGTTACTATAGACTCTAGAGTACCTACTGTAGTGTAGCTACTAAGCTACAGCAGGTACTCTAGGAGATGGAGTGGAGAGTTGGAGACTTTGTTGAGAGTGAGACCTATTACTCTACTAGGAACTAGGTAGGAGTCTAGGTAAAGGTAGCTAGCAAAGTATTCTGTAGTCTGTAGTAGCCTGGTAGCTAACTAGCTACTAGCTAGTCTGTGCTTTGAACTGCTTTGAATTGAACGTGTGAGTGTGAAGCTGAAGTCCGGTCGTTCAATGAAATTGATTTCTTGGTAGAATTTTGGCTGGATTTGAGAATGTACGAATTATTTGCTAAATAAATGTATGTTCATGTTTTTAGTACGGCAGTCCGATAATACATTCGATATAATACATTTTTGATCGCCACTATGGGGGACGGACAAAACAGTTACGGTAATATGATTTTAAGAATTCATACGTTTTCAGTACCTTTTGGATATTTGAATACTACGAATGTAAATAAACTGTTGTTATCAATTGCAGATGAGTGTGAAATGCTCAAAGCAATGTTTGATTTTGAGGCAACGCTTGCCAAAACGCTGAGTTTCTGTGAAGGTGAATATTTTTACCTCCAGCAGAGCAGTACTAAGCAGAGAAACTGGTGGCATGTTGTTAATAGAAAAGGTCAGCTAGGGTTTGTTCCCTCGAACTACGTCGCTTCGGTCAAGGTAATTGGTCTCATTATAACAATTATTAGAATGAGCAACATAGTATACTTACCCCGTTTGATTAATACTCTTTCGTACAGGTTGAGCCCGATTTCTTTCTGACGTTCATCAACGATTGTGTGTTGAATCTCACTGATAGTAACGCTATAACATCACAGAAGCAAGAACTGATTGCTAAGCTTGTTGAGAAAAAACGACAAATCCAGAACCTAGTTAGACCATCAAACAAGAAACCACCAGCCCCTAAACCACCTCCCCGCTTGGATGATAGCACCCCTCCTAATGGAGTGTCACCCTCATTTGACTTGAGACCTGTAGTGTCTCAGCAGCAAATCAGTGAGGAGTCGGAGTCGTCTCCGACTAGATTTGCTAACAGTAATTCATCTAAAGGTAAGCCCAAAATAAGTAGAGTTTTTGGGATGAATTTCCTTAAACCTGCTTGCAATAAGAATTAATTTGTGGAATTGTTATTTATTTCAAAAATTTAATCAATGTTGGCCGTTAGTTATTGGTATCCCCAATTAAGTCTATATTGTTGGATTGTAAAAAAATACTAATTTTAATTAGTATCCTACATAATAATTATTATAATGTTGTATAAGTATAAATTTATCTATTGAACCATGGGGGTGCCCTTCATGCTGTTAATTTTTTGCATTCTCGGGCAACAGATGCTGGTAAGAGACCTCTAGCAATAACACGTCATAATATAATGGATTTTCTGTAGATAATGGAGACAGCACTAAGAAGAAAACTGTGAGCAAGGCATCTTCCAACCAGATATCATCGGATACTGATAACCAGGATGACAGCCAAGATAGCAGCGAGAGCATCAAGCCGAACGCAATCTATGAAATAGTGCAGGCTGTCCGCAAAGAGACTCAGCTCAGTCATGACATGTCTAAAGTTGCTGTGGAGACTGTACTTACTTCCTTGAGGGTATGTGTCGTACATATTATTTTATCAAATAATTATGTGTATAAAAATTCAGTTGACCAATTTTTTGTTATGATTACATTAATTATGTCTTTGACATACTTACATTATATTTTTTTGTATTTATTGTTTACACGGCAAACTGTACCGTTTACATTTGTCTTGGTTTACACAGTATTGAGATCACTGATAAAATGTTTCTTTATTATTGTACTTATAATTTTTGTTCTCCAAATATTCCTTAAGAAATGTAGAGCACCTGATTAAATACAACACAATACCATATTATTGCACCTTGGGAATCATATTGAAATTCTTTTCTGTCATGACAACTGCTACTAAAAGTGTTGTTTGCCATACAAAAAAAAAATTATCAATATCTACTTGTAATTTATAAACTATTTCCATCAGGAATTCCTCCCAGGCGGTGCTGCGAGGTCCATTATAGATGCATTGCTCCGTGAGGCCAATAGCAACATAACTTGCCCAAAGAATGCTATAGATGCTGCGCCGGACGCCCTGCGCATGATGACGGCGCTCAATGCGCTGTCCAAGGCTGCCAATGATGCCCAACAGAGGGGCTGGGCCCTGCACGATGATGCTCACGATATACAGACACAGTTACTTGAATTGATCTCCGTAATGGTAAGTTCACATCATGCTCATATCACACATACTCATCTTGTGTGTGAAATAAGTATAGCCCTATAAAAAATATCAACCGTATTTTATATCTTATAGCTAAAATATGCATTTCTTGTTTTGGAATGTGTACATTTAAGATTAAAAATTGATAAGATTATATTTTAATGAATAAAAGCTATAACGAACTGGTTGATTCCATGCTTCAGTTTTTTACTTTACCATTAAAGTAAGTGGTAATCTTTCCGAATTATTATTAAAAAAGTTATGTAAAATAATTGTGTATGTACTTAAAATTCCTGTCTGTCATGTCCGTGTGGTTTTCAGTCAAATGCAGATGTCAATATATCTCAACATGTTCTAAGCAGTCACCGCTATGCATATGTGTCAACATTGGTCCAGTACTATCAAATGGAAACCCGTTGGCCCCTCCGTCAGTTGCTTTTACAGGTACACTAGCTGTAATGACAGGCATTTATAGATTACATCACTATATACCCTAGTGAATATTGAATATACCGCAGTAATTACGGCTGTAATCCTGTTGGTTTAGTCACAGAAAAAAAACTTTTATGTTGACCTATAATCATGTTATCAAAAAAAGGGCAGCCCCTGTAGTGTTTTAAAGTAGTATAGTTGGACATTTATGTGACATATTCATCTGCCTTTCCGGATGATTTCAAGTCGCAATTATATAAGGCCGTTTCGCTCGCACTAAAAATGCATACTGCGGTTTTAGTTTAACGTAATATGTTGCGTGTTTTTTTGCTTGAAGTGCGTGCGTAATAAACGCGCGCGCGTGATTTCGTACGAGTATGATCGCGTATTCCCTCACATCACAGACTGGGCCACTTCCAACTATTCTACCAGGTTGTCATAAAATAATGTTTAAACGTAGACTGAGAAGAGTATAGACTAATGAATGGTATCTGTCGCACTCGCACAAAAAAGGAACAACTTATGCCAATAACACAAAAAAACGAGACGGAATGATACTACGTTTTGTTACACTTTGCGTGCCGGTTTTTTCAAGGAAAGCACACAAAATTTTTAAATTTTTCTTGCGCCACATACATTTAAACTTGTACTTTCTCGTGCTATCTCTCGATGGCCACGACTACCATATATCTATATCCTTCTCTGTCTACTTATTACAATCAGGCGTTCGGCGTAATGTGCGGGTTGGAGCGCACGGCGCTGGCGACGCTCGCGCTGTCGGCGCTGCCGGCGGAGATCGCGCGCGACATGCGCGACAACCCGCGCGCCGTGTCGCGCCTGTCGCACTCCGCGCTGCTGCTCTCCATGGTGCTCTCGATGGCCGACCGCCTGCCGGTCACGCACTTTGGTATGTGTTATGTCTTGTCGATGTCAATGCCTTATATCATCATGCCGATTATGAGATGGTGTTAGAATATTAGCTGGTTAGTTTGTTAGTAAGTATGAGGACTGGGACAGGGACTGTTCGTGATGGTTATTCCTGTTAGCTAATTCCGCCCAAACCTTCAATATTTGCCATACAAAGCCTGCAAGTAGCTCCACTGCATGTAGCCACGGCACTCGTTTCTTTACGCAACTGCAAATGTTTTGGACGTGATAACGTCTTATAAATTGATGAACACCGGCAGCGCGCACGAAAAAGTGTCCCGTTCCGCCTGAGCCTGTGCGTGCTAGCGAGAGCGCGGAACAGGCGATAGGGAGGCACGATCGGCCTCAACGTTCGGCTTGCAACGCATCTATCTCCGTCCCTTGTGACGTTACCACGTAAAATTATCGTCCGTAAACCGACTTCACGGACAACCATTTGTTTCAAACGCCAAACCAACCAAGTGTCGATGTACTTCAGAGCAACTGGGCGTGGAGTTCGCCCAGTTCCTCCTGGAGCTGATCGAGGCGCCCCCGGAGACGGACGTGGACGAGCAGATCCCGGACCTGTTCCTCACGCTGCTGCTGGCGTACGACCTGCAGTTCGACAGCCCCGTCGACAACCTGCTGCTCAACGCGCTCGAGACGAGGGACAACGCCAAGACGTTCTGCGAGAAAGTTCTCCTGCTGTTGAATCGTGAAGGTTTGTGTTTTGTTTTTAAGTTTTTAAAACATCGATTCTTTATTCAAGTAAGTTACAAGTGATACATTTAAAAAAATATGTATAATTATTAGAAATTTACTCCATACAAAGAAATCCTGTTGGCAATAAAATCTAATATTTAGCAGTTTTCTCTATCCATCGTATTGAGTACATTACATTATACACGAACACCGGAAAATCATACAATCAAGTCGAAAACTTTAGTAGGTAAACATATAAATATATTATTCAATGTCATTCATTAATCATTCATCAATTCTTTCACAATTTTTAACAAACAAATACCTTCAATTTTTAGCACATCAGTCATAAGAATGTCAGCAGTCAGTAATCTAACTGAGATTTATAGTATACTCATTTGATATAACAAATGATTTAATAAGTGATCAAGTACAATGCAAACATTTTGAACGTGTTTTGCAGAAGATCCGGTCCACATATTCGACCACGAGCCGGCGCCCGCCCACTCGGTGCTGAAACTCGTGATCGACCTGTTCAGCCGCAAGAAGACCGCCGAACACTTCTACACGAACGACGTCAAAGTGGCCATTGACATCATTGTGCGACAACTGGCCGACTTGTCCCCCGGAGACACGGTGAGTGCTCCGAGGGCTGTTGAGACTGTCGTAACAAGCGTGAACGATTGGTTTACGTCACTTAGGGCGCGTTCACATTGAACGTCCGTTTTACTGGATCCGTAATATTGGATTCTGTGTGAAATCGTTCATACAACTGCATACGTTAATAACATATCCGTTTAAACGGATCCAGTAAAACGGATTGCTGTTTATTTTGTTGGATCGGTATTTTTTACTGGATCCGGTATACTGGATTCTGTGTGAAATCGCTCATACAACTACATACATTCCACTTTAAATAAAGAAAGTAAAACCTTCCTACTATCTCATACTGTATGGGAGAGTTTAATGTATTTTTTTTGGATATTTCTCGTTTTTATTTTAATAAATTATTATTGTAATTTTACTCATTAGGTAAAGTGCTTTCGATATCAGTTTAAAGCTTTTTGATATCTGTAATAGTTACGGAATAATCGCCTGTGCACACTTAACGATTACACCCTGTATATTTCTCATACAAAAATACAAAGAGTGATGGGCGTAGGGAAGGGAAAATTTGGGATCCTGTTTGTGTACTTTTTTATGCCACACCATAAAAAAATTGTCCAAAAAATGAAAAAAAAAATTATCAGGGTGGACAACCCTTAACATTTAGGGCTATGAAAAATATATGTTGCCCGATTCTCATACCTACTCGATAAGCACACAAAATTTCATGAGAATCAGTTGAGCCGTTTCGGAGAAGTATGGTAACTAACATTGTGACACGAGAATTTTATATACATATATATAGAGATAATTATTTTATTGAAAATTTCAGCGTCGTCACCAGTACCTCAGGATTCTCCAAGGTATCATTCGCAACACGGACTACGGGACTCATTTACACCGACGCGACGATCTACTCCGATGCTTTGCTAGAATCTTCTGCGAGGAGGGTGAGGCCAGCCTCAACGATCAAGCCCTCGTCCGGGCCATATCTAACGAGTTCCCCCAGTACTTCAAGGCCTAAGGTATGAACACCTGTGTATTGAATGACTATAGTCAAACTTGCTGAAGTTGCGATCAACAGAGATTTTCATCGGGAAAATCAGACATTGATTGACTGCAGAGTAGCGAGTAGGGTGTCAAAGTTGGAAGTATATTATGAAGTTTATGTCGTTCTAAATTTAGTATTTGGCTGTGTTCGTCTACTTTAAATTCGGCTCTCTTATATTACATTACAGTAGACTCTTAGAAATTACTTGTTAATATTGATCTCAAATATTTAAATTCGATGTTCACTGGCTACTTTCTTCTGTGTCAAAATTTTTGATATTATAAATGACTTAATTAACAATTATTATGGTGTTAAATTATATAAATGTATTTGATTATTCATTTATATAATATCTAAGTGTTAGATTCTGCACAATTCAATGCATTTCGTTTTATAATTCGTGATATATGTATTTAAAATAATTAAAATATTCAATAAATCAATAAAAACAAATATTTATCGTTCAAAATAATGATAATATTCGTGGATTTTAGAGTTTCTATACTTCCATCTATTTTAGAAGTGTTATAGACTAAATAAAATTGAATATAGATTATAATAATATCATCTAAGATACTGTTTCAAAAAATATTGCCTTATCTTAAATATGTTAATTGCATTACAAAACGTGTTGCTCTCTTAAATGTATATGTTAAAAGTTTTAAGTACTTAGTAAAATTATGTAATGGAGCTTATTTTGTGCCATTTATAGCACCAAAGAAACACGTAGTGTTTGTATTTCTAAGTATTCCTCACAGTTACTTGAGTCAATTATATACTCACTTTTTAGTTAATAACTAAAGTTGCACAGTTTACTGTCACAATAAAAATAAAGATTGATTTATTTTAAAATGATTCGTAGAGTGATTACGAACAACTATTTATTTTTAAATTAATTTAGAAGAATTCATTTGATTTTGTTCAGTAATTATTACGCTCTAATCAATTTGTTTCTTCTAAACTGCTAACAAAAATAATTACTCCCCAGTGTGAATTAGATAATATACTCGCATTTTAATCGCATATAAGCAATAATAGTATTTACGTACAATACGTACATTCCTAATTTATTATCATATTGGTGTGCATTTGTTGGCCTAAATGTTTGCTTGCGTACTCCATAATTTAAGTAGTCACTGAACGTGTCTTTCACTGGTGTGATTATGAAAAAAATATTTAAATGTTGTATTTATTAAGTCATGCTTTGGAAGCGGTTTACGTATGCGCTATTGTAATTTTGCGTCACTGTATCATATTTTAGTAATAATTTGTGCTGTTTATTGTGAGCCTGTAATAGAAAGATGCTGGCTTCGTTAATTTTGTGAGTGTAAAAGGCCTTTTACAGTTATATAATTCGACAAAAATGTAGATCAAAATAATATAAAATATAACAAAATCGTAGATTACAGACCACCCCATGGAAGACTGAGGCCTTACTATTTATTTCAACGTATAAAATTTTATTATGAGAAGTTATGTCGGTAAAACATTATATTGGTTACGTTAAATATACACAGAAAGTATTTTATTACATAGAATACAACTGTATTATAAATTATAGTATGCAGCATGTCCCAAATAGTATATAATGGTAAATGACATAAGAATATATGTGAATCTTAAGCTTATCTTTGAGCGCTCCTGAAGTCATTATAATATTAACCCTTTGGCCCCTCTGGTGTATCTTCTAGTATCTTTATTTAGTGAAAAGTAATTACATTACTTACAGCACGATCTCTTATCACTGGTAAGGGATATATAAGTTATAGAAAACAGCGGTTTTCGGGCCCTTATGTTGTACATATTCAAAGGCAGCGCACGAGATTCACATCTAATCTTTGCTCTGATGAAAATAAATTACTTGTATTACGTAATAAAAGTAATAATCAAATTGTTTACACGTACGTGATTCTTCCATTTAAATATATTTTTACGTCACAATCATGCCTAATAATTCACTAGTAAAAAGAAATCAAGAGCAAAGTTTTGCTTTATATTAATTCGATTCAAATATCAAAATATATGTGAGATATTTATTTCCATAGCAGATCAAACATGTATATTTTATTAAATATTATTAGATTATTGAAATACGTATATGATGCCTAAAATTTAATTACTATTTACTATAGTTACCTACGAAATTATAGTCGTTATTATGTACTTATGACACAGATTCGATATTTTTGCTAGTCGAAAGTGATCAAATTATATACATCACACGCCAATAGATATTACATATTTTAAGAATAAATCAATTATTCTGGCAGCTTGAAGTTTTGCGCTTTGAAGGTTATATCTTTATTAGAATGTAAAGTTAGCCTTTCCCGTATGTGATACTTTTTAAACAGAGTTTGGGGTTAATTCCTACGAATAATAACATGATGGTAAATCGATGGTACAGATTAGCCTATGAACCTATGATACATGTGAATCGATGGTATTGTTTATCTATGGTTCGTGAAGATTGCGAGGTCTGTCAAGTTGTAATCTGTTGTGGAACGTCAAGCTGACAGTAGTAATAGCTTAGCGAGGTGACGTCATGCTCTGGGGTAAAGTGTCAAGATTTGGCACTTTGGCAGAACGATTGCAGAAATGAAAAATGGCGGGAATAGCATCGAGCGAAGGCTTGAAGGGTCGGAAAAATACCAAAAACAGAGCTTGTATGTCAACTCGTCGTCATTTCATAACAGAAGGGCTGTTTGCGTGATTATCGTGACCTGCGAGAGAGTCCTGTTGTCAAAAAGCAACTCTCATACAGATACCGCTTCAAAAATGAACCCACCAACGCGTACAACAAGATCAATAATTCCGCACGTGTTTGGTCGCGTCAAGGTCGTGTGGGCGGTGACGAGGGTCACGTGGTCTGAGCGTGGTTGGTGTTATGCACAAAATAATGTTGATTTACTTACATATGAACTGTGATTTCAGTCCATTCCAATCATATCCGTTTGGCTTCTACACCACTTAGCAACACACGACAGCACGACAGCAGCGGCACGTAAAGCCGTCGGTCCCGGTTGTTACCATTTGGTAGCAGTCGTTAAGCCATGTCGGATGCATTCGGACGGCATAAAACAATCCGACGCTTGGGTTGACCACTAACCCCTCCACCAATCCGCACTGGAGCACCGTGTTGGAGTATGCTGTAGGTCTTCTCAGGTATGAGGAGAGACCCATGCTCAGTAGTGGGCCATCAATGGGTTGAAGCCAGAAGCCTTAACATAGGAAAGTGTTTTAAAGAGATGTTGTTTATGATTGTGATTAATTTAATGATTATAGTAAATAATTGTCAAAGTGACAAAAGTGAATGTGAAAGTGAAAGTTGTAAATGTCATTTTTCTCTTTTGCTTTGACTATAGATTGCAAACATAATGATAAATACGTTGTTTTTCAGTAGTAAATATCTATTAATTAATAAACAAACAATTAATTGTACACAAATCTGTTGTTGCTAATAACAAATTTAAAAAATATCACATAATAGAGAAAGGATTTAGTACCCCATAAGGCCTTTTGCCAGTGTGTAGATATGTGAATTATACACCTAGTTAACTTCTTTAGATATTATTTATTATATATTTAATAATAGTATTTATTTATATTTTATTATTACGATACTCGGACACAAGAATCGAGCTTACTTCGTATTATTTATTGCTTTGATGTAATAAAAAAATCAACCTTGGAGAAAATCGCATAAAATAGTAATTAATAGCAATAATAAAAAATGCTAGCAATCAATTATTCACTATTTTTATAATTTCATGTAAAAAATTTTGGTAGCTACATTCAGGATAGTATTTTTATTCAAGATATTATGTTGATATTTTTAAATAAGTGAAAAAAGGTAAACTTTAAGCTAAACTAAGCGCTTCATTATGTCATTTGATAAATTTTTAAAGGGTCCGCCTTACTCGGCCGCTGTCAGCTGCATTCGGGAATAAGGCGTGAAAATTTATATTAATAGCAAAAATAATTTTTCTGTCGCAAGAAAATTTAAGCTGTAATAAACCAGCCCATTTGCAAAGGTTGGAACTTATTACATTTTCCACAGACCAAAAAGTCAGGATTATCTAGATTACACAGATTTATTCTTTATCACCACATTATTTGAATTGAAAAATTAATATCGCAAAGAAAGAGTTAAAAAAAATTTCATGCAACCCATGATTAAATTATTATTAAAGTGTGTGTTATTCTTTTTTAGATTTCATTCATTTCAAGTATTCAAATGTTATAAATATTTCCTCAGTATTAGTAGTTTATACTAACGTTATTATAAGGCTTATTGGGAAATGAAACTTTAAATCTTACATTAAATTCTATTCGATTCTACATAATTATTACAAAAGTTTAATTTAAAAACTGTTAAAATTAATAAAGTTTATGGATGTATAAAGAACTATGTACCGAACAAAATATTAAAAAATTAAATATAAAACTTGTGTGTTGAATGTCGTTCGATATGGTTTTTTTATGTATGAATTGAATTGTATTTTATGTGTGTGTATTGCGAAACTTGAAAAATCTATACGATTTCGAATGTTGCCAGTTAATTGTAAACTTATTTATTTAAGAATAAAGATTCACTCTTTTAGCAATAATAATTTATTACAACTTATGTTACTCAATCGAAGGCCATAAATTGTTATTAGTATCCTAAAATTCTGGAGTGTCTAATTAATATTATCTTGGCCTAATGACTGTATCCTATGGGGGCATTAATCATGTTACTAAAATATACTGATATCTATGTTTCAATGTGGATGATTAAAACAAAAATATTGTATGTATTAAGATGAATTATAACTATAACGTAATTGGTGCAATTACTTTATAGTTATAAATTAAAGTGAGAAACAAGTATACAACAATTTACTTCATTATTGACTACGCTACATGGAGTTGAACTAATTTGAACTCCGTATTTTGATCAAACTTCAAATAAAAGGGATATTTAAAAATCCTCTTTACTATTATTTTACGACCATTCCTATTATTCTATCCATCTAATATCTGGATACGGACTACGTACCGTATCCAGAGAAAGTAATAACTACACTATATTTTACCTGAAAAAAAAGGGGGTTTTTGACAGTTGCTATTAAATTGCTAAGGGTTATGGATAGATGTAATATTGAAATTGAGTGTTAATCACCTATTTCTCTTCATCCATTATAGATATCTGTTCTTAAAATTTATAAATTAAAATTCATGATTACAACATTTTCAATAGTCACTCTTCCGTATGCACTTTTAGATATTGTAAGTTGTATTTGTTTACAGTTGATAATGAAAAATGTATGACGCTCGTGATTATAAAGTACTATTAAATTAATATTGTATTTGTAATTATTTATTTTGTCGATTGTCGTCTTTGCCTTTGTTGCTGTTCTTCTGTTTACAGTTAAGTAGAAAACTGACATTAAATTCATTTACTGTTAAAGGATATTTTAATAGCCCTGGATGTCTAATGATTATTTTTAAGAAATCATTTGTATAGAATATTTAAACTGAATTTTTTAAGTCAAAAATCCGATATCAATTTGATAACTAATACTTGGGGACGATAGGGTGGCTCTATAAGTAAAACAACGTGTTATTTCATACAAGTATTTAATGTACCATTATGAATGCGTATAAATATTTCAAAATGTAAAACAGTGATAAAATTCACATTAACCAATACAACTGCAATCAATCAACACAACTAGGTATACGAAATTATATTTCAAATACATTCAGTGTCAAACTCGAAAACAACAATTTTAAAATGCATTAAAAAATGGGCAGCTCGCAACCTATGGAGAAGGTAGGGGTCTATTCTAAGATCTTAAATTACTTCAATAAGCAGGTACCACATTAATTCTCTATGCAAACAAAACTCCACTGTTTGAGAATTCTGGTCTAAAACATTAAAAGGCATTTAAAATTTCAACAATAATACTGTACAACAAATTGCCACTGTCGTGAAATGGGAATCTATAATCATATAAAACTTGGCCCCAGTGTTTTAAAGGGATCCACAATAACTGGAATATTTATTTATTTTATTTATTTATTCATTTTGTTCAAAAATCATCGGAAATCTTTTATTCTAGAACGATGTAATTCACAATCGAACAGTCTTTGTATGCGCTGTATATCATCAAAAAGAATGTTCAAAAGCCTCCTCGTTTGAATGGAATGCAATTTTATACAAAAATGGAATATAAATTACAAATTCTAATTAATAGAAAATTCATTCAATACTCTACACAAGGAAATAATATGTAGGTACCCCTCGTATAAACACATTGAGCATAATCCTATAATTACCATAGACATGCTACATTTAGATAGTTATCAATGTAATAGACAGTTACAATCGATTACAATTACCATAAACATTACGTTACATCGAATTTGGCAACTCGAATGAACACTTCTTACGATTTAAACTCGTTGCAAAATAATTTTGTAAAGATCGTATAAATAGCTTTACCGTCTACTTGAATATTTTGCCAAAATCCTATGTTGAAATTGCTACTTAGTCCGAATATTACAATATTGGATTGGATATAATATGTTTACAGTAATAAACATTTCAAAAGACAAGTTTAGCGATTCATCGAAACATTCTAAATATTAATATTTTTATTTATCAATTAATAAATAGGTATTTAAACTTCACTACAAAATCATCACATTCTACATCTATCGAACACTCGCACATAACATTAATTAGGTTTAAATTTATATACAAGTTATCACTAAATAACCTACCTAGTAAAACCTACAAATCTTGTTGATACCAGAAATTCAATAGGTACTTATCTAAAATGGATATGGCCACTGAGTGAGTTCAACAGTATGAATCTAATATAGATATAGTTCAATAGTTAGTAAATACTGTCTATATTGAATAATTCAATGAAATATCTCATTTGTTGTGAAATAAATAATATGCTTTTAATTATTTAAAAGCAATGTTGCAAATTTTGTGTTCCATTAATTTGTTATTGTTGATCATTCTGAAATTCTTTTTTTCTACTACCGTCAAAATTCAAAATGATTTATACATAAACATAGCATCTACTTCCTTACGTATCACCAAGCCTTCACTCAGTTAACACTGATCGAAATTTAAAATAGAAAATAATTTGCCAATCCAATCAGCCAACAAGGATTGTACTAGACGGAATAAACTCACAATAACGTCTAAACATTTAAAATTGGAACACTGCACAACCGCAAGATAATGTAATTGAAATAGAATTTATAAATCTAAAATCAACAGATTGAGCTAAATAATTTTTATGTTTATGTAAATATAATTAAAATATTTAAAACTGAAGTCCCTCTTTTGTAGAACACACCTCACAATTTTACTAATCATAGTAACATCTACTCGACAGGCGACTCCAAAAGAGCGATTTTCTTACACATTTATAATTGAACTCAAAATTATCATCATTTTATTACGATACAATCATAAAAAGTAAATAGTTGAGGATATACCAACCGTTTTGGGAAAAGCAGTTCAATCAGGTTTTTAATCAGAATTAATTTTGCTTTGGGACATGTTTCATTCATTAAGTGTTCATCAATGGTTTAGCTATAGAATATATTTTGACAACCACAATTATGAGCAAAAAACCGACAAACGATAGGTAAAGTAACGTTTATAAAAGCGACAAAAATGTAATTATAAAATTATTTATGAGATTATAAATTTCTCAGTGGAAAAATTGCAAATTCACTCATGATACCAGTTAACGCTTGTAAAAACTGGATTGAACTGCTTAATTATGTAGCTGAGCATGATACCGGTATCATCCGGTCAACGGTTGTAAAAACTGGATTGAACTGCTTTTATCTTGTTGTGGTATTAAATGTGTCCGCTTAGCTGGGGTGCTGCGCCACCTTGCGGAGACGGTAGCCGCCGGTGCCACGGACGGTGTACAGCACCACCACTGCCACCGCCACCACCGACATCCCGATGGCGTTGATCACGATGCCCTCTGTCGGCAGCGTCGCGTAACTCTCGCTCCTGCACCGCATGCGCCCGGGTTAGTGAGGCAAGTACATTATAGTTAAGCAGAAGCTTTGAAAACTTGGCGTTTTTCTACTACAGGGGCGTCCGTGAATTACGTGAGGTGTTTAGTGCTTTTGACCTCTACCACGCGGAGAGATGCCGTGAAAACTTAATTTTCGCGAGACACATGAAATTGGGTGAGATTCGGCTCGACTCTTCCCCCCTAAATGCCTCACGTAACTATTGGACGCATCCTTACAACGACATTGCATTGCAATTGCTAAAAATAGTGGAAATATATATATAAACGGTAGTGGAAAAACGCCTCATTACGAACGTTAAACATTAGTTATTTTATCAAAATCTTATTTAGGTGATAAGTTAATAAAATAAAACGCATACTGGTGAATGAATAAAAAAGTGTAGGTAAAAAGGTAATATTTATATCCAATCCCGTGTGATTAAACTATGCTGTAAAGCCGAGTTTTAAATTTTTATTCTAAAAATATACCTATTATTTTAGTTGGAGTTAGTGTTTATAGAATGTTAGTGTAATTAATAGAATAGGTAGATGCAGTTAGTCGTAGTGATTAAGCATTAATTGTAGGTATAATTACCTGCTTAGTTAATTTAAGCATTTATGTGAATTGAATTACGTAATTAGTAATTATTATTATTCTTAGACCTCTAAAATACCATGCGGCCCTGAATTACAAAAACTAACCTTTAACTTAACAAAATTCTTATAATAACAAGCGGCGTAATAACAAGCCTTCTATTCTATCCTACCTACGTAGCCTAGTACCTAACCACGCGTAGGATGCTATATTATGTATTTAAGATGTATTAACGTTCTAAATAAACTTTAATTGTGTGTAGGCCGGGCTGACAGTGACACTAGAGCTAGAGTGAACGCTCACATACTTTCGTCTGTTTGAATTATTTGCATTAGGTTTGAATGAAGATGAATCTCTGACGTGTTTGAAATTTGAATATAACGCGACTAGGTACATAACCCTAAACAGTGATGTTAGCTTAGTCATTTGCGTGTTAAAAATTTGAAGCTAGTATGACAACTAATCAAATGTGTTATGTGGTAATTTTGATAACTATATTGATGAGACTACTAGTGACTTAGATATTATGTAGGTACTATTAGATAATTACTACTAGATAATTAGGTAGGTACGGTAATTAGTATTTCCATCATAAAATTGTCTTGTAACCTTTTTTATTCGTTAGCCGTTAATTAGCTAAGTATTCTGCGTTTTGTTACAAACACCTCAAACAAAAATTATAATATGAAAGCCAATATACACAGCAGAAAAAAACAAATTAAAAACAAGGATATATTATTCCGAACACTTTATTTTTACTCTACATGAATTTTTCTTACTTACTTAATTTTAGGATATGTGGGGAAAATTTTATGAGTCAAAATCAAAATGTCTCATTATTTTTCTTTATTGTTTTAACTTAATTAACCTCTGTAAATTCTTAAACTAATTATGATTATACGTAAAGATTGTATATTATCGTGGTCTGATACAGACCAAACTTGTTAAATTTACGATATTATAAGCCTCGTCATTTGTACATACGCTCGATTCCATAAACTAAAACTAGGTACCTAAAATATACCGACTATTACCTTTATACTACTAATATTTACTAATTCATAGAAATCATACCAGAAAATTGACTTTTACTAGAAAGTTTTTGTCTGATTATATTTTGTAAGACAATTATTTGATAGAATTCCTTACATTGATATAATTAATTTTTTTAATGTGATATAATAATACAATTTGCATTTTCATGAAATGCAATGTAAAAACGACCCAAAGGCGTATTCAATAAACAAAATGACGCCTATAACATTAACGCGCTACAAATAGTTGACGCACGTCCGCAATTCATTAATTTCATTGGCACTCTACAAATCGACCGACGCTCTCAAATGGTTGTCACGGGCTTGCGAGCGGAATTTATCCCTGGACGTGATATACATGACGACGGCTAGAATAGCCACGATGGCGACGCCGATTGCGTTGATGATAACCCCCTCGTCTGGCAGGCCGCTGTACCTCTCCGCGCTGGAAGATGATATTACAAGCAACAAACGGACAAACACAGGCACAGGCACAATACAAGGAAGATGGATGAATGGACGCCAGACATCAGAGATAGAGCAAAAAACTTGTCGCCAAATTGGTGGTTTATCAACAATCAGACTACATTGACATGGCGCTTGTTTCATGAATTCGACCTTAGACTTAATTAGACTTGAGCGATACAGTGCTACACGATATGCTTATGGACAATGATTATTTTTTATGTCCTTTTAATGGATGATTTAATATTGAATAGAAGATTGAATAGAAGCAAGGCACCATCTACCTAAAGCTGCGCTGAGTGTTCAGTAATGACAATAAACATTTACAATAAACGGAATGCATGGGCCATCGAAGTCGTTAAATCACGTCACGAAACAATTAAAAACATGAAAGTCGTCAAAAAATCTAGTGTTGACATGTTATGATGACGACTGCAACACGCCGGACGTGACGTCAGTGACATGGCGAGCTTCTAACTCATCAGAACTAAATTTTTCGATGTGATGATCAAAGGATTCGAAGGTAGGTCGTTTGTGTTAAGTAGACATGATTTGTGGTAATTTTATCAGTAACACCCAGTAACCGGAAGTACTTTTTATGCCATGTTAACTGATTTTGATTGTTCGCAAATCACAACTGTTTTTGAAAATATTGAGGTTATGACTCTATCTCTGATACCAATAATGGTGTTGAATGTACCTACACAATGTTTCGTTTATCGCAGGTTTAACAGTATCAGGTGCACAAAAACATGCAATATTGTATGACGTATGTATGTATAAGAAAAATATTGACATTCTAAATGCAGTTTGTGCACTAAATATATAAGAATAAATGTGTGTCTATATTTTATGGAAACATTCGATCCCATTTACAGCTAACAGTTTATGTGCTATAAACTGGTTGCAGAAACCCACGGTCTTTGACCAACCCAACAGGTCTGGAAATCTATTCAAAATATTGCTGTTCCAGAGCAATCTTAGATAGTTTTAGTTAATATTGTGGAATGCATGCTCTACCGCACCGCAAAAGGCATTCTGAACTGCTTGGCAGAAATAGTTCGTGTATCGTGACAGCTCAAAGCAGGAATTTGAGATAAAGACAGACTTGTACAATTAGTAGTGAATATTTTTATCAAGTAAAATTTGGTACTGAAGTAGCATAAAGGACTGCGCACAGTACAACGACTCCACGACCGACAGACGCGAACGCGACTAAAACCTTGACAAAGCTAACATTCAATTATGAGCCTTATATCTTTGAAAGTAAGGTTGAATTTCGAACTTATACTTAAAAGCCCTGTACGGCCCCTCCCCGCCCTACACCCATAGCCGTTCCGTTTCGAGACCAACGCGTTGACGTTGCGTTGACGACTCACCGTAGACGAGTAGTCCACGCGTCGACCGACACAATGACGTAATGTACCTAGAACGGAACGTCGGAGTTGAAACGGAGTGGAGACGGAGTCGAGTTGACGTCGATGAAGCGTTGATCGCGGAATAGAACGTCGGAGTTGAAACGGAGTGGAGTCGGAGTGGAGTTGACGTCGAGTTGGTGTAATGTGCGCACTCCTTAATGAAGCGTTTTTGTTTGTTTACGAAACAAGTTTGAAAGATCTCACTGCAATATTTTAATAGTGTAGTCCCTAACTAATTGAACTTTGAAATGCAGTTATGTTAAGCATGAATTATCAGTATGAGTTTATGTGAAGATTTTCGCTAATAGGTACATTAAATTTTCCTAAACAGCCAATATATAGTGCGTAACACTAAAATAATACCTGGGCACTCCGAGGGTAGCATTTCTGGAGTAAATTAACATTATTTATTAACCAATTAATAAATATTTATTTAAATTTAAAATTTCGACTAACATTGAACAAGAGAAATGAGGAGCAGATACATAAATTTAAATAATATTTTATTTGAAATATTTTGATATTGATAGTTATGACGTAAAAAACTAATAGGTATTTGCTATAAGTGAGTATCGCTTTGACATCGATACCTACTTCTGTATTCCGTACAACTTAAGATATTGAATCCCTTTAAGATCAAATATCACTTTCAGTATTCCAGATCAATTCTGCGATTCTCAGGTAATCTGATTTCTAAGTACGACTTTGAAACATCATGCATGAAATCAAATGAATTTTAACTTTTCTTTCATTCGCTGTCAATTTGCGACTAGTAGATACCTACTTCTAAAATGAAAACTAGAGTAAAAATCGAACTAAATCTTTAAAGCCTTCACCCAAGTTCGGGTCAGTCTCAAAACACTATGACAAAGCAAAAGTTTTGCAAAGACGAACGGAGTTTCTTTTCATTACGTACCCGAGAGTGAACAGGGCCTTCTCAGTGAGTCCAGTGAGGCAGGCGCAGACTCCAAGCACGAAGGTCAGGATACCAAACGCAGCGTGAACAGGCACCAAGGATGCACGGAAACCAGCGGTTCCCTTGTTGCAGATCAGAAGAAGAAGGAAGCTGAAGAAGCCCACAGCGTACTGGAATTTTTGAAAGGTCGCATTATTGCCGTTCGGTTTAAATAACTTTTGTTAGATGCACTCATACACAGATTTCTTCGATATATTCTTATTCGAAATATTTGGCCATCTCTTTCATCTAATTATTATGATGATTCACAATTAAAATATTCTTAACTCCGACACTTTTCTCGTTCGTTTTTATTTGTCAGTAAATTAAAACAGGTTAATAGGTATTTCAGTTCAATGAACTCTGACAATGATCGTAATTGTATTAAGTAGGTACCTCATATTATGATTGTAGTCCTTTATTTCCTACATGCTACTGCACTTTTACAATTATTTTTAACTATACCTAATCAATTAAAGTTTTATTTACCATTTATATAAGGGTAGTTTAATTACCTGTATTCCAAACAGTCCCATAGCAACGAAACCAATCCAGCTATGAAGAGAATAGAAATTGTTGATGCCCTTCTTGTTGTGGAAGTCGAGAACGGCAAGGAACCCGATGACGATGCACGGGAATGCCAGGGCGTGGAAGATCGCATGAAGAAGTTTCACGTAGATGCGCCGGAAGCATCGGCAGATGCGATACAGCAACACGGCTGGAAATATGAAGACGGTAAAGAATTTATTCTGATTAAAACAAGCACTTTTTAAATGGCCGGTCTGGAGGTGAGTAAGGAAAAGGAGTCTTTAATAGGAGAATAGGTTTTTAATAACGTAGTGCCCCCATCTTTTTGGACTTCGGCGTAACTTACCATTAGATGATATTTTTGGCAAAAAAAAATGGAGCTAAGGCAAGAACTAAGGCGTCTAGAATTCCAGAGATACCGTTTGAAATAAATATGTACATACTAACCTCAGCACTTTTTCGTATGAGAACTTTTACTTACATAAGCGAATCAATTTATATTCGAGTTGAACATTGTATTTTTATAGAAACTGACGAATTCGAAATTCAAAGTAGAAAAACTCTAAATTAAAAATACTTACAGAACCCGCTGAAAGTTATGAATCCAGCCACCATGAGAGTGGGATGTAAATTAAACTGCTTCTCGGGGATATCATCAGCCCAGGCATATCCCTCTCTGTAGAAGAATATCCAGAAGATGGTGAGGGCTGACACCCCGATCAGCAGTATCGTCGCTAGAGTGATCACGAGAGCATACTCGCACCACTCGCAAGCACCCCTTTCGTGATCGTCAGATTCATACGAACGGGTGCGTTGGCTGCAAAAAAGAGAAAAATATTTTTAAAAAGGGAAACAGTGTTATAGACAATATACGTTTTATTACTTAGGTATTTAAAAAATTTAAACCCCAATTTAACTTATCCAGCTTCTAGACTAAGGTCCTAAGGGACTTAAGTAACTCATTTACTTAGTAGGTAGTAAGTATCTACTTAGATTATTATGTTTGTAGCGGGCTCACAACTTTATGGTCCACCTGATGACTTCCGAAGCATCTAGCGCTGTATTCACAAAAATACTTCTCTGCAATCCACTTAAAATCACAATGTATTTGTCAAAATCGACGCATACATAAAGCTCTTTATGCACTGAAAAACTATACGTATACGCAGTGGATTGCATTGAAGATAAGTTTGTCAATACAAGAGTAAAACTAATCGTTGCCGGATAAGATAGCGGTGACCTTTACCATTTGTTATTTGACTGTAACTTTAGATTCCATCCAACCTCAAACCAGACACAAAAAAACACAGACTCTCTTTTGACGTTCTGTTTCACAGCGCGAAACACAATATGTACTGATTTAAGAGATAGATTTCGTAATTCCGCCAATTAACGTAACTTTGTCTATCAAATCTACGTTATACTTTTTTAACCCAACGAGCTATAAAGTATTTTCGCTGTTTTAATTTCAACCATTCTTACTCATATTTGCAATAAAACACTTCAGTGTATATTGATTTATTTGGAGAATAGTCAAGTAATATCAAAGTTCACATTGCCGTGACCCTCATAGAGACCGGGTTTTAATTGAATGAGCAGATGCGGCATCCGGGATGTTTACGAAGCGTAAAACCGCAGTTCAGTTGACATCGAGATGGTTTTTACTTTTTACGTAGTCATTGCGTAGGTCTATGTCACTACACTTTGAGTGTTCTCATTTCTGTGTTGTGCCCTTAGAGTATATTTTACTCTAAGCTTGTGCCCCTTGGCATCGTCGGCGAGAATCGTTCCTTGTGGTTCATTCAGGTACCTACAGGATATGAGTAGGAATAATATTAATAAAAAAAATAGCTGTAACGGATACTCAGGATTTTTTATATCGGTCTTGCAGTGTCCATGATCTATGTGTGGAAATATCGGGATATTTTTTTAACGATAAACAAATCATCTTTCCTTATAGGTATGTAAATACATAATAAAAAAGATTTAAGTTTTTTTGAACATTTTTATATAAAGCTCAATCAAAACATGTTGTTTGTTTGAATTGAAATACAATCTTATGGTAATTTGTTTTTATATTCTTGTTATGATAGATGATTTTGATTGACATTTCACTCTAGTATTTAATCTTCCATTCTGTCTCTCTCGGTCACCATTACTCAGTTCACTCCCCGTATCCCACAATTGATCGGCCTTATTCTGACGTGGCTACCAAACCACAAGGTGTCGGGTCGCGGGAGATGAGTTGACCGGACGGCGGAGTGTGTCATGCTACATCGGGTTACAAACTGTTACAAACATGCAATTCATTCGATACGGCTTAATTCGACGAATGGTACCCACATGGTGATGGTAGGAAAGTTTTCAGACGAATAAAAGACGATCGGGCCATTGAATGTTCAACTTTCTATTTTACTATCTTTATTACTAGTAAAGCTTACGATTGATCAATACGAACGGTCGAAGATACTGGTCATATAATATTATAACCAAACTAGTAGGATGACCGAGCTTTGCTCGGTTTTTTTTTTTATAAATTGTGTTTTTTGACTTCGTGTTACTTAACAACGCCATTTGCTGTTGTGTCGTTAAAGCAATTAGTTGCTCACAAAAAAGTATTATTATTCGCCAATAGATGTCAGGAAGAGTCATATTTTTCAATTTAAATTGGGACTACAAAAACACGAATAAAATGACATTTTCTAAAAATGATTCCTAGCTAGATCGATTTATCGCCCCCGAAACACCCTATATACTAAATTTCATGAAAATCGTTGGAGCCGATTCCGAGATTCCAATTATATATGTTTATATATACAAGAATTGCTCATTTAAAGATATAAGATAAGATAGGTTAGGGTAGAAGAGAGTTTACTTATTTAAATGAATGTAAGTAAGTAGGTTTAATAAAATGTTATGTGAGCTATTTAAGAATAGAAAATCTTTAATATCCATGTAAAGCTTAACACCTCACTAATTAGCCGGATCTAAGACCTGGATCTCGATGCAGGTAGTACAACAAGTGAAATGATCGTCGTGGAGGGTAAATCTATATCTATACTGATAATAAATTTGTAACGGTATATTATAAAAGCCAATTTACACATAAAGAGGTACAATTTCATAGAATTTAACTATGGCTAAGTAAAGTTTTGTTGCTACCTGAAATCTACCTGATTCTAAATACCTGGATTCTAGTCGAGACTATCATTGTACCTAACCCTTCAAATTGTTGCTAAGATAGGTATTGTTATCCATTCAGTTGCGAAGTATCTGTGGGCAAATTATCGGTCATTTGGCACGGATACTAGGCGATCCGAGCTCGTGATAGGTCACTCGTGAAAGTGGCTTCGGGAATGTAGCACCTGATGTTCTAACTACGAATTTCGCGGTTCTTGCAAAATCCTACATTACGCACATACCTTTTGCAATATTACTCGTATATTTTCATGTAAAATGTCTGTATTAGGAGAATAAAAAGACGTTCTAAACTGACTAACTATTATTCTTAATAACACTCTCTACTAACTAGACTTTTCCTTCTAGACTAGACTAGACTAGATTCTAGTTCCGATTTGAGTCTTGTTTTGGCTCTGTTGCAATTGTCATAGGCCACAGCGATACGATGGTGCTGCCTGCTTCAATGCTATCTTAAAACCATAAAAAAATATCAGCGACAGAAAATAACGATCTTTAAAAGACAGAAGTAATTTTTTTAAATATGACTTGCTCTCATTCTCTACTTCTTCATTACTAAAATTCCCGGACACTATTTAAATCTCGATTAATTTTTATCGGGTTGTTATTGACATAGTACCGTTAATAATGACCAACCGTTAATTGCAACTTATGTAATGCATTACAGCTTACAGCATTACATAAGTCGCAAGCTATACAAAAACTTTACTACATAATATACCTACCTATTGTTAAAGCGTTCCTTTAATTTTCTATATTAGCTAGATAGGTACCTACTTACTTGCGGTATTGGAACCTAATGAAATTGGTTAGGTAGAGCTATTTATGTAGTAGGCTTTCTTTAACTCATTTACGGATTTAACTAAACATTTTTAAGTATTAAATATTTGTCTAAGTAGGTAGATAGATAAACAGGTTTAGGTACATACATTTTCTGTTTACTTGTATCTACACAATTATGTCAAAAATTTTTATAGTTTATCTAAATCAAAAGAATAGGACTTATCCTTTCAATATAAAACAAAACAAACTACATATTTAGTTTAGTTTAGTTTAGTTAGTAGTTAAGTAGCTACCTATTTATTTACGAATACTATTTTACTACCTAACATACTACGAACTTTATAGATTACTGTTAGAAATTCCTAGGTATGACTAAGAAAACTTGATTAGGTACAAGCTAGATCTTCGAGCAATTATCTAGCTCACAAAAAAAGCGGAAGCCAACTGGTCTCATCTAGCAAAACCGCTTGGACGGTGGACGGAATGAATGTAGGCGCAGGGCTCGAGAGGGAGGTCAACGACCTCGTCGCCCATGGTTCTCCTGGCCTACATGAGATGCGGTGGCCACGTCAATACATAACATAGCTACTGTTATCTTACTATGCGTGTAAAGAACACGATATCGCTATGTTATTTAAATTTACTTAGAAGTTTAATTTAAAATTAATTTTAATTGTAAGCATAGTGTAAAACGATTACAATGTATCCGATGTTTTTTTAAGTAGCTATCTATGTATGTTTAATATGTTTATGTATGTAGTAAGTAGTCATAATATTGTATTGAATTTTATGGATAGATAACCTACCTAGCTACCTACATGTAAAATAAAACTCGTAATGTGAAAACACAATTTTGTGTCACAAATCTGCAAATGGCAAGAAAGAGTGAAGACCGTAATTACCTATCTATCTACTTTCTTTAAATCGTAATGTCATTAACCAAAAGTAAGAGAAAACAAAGACATTTTTATTAATATCAATATTTGATGCGACAAATACTTTCACAGTTCAAAACTTTCATTAGAAAATGCACCCAAATTCCAAGTCCCAATAAAACTTACTTTGCCTTCTCGATTTCAAAACTTATCTCCTTCTTACAAACGGATAAGATTACGTAACAATCTTGCGAAGAACCGTTAATTAACGACATTCATTCGGAAAGTTCTAAGAACTTCGGTTTCACTCGGTCTGTAGAGCCCTTCTTTAATGAACCCATCGGACGAAAAACAGCTTTTAATATACAAGCGTGTGGTAAATATTTAAACCTAAATACGATCATGATAGAATTCATAATGATAGTCATGTGTATCATTGTTTCATGTAGGGAGGGTCTGATAGCTCTTAATTATTAAGTAAGATGCTATTAAAAGTTTATTTTATTTATGGATCTGGTGTCAAATTGTTAACGACAATTTGGTAGAGAGATTTATTCTCATAATGAAGTAAGTCTGGAGTTTACCTCACAGATCCAGTGCAAAATGGGGTTAGTTGCCAATCCAAGTGTTGTAGTTGCTTACGAATATAAAAACACTTCTAATTTAGGTAAAAGTAGCTACTCTATCAATATATTTCAAAGAACGAGACAACTGGATTCAGGACATAGAAATTACTTAGCAACTGGTTGCGAAATATGGTATATAAATAAACTTCTGGTCACGTTTTAGCCCCAAGTGTATTTACACCTGTATACTCCGAGCACCTACTGACCCAGAATGTAAAGCAGTATAAAGCCTTTGATGTCTGTGCCTAAATTCTAAGAAGATGTAGTTCACCCATTACCTTAGGGCCACTGAGTCTACTTAGCAGAAAAGAAATGGGTTATAAATATTTTACTTTATGAACACGTTTATCAAGAATTTAAATGAAAGCTTCCCTTCAACCCATTGGACTACATCATGTAGAGAGTCGTCAGGAGTCATCGATTTTAGTAGGTTTATAGTGAATTGGGTTTTTCAGACGTCGATCCCAATTTACGGATCCAACAAAGTCATTTCTATCGGAGCCAACAAGAATTGTAAGGTGTGGAATAAATGTAATCAGCTTCGTATAAAATATTTGGTCACTATTAGAGAGCACCCGACAAAGTATCTGACTAGTGAGAACAGGGCCTCAGGCCAGAACCGCCGAAACACTAAAATGCTAAAGAAATCTTTCGTCTAGTGGTCACCTATTTTAGTAAAAGGACAATGTACCCAGATTACTGAACAGCTGCAAATCTACATTTCATTATATTTTTATGTTTAATTTGTATTTTGAAGGCATTCATTTCATGTTTTTTATGCCGCTATTTATAATAAGAATTTTAAACGAATTGAAAAACTGATTAAGTGGCCTAAACCTAAATAAAAGTTTCATACGTAGTAGGTACAGAAACAAAAATATAATGTATGATTTAATGTATTCTAATGTTAAACCTTATGTAAAATATACCTTACAATCCCTGCGACAGCTCAGATAAATTTGCGATATTTTAAGGTGGGTTTAAACTTCTAACTTTAAATGCACCGCCGGAGCCAGTTCCACACTAATTATCCCTGAAGTTACAGCGTAGTTAATTTAGAGCTATTATGTTGCAATTTAATTTATTAAGGACTAGAACTATACGAAATTACCCTCGCCCTCTTGCCTCAAGCGCTTATCTAATGAGTTCCCGACGGAGTCATAAACGGCCGAGTAACGCTGAGTCTTCTTACGAGTACATAGATGAGGATCTAAGATAAACGTGCTTTATTCTATAAAACAAGACAGACAAATGATTTTGTATTAAAACTTTTATACAGCATCATTATATTGCTTATTTACTATAATTTATTAATCAATGTTCTTGGTAATTTTACTAAGAATATTATTCCGTAATTATTGGGTTTTTCTACTTCTACTTCTGGCAATGTTGATCAGAATAGTACAGTTGAATAACTACTCTAAGGGATAGTAATTATGACGCTAACGTAAACGGTATCCACCCGACAATATTATAATTTGACAAGTGATCAAAAAGTTTAAATGTTTTTTGATCAGTTAGACTACGAGTATTCCATGAAATATTACGCTCGCCTGTACGCGGCGGGTGTATTCCACGCTCGTAGCTTCTTCCATTTCCACAGCATAATAAACAGTCGTACGGCACCGCGTGATGTGGGTCGAGTATTCCTTTATCTCGTAAGATAAAAGACAGCAATGCAGCACGTAACTTTGTAATTTATGAACGCTTCGTAGTTATAATGTTGGTTCTAGGTATTGAGTACACAATAGGGAATGGTTTTAAACTTAACTCATCGCGGTTTATTCACATTTCGACGATCCCTACGTACATTCCCGTAAGTGGTAGATACGTGACCCCTATAGGACCCGTTAGGACTAGGACGCCCTAAACTATTTCGCTTCAGTTCCATGGATCGTGGACATGGCTGAACTGTTCAGCTATATACATATCGTGAGTACCCATGTCATAGAAAAATAAATGTTTAGGCGGTACTTTCGACGCTATAGAATGCCAATTTAAAATAAATAATTTATCCATAAGGCATTCCACCCAAAAAAGGCGCCCTTCAAAGAAATACCTTAGGCTGGATTTTTAAAAGTAGCCACCTAACAATTTTATATACCTTTCATGTCTTCAAAACATTTAGGTGGGTCGCGTATCGTCATAAAAGGCAATGAAACTACCAGCAATTCTCGTGAATATACAGATCTCGTTACATTACGACGGCATTGGATGTCTCTCCGTAGCAGTAGTCGAAAGCTGCCACAGCTGCAGAATAAGTTGAGATTTCCACACCAAGTTAGAAAGTGGCAACTTGTTTATTAACGATCTACTATACATGAAAACGTCAGCAAACGACTTTAAAAATAGCATCCATATTATGATTTTTTGTAAATGGAATGTTTCTTTAATTATTTTGAAAAGTTGATTACCGTAATATAATTTATAGATTAACTGAAAAATTAACGCCTATACCTACCTTACTCTATCCATGTCAATTTTATTCACGTTCAGAATATTATTCCACAATTTGTAATTTAACAATATACCTATCTCGTTAGATTATAAACTAATAATAAATACGTTGGTGACGCCCCTGGTGTTGCCGATGTCCATGGGCGACGGTGGTCACTTACCATCAGGTGACCCGTCTGCTCGTTTGCCTGCTTAGGCCATAAAACTTATATATTTATAAACGAATGGTGTTCTCAATTCTACGATGGGATAAACCTACATAAAGATTATTTTAATATACTGATGTACCTATGTATCTCCTTTCAGGATAAAATGTATTTTTATGCAATTAAGCCGGCACGTACAAGGGCCACCTCATGTAAGTGATTAAGGCCATCCATCACCGTGTAGCTAACGGAGACCTCATAGGAATGCAGGTTTTTCCGATGTTTCCGTTATAGTTTATAGCAAAATGTTAATTTATTTATAATACACTCAAGAAAATGGCGATGTGTAGCGATTTTCATTGACACCCAACTTTTTACCTAGTGTTTAACAAATGTGGATAAAAAAATATTTTGGATAATGCGGATGTTAATACTTATAGTGCACAACGTACCAACATTTTAATATATACATATATGAAGTGATGTGGGTTTTAAACATTCTTTTTTCATTTCTGTCCCCATAGACCTACCTCTACATGTTATGCGATTCCGATGAAGACGATGATTTTTCTTTGATCCAATGTAAATGCAAATGCATTTAAACATGTACCTACAAGACAATCTACGTACATGGCTTTAATTAGTTTATACCATTAGTGAGGCATATTATAGAAATATAACCCTACGAGTATTATGCAAATAATTGTGTACTAAAAATGCACTTAATTGTGTCATTAATACCAACTGGACTGCAGCTTGAAAAATTGTTAAAATTAAGTGACGTCACGTTTCATCGCATTGAACGTTTGACATCCTATTGTAATGTAAACCTTTAATAAGTAACAAACGATTAATATATGAAAACTATTTACTAATCAATTAAAGAGCAAAAGATAGTTTTATTCTTCTATAATAGTTATTGTTTGTAGAGAGGCAGCGCATTGTCTCAGTAGACATAACCCAAGCGGGGTACAATGTCCCATCCGCCTTGTTTAATGAGGAAATGCTCCAGAAATCCACGCTTTGGTACAATCTACAATTATAAAATGTCTTGTGAAATACCGTAATCGTAGTTCGACTGCTTGCATTTAATCTTCATCTTGGATTTAGCAACAACATGTTTCTTGTAGATATTTTTTGTAATACCTACTTTGATATAATTAATAGATTGTTTTGTTCCTCGTAGGAGCATTACAAAGGTTTATTACGTAATTTAAAGAAGTATTGAAATAAGGAAAAAGCATTGCGAATAAGTAACTTAAGATTTTACAATAGGCTGGTTGGTTAAACCTCAAATTACCTTTTTTATGTCCGATGCCTGGTGACACATATACTGTAAGTTTTTTAAACTATTGTAGTAAAATATTTACAAAAACGATCTATGCGTACTTATAATAACTTTATTATTTACTATTGCTAATATTCAATGACTAAAGACTAGTTATGCTTTTTAAGTAGGATTGGATTAGACACCAATAGAAAAGTTGTGATAACATTTGCACTTTAAACATCATTGCATTAACTAAATGTAAATCTATCAGAAACATACATACGTAGGTAGGTATGTACTACA
The DNA here is from genome assembly GCA_905404295.2 of Ochlodes sylvanus. NCBI lineage: Eukaryota > Metazoa > Arthropoda > Insecta > Lepidoptera > Hesperiidae > Ochlodes > Ochlodes sylvanus. Next base: position 5,650,319 of record FR990126.1, on the reverse strand, counting down.
TATAATAATACTCCGTGTCAAACCATACGTAGCTTGTGTGTTACTTTCTAGCGGATAGCAATAAGTGTATGTTGGGTCATTTGAAAGGATGTCTCTTTAGAACGGACGAGTATTATTGAAGCCGTTTATCCACTTCGAAACTAATTCCCATCACGTAGCCCGCGAGTGAAACAACACGGACTCAATTGGTTATGCTCAACCTAAAGGCCAAGATCGACTTTGACGATTCTATTCGGCTTATTGCTTAATTATCGACTGTTTTAAGGTGCTTCTGAGTAATACAATGCCTATTAATTACGACACATTTTTGCTTTATGTTAACGCATTTTCGGCTTGTGAATGACGAGCATATCGCTAGAAAATTCACTAAAACCTAAGACTTTTTGACGAGGTCTTTTATACCGAAGAAAGTTTCTGCAATTGATAACGTTGCTTGTTAGGCTGGGTCTCACGTAACAAAAATCACTAACTTTTGTGATGCCAACAAATATTGGTGATGAAAGATTCTGAAAATCTGGGTTTCCACCTAACAAAAGTCGCTAAATATTGTGTCACCAGAAAGTGTTGGTGACAAAAGTTTCTGTACTGTGTGTCCAGTTCACTGTCCACCAAGAAAATGTTGCCAATTCTTGTGTCCCCAACACGTGGACTGTGACATCCCAAAAGCCGGACGCATCAAAGGCCAGAGCAACCTCGCAACGAGTCAATGGGCTATATTAATTGCGGATTGCGATTGGGCGACGGGCGTTAAATTGAACCAGTCATAATCGGAGTCCCACGCTCCGGCGAACGTGCGACAGCGAAATAGCATGTGGGATTTGAGAGTAAATGACATCTAACATGCGAATGAATAGGTAATTGTTAACTACGAACATCCTCCATAGATATAGATAATTAAAAATTTATTTAACATCAGGCTTCAGCTTTTGCTCCAATCTTAATAGGTATTTTAAATTTATATGACATAATTTGATATCGGGGAAGCAGGTAAAGGCAGGTAATGCTTAAACATAGTTAGGACCAGAGCAACAAGTGTCGATAAAATTAATTCTTATGTAATAATAGGTAGGTACAGTACCTACATTGTCAGAGATCAAACAGAGTAATGATATTATTATAATGTGATTATGTGCGGTGTTACGTGTCATGCATTAATAGCGAATTATCTTTACTTCAACGACTTCATAATTATAAGATGCACTGTAATTAGGTACTTACACTTTGCAGGTTCTGAAGAATCATTGCTTTGAACCTCGTTTGAAGCACCTTTTCATTCGGTACGGGTACCGTAAGAAAAGAACTATGTATTATTTAATTACCGTTTTAAATAACTAAAATTGTATTCGTTCATGTTACACCTTTATCGAGATTACGTACAATAAACAAACGATACCTGCTCTGATAGCCGTGGGAATTCGACAACAGGTTTTGTATAGAGTTCGTAAGGTCAATGTGAACTGATGTTTCGCTTGTAAATTCAAGGTGAAATTCTTGCATGCCATTAAGTGATTGTTATTGCAGCTTTCGAAACAAAATGTGTGATACTAACATCATTGTACTCAATGGCGTATGTTAATAAAATTAAATTATATTCCAGCGAATCTTTGAGATGGAAATGGTGGGGAAAAAATTTAGTTACTTACGAAGTGAAATACCCTCATATTTGCTTGCAATTTATTGATGTATATTACATTATTTACAGTTCTATTTTTAACCCCCAACGCAAAAAGAGCGGTATTAAAAGCTTAATGTGTGTCTCTTTATACCTGTAGGTCTGTCTGTGACATTGGCATCGTAGGCAGATATAACTGACACTTGAATTTCATCTATGTACATGTATTACATTAGATTTATAAGTATACTGTAAGAATACCGCGATGAAAAATACAACGTTTAATAGGAGCTTTCAGAAAATTACTCACCAATCAATATTCAATGTCAATCACTACTACTATATTAGCATAGATCCTACCTACATTATTTTTTATTTATATCGATAAATCCAATATGTTGTTTTAAATTATTATTTCGTGGATATAAACCATTGGAAATAACATTCAGATCAGAAGCCACACTTATTAACTAGTCACGGAAGGCCTCTAAAATTATTGTATATTGTTAACTATTAATTTAGTTCTACAGGGAGTAGAGCTAAATTAATAGTTAACAACATACTTAACTTCATCATAAAATTTTTTAAACAAGTGGATAGTCTTCATTTGGTCTCATATTTCTTACCGATACTGAAAATTATTACATCGGCAGTAATAATAATACTAGGTGTACATTACTTGTAGTTAAAGGATATTGAAAAGTTGCAATATTAAGTATATTATCTACCATTTGTAGCTTTAAAACCTGCAATGAATGGGATTTGGAGGACGTTAGCAAACCGTGCAAAGTTGCAAACCGGCTGTGGTCGGTCCGTTCTCAGTGTTCTCACAAATCGTCTATTGGCGAGTGACGTACTCAATAAATAGGGAAAAGTGGCTCGCTCGCCGCCCGTTCTAACGGTATCTGATACTCTTTTTATTTCCAGATTTCACTTTTGGTGTTTACAAACTGAAGATCTGAGACACTTCTAGATGCAATAAGTACCTACTTATTTTTGCACATAGATAATGATTCATACACGTTAAATACACTTTGCGTTGCTTACCGGCAAGTATAAATATAATATTCATAAGAAGACTAAAAATAAATAAGGCTATGATTTAGGTAGTACAAATAATAATATATAGAAGTCAAGCAGTGGTTAATAACTATAATTGTCTTTATTGGTGACTCATTGAAGTTATAGATATTAGTTGTTGTGAAGTTGTGCCTCATTATCATAACATATAAAAGATTTTTATCTTTTTGTGTCACTTAAGGCAAAATGAAGTTATATGCCTTAACAATCACACTATGTTATGAGCGGTTTCATTAGAATAATGTTATTCACTCATAATAGTCATAATTATGGAAATCCTCTATTACATACTACTTTATTAGTCGTAACAGTGTTGGAAGGCAATATTTTAGAACGTAGATGTGCGGATACGCTGTTAGCAGTGTCTTAGACCTAGGAATAAAAATAGGGCTACGTTTTTACTTACCATCAGGTGGGATCGTAGTCAAACGGTAACTTAGCAAAAAAAGAATGTAGAGATAGATTACATATAACTCATATACATAATTTACGAATAGCCCCATAAAAAAGACAATATAAATCAATAGTTTTCAGTTGCATCAAGTTGATAATATATGTGTTGTTTTCTCTTGTTAAGATAAAGTCAAATTTGAAGCCAATTGATTTGTTCGCCTCTGAAATGTGGCCACAACGAATTACTTATGAAAACACTACTCATGCTAAAAACAATATCCCCCATTCTTGTTTAGTCGTGTAATCCTACATCATTTATCAAATATTACTTTATTTTAGGGCAATCAATCAAACTGTACCTAATCTTTCCATAACATTCAGGGATTTCATGTGAAGATTATACAGCAAGGCCGCGGGTTACATAAGTGAGAGGTGAGCACTGAAGCTGATAAATATTTAAGATGATAGATAAAATGTTTTGGCCTTGCTAGAGATAATGTTTGAAAAATGTTGGTAGCTGTTTGTATGCTTACAAACTTATTCACCTCATTTAAGGCTAATGAAATGAATAAACAATGACGTTTCAGCCTTGCTGAACACTTGATTTGAAAATCGCTAAAACAATTTTTTGTGTTTTTTTAACGATATTTTCAAAATGTTCACATGGAAATTATGCAGTGTTTATTAATAGTTTTTTAAGTTTGTGTTATAAACATTAAAAAACGCCTCATGAAAAAAGTGTTTTTTTTTCGTTTATTAATTGTAAGGGAATAATGGCTTCTGAAACGATTTGAAGGCGGATTATTATTATTAAACAATATTTTTTTATTAATAACCAAAAACGGCAGAATGTTCTGTGACATTTCTAGCCTATATTAAATGGCCACTGCAACCCATCGACGTCTATAACCTCAATTAGAACTACAGTTATAGAACTCACAAAATGTTCTCTAGTAGGTACTTTGCACTTTATCTTCTTCCTAATTGAATCATACTACGGGGCCAACACACTTTTGACCGAAATACAGGATTTAATGAAGCAAAATTCCTTTAGCTTTTAGTTCAGATAAAAATACTTTTGAATGACTCGTTTTTTATAAATGCACTTAATTAAGTAGTTATAATAATTACTTAATACTATAAATACATAGCACTTAGATACCAATCAAAACAATTTTTTATCATCTCCAAATATCTCTTACTACACACGCAGGTTTAACAACTTGAAGGTCTATAAAATCTGAAGAATGACGCCTTGAAGATTTAAAGACGCATTGTACTTGCTTGATGCAGTAAGATTTGATAAACATGCGACATTCACCAGAGCCCCTGCAACAGGGAATGTCGCATTTCCTTACAAGTATGCCGTTACTGCAAATCCTAACCTCCTTAAATTGAAAAGATTCACGGCTTTCACGAGTTTTAAGAGTCGATGGGGAATATTTTAATACTTTTATAAAATGAAAATATTCAAAGAAAATTAAAGTACCTAGGACCTTTATTATAATTTTTTCACTACATTACGTATACACCACACAACAGTTTTTGTTGAATTGAATTAATTATAGTAATATCCTATAATTAACCTAAAAACAAAAGTGGTTTATTCACGTTAGACGTTCTTCATTTCCTACAAGTTTTTTTTTCATCGGATGTTCGTTCATCTACGTGTTTCTAAAAAAATGCCTACTCAATATAAAATTTAGAAATAAATAACGACCATAAAATGTACCATTTATTTCAGTAAGTTTGACACCAATGTATTAAAACAATAACATTAAGTAACTTCACACGGTTCAACTACCACCTCTACGCTTATGTGTTCTTGCCGTGACGGCTGACGCAACTAATAAGTTTCTGTTTGAATACTGCTTAGTTCCAAACTAAGCTGTCTGTTTACTCATTTTTATATCTCCCATTCCCGTGGGTACTTCAGAATAAAACGTCTACAAAAACATCTTCTATTAAAATAGGTAGGTACCTACTATCTTTGATAAAAATTTAAACTCAATACAGCAATCTACTTCAAGAGTTTGTATTGTGTAGTGTGGTTGTGTGATGCATTGTCGAAAATATACCCATGGCACCCACAACACCGTTAACCCTAGTGTGAGGCAATGGTATATAGCGTTATTTATTTCGGTAGGTAATAGTCGCCGTGAGGTATTTAATATCGTACATCAATCGCCAGTCAATATCAAAAGTACTACTAAGCCTTTTGTTTCCCGACGTCGATAAAAAAGTTGTTACAAACACTCAATCGACGACTGTCATTACGCATTGCAGAGCAAGCATTGTGAATGTGCATAAATCAACGATTCGCGCCAGATGCAGATGTCCGAATTACGAAACTCTCAGTGGGAGGTAGTTATGCGAATTCTGTCATTGTTCAGACTTGTTGCAACTTTGAGTAGGTGTGCAGAGGTGCTTGACAGGTGTATTCGCTTTCTATGTAAATAACATTGTTTGTACACAATGTCATCAAGGTTAAAACTTACCTTATTTAAATAAACAAGGTTACTTATAACAATGTACACTATGATAACGTACTACTAAACAGGCGTTCATCTTGTAAGTAAAAAAATACGTTTCCTATTGTCGTAGCATACGTGTAGATTTATACTATTAGTAGATAAAATGATGGAAATTTTCGGTAATTAACTACTCCGATTACTTATCTTAGTCTTTTTTATGGATTTAAGCAGATGGTAGCAACCGAGCGTGTAGTGCCACCCTTCCGCTGCCGCCTATGACAACCGTGACCGACCCAGAACAAGACTCAAACCGGGATTGGGACGGACGGTTTCTACCAAGTTTCTACTGAATGAAGAGGGTGTTATTAAGTTAATTCATATTTCCACTTAAGTACCTACTGATAATTATAGTTGATATTGTTTCGAAGCATTGTATTCCAAATAACAATTTTTAGTTACTTAAAAAAGTTATTATAAAACAAAAGCGATTACGGAAAACCGCGAGAAAATGTTACATACTTGAGTTGACACGCAGGCTACCCGGTCGGCCAGTGGGGTAATAAAAGTATTGGATGCCTTCCCAACCTGACAATTTAACCATTAAACAACTAACCCTCAAGACAAGGTATTCATGTGTGCAAATTGCGACTCTGGAAGGATGAAAGAGGCTGTAGCGTGCAGAACAACGGGCCGAGAGCCTTACAGCGAAGAGTGCTTCAGGAGTAACTCGCATTAAACACTTTAAACCTCAAGCACATTTATTGTGTACGAGAAATATTATACCGCTGGACGGAAAATGTTAAAAATGAAATGTTTCCTCACAAATAAAGAAGATTACGGGTTTTAGATAATGGTATTTATTGCATGAATTAAAATATTTTGTCGATCAACATCAAACGTATTTACGTTACGTAAATACATACCTACTAGACAAGCAAAAATATTAAAACTTTTTTTACTAAACAGTTAATACTTGTGGATCCGCTCCGACGTTAATATTGTAACTATGGATACGAAAGATAGGAGATACTTGTGCGCTAGTTACATATATTTTTTTACTTACTATAAGTTACTATTTATAAGTTATATTATCTACTTCTTTTTACTTAAAATATCATTGCATACAAGTATACTTTGGTTTTCAATCACTACAAATCTTATCAAATACGAATTGTTTTTATCAGATTGAATAATACTTAAGTAGCAAAATCCTCTCGCAAACACTTGCATCAAAACCACGAAGAGTTTATCTATATGCTATAAATTAAATTTCTATTCCTTGATAGCTAGTGCGATATCGGTTTGCTTGGAAGAACATAACTTGATAGATACTTACTCAAGCTCTATGATTACGAGTCGTTCCTCCCAGTTTCACTTTTCTAAGCAATCAGACCGTTTCCATGGTGTATACTTATGAAATTGCTAGTATTAGGAAGCGTTCACATTTCACTTTTATGATTATTTTATTAATCTGTGTGTATTTGCACGTTACTTTCGTTCTGTTTCTTTTTTTATAACGGCTCAAATATAATTTTGATAATACTCGTATAATACTATAAAAACAAAGTAGGTATATGTAATGATAAAGTAGCAAATGTCACAAACTATTTTATTTTTATATTATTTAAAGTCAAAAAATAAATCAATTATTTAGAATAATAAGGTAAGAGCTACAAAAAATCGTGGTAGTAAATTAGTATTTAAATTACATATAAATACTATAAATGAAAAAAATAAAGAAGGTAAATGAAGCTAGAAGAGATAATAAAAGATAGTTAAATGAGTTATATTACTAACAACATTTATTAGAAACACAATGATTGTGATGGAAATTGTTTGTATTTAAGTAATAATTAATAAAACGATAGCGTAGACAAGAATGCTAAAGCAATGTCTGTGGGTCCACTTAGTAAGTAAGCAAAATGTCTGTTACTTAAACGGTAGTCTATTTTATACAATTTACGTAATCTAACTTGCATAAGTTCAGTTCTATGCATTCACTGCAAATCATTTTCATTTCATAGTTATTTTTCGACAATTCTGTTCCACGTACGGGTATTCAGTGAGATCATAAGTCGGTTACTTTGTTCATGTAATATGTATATATATTCGTTATGTAATAAATTGTGCAAGAAGTTAAGGAAGTACTTAGTCGAAGAATGTTCAGTGGCATTAAAACTGCGGATATCTTAAATAAGAAATCTTTATATTTTCACGATAATAAAGTATTAAGCATTATGTTTTACAATCTCGTTTATAATGTTGGACGACCCCGTAGCCTAGTGGCCCTGCCTGTGAAACAAGGGGTCATGAATTCGATTCCCGGCTAGGGTAGACATTTATGTGACAAACTCGGGTATTAGAGATGCGTTATTATTTGTGTTTGTTGTTATTTGTGAATTCTAGTGCCCCCCGCACTATAAGTTTATTACATTTATTTAAATAAGGCAAGAAATTATTTAAATGAAATTCAAATTTCTGTCAGATCCATGTCGTAGAAAATTGTAAATATGTAAACGAGCGCACTAAAGTGTGTAACTATCGTAATAAAGTATCGAGAGTGAAAGTCAACGGTGCTTGAAATATAGCCGGAGATTTAATCACCGGGATTTCAGTACACACGGACAAGTCTGTCGCAACCTCGCTTAGGTAAAATAATAGGATTAAACTATTTCCAACGTTGAACAACAACAACAAACATCAAAAAAAAAACTTACTCGTCATAATCATCATGAAGCGGCAAATTAATCAATATAAAAAAGAGAATTGCCACCCATGGCTACATACATAATTAAATAAGTAATCGCCACATATTATTATCATCATAATGATTTGTGCAATGTGTGTGCTCTCTAATTTCATGTTATTCTGGTAGTACATGAATTTAATCTATATAATGCATCCAAATAATTCATGTAATCATTCTGGACAGTTACATTTATTTATTAATATTCTAACTAAGACAATTCAACAAAAATTAAAATTTAAAATGGTTTTAGTATTCATATAAATCTGAGATGTACGCATTTTTGCTTCTATAATTTCGAATAAATATTAATCTTGTGTTTATTACTATTTACTCTCAGTCCTAGTAGTAGAGTCCTAGTAGTAGAGTTTCCTTCAGTTAAACTGCAGATTAATAAATAGTTGGTGCAGATAGAATTTATAGTTTTGTTCATCCCGATCCCGCGGCGCTCGCCTCTGCCATTATTCATGGAACTCATGCAATTTAGATAAGGCGGAGCGTCCCGTATGAAATTCAATTTGCAGCAAAATATCTGTCACATAGCTAAACCTTTTACGAATAACTTCAAAGTACCTACGGCTTTTTGAGAGTTACAAAGTTAGTATGTAAGTCGCAAATCTCAAAGAAAAAGTTCGTTGTTTATTCATAAATCAACATCTGTGAAGAAAATTCGCAATCTTCAAAAGAAGATGAATTATTCTATGGGGAGTGCTCATTCTTCATTTAATTCTCCTTTTCAAGATTTCACTAATATTTATGAAATCAATGTTATTTATAGTCGACCGTCTTAAAAATAATATTATAATAGGAATGTTTAATAGATACATAATGTAGGTAAAAGTAACAAACCTAAGTTTATTTATTTTAGTATCGCCCTTTACAAGTGCAAAAATTTAATGCCTACTGACATTCTCTACCAGTCAACCCTGATTGAATGCGGAAAAGGCGGGTAGATCTGTTTTACAAGAAAAAATACATTATAAAATTACGTATACGAATTGCAATTTGATTTATACTAGCAATTTGATTTAGTATGTCATACTCAGTAAAATTTATTTTCCAATGGAGGCTTATTTTGATCTTATTTCGCGTCGATAAAACATAACACATTAATGAACCAACACATTACTCATTGATAGAATAAGATAATAAGAAGACGTGAAGACATTACTGCAAATAAAATATTTCATATTTTTTATGTAAAAATATAATAATCATAAACTTATGAAATACAAAATGATAGAGCAACCATAAAATAAAGTATATTATTGTAAATATATAAACTTTTTTATACAAAGAATAAATAATACCGACCCCAGATAATTTGATAACCACAAATATTGTAAAATGCATACAATTTCGCGTTACAAGAGTCAAGTCATTACTAACTTATAATCCTCGGAACGCAATTCATTAGTATTCCTACGTTCTTATTAGTATCGTATAAATGACATATTGCAATTTAACTCGCAATACTCGCAAGTGCTCGGCCAGACTCAATAGGAATGGCAACACAGTTCACATTGCGCAGCCCTTCGTAGATCAGATCAGGGGTCAATAGTAATTGAGCGCTGAGTGGCCCCTTCCTGCGCTCATCTGTGATACACTATACACTGCGTTACCAGTTCAACTGTACCTGGGCAATGTGAATCGGATTACATTGACGGTAGATGTGAAATAGTCATAACTCAAGGGATTTATTCATAAACTAATATGTATAAACCCGCTTCGCTTCGGAAAACTTGTCCCTTAGTACACACTCGAAAATTGTTAGACGTGGTTCTTGAAAGTGAAATAAGGATTTTTATTTATGAACTGATTTAAATAAAACAAACGCAATTTAAGTGAATCTTACCATAAGAAATTTTTGAAAACCGTAGAGATCAGCGTAAATTAATACGAACGGGCAGATAAATAGACAAAAATGTAACAATCATTGTTTTGGGTTCTTTTGCGTTACTAAAGCTCTCCAATAATATTTTTTCTCTTATACTCGTATCTTCCATATGGGTACAGACAGTGCACCCTCTAGTTAAAATTAATAAAACAGAGGTGAAAATTGGATAAGGCTTTCAGTAACGTGAACGAGCTTGAAAGGTTGTCATATATACTCAATATCAGTTTTTCTATCGTGGGACGAGATGACGGGACCTGCTTTTCCTGCATTTCGTGTATAAAATGTATACTTACATGTAAAGTTTTACTAACGCCAAAAATTTTACAAAAAATGTGTTCTTTAATTGTTAAAAGAACATAATTTAATGTTAAACACAATAACCTGAACTAAAGTCCTATTTAATGTATTGTGTTATTGCATTGGAAGAGTTACATCACTATCAACAAGGCTGTACATAATATTTGAACGTAAGAGACAAGTCCTGATTGATATATCGTGTACGATTACGACAAACATTTCAAATGGGACACTAGTTAGAAACGGCACTAGAGTCCCGAAGTTCTGAGAATTGGAGCTCAGAGACTTGTTAAGTACGAACAGAAGTACGTCTCTAGCCGATGTGTAGAGTGACTCGCAGTCGCAGCAAATTGTTCGGGGCAATGTTCTGTAATAAAGCGCTATTGCTCTACATAGAGCTGTTACGTACAAGAAAGTTGTTATAACTGAAAATTACTTATACTTTTATATGAGTAATGCGGCTTCTTTACTTAGTGACGATACTCTGCCAAATCAACAACTGTTTGTGAGCTCATTCAACAGATATTTTTGTGTAAAATATTATAGGATGTATTTTTATTTAGACATTTGTAGAAAATTTTAATCCATTGTTTTTATGTGCACGCAAAATTTTCCTCTCGTATAAACAACATTAAAATGCCAGGTGGGCAGGAAGATATTTCAATTAGAAATAACTACTATAGTTTTAGATGATAGTTTTTTGGCTGCATTAATAAATAAATAAGATTAATTATTAAATAACGTTTCTTTGATTTTTTCATTTATCATTCTCAAAAGTTCTACTATTATTTTTTCTTGCACAACCAGTAGAGATTTCGATTGTCATAAAATCACTTCAGTGCGGCTTAATTGAATCAATAATATAAGTTACCGAAAAGTTCAGTAAAATACTATGTTCCTTCAGAAAAATACGTTCAAATCTATAATGTACTCTTAATTGATGCGTATTCAACTCGTAAATTATCAAAAAGTCCTAAATGCACCCCATTATTTATTACATAAGTGTTGATAATATTTTAATATTCTACTAAACTTCACTGCGATTTACTTTTATAAGATCTATTACCTAATAATAAAATAGCATACGCTTGTTAGATTTGTCATGTCATATAACAGAGACGAAAGGATTCACGGCTAGTCTCCGAAAACTATAACTATTGCAAGGAATTCAGTAGCATGTTGGAGACTAGTGTTTAATTACTGAAACTCTGAAAGTTAACAAGTTGGTAAGCACATAATGCAATTATCCGGGTGAAGACGATATTTTGCTTCGGCTAGGCGACTGTTAGGTAGATCAATTCGATGCGCAAAGCTTAATGCTAATTAATTCGTTTAGGTACTTAGACACCCTTAATCTATAGTAATGTATTTATTAAAGCCAGGTGTTTCATCACAGTTGCAATTTGGCCTTCGAGCCATACCTCGTTGAATATCCATTAGCTGATAACTTTTAGCTGATGATTTCTGTTTAAAGTAGTTTCTACCTTCAAAAGGACAATGTATCCGTCGGCTGGCCTGCTAATAAAACACGATGGAATTAATGATGATGAAAAGTTGGGTTCAACCCATTAATGGCCCAGTAAAAGGTACGGGTCTCTCCTCGTAAATGAGGAGGCCTAGAGCATACCCACCACGCTCCTCCAGTGCGGAGCATTTATTTCTATACGGATATTTCATTTCATAAACATCGGATCAGTAATCTACGGCCATAATTACACATAATATAAATATAGAATCCTCCGAGTGGATCCAAACAACTTTGTTTGGAATATTTTGTCTGAATACTATACCTACAGTGAGCCTATTGCGAACTGGACGTTGGTTGTTAGCGATTCTCACCTTTTCAATTTGACGGCGGTGATTTGCAAGAACCTAAGTTCCAGCTTTGTTGGTTGCAATCTGTTGTGCAATGCTCGACGAGTCGTTTGGCAACCATCGTATGTGATGATGACTTTAATTGCCAGTATATTCTGCTAAGTATTGTATTATATTTGTGCGAGACTTCACAATCTTATGTTGATGCTGTTAAGGACCGCAAGGACATTCGCTTTCATTTTATATATTTATCTGACTATTGGTATCGTTGGTATGTACTCAGGTATTTTTGTTTTTGTAAAACGCCACAGCGAGTGTGGTCACATAAATGCGCGATTAAGGCATTTACATATGTCCGCTCAGTCAAACTTAAGGAGATTATTCGTTAATTATATTCTGCGTACACTAACGCAAAATAAATGGAAGTAAATACTAAAACGCTGGTCAATTTTCTGACAAATTTTACATACATGGTTTCATGGTTTGTATGGAGCGCATATTCCGAAAATGCCTATTCATTTTCTTTGGCATTTGGCATTTCGCTTTGTTTAAAAGTTGTTCAATGAGGCATACCGCACCTCATATACAATGTAGCGATGAATCTCAAGATATTTGCAAACAACTAGGTACATGAATAATTATGTAAAAACTTACCTTGAAAATTATAACTGGAAACATAATACGTCATAATATCAAGTAATGTGTTTTTTGTATGAGGATGATACGTTCAGACGGAAAAAGTATTCATGATATTTTGTTATAATAAAAAGGGCGTTCGAATGCTTCTCTGTTACTTCATAACAATTACATTACATTAAAAATTTAACGGAAAACAGGAAATAAAGATCTGTGACAGTCAGTGGCGGCTCGTCCTAAGGAGCGCTGGAGCAGTGCACTCCCACAAAATAAATGTATAATTATCATCCCACAAAAACTACAAACATATTGTATATTTTTTTTATTATCCTGTACTATCAATAAACACTCATAACAGTTGTTTACTATAGTATAAAGTTATAAAAAATTACCTACATAAGTACATACCAAGTTTAAATTTTCTTATCAAGATTTACTTTCAAGATGTATCGAGTGGAGTGGCCAGAGATTGCGCTCCTATGAAAAAAAGGTTTAATACAATTCCTAGAACTAATTTCAATGAGTGCGAAAGAGAAGTATCAACCGTTGAAACAGAAGATTTCGTATGAAAAGTTAATCGAATTTGGAGCGCCGATCACGCGCGGCGTTGCCAATTTGATGCCAATGCCAAATTTCGGTGTGACAATTCGGAGCGGCAACGCGGGGAAGTTATGCGCTGCGGTGTAGGTAGTCGATCCCATGTAAACAAACAAATTGGTCGGAAACGCGCGCTTTGCAATTTTAATTAGGTAATATTCGTAGTAATTAGTAAGTATTAAAAATAGTTTAAGTGCATGCATTTGTGCTAAAATGAAACAATATCGTGTTTCTTTTATTAAAAACTGTGAGAAAACACTCGAAATGCGCCTCGAATTAAAAGCAAAGGGACCACCGCGACCCGGAATTGCACTTAATCAAAAATGTATTACAACGTTAAAACGTTTATGTGTTATACATATATGATGTTTATAAATAATGGTAAGTAATAAAGTTCTATTTTCTTTAGTGAACACCCACAAAAAAAATTCACGAGCCACCACTGGTGACAGTTCTTGAAAGCTGCTTGAAGTTTTCCTTATTTCACGGTTGCCAAGATTTACTATTAATTATTTTATTCCTTTGTTACATAATAATAATAACAACAAAATATGTTACAAACTCGATGTTGTCAAATGCAATCGCGCAAACCGGTCAATCAACCAATAATATCATCGACAGCCAGAAATTGTAGATCACAAACAAACAATTGGTAATAACAACTGGTAAACAGTAGCAATCAATTTCAACGTTAATCTTTTATCTAAAATGTCATTCAGCGAAACAAAGCGATATAGTACTGATAGGCAAGGTCCTGGCGAATAACAAACTTATTGCAAGCCGACTGCATTCTTCCGCCTTTACCGAACCACCTTGAAAGCGTCTAGACCCTAGGGTTACCATATTAAAATTTGGAAAATCCGGGCAATTAGCTGTAGGTATATAAAAATTCGGGACATTTATAAAAAAGTCCGGATTCTATTGTACTTTTTTGTTTTAGTTATGTCTGAATTAGAAATTAGAAGTCAATTTTTGAGACACTACTGTAATTTTGTTTATTATAATTTTAATAATATTGCTTATTGAATAGTTAATTTATTTAGACTCTTTGTACCACACAACGTAAAAGAACACAAGGCGGAAATAGTTGTTACCTTTGAAGTTTTTATTCAATTTAATTTTATATAGGTACGCACTAATAAAAAAAAACAAGACAAATGCCTGACAGAAAGCCAAATTGCCAGCCACATGTCCACAAATCTGGAAAACAGTTGGCAACCTTGTATTCTTGGATTGTCAAACCACAACACCTATCTACGATTAAAGTCCAGCTCCCAGCAAGCCACTGTTCCGATTACAAAACTCTTATGAAACAATTTAAGTGACAAGGCTATTGATACAGTGTAAAAGTCGAAAAAATGAAACGTTTGCTTCTAGTTAACATAATCGCAAGATATCTAATTCTATTAAAATTTTAATTTTGACGAACATGTTAGAATTAACTTTCACCGTTGTTACCAAAATTAATTTTATGTTCCGCTCCTGACAGATTCATATGAAAAATTAATATATAAAAATGTACCGACTCATATAAAGAATTCCCTGCGCATTCCCCAAGTGCCCGCGAACAAAATTTTTAATTAGATATCTACATGAAATTCTGCCTGTAGCCGGAACTCGAATTTGGATGTCTACCAAGCGTTACGATTTATATAAAAGTAACGATTTATAAGCTACTGAACCTTGGGTTTTGAAAGGTTATCCATTAATGAAAAGGCTTAAAATAGTTGAATATGAGTATAAGCACGGTAATAATATCATAACTATTACCGTGGTATAAGTACTATTCACAATTTTATTTAGAAAAACTAAATCTATTGACCCCTCAATTTCTTCAATTTAGACTTTAGTTAGGTATATTGTGTGTGAAATATGTGGTGGTGTTGTGTCATGTATACAGAAAATGTGATTATCATGCAGACGAAAACGAGTCATGTTCCATGCGATTGTTTCAGATATACGAGCTTCAAACAAACAGGTATTTGTGAGTGAGTTTACCTCGCGCGTCATCACTGAATTTTAATGTTTAGACAACTGACTCGAATTGTATCTGGCAAGCAATTAGGACATATAAT
This sequence comes from Ochlodes sylvanus, assembly GCA_905404295.2. Lineage (NCBI taxonomy): Eukaryota > Metazoa > Arthropoda > Insecta > Lepidoptera > Hesperiidae > Ochlodes > Ochlodes sylvanus. The sequence continues at coordinate 5,634,697 of FR990126.1, read as the reverse complement.
AGATACTTTGACATGTAGTAACATTCTTTACAAATTGGATTTAAATATTTCGATTAATTGTAAGTCGCCTGTAGGTATCTGTTACCTTGATATCTTCTCTAAATAAGACATAATTTCACGTACGTTAAATACTATACAGGGTGTCCCGTAAGTAGTGGACCAACGGGTTATGGGGGGTAGTGGGACTTATTATCTACCAAAAATACTAAATTTTATTGTCCTAGGCCTTGTAGTTCTTGAGTTATGCTTTTTTTTCAAAATGTGGTGAAAATATCATCGAAGTAGGCTGAATATTAAATTTTACCATATCAGTTTTTTTATTTTATTGTTATTTTTTGTTCAAGGTAGTTAAGAATACATAAGTCTTCCTAATTAAAATGATACTCAATCATAATTAACAAAAACAAGAAAATTAGACCAAAAAATAGGTACAAATATTACGTTTAAAAGTTTACGAACTGAAGTTTGAACAAAGAATGTGTAAAAAAATTGTATGGTAACCCTGTGAAACTTTATTTTAAAAATATCTACATCTCATACAAATTACAAAAAGGTATAATTATGTAGAATAAATTAAAAAATTTCTTATTTTATTCAATATCGTAGGATATTTTCAGGAAAATTTAAAAATACGATTTTTGTAAAAACCCTTTTATCAAACTTTTTTGTTACATTAAATGCTCAAAATGTCTTCCTCTTGCTCTCATACATAATAAACACCTTCTTATAAAATTTCTTCGTAAACTTCTAAGAGCACTCTCATTGTATTTTACTATTTCAGCTACATTATTTAATTTTCCTCGTAACTCTCTTTCATTGGAAATATTTTTCTTGTAAACTGCTTCTTTGAAGAGAATGGGAGTGTTTAACATGCATAATCTTCACCATTGGAGTGTCGTGAATCCTCGAATAGTCCGAGAGGATCGCTTCCAGCATCAATTTGGAGTGAATTTGTGGGTAGGAATACTAGATGGCAAAATCGTCGGCCCATTTGAGTTGCCACCTAGTTGAGACTTAACGGTGCCCGTTACCTCCATTTTTTGAGACACAATCTTCCTAATTTGCTAGCAGATATACCGCGAGAAGTTAGCGAGAGAATGTGGATACAGCACGACGGTGCCCCCGCGCACTATTCACGACAAGTCACTGAATTTTTAAACGAAACATACCCAAATCGATGGATTGGACGTAGAGATACTATTGCATGGCCTCCACAATCTCCGGATTTGAATCCTTTGGATTATTTTTTATGGGGTTACTTCAAAGAAGCAGTTTACGAGAAAAATATTTTCAATGAAAGAGAGTTACGAGGAAAATTAAATAATGTAGCTGAAATAGTAAAATACAATGAGAGTGCTCTTAGAAGTTAACGAAGAAATTTTATAAGAAGGTGTTTATTATGTATAAGAGCAAGAGGAAGACATTTTGAGCATTTAATGTAACAAAAAAGTTTGATAAAAGGGTTTTTACAAAAATCGTATTTTTTAATTTTCCTGAAATTATCCTACAATATTGAATAAAATAAGAAATTTTTTAATTTATTCTACATAATTATACCTTTTTGTAATTTGTATGAGATGTAGATATTTTTAAAATAAAGTTTCACAGGGTTACCATATAATTTTTTTACACATTCTTTGTTCAAACTTCAGTTCGTAAACTTTTAAACGTAAAATTTGTACCTATTTTTTGGTCTAATTTTCTTGTTGTTGTTAATTATGATTGAGTATCATTTTAATTAGGAAGACTTATGTATTCTTAACTACCTTGAACAAAAAATAACAATAAAATAAAAAAAACTGATATGGTAAAATTTAATATTCAGCTTACTTCGATGATATTTTCACCACATTTTGAAAAAAAAGCATAACTCAAGAACTACAAGGCCTAGGACAATAAAATTTAGTATTTTTGGTAGATAATAAGTCCCACTACCCCCCATAACCCGTTGGTCCACTACTTACGGGACACCCTGTATAATATGTCGTTTATTTGTGTACATACACACATATAGGTACATTATAAAATTAATTTAAATCTAATCTGATAGCAATATAAAATGATTTTGTGTAACATAATCTTGTAGCAATAGCCTTTAGTAAATTTACCAATGACATTATCAGAACCATTCTACATAACATGATTGGAATTTCCAGTAAAACCCATAAAATATATAATTATACATTCCTTCCTGGCCAGCCCAAGAATTGCTATGCTATTTGTACGTTACGCCACGTATGATCGACAGAATTTTTAACCTGACAAGATCAGTTATTACGTTCGACGGTAACGTGACAAAATATTATTGTGGTCGTATTGTTACATGTTACGTTGTTTCCTGTTGTTACGTTAGATGTAGTAACGCACGGTTGAGGTTTTATCCTGCTGTGATTTGGAGCTTGCTACTGCACTTAGATGATCTTATAAAAGATGATCTTATATTTTATACCTGCATGTTCCTAAGGCAGTTCCTAAGTGACTTAGGTAAGTAAGAAGTAAGTAAGAGTAACACTTGACATACTCGAGGACATGAAAGAACATGGTCATAAGAAATGATTAAAATACACGATAATTTTTTCAAAAATGGCAATCAAAATTATCTAAAAAATACTCGAAATGTATGGTAACAACTGTGCAGTACGGCGACCCACCGGCCGGCGGCGGCGGCCGAGCGGCGAGGGTTAATAACGTTTAGTGGAGTAGTTTAAACCGCGCGCGCAGTTTGTCCACATTATGGGTTTGTATTGGATAATTACGTCGAATCTTAAGCACATTTTTAATTACATATTTGGAATGAGAATCGAATACGGAGTACCCCCTATTAATATGTCAAGAGACTAAAAAATCTCCTTGTATAAGTCCTAAAAAAGTTCGTACACTTTCATTCATATTTCCACTTTCATAACCAATCTAGCTAACAGCCTACCGTTACACCTCGCAGTTGACGAAATGACTCGCGCCTTTCACGCTCAATTTCACGTGTCAGCATTTACGGAACCTGTTAAACAGCTAGCGTGTATTACTGCGTGCCCAAATTTTATGACCGTAAGAATCTTAACTGGAACGAATAGCCAGTTGGGAATGAGTTCGTCGAAGATTAAAAATAAAAATTGCATGTAGGACAGAGCGAGTTAATCATTGAGCTTGGATGGGTTTATTATTTATTACTGAACTACTTGCAAAACATAATTAATAATAATAATATATTAAACAGTGGCACATTCACATCTCTGCATTAGGATTCCCTGTCACGCCGGTGGCATGGACAACACGAATAAAACAAAGGATAAATAAATAAATAACCATACCTACCTTATTTGACCACTTACTTAATACGTCATGCAATAAATACTTGTTTATAACGCTACTAAATTACTTGTTGCATAAATTAATCTACATATCGATTATAACTTAATTAATCTACCGCAAGTATCTACAATATTTCCATTATACGAGTACAGTACAGTGCAACGTTAACTTGTCATAATGGATACGTAACAGTCATATTGGCGTTCGAATTTCGTAATTTTATATTTGATCGATTGATTATTGTAGATTTTTTTCACTTTATGATTTATTTTACCAAATTCCTAAGATTACATACCGCATCGAAACTAGTCTAGACTAGCGAATAAAATCGGTATTCTTCGTAATAATTCGTTACATCATAATGCCTTTTATTCAAAAGTAGATATTGGTAAAAGATAAATATTTTATGTTAAGGAAACTACATGAATAAAATATTTCTTAGAAAACAAATATAAAATACCAAAGTCAACATTAAAAAAACGAAAGCTATAAGAATCCAGAAATCATAAGACACTAAGCTCCGTTAGATAATTTTGCTTTCTGAGTTGTAATAAGTTAATTCTCGTATGTTAGTTGTTTATGATAACCACAAAGATGATTATGTGTTAAATGCCACCTAAACCACACGACTCACAAAATGTGCAACACATTGAACCCCGAGGGTTATGTGTGGAAAAGCGTAATAAACGCGGCATCCGAATTAATTCGGCGCTGGTTGTTAAACCAGACTGTACAAACAGGCAGTTACCAAACACTTAACCGCGACAGCACTGCAAACAAGCTGAACGTTGGTACATACATAATGGTATTGCGAGCTACAAACGAGCTGTATGCCTCGTATGTACGTACTATCAAAGTGAGTACGGGTTGAAGTCTGTTAACGAAACAAGGCTTATACCTACTCTACGATGCTCAGATGTTTCCGTGGCTTCCGCATTCTTCTTTAAATAATTCGTTAGTTAGAAGACTTTAGAACATGAATTATGTTACGATCTCATAGGCTAGATGGTAGTGTCCCTGCCTGCAAAGGGTCCCAGGTTCAATTCGCGACCGCAGAGTCATATAAATGTTTGTTCTCGGGTCGTGGATGTTTGCGATGTCCTATTTGTGTAACCCATGTTACCCGTAACACATGGAACCCTAATGTGAGGCACGGCCGTAGCTAGGGGGGCTGGGGGATTTGTGGGGCCATTGCCCCACATTCACATAGTGCATTCCCTATCTTGAAATCACAATGCCCTACCTTATAAATACTACTAAACATATTATTATAATTAAATTGTTTGTCCATAGTTTGAGATAAAAAAAAATGTAGCAATAGGTACGAGTATCCAAACCTAGAGGTCAGTGATATGTACATGGTGATTGATAGGAGCCCGTGCTTCAAGGGCAGATCAATTATGATTTTTTTTTTACTTCCGCCCTACCTGTAACCAATGCTGCCCTACCTCAAATTCGACTCTAGCTACAGCCCTGTGAGTCTGTGAGCGTTAAATTATATTTCACGCTGGCCAAGTGAGAGCATATAACGCCGATTGATATTTCAAAGCAATTACCAGCATTTACAAGCAATTATGAACCTCTTAGTTGATAGGTACTAATCTCAGTCTATTCCGCATTCCTGGTTAAACGCCTACGCAGTTTTGTTGCCGCTTTAAACATACGTATTAGTTTCACCATCCTTAATTCTCGTGGCCTTAAATAAATCGTAGTTACAGGAATTTTGGGCATACAGAAACCAAATGCATTTTATCATTGTTTTTTAAAACATTCTAAATTTAAAAACCATCTGAACCTAGGTACTAGATGGAACAGGTTTGGGGCAAACAAGTTTGAAAATCAGCAATCACTCCTCAACACTTACTATTACACTACAATTTTATGTAAAACTTCTCGTTTTCATTCGAAACAATAGGAAGACTGGCACAAATATCTTAAACTGTATGTGTTACGGTTAAAGTAGGGTATGAACATGAACACAAGTTTAGCCAGCTTAGGTTTCCAGGATCCTAGGAACGATATCACATTTTTCTATTTTATCTATAGTCGCTATTTGCTACCATGCAGGTCCAAGCTTAAAATATGTAACTTATTCAGAACCATACAAATAACCATTACGTGATGTTTAATATACGCCCTCTGACCATTGCAGCGCACTGCTTTGACATGTAAAAAATATTAAGCGTTGTATGTATGAAATGAAAATAAAAAATTGTAGTGTACCGCCATGACCTTGCGATTTCCGCTACAGTTCGCAATAGTAACATTGTTGTGGAAAGGCAAGGTCACCGCACCTATACGAGTAATTACGGTGCAGGAAAGTTAAAGCATGCACAATATCGGTTATAGACAAAACACTGGTACGTGGCTTTGTGGAGTCCCTACACGCAAATTAAGTGAAACTTCACACTATGATATTCAAAAGCGGAGGTTAATTGAACAATTCTTTCACAGTACTTAATACTTTTTAAAAACATTATTATCATTTTGCACAGTTAGATAATATTTATTTTTATTAATATTATCGGCTGATAGAATATTCACAGATATTTACAATTGGATCATGAATTCATAATAAATAAAAGAATATATTCATTCCCCCTATGCAGTAGCGTTAAACGTTTAACACAACCGTTTACCACCTTTCCATAAAAAAGTCAACCGTCTCCGAAGTCCACCTAAGAAGTTTCATCTCTCAAGTTTCAAGAACAGTTTCAGTTTTTTCCTCTTTAACCCTTTTTAAATTGTAAAGCCAGTAAAACTAGCTCTTTAAATAGGTGTAGTATAGCCTAATAGGTACTTATATCTTAAGATAAGAATTATTGCTTGTGAAAATACTTAACGCACTCATCTACAATTATTTCATAAGCATTGTGCGATACACCGGATATTTAATTAGTTCCTCCTACATGAATTGCACTTGCCGGATGAAGATGTTAATGAAAGATGAGATCGTGTGATCTGTGCTCAGTGCTCAGTGATGTAATGGACAATTGATCGCTGCTGGATGTTCGTACCGATTAATACCACATATTTTTCGATATTAATAAAATGGGTATGGTGGAATTAAAGATCATAAGCGTTTAAAACTGTTAAGGATACTGTGGAGAGGAAATATGGACAATACTACAGTAATTTTAAATGAAGAGAAAAACACAGGAATTGATCCATCATTCCCCAAATCGCAACACGAGACCAGTCCTACATTATAACTACAAACTGATTTTATTTTCTATGTTCTTGGTTTCTAATAAAATACTTTGGAAAACGAGATACACAAATGCAAGGACAAAAGTTATTGCAAATTCGTGACTAAATGACAACGGTGCAATGTCTATTCAGTTCACTGTGCGAGATAGATTGATGATGTAAATAATAGTTTGATTGGAAAAATACGCCAATTAGGTAATAGTAATTTCTATAATAATTAAATTTTACCCATTATAAGTACTCATAGCTCAGCGGTTTACGTCGATCTTAAGACAAGTGATCGACCGAGCGGGTGTGATCAGTGAGTAGGGTGACCGCTAGTGGCAAACTTTCTTGAGCACTTCCGCGCTTCGGAGGGCACGTAAAGCCCCTGCTTCGGAGGGCACGTAAAGCCATGTCGCCATGTCGGAAGTCTTCGGGCGCCATAATAAATTCCGACACTGGGGTTGCCCACCAAGTCCTCCACCAATCCAAATTTCAGCAGCGTGGTGGAGTATGACTCGAGGCCTCCTCAAATATAAGAACAGACCCATGCTCAGTAGTGGGTCATTAATAGGATGAAGCCAACCCATTATAATATACAAAACATACTGACTTAACTAAGTCGAACAAGTATTTAGTATTCTTTCTGATGGTAAACTTTAGTAGTAGGAAGCTACACAACTTTGAGTGACTTATCGATGTGACCAGAATGCGATTTAGGCAAAACATAACCTCCATTTCATTTATAAGTACGCACGGAGCTAATTATAATACTAATTAAATATGAAACAATCAAGTTTAGTAACAATTTTTGTTTGATTTTTTATTTTATAGTTTCCACGCAATAAACAAAATTTTCGCAACCCTTAAATGTTTGAATTTTAATTAAGGAAAAATTTGGACAAAGCTTCGGAAATCTTATTCTATTTTCAACTTTACCAGTTGCATCATCACAAAAAGGTGAACATCCGTTGTCACTTAACATTTAGATGAACTAGTTCTGAACGTCGCGCATATCAATTAAGGTCACTTTACACAAATAACGGAACGTTTTCGCGCATTGTGTACCACTAGCACTAAGTATGATCAATGATCGCATAGATCTATAGCTCAAATAAGTATTTAATGTGGCCACTGCGCGTGCGGACGGCTCTTCTAAAGTTCATGGTTTAGGGTTATACATATACATATACAATGCTTGAAGTAAGATTTTCAATACAAAGTAGGATATTATAAACAAGTTTTTGCACGTGCCTTCGCCCGCTTGGTATTCTTTCTTTGGTCTCAAACTCTCTCCACACCAAATTTAATCTAAATCGGCTCTGCGGATTAAACGTGAAAACTGAAAAAGTAGCAACGTTAATTTTACATCAATCAATACTAATAATGTGTAGATACTTGCTGTCTGTACATAGAGGATATGTGAGACAAACTTTTACTGGGTGACTTTATTAACGCAATAGAACTCAAAACAATGATTTTTAGAATTTTTATCGACTTGTCTGCGACTTTATACGCGGTAATCTCCGAAACGGCTTATCCGATTTGGGTGCGGATTTCACTTATATATTGAGCTAAGCTTCAATTAACATTTAGTGTTTGTTTTATTTCAATCGATTGAGAAATAAAAATGTTACGTCCATTTAAACAATCACGCCTAACAATTTCCGAATGTGCGTACTACTAAGGGACATGTTTCCCGAAGCGAAGCGAGGGCGGGTCCAGTAGTTTATAATATAAGTATGAATTACGTATTAAAAGACTAGTGAAAAATATTGTGGGGTAAACCTGTAGCGTGGTTTGCAGAGCTTGCTTATCGAACGAAATGGGTTGGGTTCGAACCCCAACCGGGACAGATAATTAGGTGACAGAAAAAATATTTGTTTTGCGATCATGGCTAATAGACTATGGCACTTTTATGGCAGATTTATGGCAGACTGAATAATTTATCATGATTAGAATGATCACTAAACGTTAGATGAATCAGTTAATAATTAATTACGACAATGATGCAACTATGAATAACAAAAACCTAAAAATTCCGAAAAATATGAGACTGATAGTAATCCATTGTATTTGGTGAATATGCTTCAAAGTTGGATAGTATTCGAGAAAAATTAGACAATGTTGTTTTTTTACCGATATTGAAAGACGATGACTTAGTTTAAAATATGCGTCAAGGAAAGTATTTCATCCGCATTCTGTAAATATCTTCTCAAGTACCTTTAACTGCACCCCAGATATTTCCCTGTATAAACTTACCTGAAAAGAAAAAACGAATTTAATTATTAAACGCTTACACACGCAATTAATAATAACATATTATTACAAATGGACAAGAGCCAAGAAAAAAATATTTGTTAGTCCCAGAAACCTTTTTTCGGAATTGAACCGTGAATCCATCGTTGAGTAGGATAGGATTAATACACACCATTAATACGACTGAATAATATCGTTTTATTAAAATATTCAGTATTTAAAAGTAAATTGATGAACTATATTCCAAAATTGAAGAGTCATTGGACATTTCCATTCTTTCACCTTAGTATCATTAAAATTATATCGATTTTTATCTTGCTACTCAATTCTTCACTTTATTAATTAATAATAATTAATATAATCATACCAAACCTTTACTCACAAAAGTTATCTGGTATATTTAATAATAACAAAAACTGTGTTAATCCTAGATCCTATTATTTGATTTAAAAAATCTGACGTCTTTGTGAATCAGTAAATAAGGCACTCTATACAATTTTATCTACTTTCCATTTCAAAATAATCATGTTTCATAAGCGTCGTAAACAGCAACGGGCATAGCTAAATGCTACCTCAATTGATTCCGACAGTGAAGTATTGCTATGAAACAAACCGTGAATTGTTTTCGGAGGCGACTGACGATCCGCCAAACACTTGCATTACAAAACAAGTTAGTGGCATTGCTTACACTAATGCACTCGCAACAATAGAGCCTAAGTGGTAGTGACCCTGCCTGCGAAGCGAGGAGTCCAGGGTTGGATTCCCGGCCGGGGCAGATGTGACTGATAAATGTTCGTTCTCGGGTCATGGGTGTTAGTGACGTGTAATTTGTTTTGTCCATGCCACCCTCGACACAGGGAATCCTAGTGCGGGGGTATGAGTGTGTTAACTTTTATTTATTTATTTATTTATATTTTCATGATAGTGATATATTCTGCAGGTACATATATGTAGCCGTTATGCAAGCATACCATAATTTAACCTCTACCTACAGCTGAAAACTCCTTCCGAAGAATAGAATAAAACGTTCCACACGATCACCACTAGCGTCATCTATTCTACTACCGAATGCTCCCGAAGTAAGTAGACTCGATGAATCACTTGCGAATGACACGAGCCAAGTCTTAGCACTTCAAGCAACGCATACTATACCAACAATACACGTGGGCACGTCAGTGTAAAAACCTTAATCATGCTATTAAAGTTTTTTAGAATGTTAGCAAATTCACTTCAAAGGTATGACGTAGCAGGAGATCTTTCTGAGCTACGCTTCCACGTATCATAACAAAAAAATGTGAAAGAAGTATCTTCAAGCTTCAAGCTTCGAAGTACATAATATTTATTAATTGTAATAAGCGTGACTATTGAGTCACTCTGAAGAAACAAAAGCTCCAAGCTCCCACACCGAATTCAAACTTGCATCTTTATTTTGAAAAATGGACACTGTAGCTGTTCTTTGGAAAATAATGCAACGATGATGAAGTATTAAAGTAATAATCAGTAACTAGTGCAAATGACCGGTGTTCCGGTTAGTTGGGTGTGGCACGGCAGGCACAATAATTGCGTAGAAAAGAGATGTCATCGCCACAGCTAACAACCTTGGCTGCAAAATACTGTTCTACTGTTTGAACTCACAAAACTAAATATAACCAATATGTATAAAACTGTTCCAGTTTGTTAAAAATATCTTTAGGTCACTCAATTGGTTCAGTACACAACTGTCATAATTTAAATGTTCACGTCATATTTGTGTAGTATTAGTCATGCCTTATATTTAATCTTGAACCAAGTTCCTCGTCAAAATTCAAATATCAGGAACTTTCTTCGATATCAGATGTAATCACGGCCTGCATTGTTGAGCGGTAAGGAATGCTATTGTTTAAAACTCGATCGGGTGCCGGTTAGGTTAAGCTTTCTACTATTGTATTCATCAGGAAGAGAAAATGGTCACTTATGAATTGAAGTAATGGATATGATTTTCCAGACTTCCTGTGTGTACTAAATTAAGTAAGTCGAAATTCAGATTCAGCAAGCAAACTATAGATAAATACAAAAATACGTACGGTCTCTGCTTCAGCTGATACCTCTGACGCATTATGCCGACTTTACAACTGAACTATTAATATTAAATACATTGAACACAAGTACACCCAGCGGAATCACTAGTCAATGGGTTATTCAGTAAATAACCACAGGACGCCGGCCACTATCAAAGCCATTAATCTACGAAGCGCGAGTTCACGTGACTAAGGGCAGATACTGAGGCTTTTGATATAAAAAAATTGAAATTCACTAGCGCGTAAATTGTAAACAGAACGGGAGTTGCGAGGATGTAATTAGTATAGGAGAACGTGTATCAGTTTGTCGGTTGGTCGCACGACTGAGCGTGGAACGGAGCGTTGGGCGCGACGATGTAGCTCGCACCTCGCTGTGGCGACATGCGACCGCGACGCTCCGTGCACCGTGCAATCAATTTATGCAAATTACAGACGGGATGGAACCAGTGGACATGAATAAATTGCCTATCACTCCATTAGGCGTATCTTCATGGTACCTACCAGTGATATGATCTAAACGTTATCCGTTTGTAAAACTATGTTAGGGTTGTTTGTTTTCAATATTTATCTTACGCTTATCTTACATTTCATCTGTAGGGATTAGAGTACTCGGAGCATGTTTCTTCTGACTGACTCATGATGTATTTTAGTGATATTATGTTACCGTTATTAATGTGTCAGATGTTATCTCAAGCTATACCTGTACATATAATACTGCAAGCCTGTCATGTGACTTTCACAAGGTTTTTTGTTCGAAATTTTACCTGATTTTGCATTATTTGATGATGATATTATTTGATTTTTAATCTGCCAACAATACCCATATTTTTGCTGTTTCTTTTTAATAAGTCATTATATTTAGGTATAGTACATAATAAAAGAGTCATTAGAAACCAAAATGTTAGTTGCAAATGGATACTTTCACTTTCTTTAATTGTTTGTTACGATGTTTGAAAAGAAAATTTGATTTAAACTCATTCAAAATCGGAATATCATTTTAAAATTAGCAATTTTTGCATTTCTGTATAATAACTAGATAATCTTCACCGTTTCTCTGCAATCAATATCTGATGGTTAAAATATTCGTTTTAAACCAAAATTTTAACGTGACTAGCGTATATCTAGAGCAGTGTCACAATACAATACGTGAGTTTGCAATTGGGCGTTCCGCTCGGACGCGTTACCTAGAGTTTATTGCCGCGGTCGATATCACCTGCTTCCTACAATAACTGTTTGTGTAACTCCATCTTGGCAAATTGTTACGAGTGTTGCTATAGAAACGGTTATCAGAAGGAACAGTCTTTTGTGTCACGTCATCGAGCAACTTGTGAAATTTAATAGCTGTTGCGAAATCTTGTGAGATGATGTTCTTCTAAGAAAAATAACAATGTATTTTTTCTTCTTATTATTAAAATAATGACCGTCAAACGAGTACCTAAATGATGGAGAACACCAGAGGCATATCAACGATTTATTATAATGACTATAATAATCGTTGATATTCCTCTGAAAGAAAAGATTTTATCAAGGAAGGGGTGGTAAATGAACCGATTAATTAACTTCAACATGGTTGAATATTGCGCTCAATTGCCGAGAAATGCATTTTATATAATCAACCTAAAATATTCCACTAAACGTTCGAGGCAAATTAAGTAGTACTACGAGTACAAAACAAACTACAAACATCATTCGCAAAGTTGAGCTTATAAAATGCTGGAAAGGGGATATAAGCATATAAGTTTATACCACTTGGCCGCTAAATTGCTATTTGACTTTCAGGACCTCTCGCTTCTTGCTTTAAACGCCTACACTCATTGATGTTAAACGGAGCGTAAAATTTCACTTTACCTTCGTCTGCCTTTAGGGAGAAGTGTAGTATACGATAAAGTTTTTATACACAGTTAGGTGCACCTATACATAATTCTAATCTGATCATAAACAGTTTGTGTCAAATACAAAACAAACAATCACTGAGATTCAAGTAAATTATTTACAGAAGAAGAAGATGGGAAATACAAAAGATAAAGATAACAACAAATTTACGTTTGATAAAATGATTTAGATGGAGAACTCTGCTCACGAACGTTTTGTCGGAGACATTTAATAGTCATCTCGCCGGGCGGACGTTAAGTTATTGAAATTAATTCGCTCATTTGATCAAAGTATTTATGATTTCATAAATAATAAGTGATTGATAAGAACAGTTAAGAATTTTATTAACTTTTCGATAAAAAACGTTTGATCCTTTTACAGTTCTTTTCTTATCATAAAAACGTGAATTTATAACAAAATACTTTACTTAATATTGTGCGAGATTTTTCTTAAATTAACGTTAATGACTTAATAGATGTTTTTTCTAAAATGTTTTACATCCATACGTTACTCCCACGAGAATGTTATCTGATGTAGATTGACGAATACGATACTTATTTCAATTAACGTTGATTGTGTAGACATTGAAATAAATGTACTTCTATATTGTGCGTCTATCGTATCTAACCAGCGGAGTGGTATTGTTACGCATTGAGCTACGCATTCGCTGAAGAAATATTAAGTTGCTGTCGCTAATAAAATAAGCCAACATTGATACGCAAACGAGTTTCCTGCGACATACAATTTGAATGTAAATACCAGTCACAGGTATAAATCATCCGTAAATATCTTATGAATAGCGCAGATGTATCATTTTGTGTATGTATTGAAAACAAGATCAGATCAGATCTACACTTTGGCCTTACTTAATATAAGTTACTGCTTGATTACTTTACCTAATGGCAATCGGCGATGTAGTTTCGAGCGGTTAAGAGCACTAACTTTTAACTAGTTAGTTAACTAGTTAGTTAAAAGCTTAACCGCTTGAACTTGAATACGACCACGTTTTGATCGCATTGAATTACTGACGCGGGCAATTTGTTTCATTCATCCGCGGTACCCATACAAATTATATACTAAGCAATACTTAGCAGTACCAAAAACAAACGAAACCACAAAAGCGAGACTCGGTAATCATGGTTAGGATATAAAGATAGAAACCGCAAGGCGTTATTATCGATAAACGGTGAGAAAGGTGTCACCGAAAGAGATATCAAGGTGGCATCCCCGTTCCACAAGTACCTCATTATGCTGTAGGGTCGTGCCGTAAAACATCACAGAAAAATGTAAATCTGCTTTGATATGAGAGCTCCACAGCTCTTAAATCAATTGCTCTGTTTGTCTATTATCATCATCATCATCTCATAACTATACCACTGTGCTCGGCTTGGCTCTCCTCTCAAAATGTGAGAGGAACAGGCCATAATCCACCACGCTGGTCAAGTGCGGATTGGCAGACTACAAAGCACCTGTGGGAAAATCATAAAGAACTTTTCCTCGCGGTGTTTTCCTTTGCCGCAGCAAGTGATAACTTTTTTCGAATACGCACATTTTTTTTAATGTATGCACACGCTGGATTCGATCCCAGCCCCCCCTTGTTCGGGATTCCAACGTTTAAACCGCTTGACTATAACTGCTTGTTTTTACTACACAGTCTAATAAATTATTAGTGCAGTTAGTAAAATCGCGCAGAATATTTTTAATTTTGAATATTTATTTATTTTTATTTTTGTAAGTAGTCATTTATTTTAGTCCCTTTTAGCATAAAATTTGTTTTCCATTTCTTTTTCGAGCTTGTTTCTGGAACTTCCCTTTATAGGCTACTAATAATTACAGTTTTATTTTCTTAATAGCACAGTCGAACTTTGCTGTCTGTAGTTTTCTACAAGTTTTGCTTCTGCTTTAACTATTTTTACAATTACTCTTATTCTTTTAATAGGTACGTGGTACAACTTAATAATGTCCTTAAATGCCTTTTATTAGCTTAATTATCAACAACTTTGATTTGCCATTACAAACCTCGTTTACCCTACTTTTTACCCAACTTTTTGCTACATGTTTGTACATACAATGTACAGTGTAGATACATCAACAAAATTCTTAAAAACAAACATAATTATGGTGAATATATTTTTTTTCTTTCATTCCTTTCTTTGTTAGCGATGCATTTTGGTGTTACTGAATTTACTGATGTCCATCGCCGCCAGTGACGACGTACCACTATGCTTTTGGCCGACAATGAACATAATTATATGTTGCGGTAATATTACTGTAGCCATAGCCTAAATACACATACGTATTTTTATTATTTTGAATTTTACAGTGTGAATTTTACGTATTTTTACAGTGCTGTGATGATAAAGATTTAAAAATGTATGTAGAGATCGACATGAAAATACATAGAACCACAGCCAAGTGAATCATTCAAAACGTCATACAGGGACCACTTCTGATTTTTTTCCAAAAAAATATAAGTTAAACGAGAGTGCATTGTGCAAGCTTAATTGGCTCTTCAAACTCGTTTTGATAACGTTATTCCACATTTTTCAACTACGCCTGGTTCACAAAACAGTTTACTTAGTTATTTCAAGTCTAGAGCGGACTAAGTTAGTTAGTCATAGTTTATGAAAAGAGCAATCGGCGCCAAGCGAAGAGCAACTATTTAGCACAAGTAGAAATAATAAAGTCCGTGCTACTAAAAGTAACATATACTTAAGATTAAACCTAATAAAATAATAGCTACCAAGTCTACAGAAACTGCCGATCCTTCATAGGGAAACTTATTTGGTAATGTGTGTTTTCATATGGATTGGAGGTTCTGCTGGTCATACGACTTGGCAAATGTCACTGATAATAAAATTTCTAAATCCTGTAGAGCACAGAGATCTTAAAACCAACTTTGTTATATATTATTATTGTCTCTTGCAATTCTGTGACGGTAAGACTCTAGTGCTAATTAGACCTAGATTTTCTAGAAAGTTTATCTGAATCACGTTACCGAAGTTCTGTGTTTTAGGTACATATATGCACATACACCAGTTAATAAATTCAATAATCGTCGTCAATAATCCTCGTCGCTATGTTGTTTTAAAAACTTGAAAAACACTGACAACACTTTCTTATCAATGCAAAATAATACAGTGATCATAAAACTTGAAAAACCGGTAAGCATTTAGCTACCAATAAGAATTACTGGAACCGCTATCTTTGGTTGTCAGTAATTTACATAGACAAGCACCGTAATGACTAGTTCGACCGCAAATTGGTGAACTCACTGCCATAACCATTGTTCTAAGGGAATTATTCAGATATAATAGAGCAAAGAAAAGAATTGACACAGGTAACCCTCTCACGCAACTTCAATAAAATTGTTACAATATGAGTATTAATTTTTAATTGAATGTAGGATTTGTACATATTTTAATTTATTTTTCTTACATAGGAAATGACTAAAATAATGCTAAGTTCTCTTTTTTCGTTAGGCACTTTATTTTTTGTCCATTTAACCTCTTTGACCGTCTTTTTTTAATTAAGTTTTTTATATCTATACTTTATTCTTCCATTTTATTCAGTATCTTCAAACAAAATTTAAGATACAACAAAATTTACTTTATAATTGTTTTAAAATCTTACTTTAATATAAGACTTGTAAATTGTATCCCATATTCTACAATAAATTGATTCTGATTCTAAGTGTTAGGCAGAACGTCAAAACCAGAAAACGCATTAAAATTCCATTACGAAACGAATTTCACATTTCCTGAGTTTCAGTGTGCATGTTCACAACCCCGTTTATAAACTAGATGTCAAATTCAACCCTATGATCAAATCATGGAGAATATTTCGACGACTCCTATGAGCAACTTGCTTCACGCCAGAGTTAGCAGGCTTGGTCGTAATATCGCAATCACTAAATACAGTACTAAATAAGTCACAGTCACTAAATATAGGAGATGACGTTATGTTATACGTAATACCACTATTTTTAATTATTTTAAAGTGGTAACGTTAAAAAATATATTTACAGCAAAATATTTTATCCTGTTTCGGTTTTAATTCGTAATAAAACACGCCTCTTATTTAACGCACGTTGAATAGCGAAGTATTTGTTATAAACTAGCGACCCGCCCTCGCTTCGCTTTGGGAAACTTATTCCTTCGGTTTGCAAATATTAAGTTATATATTGTGGATAATTTACACTATATCTTTATAAATTATATCCTATGTGTTCTTCTGATGTGTAAGCTATATTATTGTAAAGTTTCAGCAAAATCCATTCGGTAGTTTTTGCGTGAAAGAGTAACAAACATTCATACATCCATACAAACTTTCGCATTTATAATATTAATAGGATGTTGCATTTCCACTGATATCGTAACGATTTGAATTTGGAATCTATGTAGAAACAAAATATATGTTAAAGGAGCGGTAACGTTAATCAGTTGATACACCGCTTTGACGTTACTTTTATCTTTCTGTAAATTGTAGGGGACTTCTAGTAATAGAACTTCTGCAGAATTACTGGATATATTTCCTACGCGATACTATGTATATCATGCAAATCCGAATCGGATTTCGTCGAATTCATTTCAGTGGTTATCTTAGTAGGTAACCGTGATTAATTTCTACAAAATGCTGCCGCTTTTGTATCAACAAAAGCTGAGTATGTTCGGTACTCATATTGTTAAGGTTATCATGGAAGTAAAATGCGACACTCATGTAATCGATTGAACTTATCGCGAAGATAATAGGTAAACCGGTTGAACGGGCGACGTAAAACTTTATTATAACTTTAGTGGTTTATATTATAAGCCAGGTTTAAACGTTTCTTTCATTGAACTGAACTTTTCCTATTAAAAGTTATTTGATACAATGTAGTAAAAATATGCAATTTATATAGACTAGAAAGTTTATTTTTCTGTTACCAGTTGTTTGAAACTTTGCTGAGCATTATACAATATTATAAAATCTATGAAATTTACTGTATCTAAGTACTACAAAACACGCTCTAACATTGAAAGGTAAAATCGATAATGTTCTTAATAATTCTACAATTTCTAATTCATCGAATTACTTTAAGAAGTGTAATTTCAAAGATAAGGTTTCATAAACCGGTATTCCTGTCCGCAGTTGAAATTATTAAGAAGCTAGTAATCCCGGTTCTGATCGGTCACGAAATCAGCTCAAGTGTTCAACTTGCGGCCGACATAAATCGATCGAACAGCGAGGCTGGTGCAAATTGAAGAGAATAGACGATCTGTTCTGTGCATTACAATGAACTGTAACGTTGGCTACCTTGCTTTTACCATTGTGACCACACTTTCAACAAGAACAGCTATTGCTCTTTGGAACTCGCTATCTAAGTATGCTAAAAGCTGAAAACTTGATTTCTTTTAGAAAATAACTAAATAAAAAAACACTACACAAAGCGTAAAGAACAAGAAGAGCTATGTTTTTTATACGATGCTAAGAAACTCCTTGACAACAATCCCACCTGATGTTAAGTAGCGATGATGTCCAAATAGGTATGGTAATTCTAATTATAATTATTTAATGGTAAAATTCCTTCCTAACTCGTTATTTTTCTTCTTTCTTGCGTTTGTTAAGTACTGCAATGTTATTGCTATATTTGTTAATTCGCTCATTACTTCATGTACGCTAGTACACATTACTTATTGTGCTATTATTTTTTTACTGGGTTGGCTGGAAGAAATCGCTTTAAAGCGATAAGGCCGCCTAATGTTTCCTTTTTGTGCTTTAATGTCTTTGGTTCATTTCTTGTGGTGTACAAACAATATACTGTTAAAAAATATATTATAGTAATAATAGCCCGTAGTTCACCACGTTGGCCAATATGGATTGGCACACTTCACACACTTTCGATAACCTTGTGGTCAAGCATTAACTTACAATTAATAAAAAAAACTCATAGAGAACTTTGAGTACTGTTAACAAAATGTTACAACTTATTTAACATGCAATGCAGAGGTCGCTGAGAAATGTACAAACTGTTGTTAACTTTTACTTTCAACCATCGAATGCAGGCCGCTGAATTCAGGTCAGATATCTTGGTCAATTTCTTGAACAGGCTTGCATCCTGAATAATAAAGTAGAAAGGGTGTTTCCATTAAGAGACTTGGCACCATGCCGGGACGCCATATTTTCGGATAAGAACAAGATTGTCCGACAAATTTGGAAACAAATTTGTCGAATTTGGTTTAGAACTTTAAAGAATTATTTGTCGAATTTGGTTTAGAAATTTTTTAATAAGTTTATTTAGGGACACATCAAATTTCGCCCATGTAACAAAATGCGTCATGAAGGTAATGTTTGTAGTCAATAAAATAAGGTTATTCACACTGCAGCACAACGCAAGATAGAACCTGAAACCAGTATGATGGATGTTAATGGTTCGACAATTTAAAAGCGCTGATTTTCGTGCAACAAATTATTCTTCTCTAATTTTTACGTTAGAGAAATTACTTTAGAACGATTGTCTTAAATGTGACTTAATGCATAACAAGTATCCAAAGCGAAAAAAAGCTTAGTTTTAAAGCAAAGTTGTGCTTCTTCTAAAGTATCTATTTGAATTTTCCTGGTGCATCTTGTTGTCCATGCTAATTTAATTTTGAGCATCAGAAACTACGTTGATCTAATCTATGTACTTATATTACCTATCCGCAGTGTAAATACACTGTTGAGGTTTTGAGAACCAGCAAAAGATAAAAATTTTGCACGACCAAAACTGTTCATAATTTCCAAGCAGTGTTCAACGGAAAATGATCTAGTTTTTTTTTTAATATTTTTACGTTATAAACAAGAAAACCAAGATCTTATTTTCAAATTCAAGATTTCAATTACTTTGGATAGTTAGGTTTATATCTCAAATCTTATCTTCAACCACAATCTAGAAAATCATATTATTATCTAACTGTGTTATCAAATATATTTGTAACTTAAGTTTAGTTCAAATCTTATAAAATAAGATCAAACTGGGTCAGGTTTTAAAATGGACCATTTATTTTATACTCCATCTATACTTTATTACGAAGCTCATGGTGCATTTTGGACGAAGTGATAGCACATTGGATTGATGATGAATTATGATTATTAACATGATGATGATTGACAATCCGTATATCGCAATGGTTACGGAAAACGGTAAACGGAAATTTCAGTAATGAGTTAAAAGGACAATTAATCATTACTGTATGAGACCATCGGCTAAAATGGCGTCAGGATCAATTTTTCGATCAGCTCAGTTTATAAAATTGATTACCAACGTACATTAGTATATTTCAAATGTAAACCAGGATTAGAAAGGTATACAGTAGTGTATCATAATAATATTTATAGTTCAACATAGAATACAACGATTTTAGGTTTCAGGTTAGGCACTGGTTTAAGGTAGAGATTATATTAAATTCATTATAGAAAAATTAAAACGTTAAAACGTTTTTTGTCTCTGTCAACAGTAACAAGGTTAGGCACGTTCGACAAATTTAGGATAATCTAGAGTGACGTGTTAGGTGAAGTGAACAAAGGCCAATGGTGAATAAAATGAAATGAAGCGGACGGTGAATACAGATAACCGTGGAGATGACATAGCCGGATTTCCGGATATAATTATTAAGCGTTGGGGAAGATGCTTGTGTAATTCTGAACATGATAATCGAGTTCCCTCGCACTTTAAAGTTGATGTATTATAACTTGAATGTATAGAAAGTCCACAATTTAAAATATAAATCCGTGGTTAGAGGTGCCAGCCATATCCTGTTTGTTTATCTTTGGTTACTGTACCGACTCACACTTGACCAGTTTCTGTTTGAAAGCTGACGCGTGAGATGGTTCTTAGCTAAGGGAGCATACCCATACTACGTGGCCCATTTTTTTAAATTTTTACCCCTCCCCCTCTCGGTGGCCACCCGTAGTATTTGGGACCCCCCCCCCCCTTCGGTTATCATGTAGTAATATTATATTATTTTAAGTTATTTTTTGAAAGTAGAAAGTTAAAAATAATAATTACTGGAAATTATTCAAATTATACTCGAGATTTCTCTAGAGGATATTGACTACGTGTCGAAAACCAAAGGCACCAAAGCACGGGGGGGGAGCCCGTGTGACTAAGCATGGTGTTATATGTTTTTAAACTGATATCATCGCGGACACTAAACATTTTTGAATGTAAACGGTTTTACGGTGTAACGGTTGGGTAAAACAATTTGATAAAAAATTCAAAATGGTGAGTACCCGTTGACATTAAAAATGAATAGTATTTTCGAAGATTTTCGAAGACCCCTTCCCCTCGCCCTCTGGACGGATGACGTAGTGAGGGCACGTTCCCGAGGTAGTTATATAAAATCGGAGGTATCCAGCTCGCTCCCGCCAACCCTGGCTCCCGTCGGCCGTAAATGGCTTCAATTTCATCCCATTTCCTGAGCGCGGCTCCCTTGCGACTGCGACCCACTCGACGAGTTATTGGTTATAATGAAACGTCACTTGGAGGCCGAATGTGCCCGTATCTAGCCCCAGCTGGCCAATAAAAAAAATTATTACATCTGCATCGCTTTACTGACTATCATATTATATCACATCATTAGTTAAATATTTGGATGGTAATGTAAATTTCTAAATAAAAGATAGGACACAAGGTACCCTTTTAATTTTTTTAGAATTCTGCTATTATATTATTTATTATCGACAAGCATTCAATACCGAAATGTGCTGTAATGTGCTTTAAAGAATTGCTAAATTAAATTCTCGTTATATATTATTATATCCACGTATAATTAAATATTTATGGATTACAAAAAAATACTGTTAAAGTAATATCCATGTTCCATTATTTACCGCACTAGAAACTCACCAGCGTTTAACAGTCTTACAAAACATCCCGTAACAAAATTGCATTGCGATTTGCGAGTTTACCTGTCTGCATCCTCCCTAACAAAAAATAGAATTGGTATCATCGATAGTAAAAAGGAGCCCAATTACTTTTTCAAACCGTAAAATACACGCAAAAATTACAAATTATCTAGGAACCTAAGTACATCTTACCTATTAAAAAAAATGTAAACCATCATATTCATACTAAGTAGTTGTACTTGTACTCATAGCAAAAGTATTACTTTTTATAATGATCGTTTACTCGGTACGCTTAATTAGAGCTTCCTGCATCAATGCCATACTATTATTATTCGTCCATGAAATAATATTTACTATGGTGAACAAATCATATTGCGCTCCTACAGCACATACCTACTATACACTGTTTGTACACTGTACAGAGTGTACAAACTAAAAATGAGTTTTTGCTGCTTTTGACTTGACTTTAGTGAGTTTTTCGTAATTAAAAAGTATTAAGTACTTATCCATAAACTGAATATAAGATAATAAATTTAATAAACAAAAATTTAAACCTAAATTAATAAAGTTATTCCCACATTATTATTATACATGATTATGTATTTATTTAAAAGTTGGTTATATTTATTTTGAAAAAATTAGAATAAAAACTAATATTTAAATCGAATTCGTAGTTCAATAATCTTACAAGTAAAAAAGCCGACCTCAAAATAAAGTGGTCCAACCAGGAAGCACCAGCTTTCAAAAAAAAGAGAAACATCAAAATCGGTTCACCCAGTCGAAAGTTCCGACTTCTGAGGTAAAATAGTCGAATTGAGAATCTCCTCCTTTTTTGAAGTCGGTTAAAAACCCTAGAAGTGGAATTATTCTACGCAGTACCTATAAAATAAATTGTTGTTAATGTACGGTATTTTTTTCACATACCTTTGATTTTTTCTTGCCATTTTAAATTTATTTGCAGCTTATTCACTTTTTAAAATAATCACTTACACCTTCGAGCCTATTTTCTTTGCACGTAACACAAATCACAGTCAATTTAAAAAGTTCGAAATACAAATTTGGCGGCAATCGATCACATGAGCATGTCTCTCGCGGCGTTCGTGTCACCACTCTCCAAAGTCGGAGAGCTGAGATCTCCGGACACGATATACGCCCTACTTCGACTTAACTGGTTGGTGCGTGTGAGCTGTGAGACAGACAACCATGTAATTATTACTCAAAAGAAAAGGATAGCATGTTCACGTAGTTATTTTTTTACTTTAAATCATTAGTAAATATTGTAACATTTAGTAAATTGTTCAACATTTATAATAAATGAACTTAAATTACTATAATGGTACTTACCGTTCTTAAACATAAATAGCGATCATAAATAATATTTACTCTGTACTCAGCGCCACCTACAGAGAAAATGCTGAATTACAATGTCAGCCATATTGTAAGAGCACGCACACACCAGACATTGTTTTCATTGTACTTAACTCAAACTTTGTTATGTAGATGGCGTTTGTGTTGCGGCTGGGAAATCGATTGCGATATTTACTGGATTAATTAAAAATAATGGACAATAATAATAATTGAATTGATTTATTACTAACTATATATGAGGATTTAATATTAAGTTTAAACCTGTTACAAGAAACAAAGTAAATTAAATACGAGCGTACAATGCAAACTAAAGTGGATTTTATGAAGAAACGCACGGTGTCCGCAGTCACCCTCGCAATTAATTTTATCGTAACGCTGTGACTATTTGTATGTCTGAAATATTATTATAGTTTACACCATGCATAGCTGTCAGTTGGCTTTGTAAACACTTCAAACTAATGTATAAACAATAGGAATTTATAATGCCGACATCTGACAGCTGTGGTAAACAATGATAAATATCAGTACAACACAATAATATATGTACGTTACTGACACTTTCGAAATAACTTACTTCGGCCTGTTTCTCGACGTGGAAACAATAATGGGTCATGTAAGGTCAACCAACAACTAACCAAGATCCAAGATTAACCATTTGTCTGTTACATAAATGTCTCATGGCTATAAAGTCCGAGAAGCTTCGTTCGATCACTATTGTATACATAATTGCGGTGTACAATCAATAAAGAGTTTAAATAAATAAATAATTGATTTTCGGTGACATAATGAAACAAGAAATAAATTGCTTTATATTTGAATAGTAACCAATCTCGCTTCGTTTAAAAAAATACGGGATTTTCTTCTTTATTTGTGAATCGACTAAAACAAACATAAAATTTTACCCCAAGCTAACATTAATGAGCACAGCATCTAAATCGGATCGCGATTCTAAATATGATTATATTGTGATCTTTTGCTTTAATAAATAACCTCAATAAAAAAATCTCATATCATAATCTTTCCTGTATAGACTTCTTACAATTACAATTTTGCTTGCAATTTTATCAATGTCACTATTTTCTGAGGATTTCAAACATTATTTCTGTTTCAATATAGCCAGAGCGATATGTATTATACATATAAAAGTCAAAAGCTACTTACATTTTCATCTTCTTCCCTTCAGCCTGGGAGATGGTAGCGGGCGGTGGTGGGAGGTCGTCCATGGGCACCTCCTCATTGGGCGGCGACGGCGGAGACTTGTCGAACTCCGCGATCGGCGCCAGTTCTGGCATCGGCGACACCGAATTGCTGTCCATAGCTGACAACTTTATGGGAGACACTTTGCCTGATTTACGAACCTTCCGACACCTCCGGACGACCGGAGGGCTTTCAATAAAGTTCACGAAATCACTTATGTATTTCAATAAACGTTGATTCAGCTACGGCTACACAGGTACGGATCTGAAGTGTTTAGCTGTACAAGTTTCGTAATAAGATGTCGACAAGTTTGGTATTAACTCGGCGAAACTTGGAATCTGAAAGAAATTTCATTGTTGTTTTGCTACGATGTTCGTAAGGACATAATGTCGGATTGGAAGCGATGTTGTGTTTATTATCTGACATTGTTATGGACCGGAATAATTAATAACATTATGTCAGTTAGTTTGTTAGGAGTAATGTTATTCAATTGTAGGTACGGTTTTATGAAATGGAGGTAGGAATTGGTAGAGTTCTCCTCAACTGTTTATTCTGTATCTGAAAATATCCTCTAACACCCTCTAACACCCCCAACAACTCAACGTCTTAGCGCCAGAGGAGCAGAAACTCTTCTAAACTTAGCAGGATAATTACAGAAAAAATTGAAAAGCGGAAGTACCTACCTACTTTATTGACAGGTATTCAAATTAAATAATCGGTTAAGGTGCGATGGAGAAAGGTGAAGTCTTTAGAAAGAATAGGTAGTTCGGAGCACTCCAATGTAAAAATAGTAGAGTCAAACAGAACGCATCCTTTTTTAAAATAACCAACGAACACGACAAAGAGCCACGTGATTGTTTATTCTTACAGCACTATAGCGCATTTGTAAAACCTGGAAGCCGCCAACGCGTTGCCGATCGGAATGAAGCTTTTAATTATTTCTCTATAGGTATTTAGCTGCAAATTATGAAAAAAATGTTCTCAGCAAATATGACTTTTATACTAAGTGAAACATTAGCTCGAAACCCATAGTTCAAAATTTAATCCATACTAATATTATAAATGCGAGATTAACTCTGTCTGTCTGCTGACTTTTCACGCTTAATCCGATTCAGGTGAAATTTGGTATGGAGATAGTTTGAGACCCTGTAATAGACATAGGATAGTTTTTACCCCGATAATAAGTCCCTGGGGATAATTTTGCCGGTTTTTAACGTCTCACAAAAATTTTACATACAATTAGTGGCTATACAACAATAATAACTACATTTAACAACATTCGTTTCTGGTTATAGTATGTCGTAACTAAGTTGTACATAAACCCGGTATACAACATATCGCATGTTGATGTACGGTGTTCACGGAAGGACAATGTCCTGCACCCTTCCTATAATTTAGCTTCTGACATGACACGAAAGGGTCCGTCACGAGACCCCAATAGTTAGAATTGGAAAGCACTTAACACGTTAGAGACATCAAATTATGTATGCTTTAATCACAGTCGAACGGAAACGTTAGGGAGGTTTACATGAAACGATGCAATAGTAATTTTATCCATAGGTATGCTTATTTGGAATTGTCATTTTTTTTGGTTTTTGAAGTGAAAATTTCTATATCGGCGTTTTGCACTTTTTTGGAATGGGTAAAAAATGTTAAACTCGCCTTAATTATTTATTATTGTTAATTATTATTATTATAAAAAGTACTTAATTAAAATATTTTAATAATTTACCACAAAACAAGTTACTAGTTTTTAATAGCATAACAATGCATAATGTATATCCGTCTGATAACAGTAGTTTTTTATAAATTTGACGTCATTGAATATTTCACTAGTTTCAAGAAGAATTCGGACTATGGCCGTGCATATACGAGTATTTTAAAATTTAAATAGACTATATTAAAATACCTATATTTGTATACGTTATTAGCCGGCAATCGAGCAAACGGGACACCTAATGGCAAGTGCCCAGTCGCCACTCGCAGACCAAGTCACAGTCGCCCAGGACATCAGTAACGCCGAAGACGTCACCAATGTGTCGACCAAGAAGAAAGAGGAAAGAAACAAAACAAAAATCAAAATGTTTGAAATTCACACGTGCTAGATGTGAAACCTTCAAAAAATAGTTTGGTTAGACGTTATAATTATTTTTTAGCGCTACAGCGAACTTTAGTTCTAGCTCTTGCTAATGTTCCTATCTCATTTTCTCCCATGTTAAAATGTGTCTGTGTCTTTATCGTTTTCGTTACGACTTATTTGCGCGTCATTTCCGTTTCATCGAATTCCAAATCACAATGATACTACAGAAGTCTTCACTTCAAAAATCTAAATTACTAAAACTCGAACATTTCTTGTAGGGACTAGTACTATCAGTCGTAGCAATACGGTTATTAGTATTCTAATGGTAGGTGATTTAGTCAGTCAAAAGCCATTTGCAAGTAAACTAAGCAATTCGTGATTCAGAGGAGATTATAAAAGTGTGGAAACCGAGACAAATGCTTTCCCTCGTTACGTGGGAACTGGGAGTCGGGACTGGGCAAACATAACTATGAATAATCTTGGTGTGACGTAACGAAATAGGTACCTACGTCACATTCAATTGGTCAACTAAGAATATTCGGATACAAAAGTATTGAATTGAAGCCCATCGAAGCTGCTACTTAACTGCAGATAACTGGTCTCTTTGAAGAAACTTCCACAAAAGAGAGAAAGAGAAAGAGCCCACTCAACTAGAATTAATTGTCGCCTGTTTCGGTGCAAATTGTTGAAATTGGTAAGAAACTTAAAAACGAAACAACAACTTTTTTAAATCTGTAATCTAGTTAATAGTGGCCTGGAGCCAAGGTGTCTCGTGTAAAAATATGAAGTCTTTTGTTAATTGAAAGATGTATAGTGTCCTTTGACTTACAGATTCTTCTAAATCCAAATCTTATTATAAAAGGTAAGGGACTTGCCGATTTTGAAATATTCAATTATGCATAATTGACAATGCATGTATGACTATACTAGGTACTATTTTTATGGAATCTAAATATTATTGAATAGTTAGTATTACTTACTTAATATATAATATCAGAATATTGGACATTGCTTAAGAGTATTGATTAAGAAACCAGTATTTTTTTTATCTACTGTTACTTATACATATGTACACTCTCATTATGCTATCCCGACTCGTACTTATAAAATATTTCCATGACGTTTTGACGTCTCGTCTATTAATCACTTAAGTGAAGACAAAGCCCTCGTTGCTTCCCGTTCCGCCCCAAGAGTCCTTTGACCGTATTACGAATTCTGTACATTCCTGAAATGGACATAAATTATCCAGCATCATGTTTTCCCTAGGAGGACATGAAAATGTATTTTTGAAAGCGTATTACTTTGTTTGCTTTATTTTGAGCTATAAAAATCACTGTAAAGTAATTCCTTAGAATCCTTAGATGTTTCCCACGTATATTTTTCGTTCCGTTTTTTGCAAACTGTAGTATTAAATTACGTCGTATTTGACTGCAAAATTGTTTTTATTACTGAATAACATCATAATCGTACTTTTTAAATTATGGCATAATAAAGAACGCACCAAAACAGAAGAAGAGAGCGAAAGAGCCAATTATACAAGGGGGGATCAAAAAGTAATGAGAATCAATATGAAATAAGGATATTTTAACTAAAAAAAAAATCTGTTTCTCTACATAGTCTCCTAGCAAGTGAATAAATTTAGTCCATCTTTTTTCTAAACCCATAATTCCCTTTGAAAAAAATTCTTTGTCTTGACCCTCCAAAAACGCCTCTACAGCAGTCATCACCTCGCTATCGTCGACAAATTTTTTGCCTCGGAGGTATTCCTTGAGCCGAAGAAAGAGGTAAAAGTCACTGAGAGCCAGGTCTGGCGAATAGGGTGGGTGTTCGATCAATTCGAATCCCGTTTCTTGAATGGCAGCCATCGCAATGGCGGCTTTGTGAGACGGTGCGTTGTTTTGGTGAAACAACACTCCAGCTCGGACTTTGCCTCGTCTTTTTTCTTTGATGGCCTCCCGCAATCTTCTTATTTGGTCTGCGTAGTAAGAACCTGTAATAGTGGCTCCTTTGTTCAAGTATTCCACCATTATAATTCTTTCAGCGTCCCAAAAAACGGACATAACCTTTCCTGCCGAACTTGACACCTTGAATTTCTTCGACGTCGGGGAAGAGGCTCGTTTCCAAGTCATTAACTGTTGTTGGGTTTCCGGATCAAAATGATGGATCCAGGTCTCATACATGGTTACGAAACGAGACAAAAAAAAATCCTGATCCGTCTGGAACTTTTCGAGATTCGCCCTCGAAATGTCGACTCAATTTTTCCTTTGCTCGGCGGTTAACATTCTCGGCACCCAACGCGCAGAGACCTTTTTGATATGCAGTTCGTTCGCAAAGATTCTTTGATCACTGCCATATGAGATCCCTATGACCTCAGCTACATGCCTTATGGTCACTCTTCGATCTGCCAATACGACATCTTCGATTTTTTAACGTTTTCCGCATTGAGGGACGTGGATGGGTGTCCCTCGCGATGTTCATCTTCTGTGGATGTTCTACCCAGCTTGACCTCCTTTGCCCAGCGCGCAACTGTGGAATATGGATGAGCAGAGTCCCCCAATGTTTCCACTAGGTCGCTGTGTATGTCTTTGGTAGACATTTTTTTCAAACAGAGGTACTTTATGACAGCTCTGATTTCGTTTTTCTCCATTTTGATGTTTACTCTCCGACTGTTCGTATTCAAATGATTGTACCTCCCGTAAATCGTGACCTATTTATATGATTTTTTTATGCTGAACTAGTGGATATATGAGGAAGCAAAAACAATTTTTTTTATATTATTATATGCTCTACAAATATCCGATTATCATTACTTTTTGATCCTCCCTCGTAATGCTAGTCCCTTGCTGGCAATGCGTTGGCGATGTCTTTCTTCTATAAGTCCACTGTCCATGGGTAAGCAATTATTATCAAGTGGCTCATCTGCCCGTTTTTAGAATAGTTACCTACATTTAAAAAATATAAATAAACTAAACCTTTAGGTTTATTTATTGATAAAACTGGATACAAGGATTTATTCCCTTCAAGCTATATTAAAACGTATGAAAGCTGGAATTTTTTGTAAGCCCTTAATACTGTAAACAAGCGCCGATTTCAATCAAAACAAGGTTAATTGGGTAGTAGCCAGGAAATTTTATTATTGCCGCTCGTGAATGAAAGCGAAAAGAGCTGCCTGAACTCTACTGCTACTCAAATGCCCGATTCGAGTTGCCCTCTCTGTCGTAGGGTTGGCAAAATTCAGAATTTTAACAAACCAAAACTGTCCCTCTGCTTTGTTTGGGTGTATTTCGTTTAAACAGGCTAAAGATGACAGATACATACATAATATAAGTCAATGTACATAATATAATAATATAATTGGTGATGGTAAGAAGTTGAGGTAAGTAACATTATCGTCTGAAACTTCACATAAATAGGTCCCATGTTGGACTTTTCTTCAGTGTAATAAGCTTATAGTTGCGAATGCGCACATATGTGAAGTATATACAAAAGTATATACAAAATACTTAGAACAATGCGTAATGTATCTGTCATTTCATCATGTCATATCACAAATAGGTCTATATGGTACCTATATGGTAGGTTTATGACTGAGTGAATTATTTTTTAAACTTAATTCTCTGGTAGTAGCTACCTACACGACAAAAATTCACTTCATTCACTTAAAACACACTTAAAATATCTACTTATATCTAAGTGAAAACGAAATTAATCTAGGAAAAAGCGACAGCGTATAACGCTGCATTACCCATCTCTGCGCAAATAAGGTCAATAGGTTTATAAAATGCAGAATTATTATTAAAATGTCTGGCTAGATTAAAACGAGTCAGTTTCACTTAATAGAAGAACCAGATACCGTTTTCAATAGAAAATACTTTCAGCTATTTATATGACCTATTTAATTATCGCTTATTGATTTTCTTGGTTGCGTACCTAGTATGGAATAAAAACAAAGTTTTTGAATTTACTACTTATCAACCTAAGAAATACTATACCTAAAGCCTTAAAGGCCCTAAGGCCTAATTATTTCGAAACGATGCGAAGGCGCTTACGAGTATAACATGATTTTTTCAATAATTTGAACTGATTTCATCGTTTAATCAGAGCACATCTTACAGCTTACAGCTGAAAAGATAGATACTACTCTAGCTTGACCCCGTTTATTCCCACCCACTTTCAATTTAAAAAGAAAGAAAGAAAGAACAAGCGACTGTAAGAAAGTACTCGTATTTGTAACTTGGGAACACCCACATCTTGGAAATAACGCTGAGTGCAAAGCGTCGTAAAGTGCGGTCGCGTGAAAACGAAATGGAAACACGGTCGGGAGTAACTCCACGACAGGATTAACACTAATCTAATTTAATATTTATTTAAATGTAATTATAGTGTTATGGATTGGAAAAACAATACATTTTTTTAAAGTATGACTATATGAATATTTAAACTGTGTAAAGCGATGATATACCTTAAAAATCTTTAAAAATCCAGAATATCAAGGCCGTTAAGATAAAAATGTACTATGATTTATATTAATGTCCAAAATTGTACATTCAGACAAACAACAAAATCCTGATACCCTTTAAGTAGATGAAAAAAATAAAACATTATTATTTGAAACACCCTAAATTATGACACAACATGGGGTGGAAGCATTTACAAAAAATTGAAACAAAAACATGGATTACAGCGCTCAATGCGTAGACTGCTGCAGAATTACAAAGAACTGGCGAAAACAAAGCAGAAACGTATCGTCGTAAAATGAGGACATAAGTCAGACTCGCGTCGATTGTGGGGCTCTATGTGCTAGGTCCTAGATGTTTTCATTATATATCAAAACGAATAGGTTTTGCAAACCTATATGGACTTTATCTTGTAAAGAAGGTATGCGATCTTTAAGGCAACCTAAATTTTGACACGCATCTCTAAAAAACGATCAGGTACTATTCTTATACGATACACTGCGTCATTTAAAACTTTAAAAGTCATATTACATAGTCACTTGAATTGCTAAGCAAGATACTATAGAAACAATCTGAGCATTATTACAAAGAATGTAAAATTGTTCAGTCTTGAAAATAATACTGAGAGCTTAAGGCGAGAACAAAGATGGAAGCACGGCGCGCCTAGAAACCGGGACGCGGAGTCAAGTCCTGCATCGATTGCAGCTCGCTGCGCTGTAGATGACGGTTACGAGAAAAAATACGTTTTATTGTCGGAACAGTTTGTGAATGAGTTTGAGAGATTTTTGTGTTATCGTTCAGGAGTTTCTGGAAATTACTTTTATCGATTCAGATAGTTCTCGGCTTGGATTTTAGTACACCCTGAAGAAATATTTGGTGAAGTTGATTTATCACTGTTTCTTATTAAGGGTACAGTGACGTTCCGGCTGTTGACTTTAGTAGTCAACTTGAAAGTCGAAATTGTTAAGTATGTTATTGCAACAAGGATTCCGTCATGGCTTACTGACCGCTATTAATTTTATTATAAGGGCTTAATGTGATTAATATTTCCTGCGAAGTATGGAAGTACTTCTGAAACTATTAATTTAGCTATCCTATCCAACTACAGATCGGGGTACTTATAAGTTTTTATCGCGGTCAATTTCTTAGAATTGTCATACTTAATTCATTGTTATTACTATCACATCGTGCTATTTTATAATCAGTTCGTTACGAAAGGTTGTTACTGTAGTTACGTGTATGTAACTTTATAAGTTGCACCGTGCCTAACCAATAATTTCTGTAATATAAAGTAGACAACAACTGCTGTAGACGAGATCATATGAATGAAAAACGTCAAAAAACCAGGCCAGGACTGACCTACATCGATGACAATAAGTAAGTTATATTATAAAGACATTCTTTTCATTGTAGAAATTCTTCAAGAATCCACAAAAAAACAATTGTGTCAACTGAGATACTACCTACTTGTCTGAAAAGTCACATAATTAAAATAAAGACAGTTTGTGCAGTCTGCATCACTTATCAACTGAGCTGTATTTTATTGTTGTGAGTTTTGCAATAAGTAATGAGTTGAATAAATAAAGCTTAGAAAAGCTTATGACAAGCTTCAATATTTCTCACCGCAGGGATTTGCCAAAGTGTTTCTGAGTTCAAGAGTAAGAGTATGCGCTTACAATAATGCATTATTTTATATTATATAAAGAAGTCGCTTTCAGAAAGTTCAATAGGAAAGTAATTTGAGTATTTTTAATCTGATGCTCACCAACGACATTTCATTACAGTAGGGAAACAGTAAAACAATGTCTGATTTTAAACTTAACTCATCGCGGATTGTACTCATTTTATTATGATACGGGTACTCACGATATGTATTTTGAAACGCCGATATTTCGACCCAGTTGCATGGATTGAGTTCAGCCGTGACCACGATCCATGCAACTGGGTCGAAATATCGGCGTTTCAAAATACATATCGTGAGTACCCGTATCATAATAAAATAAAACAATGTCTTTCTTGATTGGTTTTTACCAAGCAGGTACGAGCTCGAATATTATTGAAAAATCAGCATTATATTATATTACTTTGTCACTTAAAAATGTGTTTGTCATCCAAATTACAATTATTATCTATTTCTAATTGTTTTGATTATTAACAATTGGATTTCCATTTAATTGACAAAATTTTTTGAGCACTGGGAGCTTAAGAGTTAGAATTGTCAGATGGCCGGGAAATCCGGAAATACTTTTCTCGGAATTTATTTTTTGCCCGGTGTCCAGTAGGAATTAATACTTTATTGCCCAGGATACCGATGAATACTTTTTTACTTATAAACCGTACATTGTCTACCTTATTTTTACTTTATCAAAATTATAAGCTGTTCGTTTATTAACCTTAAAAACTTATAATATACTTATATAAGTTCTTTCGGATCATGTTACCTATTTGGTTTGTCCATGCCATCAGAGACACATCAAATTCTATTGCGGGGTTCATACCCTCCTAGTATATAATCGTTTATTTTATCTTTTTAGTAGTTAACTTTTGTAGCAGCTATTACTAATATTCTTAGAGCAGTGATATCTATAAACACACACACATTAATCATGAGAAAAAACACGAAAGCGAGAAGATATTATTTCATGAACATGTGGGCGAGGTGATTCAGAATTGTCATGAAATCCCGGAAGGGGGCCCCGAAAGTTTAATACATGTTTCTGAAGCTTAACCATTGTTTAGCAGATGATTCAAATGTATTTTAAAAGTTTCCCACAAGTGGGATGAGACATATTATTAATGGTTTATAGTGGCTATGATCATTACAGCAGTCATAATAAAATATAGTACGCATGTTTGTCGTCAATTCAATTAAAGTCAATCAAAACGTGAAGAAAAAAACAAGATTGCCGACAAGAATAAAACTAAACTAACTAAAATTTTTATAACTTTCAGGTTATTTTTACAAAAATAAACAAGTAGACGTGGTACGGTACCGAACAGAACACCAATATTTCAATCTCACATAAGAAATTGACTGCTGATCCGGTAATAAAATTGATTTAACCATAAATAATATGATAAATTTTAAAATAATAATTATAGTAGATTTAACAAAAATACATTTAAATTTATCAAGACATTTGATAATTTATTTGAATAATGCATCATGGTTAAATTATAAAAATCCAACGAGAAATCAGATATGATTTTTATTTTTGAGATTAATGGCAGTACAGCGAGTAGCTAAAAATAAAAGCTTTCTATTGGTGCTCATTTGACGATATTTTCACCCAGAAGTAAGAAATTCATGAATAATGAATCAACGGAAGAGTGTGATATTAACATTGAATTATTCTTGTTGTCGGAACGCATTACTGACGATGGTAAACAATGGTGCATGGTGCGAATGGCCTACTCACATGTGTTTGCAAATATAAGAGATATAAAAAGATACCTAACCACATACCTAACCTTGCTGTAACAGCAGTTTATATGTATTATAGTGCACTGTAGCAGCATTTGTGTTTAGTGTGTGTTACTCGTATTTATAATATAAGCTTGCTGATTTTACAACAACATTATAACAGTATAATCGCTGGGGTCGATTTCTTTTCACAATGAATATGTTACCATTGCTATTTTTGTATATCAATGACTGTTTGTTGATGATTATATTTGGCGTTTTTTACTAAAGCGCGTGGTCACATGTGCTGATTTGAAAAATTTAACATCGCTTTCACCAAATATTTCAACTGTAACCGGTACCTGCAGTTTTTGTAATTTATATCTGTTTCGCGATTGGGTCAAAATATCGGTATAAATAACTTAACTCGTGGGTACCCATTACAATTTAAATATCCACCACGTCCGCGTCAATCCAATGGATATTGCCAGAAACGAACCATATCAATGTTTTCTTTTTCCAAACCAATTGATTTATAAATACGCATTTAACTTCGATAAATGGATAATGTTAATGCAAATCCTGCCAACCCAAGTAGGAGACGGGCATTGATATCTTCTATCTTTAGACCTGATCCTGATGATCATAGAATACCTTACCTTTACCTTAATTGAGGCTCTACCTTTCCGAGTCCTCATCTATTCTCATATCACGAGGCCTTTTAATTAAATAACAGATGACATGCTCCTAAATGTCAACAGCGTATTACTCGTAAATGGGTGACAGCGGGTGTTATAACCTTATAACTGATTTGTGGAGCAAGGTCTGCGAACACCGAACTAATAAATTATTATTATTAGTTATTGGCGCATTAAATACTTATAAATAAATATTCGGTATTCGTGCAATTTCTCGTGCTACTTAATTGAAACTTCACATAATCCTACACATTTCCAAATTATTCCAGTCCTATTCAATATAATAATAATATATGTAGGTATATTGGATCTAAAATTCTACTGGATACCTACTGGTGAAAAGTTTCAGTATAATCGCTTAAATATCGACTTGTATGTATGTTTACTGAAGCCATACTTGAAATTTTTTGTATTTGTATTTGTTACTTAAAATTGCATAATTTTACGAACTTGTTTTAACCCATTTAATATTTTAGTTATACACATTTTAATTCCAACAGAAAAGTCTAAGAGCAACGCTCCACATGACCTCATCAACACATCTGTTAAAGAAATCCAACCGTATCAACACCATCATTTCATAACTAATTCGTCATGGGTTTACTTTCGATGTGTATCTGAAATTCATACCGTTCTGAAAACTGAAATGCTCGGGGTATTTTTATTTAATTTTACTTAATGGATATTCGATTTGATGTTGGTGTTGATAAAACAAAATTATGTTTCAAATATTTCTAGTCTCTTTTTTAATTTGATAGAACATAATTTACAGGCGTTAATGTGTAACCCAAAAATAATTTTGCTCCAAAGATATTAAAACTACAGGTATTATGTAGATACGATGCGATACGTCCATAGTTGTACTTTTGGATCCACTCCGAAGACATTTGTATCGCACTATTGATGAGAAAGATAATTACGAAACGTATGCGACAGAAAGAGATAGCTACATGAAAAGTAAGCCAATTGGCCAAATTTGACTGTGCTAATGAAATACATATCAACTTTTTTTACATATAATATAATTGTATTGCTCGTTGTTTTTAATAGAGATGCTGTCAAGATTCCGGTTACATGAATCGTACGATATTTTTTTATTTTGCAGGTAAACATTTTGAAAATAAGAATAATATTGAACGAAACATAAATTTTGAAGTAGCTCCCTAAAATTGTCAGTTTTTTGGAAAATTGTTACGACGTTGTAATACTTACAACTTAGTAGCGATTATTATAGAGATACTACACATATAAATAATTATGTAGTTTCTTGGTGGTAGCGATACGGTTAATTCAGTCATAGAGTCTGGGATCTGAATAAACTACATTTTATAACATAATTTGCCTTTTATTTGTAAAATACCAATCGTAAAATATTGATAACTTCCTGCAAATGTCAAATTACTCTACGCCCTACGGGATTAAAAAACAGACTGTGTTTATGAAATCTTTAGAGTACCTATACGGGGCATATTGCTTTCTTTAAACATAATTTTAACGATGTTAATTGTATTTAATGTTGTTCCTGTTAGCATTTTAATAAATACATTACAACTGTTTGACATACCAAGCAGATATAAATATCTGTTAATCACACCAAACATTATTACGCGCTGTTAACATTCAAACAAACACAATTTTACAACATGTTTATTGGGTTCAGAGCACGGATTGCTTCGTGGTTCAGAGTCAGACGTCACATTCACAAGCGCCGATGCACAGATGTAAGTTGGATTTGAAACACGATATCGGTGCGTGAATACACTACTTTATTCCATACACGATAACACGATGGACA
Organism: Ochlodes sylvanus; assembly: GCA_905404295.2. NCBI lineage: Eukaryota > Metazoa > Arthropoda > Insecta > Lepidoptera > Hesperiidae > Ochlodes > Ochlodes sylvanus. Next base: position 5,598,145 of record FR990126.1, on the reverse strand, counting down.
TGAATTGAAAGAAAAGGGAACGGAACATAAGTATTAGATCCACGCGTGTTTGTAAAGATTACTGAATGAAAAGGAAGCTCGGGATGTCTCATTCCATTCTCGTTCGAAGCTACACTTTTGTCCAGTTTTATAGCAGAAGTGCTTGTATATTAGTAGTATCCATAGAGCGTTGCATATTAAATAATATTGCGAGTAAAAATGCATCACCTTTCCTCTTCGCTACGTAGGTACCATCAGGTGGAATCATCGCAATCCTTCACATACGTTTGAAAACGTTATGGAAAACCCTCAGGTCAGGTTTTTTACTATGTTTGTCGTTCACCAAAAAAGTGATAATTAATTGTACATATAAGAAAAATAGAGGTGATTGCACTATTCGAAGCAGCCCCATTTCTGGGAGCCCAACGTACATCCAACTTTGTTATCACTACTAATACTTGAGTGGCTACAATCAACCCACGGAGTCACATGGGGCAGTAGACAACGCTTACTGATTGCTTTGTAACATACAACACGCCTCCTGAAACCCGAAAACAATCACAAAATCGCGCCTCTGCCTTTAGCAGTCGCACAGACCCTCAAATGTAAATTTCTTTCATCAATTATTCATGAAAAAAGCCATTTATGTCTCCCCGGAATCACTGTTTCAATATATGCGTCACAATACTAGGTATAAGTGGTAGAAAGGAGTTATAAGTGTCAATACAAATGCATTCGTAACACTAAATTCAATTGGATTAGTGCATCCTAACACCGAGATGAACGTATCAAGCAATTTCATAATTCGATCAGTGCTACCAAGAGACCCAGCGAATTACTAATCAGGGTTACCGCATTCATCATCCTGCCTGTGCCACTGTTTCGAATTCCCGTGCCAGGGTCTCAGTAACTATGTATCCTGTGGCGAAGTATATAAGGGCAATTATGACTTGGCAGCTGCGCGAGGAAACAGACAATTTGATATGGCCTCAAATCATTCCGATGCAATGGGGAAGGCTCTCCTACGCGAGTGAATCCGGACCACCTCGTAACTCCACGATTTATATGCTGATAGGAACACATGCCTAGGATTTAGTGAGTGCGTAGCGGTTTGCGTAATGCGTTCGGTTTCTGCATAGACGGTATGGAAAGATATCCTGTTTGATGACACTCGTGTGTCATTGCTTTTAACAGTTTTGTTTTTACAAGCTTTTGTTTAACTTGCTATGTTTGTATGTATGTTGCAAGCTGAATTAGAACTACTTCATCTAAGTCTACAGATTTGAAATTTTGCATTAGCTTTAGTTCTGATAACAATGCAATTTTATGACAAGAATGAACGGATTCTACGCTCAGAATTGGCTTCAGAAATGGGAACACCTCATATGTTGATTAATTTTTTTTTAACTAAAGCAATATGCAAAATTTCAATTCCGTAGAGTAAGAGGAAATAAAAATAGACATGAAACATGCAAGTAATAATAATCTTAACATTCGGTGTTAATGCGTTAAGCAGTTTTAACTGTGAATATACGAGATTCTCAGTAAGTTCCCAACCGAATTTAAATTACCAGATGTTTGAATGATAATTAACGTTGTTTTATAATGTGTAGTATACCCATTGATATGGTTATCCAAATAATAGAGGTATCTACACCAAAAAATACAATATCGGTAATAAAGAACGGCCTTATCGTTAAGCAGTGTTTTCTTTTAGACAGCCTCAAGGTGCGGTCCAAGTGAACATAATAGATAAAAAAGATGAATAATATTCAGTACTCACATTGGTAGAGTTAACGTTAAACGTTAACTCACTCAAACCCCCGCACTAGGATTCCCTAGTAGAAAGAAAAAAAAGAAAAGTAGCTATTCCCATATTGACTTAAGAGGTTTTTCCTTTCTTTCATTCATTCCTTGCATTTAATTCATGATAATATAACATAAATAAATAAAGTATATTATCTGTTTGCAAGTTTCTATACATTTTTATCTATGTTCGTATTTTTCGGCTCCATCGGACTGATCGGACTGATTCATTGTATCTGCCGTATCCTACAAAACGTCACTGAGTATGACGAAGGTCTGAAAATGTATCTCGAAGTGGGTGTGCTACATAATCTACTTATGTAACGTGTTTGGCCATCATTGAGTTAGTTTTGTGATTTTATTTATTATCATAGATATGAGTGTTACATGAAGAACTTTCAACAGTGAATCTTGTAATAGTTACCTACCTTATCACAACTCGGAGCTATTCATTGCCGGGCTCAGGTTTTCTGTCACGTGAAGGATAATGGCTAGTGCCGGTATAGTGCCGGTAATAATTAATATTTGTGGAGCAAATTACCGAATTTCACTGTTTGACACTCCTGTTACAACATCATAGAGAAATTACAGGTATGCAGATATTCACACATTAATGCGACTCACTTAAAATGAGAGATTACTTTCAAGTGTAGGTATATTTAAAAAGAATCCTAAAATATTATAAATGCGAAAGTTCGTGAGGATGTATGGATGTCTGTTTGTTACTCTTTCACGCAAAAACTACTGAATGAATTTTGATAAAACTTTACAATAATATAGCTTACACATCAGAATAATATAGGCTATAATTTATAAAGATAAAGCGTGAATACCTATATACCTACATATACAATACCTATATATGTATAACACCTATATATAACAGTGTGTACTACTCATATTGATACCAAAATAAAATAACTGGAAAAAATAGAATAACCAGAAATACGACTAGTGACCGTTTTTAAACGAAAGTAGCAATAAAATGCCTGAATGTCGATGGATAAATTGTTTTTTCATAAATTCCCGTGGAAGTGTCTCTCTAGCGTGACACTCATTAGGGGAAATTATAAGAAATGACGAGACACTCCCATGACAGTGACGAGGAGCCTCGTTCGAGGGAGCGTAAATTTGACATGTCACTTAATTGACAGGAAACTATATTTTGTGGCAAAATTCTATTATGCTCGCTAGCAAATATTCGCTTTAGATACTTATTACCTGGTCTGGTGATATGAACGACTTAAAAAATATCAATAAAGATCTTACAAATGTTATCCACAACAATTCGTTTGTCAAAATCGACGGACGTACTTACTTAGGTACACGTATGTATCAATTATGACAAACTCATTTGGATTGCAATTAAATACGGTTTTTGAATTTGAGGATATTTAGGTACATTGAACTAACAGCGGAAAGAGACTATTGAATTACCTACACTTCGAGGACTATTTCCTATTTGATTTAATACTACTCTGAGCAGTTGCCTACTTCCCAAAATTCGAGTTAATTGAATCAATCGTCAAACGTTGGGAGTGTTGGGACATAAATGTAGGTACTTCACGGTATTGACATTACTTAAGAGGGGGTATAAAGCAAAATAGGCAATCTTAGATTCAATTTTTACAGTAGTAGATCAAGTTTCTAGAACCTGAAGAAAAACATAGTTATACTTCATTATATTATTGGGTGCAAGATGTAAGCAAAAACATAAAAAAAAATTAACTTAACTTGAAACGATCCCTTACATACAGTACATGTTATATCCATGTTAATTTGGTTTAATCTTGGGTTATGTTACGGCGTCATGATTTCGGCGACATTTTACTTACGTCTTTGTAAGTTGATAGAATTTCAGGTGAGAATTACCTTTTACTTAATACTTTTAATAATAAATATATAATTATTTATTTAATTTTTCGCTTTGCACATTTTCTTACAATATCCATAGATTAAAATTAAATGTTTGTATACTTAAAAAATAAATTATCTATACATTTATTTAACTAGGTTCCTGCCGTAAAGTGCATGCCCCATAATGCTGGCTAAATATCGTTGTATAGCGAGAAAAATGGCAGCACTGGTTTGCGTGTGTTATAATGTAGTTAATAATCCTATATTTTGTTATTTAACAACAAGATAATGAGCATCAGGACCCCACGGACCAAAAGTTTCCACTCCAATATTTAAAAAAATCGTACTTCAAGTGCTTATTTTTTTCTCCCGCTTACTTATTTTCCCGCTTACCTATTATTTTGATTAAAATTTAATTGTCATACGGAAGTGTAAATGTCGATAACCACAATATCTGTAGAATATTTGTTCACCAGTTTATAAATTTGTACACAGATATTATTATGGCTTTAAGTTAGCTGTAAAACGAGTAGCCAGAAACGAAACCCGGAAACGAATGACCAAAACACGCCCGCATCCTAGTCTGAGACTAACTAATACAACGTCTATTTCTGTATCCATCATCCTGGCGACGGCAATGGCTTTGAATTGAAAACCTCATTTATCACAAGCGAATAAATCTTAAAATTGAACACAGCCAATGGGAGATAGAAGAAATATTGCAGGAGGAACATCAAATGAATCCAACGTAAATATTTATAAAAGTCTACGAACACTCCGTGTGGTCGTTTTATGACCTACCTATTGTAACCTGTGTTTATGTACTCGTATTTTAATAGCCAACTGTTTCAGAGAAGCGGTGATAAATTACCCAAAATATTGTTTATATATTATAAACTAGCGACCCGCCCTCGCTTCGCTTCGGGAAACTTATTATCAAGTGCTTAAATATAAAGTTTCATGGTTCTTTAAGAGATGGCGCTAGGCGTTCTTATTATTTAAGTTAGGAAGGTTCACCCCTAGATGGCGCTGTGCTTAAAACCCGAAGAAATCCCATACAAACTTTCAACCTCTATTTCAACCTCTTCATCCCTTTTTGTCGCAATAAAAGGTAGCCTATGTCCTTTCTCAGGGTCTAAAGATTGTCTGTGTCAAATTTCATCAAAATCGGTTGAGAGGTTTAAGCGGGAAAGCGACACAGACAGACAGACAGACAGACAGACAGAGTTACTTTCGCATTTATAATATTAGTAGGGATAAATAAAAATAATAATTAATAAATAAAGTACCTATTAATCGACTTAAAAAATTTCATAGCAAATCTCCTGGGAAGAGAAGCATGCGCATGACTGAGCGACTTTTGACAATTTTGTAATATTCAAAGAAATTAATAATTCAGTTTAGTCCTGAAATATAATTAATATAATTAAATCACGTTTTTACGAAAGACTCCATTGTAATTTGGTATAGTAGGTAATACGCTCTATAATTAAAAATATTTTGGCCGTATTAGGACTGTTGATTATTTAAGTGTGGAACCGGTTACCCTCTTTTAGAGGAAACCATCTTAATCCTCAAGGATACCAACACATCTGTGACCGAATTAGAACGAGACTCTTATTAACAATAACTAACTGGACTATTACTAACAACAACTAACAAGACTAACTATCACTAACAGTCTCCGTCCCAGTCCTCATACTTACTAACAAACCAAGTAATGTTGTAACGCCTTCTCCTAACCGGACTAACTATCCTAGTCCTCATTTGAGTTCTAGGTCGGTCACAGTTGTCATGGGCGGCAGCGGAAGGGTGGTGCTGTATGATCGTTTGCTATCTGATCGACGCAAGCCGCCGAGCTATGAGCGATTAATTAAGACATTATTTAATTTTCATTATTTGTCTCCCGAAGTGAAGCAAGATCAGTTACTATTATAATTATTACGTAAAAAATGTTCTAAAGAACACATAGAAACGGCTGTTCTTGCTTATTATTAACACCTGTATGTCTATTTATATAAAATTTGAAATACTCCTGGATAATACTGAAAGTTAATTTACGCTAGCCCACTTTCGTACAAAGCAGGCGAAACCAACAATAGACTATAATAAAGGATGAATAATGTTGTAATGAAACCACCCTATTCACAAATGGCCTTGTAACGAAGGCATTTTCAGTGTGCACGAACCTTGGAAACAGTAGCTGTTCTTGAAGATGGAAAAGTGACTAATTAAAACTCCTTAATTCTGCTTATGATTCACAAGATATACAAATATCTACAATTAGTCTTATGTATAACATTGGTACTGACTTGACTAATTTAAAACTAGTTTAAGAAACGGTTTTAAAATAAAATATTAGTAATTTGAAGTAACAGCTGTATAAAATATGAATAAATGAATAACCAGAAATTATTTATTTCGAAATTTAGTTTGAAGAATTAGCAGACGAATGGCTTATTAGCAGACCAAAGGCACCAAGAAGGAAGCGATTGAATGGCTTGGCTTCAACTCACTAATGGCCCACTACAGGGCACGAGTCTATCCCCATAAGTAACTGAGGAAGCCTAGCGCCTTAGAATAATGACATATAGAATGACAGTCTTCATACAAGCGCTCTTTAAAAAGTGAAGCACTAATTTTCTTTTTTCTTTTTTTTTATACATGTTTAATGGTTGCCAGGGCAGTGCAGTTTCCCGAAAGTGGGGAATGATTCGGCCGCTGATAAGAATTTGTTTTTAGCAATAATACCTACATAAATAGCTATGTGTGGTAAAGTATGGGTATGGTTATGTAAAATTGTTATATTACGAGAATGTTTATTTAAATATGAAACGAATACAAGAAAATATTAACATAATTTTTTTTACTATTTATTTTTTTACATATCTTTTACGTATCTGAACATAAGCATGAACACAGGAACTTAGTATATTTTAATAACAGCATTGAGTAAAAAAGTTTTGTTCCAATATTAAATATACTCTGTGAAAAAACAAAAAACAATGGGCTTTGTTGATTTACTACTCTATGGACCATATTATATCTGTGAACTACTGTATCTGTGAAAACAACAATAAAATGAAGATGAAAATGACATTGACAATAGGCATGATATAATAATAATAACTAATAATAATAATTTAAATATTAATGGATATCTAACAACTTCAATAATTATAACAGGGACAGCATTTTCACGCAATCTACACGATCCAACCTGTGTAATGTACAGGTACAGGTAATGTACTTCATTATTAAAATGTTTTGAACATATTCGTGTATTTTTGGTTGGCTTCCAATATACTTCTCCACGACTAAGCCGTATATCACTCGTCACTTAAAATGGGAAAATTTATTTTCACAATTGGGCAACACCGAGTATTGAAACAAAACGTTTTTATTTAAACCTAATTAAATAAAAGATATTATGAAATATTGAAAGATTACCTGTGAAAAGTGATGTTATTACACTTCTTTTGTTTTTCAAATGTGTTTTGACAAAATTTAACCGCACAAATCGACATAATTATTTTTTTTCCGCGAGACGCGTTTGCCGTGCATTGTGATTGAAGACTACGGAGCTGGCCGGCGTTTGGTGACATTTACTACTCACATTTAATGTTGTCAAAGTAGCCGCGCGGACTTCGTTTCTATATGTCATTATTCTAAGCCTAGCGCATACTCCGTACTGCTTCAGTGAAGTGGTATATGGAGTGGTTATTAGCCAAGCCAAGGATTGGAAGTTTTTAATTTTTTATGCCGCCCACAGACCTCGACAAACGACAATAACCGGGACCGATAACTTTACGTGCCCTCCGAAGCGCGGAAGCGCTCAAGACATTTTGCCACTAGCGGTCACCCATCCGACTCCTACTGGGTCGATCATTTGGGATCGACGCTAGTCGCCGACCCTCTTATTACTCTCATTAATACTTTTATTGTAATACGAATAATCTATTAACTTGTCCCTGTAATCCGTTAAATGTTTTATTCATGATTCGATTTCCTTTCAAAAATTCCTTTTCCTAAAATTCAGCCTGAATCATCAGTTATGCATAACAAAATTGGGGATGTGAGTAAAGTAAACTATGAATAGGAATTTAGTTGGTAACAGGAAATGCTCGGACGACGTACGTCGTTGTTGCGATTGAGGACAAAACAGCGAATGTGATAGTTGCTGTGAAGTGAACGATTGGTAGGTACTGAGTTAATCGATTTGTAGAGCCAACACCCAGCACTCACAATAGGCCATAAAACTGTGGTACCCCAGACGCTGACAAGATTAATGGTATCACCATTACTTAATACTTTATTTGTTAACAAATTAATTGTAGTTCAGTAGATACAATTTGTAGATAAACTTTTTTACGTTGTATTTAGGTACTCCTATCGGTTCTGTAAGATAAAAGACGATCCTCGGCCTAGAACGAATGAATTTTTCGCCAGTTTTTAATGGCTTTAAACTGTGCCACGTTTCCGAATTGTAATAATGTAAACTCAGTAACACATTCTTGGTTTGACAACAGATAGGCTAGATAACGCTATCAGTTTTCCGAGTTCTAATTTCATATATAAATACAATGCAATGACAAAGAAATGTGTATGACGAGTTCTTTATGAAATGATTGCATGGGTCATATAAAGAAACATTTGGTTTCCAAAGGAAATGGGAAATTAGATTTAATGTTCCCATCATTAATTTAATTTGTCTGAATTATGAAAATAATTTAGTTGAAATTTTGCATTTATTGTCTTAAATTCGTATTTTACAATTTTAGAAATATCCGCAATGTTCTGTTATTGCATGTCGACATGGGAATTCTGACTTGAAACAGGTATTTCGGTATCCATCGACAAGTCCTGCATAACCGTCTAAGGGCGGAATCCGTAAATGCAGCAATAAAAAAGATTCATAAAATTTACAATACCTATATTAAAACCATTTAAGAATAAAATCAAATTCAGGTTTTTCTGTAATAAGACAGTGTGTCGCTTCTTATTTACATGACAATCGAATCACGCCGTGATGGACGAGAATGTTATCATGATATTCTATGATATGAAATGAATGATTCTTTGAAATCGCGGCGGTTTCAAAGTATGATACTGACATTATGACATATCTCAGCTAAAACTGATATCTGTTTGGTCAAGCTAAGATATAAAACTCAAAGAGATCCAGTAGATTCGCCCGTTCTTTTTATAAGTAAATAAACGACAAATAGGCAGACGAACGACCTGATAATAACTAGTCATTCTCACCTATGAACTGGACATTAGTAACACGAAAGGTTACCAGTGTAAGAAGTATTAAATACGTGGTAAGGACTACAAATATCTTGAATTCTAATAGAAACATCTGGAAACAACAATGTCGTCACCAAACATGTCGTCGGAAAGATAGTCTTATAATAAAACGAACGTTCTCCTACTTGCTATTGCGATGTGCATCCGAAGTGCACGTGCGTGAAAGTAAAACGCGATGTACTTCTACTGTATCACGTTAGGAAGTATTTAAATACTTTAATTTATATTGTTTTATAGCTAGAATGTAACAATAGGTTATAAATAGCAGGTTTAATGTTACGTTTGTGTGATTTTTGGCATTTGTTGTAAGCAGTTGCAAAATATGTATCAGGCGATTTTTACTTTATTCAATAAATAAATATTTCTCCCTATTGATTCGTTGAATGACCCAAAAACCAAGATTTTCTTCAATTTGATGAGGGCTTATTGCTGATATAGTTAGTTACCAATAGGTATAAAGTGAATAAAAGTACGTTAGTAGTTATGTCAATAAAAAATAATGTAGGTATGCAGTATATTTTTCTACGGAATTTTTTTTTTGCACATCATACCTACTTATAACTACATCCAAAAATATTAAACGAGGTTAATACTTTCGAATTGAAAGCAGCAAAAGTTTCGAGGCGTAAAATTTTTAACTCCCAACTGGATGGAGCGGCGTCGCTCGTTTTAGGTCAACAATTTTCCTTTTACAGTGACTATATCTATGGAAAATGGATATAAAAGTTAGCAAATTTATAGTCCACACATAATAATAACATCTGAAACTAGTGAGCCATAAAGTTAGCTTTAGCACAGTTATAGTTTTTATTTGGTAGAGTTTGTGGTAGAGTATTAAAATAAACTTTGTGAAGGAATATTTGTACAAAATATAAAAATGATAAACTAAAGTAAATTGTAATGCCATATTTTTACCAAGTTGAATTTCTTATTAAATCTTTATTGAACCTCAAAATAGTGGTACAATTGGCGGACTTAACGCTAAAGAGCATTCTCTAACGTTCAACTTACAGGGTGTGCAGAGAAATCAGTGTGGGAGTCACACACCAGACAAACCCAATTATACAATTATTTATAATCAATCAATGACTTAAATAGTTACGTTTGTATATACATATGTATATCGATATTTAATCGTAATAACGAAGATGGAATTGTTGGAAGGTTTGAACATTACCTACCTACTTAACTACTTGACAAATCGAACATGACTCGAAGCCAAGTAGGATCACTAGTATCACTACATATCAAACCGAGACGCACTAGAACCACCCTGCATCCGGCTCGCCGGATGAAACCGGAGGAATGCCTCCCGGGACATAGTCTAATGCGCAAGCTTCCGACATCTGTCGGATACCTGAGGTAAATCGAATCAAATCGTAGACAATCATGACGACCTGTATGGCGCACTAGTACCATACCGAACTACCGTTGGAAGGGTCTTGCGGTCGATTCCCAGCGAGGCGAAAATTTGAATAATGAGTTAAAATTTCTGTTCTTGGTCTGGGTGGCACCCGCGACATCGACACCAGAAATCCTTGTGTGGAGCTATGAGTTTGTAACGTGTGTAACGGTAATCTAACCGCACTACGAAGAAACGTATGTGCAACCATTAGGGACTCATTACATTACTACACCTAAAGATTAAAATCTTTTAAAGTTAAGAAATAAATGTACTTATATTATCGAATATGAAATACGATAAAGTCCGTGACATTCCAAAGGTAAACATCGTGTTGTGAACATTACCTAATATTACGCTACTACAAGTGCACACGAGTTCGACAACCTAATTCTACTAACGACGTTGAAACTTGAATGATTTACTAGATAATATTACGAGTGGCGAGACGTGAAATGAAATGAAATTTATTCGAAGTCAGTTTTCACATTTTTATAAAGTACTACGCCATTGCTTCAACAAATCCCTACCGTGCGTAGTCCCGGAAGATGTCTTGCGGCAGTGGCCCCGGATGCCTAACAGAACTGATCCCGGAAGAACTTAAATAGTTAGTTATACGCATTTCATATAACAAATCACTGACAACCTGATCCTGTAGGTGACTTGTGGAGTCTGCCTGCGAAGCGAGTGGTCCCCGGTTCGATTGCAGCAGGAGCAAATTTATGTAACAGATAGGTAAATGTTTGTTCTAGGGTAGTGGGTGTTAGTGATATGTTTATTAGTGTAATCCATGCCACCCACGAGTATGTGTGTGTTTTATGTTTGATTTGAATAACCTTTTAAAACAAATCATATAATAATCTGCTGATATAAAATGAATAACATAAAGGGATACACTACAGTAAAACCCAACAAGCATAGTAGAATTATCATCATAATAATAATATGATCCATATCTCGTAACAACTGAAGTTGCAGTCATGCGTAATTGAACCCGATATACTTACGATGACTCAATTAATAATTATTACATTAAAAGTGAAATAGAGAATTTGCTTCGCAGTGAAATTGAATAAAACCGTTGAAATCCGCTGATTCAATCGCTGCTTCGAGACATCTAGATTAGCTAGATTGATGTTAATTGTATTGACTTACATGAATGCTGCTAATGAATTAAATCGTACTATTTATAAGCCGCGTTAAAATACATGTAAATACCTATATGTAGTAGGTATTTAAATTTATTAAGTATTAAATTACTTAAACACGCATAACAGGCATAACCCTAAAAATTCTAATATAAATGAAAATATACCCACAATTATCAAATAAAATGTACTTAGGTACGTTTTATTTAATTTTATGGAAGATATCATGGATTTACATACATAAGAGTCAAATAAGTGGTCCACGATAATCTATTAAAAAAAAGGTACCTACCTATTAATATCGAATGCGTTTAAAATACACACCTGTAGAAAAAATGAACATCAACTCTTATTTTTATCCATAACCTTATATATAAAACATTTTTAAAACTGACGGCCTATTAAAAATCTGGGTAAAGGGTGTACGCGTTCATTAAAATTAATTAATTTGTGTGCGCCGACGTTACAGCAAAGAGCGCGAAAACGTACAAATTAAGTTCAAAACGAGCTATAAAATGGGGCCTAATTAATATCGCGGGCAACCACTCGCTGTAGGTGTGTGCGTAGCGTAGAGGTAGATAACATCGCGGGGATGCTGCGCGGCACAGCCTCCATAGCGGGCGTAGTACCTCCCGAACAAAGCGACCCACCCTACCCGCTTCCTGCCTCCATTTCAGCGTCCGTTCCGGTCATCGTACTTTTATGTATTAAACCACAGATGAATATAACTTAAATGTCGATACGAACACTCGTTTTATTAATTACTAGTAGTTAGCGAAGGAACTGAGGTGTAGACGAAAAGTAGAGCGAATGCCGTACATGTGAGGTCGGCAGCGCGGTCCGCGGGATACTGGCAGCCTCCGAGCGGGGCGGGGCGGGGGGCGCGGGGCTGCGCGGGCCGCGCTTTTCATTAAGGACGAGCCACGAGCTACGCCACCGTAGCTACGGTCGCCGCCCCGGCCGACGCGGAAAAGCTTCAGGCTTCAGCCCTTTTGATTTATCTCCGGCTAGCCCCGGCGTCGCCTACTTTTCCGAGCCTACTCACTTGGCGATCCTAACACCTGCATTGATTTTACGTATCTCATTGAGATCAACTGAGATCAGCAAATCCGACATTTTTTCAACATAAAATGGCATACAAATCCCAGCGAAAATAAATTCGGTCATATGCAGGGCGTTGCAATGAGTTTCGCGCTCGAAATGTAGGTCGCGAATAGGCGGAAGAGTAATATTTTTGATAGGTGATATTAATTTTGCTAAGCATCTCCCAAGTACTTTATGAATGAAAATTATAAAAAGTAAATTTATGATTTATAACCAATGTGTATCCAAGGATATTAGTATTTCTAATTACTTAGGTAATACAAAGTAACTAAGTGTAGTAAAATGAACACTAGTTTACTAATTCTATTTAATAACACAGTTTTTTTTTTCATAACAAGTTTTATTTCATGTAACCGACCTCAATCAACACTGCAGACCGGTTAACAACGATAGGTATTTTTTTCTGTTAATCCGACAAAGTGGTCACCGTTACCCATAGACATTAAGTAGTGACACCAAATGCATGATCGATACGTTGTCGGCCAAGAAATAAGGAAGAGGAAATAATGAAAAAAATACTAGAAGTAGTAAGAAGTACGCAATGTCCCTGACGATCGTAGACATTGACTACAAAATGGCCATCCCATCGTCAACTCTATATGGCATTAAAAGCCTTCGGGCTTCATAAATTTTCGGACACTTGGGTTGGCCACCAAACCCTCCACCAATCCGCACTGGAGCAGCGTGGTGGAGTATGCTCTAGGCCTCCTCAGGTATAAGGAGAGACCCGTGCTCAGTAGTGTACCATTAATGATTTCAAGCCAAAGATTTTTTAAAACCCCCCATATTTAGGAAATATTTTGCACGTGTCACATGCATACTCTTTGGGTCCAATGATTATCTGAAATCAGACGTCTGTTCGTTATTTTCCGTCAATTCGTATTTATAATCAGAGGGATAGCATGAAGAGAATAGCAGACAGCGCAACTTGCAACTGACATGAAACTGTTGACAGTATTGACGTCGAAATAATTTATCATGAACTAGCTGTCCCCGCGAACTTCGTACCGCTTAACAGTCGATTCTTAATTTTTTTTAATAGGTACTTATTCTGCTATTGGGGATACCTTCCCGGAACCCTTCCACTAACACTTAAACTTTATGGTATGGTATTAAAGTTTAAATTGACTTTTAAATATTTTTACGAATATTTTGTATGGGTATATAGAAAAGTGTTGTTTTCAGGCAATTTTTTAAAATTTTCTCTCCGTAACAACCGTCCTCGTACTTTAAGGAATATTATAAAAATTCTATTCCTTAAAGTACGAGGACGGTTGTTACGGAGAGAAAATTTTAAAAAACTGCCTGTAAAAGTCTAAAAACAACACTTTTCTATATACCCATACAAAATATTCGTAAACATTTTTATATATAAGATTAAATAAATCGCATTATAGTGTTCCATTACCTGTTAGTACTGCTATATAATTAAATAATTTACTAGGAAAAAGCTGAGCTCTGTGAGGGCTCGCGTAGTTTTTCTAACGGGTAATAATTGTAAGGGCCCCGTGACACTAGCTCTACCGCCGAAACTCCGCCGTTATTTTACAACCAGATAATCAGGTAGAGACACTATGATTCTAGTGGTGTCATCTAGTATTAAGTACATTAACTACAATGTATTTTAGTATTGAGTTAAGTTCTGTTGCAGCGATGTTAACTCTTTGGTTTTTTAACAAATGGCGTTAGTAGTAGGTACAATAACATTCTATCCAATGAATACAAAATTGTTAATGTACATTTTTCTTAGTGGTTATAAAATTATATATTTTTTGACAGATAACAGAGCCTGATATGAAGTTAAATTACTATCTTAAAGCACAAATCTATAGGCGTGATAGTTTTTCAGCAAGGTATACCATAAAATGTTCAGGGTGTGGGATAGTGATAGGGCTCGCTTCGCTCGCCCCTAATTATTCATTTTGCAGAATATTGTTGGAGGGGGGGAGGGGGGGTCTAAAAATAAATCTCACGTTGGTTTGACTCTATTTGAGATAAAGACCTAGTTTCCGTACAAAAAGTGGATATGTCCTTTTGTTAAAATTTGCAAACGTGTATGATACGATTGTAAAATTTGGCACAGATATTATTTAAATATATTTGACGACCCCGTGGCCTAACTGCTAGTGACTGCCTCGAAGGGGTTCGATTAGGCCGGTGCATTATATTATGTACTTAAGTATGTGTGTTGTGCATGCCGCCCGCGACACGAGTGTGGGGTTCATACCCCACCATACAAAATAAACGGTTACACGCTTATGCGTATTACACTAAAACTTTGTAATCCTCTTTACGAAAATTGCGCGGAGTATGAAATTTGGTACACTTATAGTTTTTATAGAGGAATGCAGAAAGCTAATATCTTTAAATTTAAATAAATTCATTATAAATTATTTAAATGGATAAATATGACATTACGCACACTAACATGCCTTTGACACGATCATCATCATCACAAGTTCACAACCCATAATTATCCCACTGCTGGGCCGCTGGGCACGGGTCTCCTCTCACAACATGAGGGGTACAGGCCAGGGAGAGTTCTCCATAATTTTCTCAAAGGTGTGTGAAGTCGACCAATCCTCACTTAGCCAACGTGGTGGACTATTGCCTATACCCCTCACATTGTGAGACCCGTGCCCAGCAGTGGGACAGTTATGGGTCGTGATGATGATGATGATGATTATCTTTCTTTATTTAGGAAAATTATACGCAATGACAGCTGCGTTTGTTAATATAAGCAGGTGACGTCATGACCTGCTTAATATGGCGTATTAACGTTTTGGCGGCTTTTTTGTTCATTTAAACTTTGATGGTGATTTTCATAGAGAAATTAACAAAGAATAAAGCAAACTGCATTTTGTATTATGTTATATTGAGCAATATGAGATATTTTTCTAAAATCTGTCAAATTATACCCTATTATTTTTCTAATTCACGATCTCTCGTTTTACTGGCAGGGCTACGGGGCAGTCTTAGGTAAGATTTTTCTATTCATGATGAAATTCGCTCTGAAAATGTTAATCTTAATAATAATCATTCAATAAAATATAAATTCAATTTTATTACAAAACACTACACTTAGTAATGGATAATTTAATTATTACTTTTTAGCTTTACCCTGTCCTTGCTTCATGTTTTTATTGAATACCTTCTTGGCCCCTGGGTTTTGTTTTTCATTATTAAGTCGGCCTATTTGTTTCTTTTTCTTTTTCATTTTATTTTTCAGTTTTTTCGAAACTGCCATTTCCACTTTCTCATCGATTTTAGTGTCATTTTTCATTTCTTTATTTAATTTCACTATTGTATCGGGTTTATTTGCTGTTGAAACTACTTTATTTTTATTCTTTTTATTTTTTCGTTTCTTTTTCTTGGAGTTATTGCCAGAATCATTAGTTTTTACATTCGTTTCTTCTTTATCTTGTGGTTTTTGTACGAAATTACTTTTCTTGTTGTCTTTTTTCTTTATAACCTTATCTTCACTGTTGGTAGTTTCGATTGATTGTTCTTCTACAGGATCTTTAGTAGATTCCGTTTCTTTTTCCGTGTTTCGTGATTCCATCTTTTTTCTCTGCTTCTTCTTTTGATTCTTCTGGGTTTTGGTATCTGCCGTCATATTTTCTTTCCCATTAGAACTGTAAATTAATTAACACTTGTAATAAACCTGTTATAATGTCGAATTGTATTTTTTTTCCTAAATACTTATACTTCTGTTAAAAGCTAATACTTTATCTACGTAACTTTAATGTTTATGATTAATTATTTTCATATATTCATATAACTTTCCCAACAAGTCAGTATATAAATATTTTCGAATGTCACAAATACGAAATTATGAATTCAATACTGATGATTTATTTAAATATATTGTATAATAAATGCAAACTCAAAACAATTAATGATTTACCTAATCTGTACAGCGGGTTTGTTCTTTTTATTCTGGGGCTCAGTTGAATCTTCACCGGCAGTTCGTTTGACAGGCGCTTTATTCAATTTAGCTTGTTCTTCTGATGTCGCATTACCATTTTCTTTAACCTCATTTTGTTCTTCTGTCTCTTCTTCATCTTCATCTTCATCTTTTACTGGCTCAGGCTGACAAATATAAAAAAAACTATTAGTGAAATCCATTAAGTATTATTAATTATTATAAAAACCTAAATTTAGAAGATAAGAGTCTGATACTTACAATAACATTCGAAAACTTCTTGAGTTTGGCCACAAAGAAGCCATCCATATTATGAGTATGGGGGTAGAATCTTCTAGTTAACTTTAAGGAGGGATGGAATCGATGATGCCTGTACTTAACAAAACCTTCTGTCCCAAAATCAAGACCAGTTGGAACTAGTTTTACATTCCGTCTTTTTAATGCATAATTAACAACCCACTCATTCTCCTCAGGTAAAATAGAACACGTGGAATATACTATGTAACCTCCTGAACTAGATTTAGCATTACAGCAATCAATAGCAGCTAAAAGAAGTTGCCTTTGAAGATTAAAACACCTCTGTATATCTTTCTGATCTTTTGTAGTTTTAACACTGGGATCTTTTGCTATTACTCCTGTACCTGTACAAGGTGCATCTAAAAGGACTCTATCAAATCCCTTTATAACATCTGGAAACTGTCGACCATCATAATTGCAAACAATCGCATTAACAACACCCAGTCTATGAAAGTTGCCAACAACAGCTTTAGTTCGATCTTTATTAGCATCATTAGCAAAAAGTGCACCAGTATTTTTCATAATAGCCGCAATGTGGGACGCTTTACCGCCTGGGGCGGCACACATGTCTAAAATTCGCTCATTCTCTTGAGGTGCCAAAGCCATAACTGGCAGAAAACTAGATGCACCTTGTAAAATGTAATGACCAGCCAAGTACTCTGGTGTAGCACCAACTGGAACAGTTGAACTATAGACAACAAGTCCTACTTTACTCCACTTTCCAACTGGATCTAAATTAACTCCTCTATTTATAAGAGCTTGAGCCAAATCTCGCCTCCTTGTCTTTAGACTATTTGTCCTTATAGTTATAGGTCTTGCTACTTCACTGGCTTCCAAAAATTCAACTAATTCTTGCACTGGGAATATTTGCATAAGCACTTCCATTAAGAATTCATTGTAGCTATAATACATACATAGATCTTTTAGTAACAATTCAGTATATTCACAGCGAGATCTACCATTTTCTTTTAATCTACTGAAATCACTCAACACTGTAACAATATCTTTGATTCTTTGATGTATATCTTGTATACTTGTTGGATTTTCTAGTTCATCTTGTGACGGGAAAGCAAATACGTCTTGCTTCGCTATATTTAGTTGCATTTCCTCATCTGCCAGTTTCTTATCTATTTTTTGCTTTTTCTTTAACTTAATGTTTGCTTTCTCAATGGGCAACATATCATCATCATCTTCATCATCATTCTCTTCATTTTCGTCACTTGAGTCAGAATTATAAGTCATTTTTTCCTGTCCACTCACCTCTTCACTCTCTGCTGTCATGTCTTTCTCTTCATCAGTATCTTCAAATAAATCATCAAGTTTTCCAACCTGAAATCATTTTATTGAATTTAAATTGAATAAGAAATTTTTATATTTATTGTATTGTAAATCATCAACTATTCCATCAATCCTTAATGCCTAATCTATTTCCTAAAAATCTTGGAATATAATTGAAAATAAATGAGCGAATATAAAACAAATTGTGCTTTTCATTACTAAGCCACAGTCTTCAGTTTGGTTTACTAAGGAATAACAACCTACAGATTATTCAGTAACCCTTTTGGAAGATAAACTGCTAATTTACCATAAAAATTAATTATAAAACATTATTGTGAGAATGAATGCCTACTTTGTATGTTTCTTTGCTTTTATTTTTAGGAGGTATCTCGTTTTCTCCTTCTTCTCCACTTTCATCATGTTCCTGTTCATCTTCTTGTTCAGAACTCTCATCTTCAGCGGTGTCATTGGCACTATTTGATTCATCTGAATCTGGTTCAACATCATTTTGTTGTGCCTTGCCTTTCTTTTTTAGTTTCAACCATTCTTTATTGTCATCAGTGAAACCTATAATGAAATAAAAAGAGGATAATATATATATAATTATTTAACTACAACATCAAAACCTATTGTAAGTTAACATTGTTGTGTTAGTCCAATTACAAAAAATAAGGGATTTCTACAGCATAGGGGTGTGATAGAAATAACATACAAATACACAAACCTTGCGCATTTTCATCACCTGAGTTTTCTGAACCCTGAGGTACTTCCTTTTCTTGCTTTTTAGCAACATTCTTCTTAGCTTGCTTGAGAGCCTTTTTCTTTTCAATTAGCTCTGCCTTCTTCTTGGCCCGCCTTTGTGCTCTCTGCTTTTGTCTGTGACTTAGCTTCTTATCATCTTTATCATCATCAACTGAAACAAAATCATTACATATTTTTCATTTGTGAAACAGTTTTAATCTAGAACCTTATATTGTTGCTTAGCTTCTCACAATAATGATATTTTTATTTTATTTTAACTAACCAACAATCTTACACCCAAATTTGCTGATATAAGTATATATTTTTTAAATATATTAGCACATCTAATATTACATTATGATTAATTAAATCAAACATGTGAACTGGTAACATACTGATGATGCTCCAACTCTTGATACTTCTCCTGCTATTACACCCTGTAGAGCAAAACTAGAGGCTGTGGTGATGTTATTTCCTGTTCCAGGTCATTTGGCTTTATACTATCCATAATCACAGATGTTCTTGCAGATGGCAGTAGAATACTTATACCTATATACTTAATTAGTAACTAACACTACCCTTGTGCCACGCTTGGAAAAGAAACTAGGTAAACAGACCGATATTAAGCTCATCAAAATTTTGGTACTGTCAAAAATACAAATCTTTGTGTTTTTAACTTAATTTCTTCTACAATTGTATAGTACCTATTATACTTATTGTACAATTCACTCGAATTACTTCCAAAACTTGAATATTATTGTGTTATAAATAAAACATCCTTATCAGTTTGTAAATGCCCTTAAAGTTACCTACACTCAGGTTTTTAGAACATTTTGTCTGATTTCGTTTTTTATTGTTTATTACTCCAAAATACAAATAATTATCATTTAATCTATTATACTTTCCACCAATCAGCGTGGTGGAGTACACTCCATGTATAAAAAGATTCAAACTATATTTCATTAATTAAAAGTACCTACACTACTACATGGCATTATATGCACCTACAAGGATTGAAATTTGACTAACTAAGACCATAAACGCAAATTCCGTTTTCATTAATGTATCTTTGTTTTATTTTAGTCAGATCATAAATAAGAAATTTATTTCAGTTTAAAGAATCATGTCTAAAAACTTTTAATACAGGTTAACTTTTAATACAGGTTTAAGACAGGTTATCCGAATTCTGATCATCTACATCGCTCAAGATGGAAGATCAAAAAAATGGCAGAGTGTATTGAAAGACCAATCCTGCTGTAGCATAAAGTGTGTATGTATGGTATATGCCCTTTTAAATGAGCATTTTCTCTACAGAGTTATCCTCCTCCTGAGGACTAAGATGGAAAACCTCATGTCATTTTTGTACGACTCGCAAGGCCAAATACAATGATAAAAGACAGTCTTAGACATTACTAATTTTAAAATAAACTGTAAAAGTAAAATGTGTAATAGATAGAATCCTATATTAGTACTCACGTAGTTCTTTTTTGAAAATTGGAGCCGGTTGCTTCCGAGCTTTCCTGCCGGGTCCTTTCTTGACTTGCTTGCCTTCGTCAAATTTTGCCTTTCGACCCATATTATGAGTCTATACTGATTATTTCACTAATAGCCTATTTTAGAGCATTTATTCCCTAGTAAGAAACAAAACAATTAGTTAATAGTAACCACTAAATATTCCGAAACACGTGGAAATGCTAAGTACTATTACTTTAATATCAAGATTGTTAAAAAAAGTTAATCGAAATCAAATCGAACGAATATGACACATGACAATGACATGACATGACATAATACGGAAATCCCATAGACAATATTTCTATGTAGCCAAAGTTAGATAACCTATTGCATTTATCAATTTTCTCATGCTCGCACAGAATAGAGAAAGTAAGTAGGTATACTTAGGTAATGTAATTTTAGTGTAATCAAACACAATGTAGTGTTTGTGTCGTGTTTCCTACCGCAACCTTCGGCAGGAGAAATAGTGTGAGTAGTCAATGTATGTTTGTTTTCTTCACAGAGTACTTTGTATTATACGGAAAGTTTTCTTTATCTTGTTTCTTGTATCTCAAAGGGATTAGACAGCGTTTGTTCGCTGAAAGCTCCCAGCCGTAGCCGGCTTGATTTTGTCCGACTTTCTCAATTATTTCAACCAATTTACAAAACTTTTTACATCATTAAAAGCCTTCCTCTCCAATCACTCAATCTATCAAAACCGCATCAAATCCGTTGCGTAGTTTTAAAGATCTAAGCATACATAACACAAAACAGACACAGCGACTTTGTTTATGCTATGATGCTTTTGAAATTGTGACACGATTCGCTGGGCAAACCCTATTGACTTTACTATTATTGTGATTATAACGTCCTATAGGCTGATCCTATAGGCTTCATGATCAAAGGTGTAAAAGTGTGAAAGTTCTGTACATATTACTATTTTTTTTATTTATTCTGTGTTTACATACTTCATCAGTGGATGTTGACCTAAAGGTTGTAAATACCAGGTCATAAAATCCCCAAAAAAAAAAAATCATCAGTGGATGTCTGGATGATCCGGAAGCTTCAATGAAAAATGAAAGTAATGAAACGTCAAAATGTAACGTCAATTTGTCAACTGTCAAGTCAGCTTTAAATTTTTGCAAAATTCGCAAATCGCAAAAGGGGTTATAGGGGTTGGTTGTGTCGATGTAAACGTAACGTGTGGGTCAACAAATATGATTTAAACATACAGATTTTTAAAACAAATAAAAATTGCAATGGATTTTCTGTAAAATGTGTTTCCAGAATAGTTTACCATTGGTAAAGAAGCTACAGTTCAATATAAAATGATTCTATCCAAATATCTCATGGGACCTCGGGTGATATTCGCAAACAGTAAAATACTTAGGTAAATATTTTATATTTCTATGGAATTTCGACTTTCGACTGTTGTACCTAGTGATGTCCAATTTGCGACGCATATATATTTCCTCATTTCGTCATTTAAAGTTTTCAGGGTCATTACATAAATAAACGTGTAGACGACGCCAGATTTCAATGCCATGGGAACAGACATGACAAGCGAACATTCTTCACCTTTCCTAAAGCAAGCCGTCGAAGGGAATATACAGGGAGACAGTTGGTTGGGTATGTACAACACATCCTCTCTTTGCACTTTCCTCATCAATGAAAATTGTAATATTAGTGAGAAAAACAGTTTTTTTAATAATATGGATGCTTCCTCTATTATTATCAGTCAATAATTTATCATTAATACTAAATCTGTTCCAATTCTGCTCAAATTCTTGTGTGGGTAAACAATTAGAAATGCTTTATAAAAATTACACATCATGAAGCAATTCTAGTCTAGTGGTACGAACCACTAGACTTGGGTGGTGGTGGTGGTGACTATAAACTTCTGTATGCATCTCTAATTTACAGGAATGATGTGCTTTAGAATTATAACTATCAATTAATAAATTAATTCAATTAAATTGATCTATTTATTGTTCAATAGAACACAATATAGAACGTACACTAGTGAACATGTAATTTGTAATTAAAATAATACAAAGTTGTTTAGACTATTCAAATCATATTAATAGTGGATTTTTTTTTATTTTGCTTGCTACACATTTGCTTGGTGATTTTTTGGTGTTCTTGAGTATAAAAAAAAGTATAAAGCAAAGTTTCTCTCTCTTTGAATCCCTCTCAACTAAATACTTGAAGGATGTGGTCAATAAAGTTTTGAACAAGTAAGTTCTCCATCATGTCTTCAGTCTGTTAATCTGCACTTGGCCTTTGTGAATGTTGTCTGGATATTTTATTATTAGGTAATAGGTATTTTATGATTCATATTCTTCATTGGAACTCATGAATATTCAGTGAGGTGAACTCATTAACATAATGATAATATTTAACCTGAATTATTCAATGTGTGTTGACAATTCAGCGGAGAGAAAGTAACATGTTTATCAATAGCAGTTTATTTTAACATGAATATTATTATGAAAGTCCATTTAAAGGAAATATTACATTACAGTATACATATAGTACTGAGATGGGGAAAATGTAGTCATGATTACAGATTACAATTTCATCTGTTGCATTTTGCCCAAAAGTTAATCATGATATGGACTATGATTACATCTGAAGGCATGGAAATGTCCCCGCCAAGAATGCTATAACTACTTTTTCTCGAGTTACTTTTGTGAGCGCACAAGGATTTTTCTGTGTGTGTGTTGTCACAATTGTATTAACACTCAATACTATATAATTTTTATTTATATAAATTTAACTTTACTTTTCTAATTAATATGTATTTACTTTCAGGCACACCATGGAACAGATGTTTGAAGTGGTTTCTGATGTAGAAAATTATTATAAATTTGTACCATGGTGCAAGAAATCATTAGTGCTGAAAAGGAGTCCAGGTCACCTACAGGCCGATCTAATAGTTGGTTTTCCACCAATAAATGAAAGCTACACATCTAGTGTAACCTTAGTTAAACCACATTTGGTTAAAGCTGAATGCACCGATGGCAAACTCTTCCACCATCTACTCACTTTGTGGAGGTTTAGTCCGGGGCTGAAGAGGGAACAACAGTCTTGTGTGGTCGACTTTCAAATAACGTTTGAATTCCGATCAGCCTTTCATTCCAATTTATCAAACCTATTCTTTGACCAAGTAGCAAGACAGATGGAAGGAGCGTTTATTAAGGAAGTTGGTAGGAGGTATGGCCCAGCATCTATGCAGCCAAGAAATTTACTACTCAATAGTCATGCACTTAAAAGTTGACATAACGAATTTTTTGAATAGTAGAAAAGTTACCTAGCGTATTGTATTTATTGTGATCATATGTGTATTTTAAATTATTTAACAATAAAATACTTATGTAAATTTTAGGAGAAGCAAAGCTTCAGTATAAGGTGGTTAAGTAAACATTGATTCAGAATGTTTTTTTTATTACATTTGTCCACATTGTGCTATAGTTACAGGTATTTTTGGTTTGTTGTTTGGCCCTGTAGGAACATTTTCTATTTTTCTCATCACTAGTAAACCATCTATCACTCGTCCGAAGACAACATGTTTATTGTCTAAAAAGTTACATTTTGCACATGTTATAAAGAATTGACATCCATTTGTATCTTTACCACTATTAGCCATAGATAAAAGACCTGGGGTGTCATGTTTAAGGGCAAAATTTTCATCTGCAAATGTGCTACCACCATAAATACTCATAACTCCAGTCCCATCACCCTGAAAGGTTAAACTGTGGTGTAATATCATTCATGGTTTTCATTTCAAGTTATTAGAATCGTGCAATACTTACATTAACGAAATCTCCACCTTGTATCATAAAGTCCTTAATCACTCTGTGAAATGTTGCTCCTTTATAACCCAAAGGTACTCCATCTCTTCTATACTCTCCTGTACAAAATTCTCTGAAATTTTCACTCGTCTTTGGAACGACATCTGCAAATAGCTCAAATATCATACGACCGATTTCCTGTAAATTGTAGTAGTTTAAGTATTTAATTTTAGGAATAAAATTAATGTTAGCTAGTCGAAAAAAAGAAATAGTTAATGTCATATTTGTATTTTAGTAGTTATTCTATATACTTACTGTAGTACCAACAGTGATATCAAAAAAAACAACAGGATTATTAGGATGCCTCAACTGTGATTGAATTTGATTCCAGGTAGGCATTATAGTTAGATACGATTGTTGCGTACGCTAGGTTATGGCTATTAAAGTTCTAATTGGAAATATATATGTTGAGACATAAATATTTATTTTATTACTACAAAGTACAAATAGAATACTTTTAGTTTTATAACCTAATCATTTCACTTCAAATTCAATTCAATTCAAACCTCTGCTGTAAGTGTCAAAGTCAAACACTAAACAAAGTAGTTAGTAGTGATGTGCCGAGCCGAGATCTAGCTGTATCGATTATCGAATACTGATTCGGATGCTCGGTTTCCAAATACCGGTTTCGATTACTTCAAGGAATTCGCAATCTTATTGCACACTATACAAAATAAGATATCATTATTAATGTCGAATTTGCAATGCCTGTGTAGTGTCGCTTACGATAATATTGGTCTTACTCCTACGCCCATTTGACACAAGTGGCGCCACAAACTTTCATTCTCCTACCTTCAGGTAAGCCGTAATAATAGATTATGAATTTGTTTTGATTAAAGCGTATTTTCCTAACTAAACTCATTCATTTAATGTTCTTTTTTTCTTGAGCTATCCGAACTATGTAAATTGACTGTAGCGTTTGTATTTGTCGGCATAATAAATAACTACGAATACTTTAGCTTAGTATTCGAAAACTTTGTCGAGTCCCAGGTCGCGAAACCTGATTCGATTATTTTTTAACGGATAACTATTCGAATGCCAAAATTAGCCGTCTCGTCACATCACTAGCAGTTAGTGTTGGCGCTGCCAGCTTCCGGCTTGTATTCACAATAATCACATTACTTCACAAACTTCTTGCACAGAGTATATAACGATGTCATTACGTAGGGATGTTTTTACAGATTACTTAGAGATTTGAAAAGTATTTTATAGATTGTCATTGGCACTATAAAATTATAAAATGTTATACTCTTGTCACTTGTGTGATGTCACTGATGTCTTGTCTTTGTCTCTTGTCTCTTTGACAAGTTTGACAACGTCTACAACAAACGTGAGTCCGGCAGGTCACTCACAGGAGTCACAGGACTCACAGGTGTCGATGCGATGCAATGCGATGTCGGTCGAAATGAAAATAAATACATGTGGCGATTTATTGAATGATTATTAATTCGTGAAACCATGATTTCGTTTGTGATTTCTGGGTTCAGTTCTGAGTTGAAATAAGTGCCAAATATTAAGTAACTGCTTCTATTGTGATATAATACATAAAAACATGGAAGATTCAGATAAATTACCCAACTATTACAAAGTGCTCGAATGTGAAAGAACTGCTTCAACTGAAGAATTAAAGAAGAGTTATCAGCGTTTGGTGTTATCGTTTCATCCAGACAAAGCAAATAGTAATAGTGAGTGTAATACATTTTTACTTGTTCAAAAGGCATGGTCTGTGTTGCGGGATTCTGAAAGTCGAAAACAATACGACGCTAAACTGTGCTGTCAGGAACATGAAGACATTTTACTGTACGATACAATACCTATGTCAGTTATGGAGGTAGATTCTGATGGGTTTCGCACATACCAGTGTAGGTGCGGAGGTCTATACTGCTTTGATGCTGGCGGGATGGTGGACACTAAAGTGGTTGTACCTTGCAATGAATGTTCGTTTTCAATCCAAATTAACACAACGGTATAGTAATCTATATATAATAATATTATTGTTATAATAATCTACAAACTGTAGTTATCATCAATTGTGGTAGTGATTTAGAATTGTCACTTCAACTGAGTCGGGAAAGGTGGAGGTTGTAGTCCCCACTAGTTCCCCTACTCTTCACAGAGACAGTTTTTTACTTTTAGTAAATAAAATTGTATTTTATTGTCATTTCAATTATGTTATGTATGTAGTTAAATATCATTGCTTGTAGACAATTAGAATAAATGTAATATTTGATTTAATCATAAATTGGGTACTTGTTTAATCTTATATTTGTTTGGTGACATATAGTAATTATGTCATATTTTATTTAATATTTAGCTTCAAATTATGTGCTTCTTATTTGGAATAACATAATTATTGTTTAGTTTATATATAATTATGTAGGTACTTTATTTTTTGTGAAAGACTAGATGAAGTTTATATTATTGTAAAGACAAAAACACTTCACTTTTTATTACTGCCTTTGTTGCACACACCCTGCTGAACAACTGAAAGGGTTATTATTATGTTAGTCATATATTGCGTAAGAGTTCTTTATGCATGGCAAGCTACCCTCTATTCTCAGAGTCTGAGGCTGTAATTACTTCTCAACAAAGTTAATTAGACAAAAAGATGAAATGAGGTTGTTATACTCCTTTAACATGTTGAAATCCTGACCATTAAACGTGTTTTGCCCAGTGGGCTGCGGCGGATACCGTGTGACAATTGTCCAATTTTTATTTGTCTTGTAAGTCGTTATTGTCGACATGAAATGGCCATGCCTGTCTGCTTGGTGTATATAGATACTATACCTATATTATCATCCCTAATTGCTAATAAATCTATCTACCCATGATTATCACATTTCAATAATCATGAACAGACTTATCAAGTAAAGATGGTCCTTTGATTTTACCTTATGATGTGGTAAACAATGGTCCTAAACCCATCTCCTTTTGTTAATTTATTTTATTAGTTATCAATGGAATAATAAATAATAATCATTAAAAATTTAGTTGGCTGATAGTTGTGATTGAACAATTGGGATATACACATACATTACAAATATCACATTAAAACAAAAGGATATTTTAATAATACCATTTATTTTCATGGTTAGGCTAGTACATAAATATATAATATATCTCGAAATGATAAAATATGGTTAACCCATGTGTGAATGACTAAATCTAAGGTAAAATTTTGTACAACTAGCAGTAAAAGGTACAAGATAATTTCGTTAACTCATTGTCAAGTAAATAAATAATTAATAGCAATAAGTCAATAGTTCGAGTCAATTTTAAAATCCATTTATTTATAAGATCTAAGCTATCACATTGCAAATTATAATTTTTTATGAATTTTGTATTTTACAAATACTTTATTGGCAAGAAACTAAAACAAATTACATCTTTAAATTCTCCTTGTATAGTATATTCTATAGAGAGTGAAGAGAGAGAGAGAGAGATACTTCATATTCAATATAATAAGTTCAATATAGCCAGAGAAAAGAAAAGGTAAAGCAATTTGCCATACTACAACGAATAGCAAACTGTCTTAGTGGTCATCACCACCTCGGGCCTTGTTCTCGCAACAGGGCTGGGTAGCAAACACGTCATATCTCAGTATTAAAATCTTTCACATGCACTCATTGAGATTACATCATTTTAGATTACCAATTATTGGTATAATTTCACCACAAACAAATATTTTTAAATATAAGCATGCACAAAATATTTACATGATTGTGTGCACATTTGTACATTAAAATAAGATTCACATTAAAATGCGATTGAAGTCCAATAACACAGTCAATATTACACACTCTGCAAGCACTTGTTTTCCGATTGATACAACGATCAACAGAGTCTCACTTTGTTCACACATCTGTCCATGAAATTCTTCTTCCTCTTTGTCTGCGTGGCAGCGTCTAAAGGCGTGCGTAAAGAATATTGTGATTGCATTTGTTCGTCTGCTTCTAACATGCCTTCACAGCTACGACACCTACGTGAAGTTTCTTGTATTTCTTTACAGTCTATATTATCGCTACTTTCGGATAATCTCTCAGGAAGACTATACAAGTTTTTGGCGGGGGAGTTTGCTTTTGATGTGCTACTACTACTAGACAGTTGGTCACAGCTTTGTGAGATTGCTGGCGAAGCTTTTTCTAAGGATGATTGGCGGCTTCTTCGTGGCCTGCAAAACAGAAACATTTTACATTAATTGAAAGGCGAATTGAGACGAAAATGTGGATGGACTACCTTTAAAACTTCTTCTATGTTTATAGGTAACATAGCAGAGGAACTCTTACATCAGCTCTTCAGGATCACCTCTGAAAGAGGCATATAGCGGATTGATGTTTATTGGCCTTTGCGACTGTTGGTCAACAGCGGCGCGGCTTGTGAAATTCGTTCGGCAGTTATGACCATGAATACGAAATTTACGTTTTGCGCACACTAAACATTCGTCCATTCGGCTATCGCCTGCGCTGTGGTGTTGGTAACGTTTCGGCTACCATCATCTCTGTAACCCGTCACCAACAGTCAGCTATTTACCATTATTTCCGGCAACCTCATAATTCACTCTGAACTGTCCCGAGTAGTGAGGAAGTAGGTTTTAGCAAGATGGGTCTCAGATTCAATTCCCGGTTCGGGTAGATTATGTGAACCATTTTTTTTGGGTTGAGGGTATTTTTTATGAGTTCATTGTGTGTCCATGACACCCACGTCTCAGGCGTTCTTAATGCAATATGAGTGTGTAAACGTTTAATAAAATAATAAAATACCAACCTAACAGGTGGCAGGGTGTGTAAAGGTTCTAGTCAATCAGCTTTGTCGCTGCCCCGGCTCTCGCACGAAGTCATCCGCTGGTAATTGGGCGGCCCCCGGCCGATAGTCGCTGTGCCTGGGGTCTGCTCCCCACGGCCCCGCAACGGACCCTCCAGTCGAGTCGCCAGGTTGGACTTACCACGAAGGAAACTGTAACAAAATTATTTCTTATTAATTCTCCATAAAACAGGTGTATTAGTTACCACACGGGTTATTCGCTCAGAAACCTTATGATCGGTCAAAGTGGCGCCAGTTAGTAGAGGCCTATGTGCAGCAGTGGATGGATAGATGGTTCTTCACAGAGTTTTCTGTTAGACCTTATTCGTATACCTTCTTCATTGCATCGATGGTTGAGCCTATAGTTTTATTCAAAACGCAATGCGATTTATTTGTTGTCCGTAACGCGAAGGACTAATAAGTAGCTCGTGTTGGTGTACCCTTACATTATAATAATTACATTATAATTATAATGTACTTGAGTTTGAATGTCGTCTTTTCCTTTCCTATGTTACTGACTGCACTGTATTATTATAGTCAAGCACTAACTTATAATAAGCGAAGAGAAAATCGTATACCTTTCAAGCTTTTCGACGCAAGCGTCTTGATAATCGTGGATCCACCTCACGCCGTTGAAGTGGCACACTGCGCGCATGTCTTCGGGCAGCTCCTCGGGTTCTGGCCACTCGAAGTTGTCGATAATCGGCACGATGTTGCACTTTGATTGCAACGCTGCCACTATCTCCTGCAATGTTTTAAAAATAGTGTTAGTAAACAAAGTCATAAAAAAATATTGAGGAAAACCAGAAAATAAGGACTCAAGCAGTGACAAAACTAACATGGTAAATCTTGGGGAAGCCAAGCCTATTAGCCGAATCGGTGAAGAAATATTTTGTCACTGAGACTGATTTAAATTTACTATGCGTGAACTACCTGCATTATCTTCGGGGGCGTAATTTGTTACATTTATGATAGATTTCTAATCAGTTCCACGGGTCATTTCCTTTGAGTGAGAAACTGAGTGCTACTACTACAAATTTGCAAGGAGTAGGTATTTGGCGATAAAGCACAGAATCTAGCATAGAATGTCGAGATTTTGCTGCAAAGCAAAATTTTACGACACCCCAGCACCTATAGAATCATGAGAGAGATGAGATATCTTTCAAAAATAATGGAGCTTACCCGATGCACCCAATCCTTCTGTTCATTGTCACATTTGCACCTCTCAAGCGCGTTCGGTGTCAACACGAGCAGGAAGTGTTTCGCTTGGCGGATGCTTTGCAGCAGGTTATTGTCGAACTTGCCGGCTTCGAGTCGCTCCACGTCTATGAACACTGTGAACCCTCGGAGCTGAAGGTGGACTTTAAGAAGACTGGCCAGCTGGGAGCCGTTGGATCGCCGGTAACTCACAAATACATCCAAGTTCTTCTCCATGTTTTCTTCGTCCTTGATTGGTAACGTACTTTCGTAAGCTGCAATAGATTTTATTTACGGTTTATTATCATCTAAGTAAAGTAACTAATTGTTATCTTATTACAACGTAACGAGCCTATATGAATGATTATGATGAGTGATGTTAAAAAAATATATTTATTATAATGATTTACGAAACATCAGATAAGGATACTACTCTACTACTTATACATAATCTAATAAAAAATAAAGTGCATAGCATATATTTATTATTCTCTTTATATTTTATCTTTGTTTTATAATTTAGTGAATTACCAATATAAAATATCATTATTTTGTTTTGCAAATAGTCAAATCACCCTCTAACCAAACGGATTCCTTCAACAGATACACGATATGTATGTAACCATGTACGTAAGGATATAGTTAAATAGTACAATGTAGTTAAATGTATTTTTAGGCCGCCCATAATTACGAGCTAAATATTTGCCGTTGATCATTTCCCTACGTGTTTATACTACGGACTAGTTATTGACAGATGTCAGTGTAATATTTTTTATTGAACTTTTATGACTTAGTAGTATCAGAGAACCAAATTAATGATTGGAATCAAATTTCCTTCATTTTTGCTCTTATTTCCTATTCATTTAATTAAAAAAAAATGTACTCTAAATTAGTCGACCATTACATCGATGGAATGTAGATGGTAAACAGTAGCATCATAAAATATCGTAAGAATTTCGCGTTATTCACGAATCAACACCAATTTTCCACGTACATGCTAAAATCGCTCTAATTTCATGTTATCTAAGATAAATTTAGCGCAGGCTATCAAAATGATAAATCGCTTACCTCGGATGGCGTTTAAAATTCTCAGTCTATGTATGCTGTTAACTATGCGACATTCGTTTTCTAATTGCTCATCGCTCAGTCCTCTGATTGATTCCTTATCTACTCCTGCATTCAGCATAGAATACGTGTAAATTGTGTACTCTGGACCAATACCCTGCAAAAACTCATTTAGACTGCCCGTATCACGGGAACTATAGTCTGCCATTTTCTTTAGTTGTTGAAGCTCTCGGGTGAATCTGAAATCGTGAAACATAGTTTTGCTAAAATAGTTTGCCTACTGCATGAAATAGATGAAGGTCAAGTACAAAGAGTGATTCAGCATCAATTACTTGCCAAACTATGTGTCTTTTAATTCGTTAAGTACATTTTTTTGTTTTATCGAGCAGGTACTCACCGTTTTCTTTTGATTCCATTTTTTAAACCGATATCTTCCTTGAGGTTATCTTCTGTTATCTGTAGCAATAAATCGCCGTCCACTCTGCTCTCGTAAAAATTTATGGCATACTCCGAAAAACCGATTTGTTTCACCCATTCTCGTACATCTTCAATGGACCACAGTGGAACTTGTTGCGACAGCTTGTGCGGCACTTCCTCCCCGATAAGACGTAATGCTTGCGCTGCGTACTTTGACGCTACCGCATTTGGACAACTAGCTACTTTCTTCAAAGATTCAATCGCACCTATCTCCCTAAATATTTCTGTGTTCCCTTGCTGCTTTTTTATTCCAGCCTCCATACAGAAGTGGAATGCAGCTAAGTTTCTAGCTTCCTCCCTTTTTGAACTCAATACTGGAACTAGCCTTTGTAACCAGTTTTTGCTTTGGCCATGAGCATGAGAGAGATTTGATCGGGCAAATTCGGACGGATTGTGTGTTGTAACGAAGGGTTCTACCAAATCTAGAGTACCCGACTTGAGTACTGCTGCTTCTATTTCTTTATTTGCTACTAAAACTGCAATCGCTAAGCACGCGTAGTATTTAATATTGTCGTCATTGTGGAAAGCTAAGGGGAACAACCACATCGGTACTTTTCTCTTTATCATGGCTTCCTGATTTTCAGCACCGCCGTAAAGCGAGAGATTCGCAAGGGCTGTCGCACAATGCCTCAATGTCTCCACGTCGTTTTTCCGGCATTCAAATAATACTGCATCTAAACCTCCTAGTTTGATTACATCACTGCACGTGCCTTCGCTATGTTTGAATAAGTGTTCCAATATTCCAGTGCCGATTCTTGAATGATCAACCGAGTTTGCGTGTTTTGTGCAAACACAAGCTACATTAACTACCTTTTCTAGCCCGTTTTCAACAACATGTGCCCTGTTTTCATTAGTTAGGCATTGCTCGAGAAGTTTTGCTGACGAGAATTGCAACTCAGGATTACTAGATTCCAAGCAATTTGCCATTAAGATATCCAAACCGCCAGACGTCCGTAATGTATTGCACAAAGAGTATCCTAATTCGTGGCCATATGTTGGTACTGCCCACGCTCGTCGCAACATTTCATTCAGTTGGTTAAAGTGCACGCAAGCATTTTTCATATCAATTTGATTATTCTTTATAGATGAAATAAATGCGTTCATCCTGTAAGAATATTTTTGTATGGCGAGTTCGACGTCCCTTTGATTTGAATTAGCGTTTAGTTTATCTAAATCTTCGAATGTTAAATTTGATAAATCCTCATCACCAGGCTTGACGGTTCCATTTAACAATTGACTCATCTGAAACATATTAAGTTTTTTTAAGTAACATTTCTCTGGAAATAACATTGCTACGTCAAAATATACCTCTTACAGCAAATTATCGTATTCTTGTTACATGGGTTTTGTTTAGTGATTCAATTACCAAGTGGTTCTAGTAACCAACCAATTTTTAATTTTTTGTTACAGATTCACAGCATAAAATTGCTTAAAGATTCTCCATTGAAGTACTATTACTATTAGTATACCTAATACTATAGTGGTAAAATGGATCATTGCAATTGTTATTAACACTAAGGTTAGTTGATAAGCTGGGACTTACCTGTGACGAAAGCAACGTAGATTTTGTGGTTAGATTCTTGCTGATTGTCATATTCGACTGGGCTACACTGGAGTGTTCCTTATGGCTGAACATGCCACTGGAGGTTACAGTTTGTCGGGCCTGTGCCGAAGCCATGGCCTTCTTCTCAGCACTGAAAGCTTCCGTTTGCAGACGAGAACTCGATGATAACATATTGTTAGCTTCCTGCGCACTCACTTCTCCTGCCTTGAGCGAACGCTGCTCCTAAAACCGTAAATATTCCATAAATAATCACGTCACTGCGCACAAATACACTTTTATTTTGAACTTTTTGATGCACATAATAAAGCGAATAACGTCTGGAAATTTCCTATTTTAACATCTTATTACAACACCCTGCAAGTTGTTTTATGAAATTTAAAATAAAATAAAATTGTTCTAATTACAGGAATAATGATACGCAATTTAGGTCTCGAACGTCGTTTTGAAGACATGATGCCTAGCTCGAATAAGATCAGTACATGCTCGTCTCTGGACTAGAACTACTTTTATATTGAAAAGTACCGCGCGTCACGACTCGAATTGTACGCTGAAACGTTCCTATTGGATATAGGCCAATAGCGAGGAACCCGTGGGCTTTCGCTGATAATTTTAAGTTTGTGTATAGTCGTCACAATTTTGAAGGTCGCTAACGTATCTTCTGAATATTTCGTAACGGACTCTCACCGAAGGGCTTTGCGGTTTCGGAGGAAAACGCGACAGGACGCTTCTGTGTACCGGCCACGGGGCCGAACCCCCACCGGCAGACATTCCACTTCTATATTTAAGCAGACTATTCGTGTACCGGACCGCGCATGCGCAATAATTAACTTCCGTGTGTGCTCGCGCGCGCGACGTTCAAACACTGACTGAGACAAGCATGGTGCGGTTAACGTAGCGATAAGCGCTCGTAGATAAATGAGCTCACCGCCCCCGGAGATCCTCCGCGACGTAACACCCTAGCCGTCCAAGCGACGAAGCGTCCGGCCATGATCCGACACCGCGTGGTGATGAACGATATGTTTTAGTTAGAACATTGGAAAATCTCTGATGTTATCGTCACAAGAAGCCGCCCACAACTGAACTATTCGGCGGCGTCCGAAGTCGAGGCATTCGAGGATATCGATCGCGTACGGTCACGCGAGGTCACGTCCTTCGGCGCGCCTTTATGGCTCCATGCCGTCGGAATAAGAGGCAATACACGCCTTGCACTTAATTTAAAGATCGCTCTACTTCTACAAATAATTTCACAAGTATTTACGGATAACAATTGTCAGCAAACGAAATTCGATCATTGATAAAGAGTTTCTTAGTTGGCTACAACAAAAAATCGTTTAACTTTTTACTTACTTGATGATAAGCCGCGTTTTGTTCTGCAGTGAGGCCTTCCGCTTGTAGCAGCCTGTGCGACGCTCCAGCGGCGCTGCGTTCGGCGTATTGCATGTCGCCGTGCTGCAATCGACGCATCCGAGCACTGTTAGCTGCTGACTTCGATGCACTGTATCCATCGGTAACGACCCGTGTAGAACTAGCCGATGTCATTCTGGCAGCACTGTATTTTAACTCGTTAGCATTGTTAGATCCCATCGATGCAGTGTTTGTTGCGAGAAGACAAGGTTTATCAGGTGGTGGTGTATCAGACTCTGGGAAGGTCACTAATGGGCCGTCACCAGCCAGTTCACTCATGTCACTCATATCTCCAATTTCGCCCATTTCGCCGAGGTCACGAATATCGGTGATATGCCTCTCTCCCATCTCATCTTGATTCACTATATTCTCCATCGAGCTTCTCAGTCTGGAATAATACGCAAAAACTACTTTTACAATTGGCACGTGTCGAACACGATTTATTTAACGCTCGACTTAATATTGGAACTATTTTTCAATTCTACAATTTTTCACGAAAATGTTTAAATGTTTTCCGCACGAAATCCGTGCTGTTGCTATTGTTTCGCGGCGTGAAACTGCAAACAGAGAGCGGCAAAATCAACTGGTAGGAATTGGCTTAGGGCCAAGGACGTGCAGGTGAGCAAGCGTTGGTGTTATCTCCTCTTATTGACAAAACAGATGCTGAAACCATTACATAAACTAAAGCCAAAAACAAAGTAAGAATTTACCTTTGTCCAAAGTTCAAAGCGGCAGAACTGCTTAATGTTTTCATTTCAGATATTGAACTCTTCAGTTCTGATAAGTCCGATTTCATAGAACTGGCTTTCATTTCGGATGCAGTCATGTGTTGGAGGCGCTGCGAAGAGCTTTGCATCCGCTGGCTGGTCGCAGCACTGCTGGAAGTTGTACTGGATACCATCTGTAACAAACACAATTACCGATTATTTCTTGATTTGTTACCTATTTATTCAGTGCAATAAACAGTGTTATCTAGGTTGCAAATTGTATATATCACATTGATTGGGTCGCGGGCTGTAAGTAAATAAGATTATTAACCTTTGCTACGATATCGGCTTGTTCTGTCAGCAGGAAAATACGTTGTTTCGCAAATATTGTATGGGCAGCAGACTCTGTCTGATACGGTTCGTCGTACACAGTCGTTATCTAGACAAGGACTGCGGGTTCAGTGCCAATGCTACCGAAGTTTGTACGTTCGAGCGTCACGCGTCTTGGCGCACTTACGAGTGAGGTAGCCAGGTCTATGTCGAAACGGAATAGAAATAGGGAGGATACTATAATTAAGACAGATATTTTTATCTTTAAACATGGTACAAAATTAATATCGTCAACATAACGTTTATAAATATACTCCATTGTTACCATGCCCATTTCGTAATGAAAGTTAGTATTTATTCAGCTTCTATAGTTTTTCTTTTTTGCAGCTTTTATTTTCATCTTAAATGGGTTTTGGCATGCGTAAAAATAAAATGAACGATAATGGAAAAGGTATGAAAAGAATTATGATCTACCATTATTTTGGCGTTGGACACTGAGTTTGAGATGGAAGTCTGGTGATTCATTTCACGTGGGCGAGATGCAGATGATAGCCTTGAACCTCGTGACGTTACGTGATCAATGAATGTAAAGATGCTACGATATCGGTATGCTGACAAAAACGATTATTTATTTGGTAAGTAAATATTTAAACGTTATATTTGAAATTTAAATGTTTTAATGTGTTTTGCACATGTGTTACATATTCTGTGCTAGAGGAAGTAGGTATAACGTTATAATCTTTTAGTATTTAGGTAAATATGTGTGCCGGTTGTGAACGAGGTTTTTTGCGTAATAATAGTTACAATTACAACCTTACCTGATCTATCAAGTTTAATTAAGGATCCACAATAGAACACAAAAAATGGAATACATATACCTATTGAGCATATCAAAGAATTCTGTAAACTATGTCTAATCGTTATGAAACAAATCAGACCATTTTCGATTAGTATTGTTAAAAAGGCCCTATAATATCCGGCGGATTGATAAAAGGTGTCAACTATGTAGTTCCATAAGTTTTGCAGGACCAATTACAAAAATATTTTATGAATGAAAAATGAATTCCTTCCACCTTATCGCGCCATGGCATGAATCTCCTAATAATTGCGTAAAAACAAAAATTCGTTTGAGGGCACCAGCACCTTATAATATTAAACCTTGAAACTTTAGAACTTGCTACCTTGAAACTTGCACCAAACTGAGGCCTTGAAAGACAAAATTTACACGGGATGCCTCAGTTGTAATGCGATAATAAGTATTCGTTGGTAGTAGGTATTTGAATTTCACTGAGAAATGTAAAACGAAAAAATAAAAAGAGTTATGAACTTACAGTAACTAATTATATAGCTGCCTTCCTATCCGTATTAATACGTGAAAAATACTGAACCTCTTTTAAACAATACAGCATGCACGTAGGAGTGTAAAATATGGCATATTATTTAAAGTTAACCAACATGGAGATGATATGCCGAATTCTAATGTTTATGTATACTTACTGTGTTACCAATAAAGAAAATAAAACATTTATCAGTGTCAATGTAAAGTAACCCTTTGACAAATGAATTATGGTCGAATTTAGACCATAATTAATTTGAAAAAAAAAATTTAGACCGCACAGCGGGAGTCACCATATTAAATTACACATTAGGTAACATTATTACACATTACTCATTCCAACAATTCATAATCCTACATTTTAAATGTCGCTAACAGCGTGTGTTTAAATAAACGAAAGCAACAAACCAAGATTTCTAATTTAAATGAAATGGTATGTAGAGTACAAACGAGTATTTACCTATATTATACCCCTTAGTCGTGATGAGTAACCTAACCTAACCTGATTAATATTAATAATAATTATATGAACAATTTTAATGAGTTTAGACTCAGTGGCAGTAAACTGGGTCAGTTTAAAATGCTCAATGAACATGATCTTATAATGGAACAACATAGAGCATGTTGTGGATAAACAGGAGATCAAGACCGCCATAGACAAAGAAGAGTATAGAGTATAGACTAATGGATTCCATCTATCGCACTCACACAAGAAAAGGAAAAATTAAGAACAATGACACGAAAAACGTTACAGAATGATACTATGTTTTGTCACATATTACGTGCGGGTTTTCCAAGGAAAGCCGTTATTTACAAGCAAATGTAAGCAGTTATTTAAAAGCAGCTGACCGTCGAATATTTTGTGCCACATTCAATCGTATCTTCTCGTGCTATCTCATGTTGGCCACGCTCACCAGATGTCTATATCGTTTTCTGTCTACGAAAATCGCCCTACGCTCGAACGCGACACGTTTCTCTTGGCTGCTGGCCAAAGACTACGCGTGTATAATGTGGCTGTTGTAATTTTACAGTAACAGGGTTATTGAAAGGTGTCACGTTAAGGAACGCAGACAGATACTATAGCGGAATTGTTATATTATATGTCACTAGTAAACCCGCCCTCGCTTCGCTTCGGGAAACCTGTCCCTTAGTACCCTCCAAAGTTGTTAAACCTAACCAGCGCACGAATTTATTTTGACGCGCGTTATTTTTCATTTTTCGAAAACTCCTAAGATATTCATTTCAATTATACGGTGTACAGGCTAATTATAATGTGCCTGAAATGCTTAAGGTGACTAACATATTTAAATCGATAAAGATTAATATTGTAGCTCTTCTTCCCTCTAAATAGCTTACCAATTACCGCATTGTATATGACCATTTTTTTAAAACTTAGAATGGGTATAGTAAGCTATCCTTAAAAGATAGACTTATTGTACACCAATAAAAGAGGAATATTCCACCAATACATTGTTTTGTTACATCTCAAAGGGATTAGACAGCGTTTTCGTTAAAAGCTCCCGGACGGCCTGATTTTTTCCGACTTTCTCAACAGTTATCGTCATATTTCAACCAATTTAGACAAAAATTTAATATATTATACATAAATAAACTTTCCTCTTGAATCATTCTATGTATTAAAAAAACCCCATCAAAATCCGTTTCGTAGTTTTAAAGATCTAAGCACACAAAGGGGATATAGGGACAGAGAAAGCGAATTTGTGTAGTGATTCGCACGTGAAAGAGAAACTTTAGCACGATATTATTTTTATGTACAGACCTACCCTTTCATTCGCACGAGAATGAGCAACTTTAAAATGATATTATTTTTGTAACACTGTGAGCGTATTCCTCAAGCAACGCTTGTCAGCTCAGATTTCAATTTGTTTATGTGCTATGAAATATTACAGTAAAAATATTAACGAAACGTTTAGAACTTTATGAGAATTTAGTCTACGGCAGAGAACTACGTGATTGTAATTGTAGTTAATATTATTTTTAACAAAACATTTTTAAATAAACACATTTATTTTTGTTATTTAACTGTTAAACTGAGAAGTTACAATTAATGCTTGGTTATTGTAAATTTGTAGTCATGTTGTGCGTTGGGAAATAAAAAGACCGTTCAAATCTGAATGAGAGTCGCTTAGGTTCATAATGCATCCAACAATATATAAGAGAAGAAATTTGTGCTTCACGCAAAAACATAAATTAAATACATATTTCATAAACCAAAAGTCTCATTGCGCGTCAAACTTATGCATGACCCTTCGCTCCCTAAATTGGTTATAAAATATAAACCTAATTCGAAAAAAAAATTGTCCGGAAGCTCGTGACAAAGAGTAATGACTGCTGTCCAACGATAACATTAGGGACCGACCACTTAGCATGCCGTCCCAAACCAAAGACAAACGGGCGTACTTAAAATTTCTCTACAAATTGTCAGTGTCAGACATAGTCCATTAAAATTTTACATTTTTTGGGCTTAGCGTGCATTTGTCAGAGGACGCAATTTTATTTTTAAGATGTCAAGAGGGGGTCAGGGAAAAGTCAAATCAAAGTTTGTGAGGTTGCAACCCTTGTCCCGCGACCGCCATCGCGGAACAAACCCAAATGTGTTTTCCTTAAGGCGCAAACATTTTACCGTAGGACGTTACGCTAGGTAACGTCGGTTTTGGCTCTATGCCTAAACAGCAATGAACACTCGGGCGCAGGCTGGCGAACACAGAAATTTTATGACTTACGATAATCGTAGTGTTATTACGAGGGGACGTCGTAAACGGTTTTCACGTTCGTTAATGATATGGTAAATGGAAATATACAATACAATACAATATACTTATAATTGAAATATAATTGAAATATATGAAATATAATTCACATTTTAATTCATAACAAGTAAACGCAAACGCAACCATCACGTGAATCAGTGGGATAAATATGCGTGACATAAGTAACATTCAAATTCCGAATTAAAGACACTTTGTTTCCAAATAATAAACCTATATAGCGGCTTTACACTCCTGCGAGACTGCTAGCCGAGTGCTTCGTACGAGAGTGTACATGGTAGCTCTCGCCTCGCCTCGTGATGTCTCGCCTGCTTTCGCTCCCATGACCGCGGCTTTACACTCCCGCGAGACTGCTAGCCGAGTGCACTCGTACGAGACTTCGAGAGTGTAATGGGTAGCGCTCGCCTCGCCTCGTGATGTCTCGAGCTGTCACGCTCGCTCTCGCCTGCTCTCGCTCCCGTGGCGGTTTTTTGCGCCCTAGTCAAAGGCCATAGATTGCCATAGATTATATTAAATTCCAGCCATAGATTACATTCACTTTGTCTATGCCGATACTACTTCGTTTGGCTTCAACCCATTAATGGCCCACTACTGAGCACGGGTCTCTCCAGTCCTCATACCTGAGGAGGCCTAGAGCATACTCCACCACGCTGCTCCAGTGCGGATTGGTGGAGGACTACTTCGTTTATATTTGCTAAATTATTTCTCCGCAATTAAAAATCCATTAGAAATAATATTAGTATAATTTGTTTATAAAATATTGTAAGGAATATTTAGTGCCATATGAATTTAGTTTTCTTAATTAATATAATTCGGGTTGTCTGTAGCACTCTTGAATTATTCTCGGTCTTGTTGGTTTATGATGAATGACTGGAAGGAAATACGAGAATCAATGAGCTATGGGATCTTCAGTCTGTTTTTGCGTGTGCGCGGGATAGGCGTCCCTTGCCTGCAAAAAATTTTTTTTCTTTTAAAATGTTAGGGATGGATAACCCTTATCACTTAGGGGTATGAAAAATAAACTGTAAGAAGTCGATTCTCAGACCTACTGAATATGCATTATAAAATTTCATAAAAATAGGGCAAACCGTTTCGGAGGAGTAAGTAACATTGTGACACGAAATTTTATATATACTTATTGTACAATACACTCTAATCACTTCCAAAACTTGAATATTATTGCGTTAAACCAAATATAAAAAAAAACATCCTTATCAGTTTGTAAGTGATAGGCCTTAAAGTCACCTACAAGTACACTCAGGTTTTTAGATCATTTTCTCTGATTTCGTTCTGTACTCCAAAATAAAATAATTATCTATCATGTAATTTATTATACTTTCCACTAATCAGCGTGATGGAGTACACTCCACGTATAAAAAGATTCAAACTATATTTCATTAAATTAAAATTAGTATTTTAATTAATAATTAATTTTTTGTCGTGATATGTTTTGACATTATTATGATAATTATCGGCGCATATTGCAAAAGCGGATGCAATTTCTAAGACGTCCATCCTCTCGACGTCCGCAACTGCAACTGAGCCTGAGAGAGTGAGAGAGCCTGACCGCCTGACTGAAGTGTACGAGTGCGCAGCCGAGTACGCTCCCGACTGCGCATGTCTTGGCCGAGGCGCTCGGACGAGACATAGACGAGTGCTCTCGCACGAGAGTGTAGAGGCGCTAATAAGTATTACGAGTATCACTATCACTGACAGTGACAGTCCCTGCCTGAGTCCTTAAATATTATTTATTAACGATCTTCACAACAAACATTCTTAATACTGAAAGCTGCCGCCTATGAAAACTGCCTCATACTCGTTTGCTATATTAAATCTATAAAAAAATGTGCTGCTGGCACGCTGCAAAGCTGAGAGTTTAAACTTAACTCATAGTGCATCTAGCTAACCAATGGAGGCAACAACTACAGTTCCTTTTAGAGTTCACTAGACTTTTTATGACCCAATTGAATCCTGGTGATACTCATTTAGGGATTCTATTTAACCTGTTTGGCTAGGCAACCTTCCAACAGGAAGCTTCTTTTACAATCATCATTGTTTAAAATTTCGTTTACAAAGTTGTTGAGATACTTACTCTTTTTAATCGCAATGTCGTTACGAATGTCGATCGTTTTCAATGATGCTGATGACATACCAAAAACAACATTTTCATACTTTAAATATTCTGTTCAATTCAAGGTAACAGTAGGCTCAGACAAACAATACGAATTATAAAAGCAGTAAGGCTAATTAGATACAGTACTTAGTAATCGTCTGTGTAAAAGTTAGAAACGTGAGAAAAATTTAACATTCATGAGCGATTCTGTATGTAGGTGTCGGTGTCTACAGCGGCTGCTTATGTAGATGATTCCAAATTGAATACAAAATAGCGTTTAATCTGAAAGAGCCGGCATCTAATTGCCTCACCAAGAGCGTCTACTCGTGCTAATTCCTAGACAAAGGCATGCTAAAATCGTACCGCTTCGAATTAATTGCAGATTCCGGTGACCTCGATGACATTGATTGTTCATAGTCGTCCAACAATAGTCTTAATTATGACAATACCCATGCCATAGTCACTACCTATTAATATTTGTTTTTACCAGAAACCTGTGTTGGCAGATCTCAAAACAAACTAACCATTTTATGAACCAACCGAGGCCGGCGCCAAAATAACCTGCAGTCTGTATTTAAACGCAAACAGGTAGGTACTACTATGAACGGTCCCAGCATAATTTACATTACAACGTACAATTTCTAACAAGCACATATAAATCATGTCAGGTAGTATTGAGCAACAATAAAAACTGTCTGAGTGTCAGACTCTTCTCTCCTTCATATGCATCAGCATATAATTATATACTTACTAGTTATATAATCCTCATTATAATACATGTCTCATTGTTCATTTGCCTATTATGTCGGTCGTTATGAAGGTTTAGCCGTGTATCCTTGCAGATTCAGAAATGAAAGGTTATGAGTATGGGGGTATGAGTGTGTTAACGTTTATTAAAAAAAATATATTTATCTAACATGTTTTTCATGAATCGTTAAGAT
Organism: Ochlodes sylvanus; assembly: GCA_905404295.2. NCBI lineage: Eukaryota > Metazoa > Arthropoda > Insecta > Lepidoptera > Hesperiidae > Ochlodes > Ochlodes sylvanus. Next base: position 5,555,227 of record FR990126.1, on the reverse strand, counting down.
AAATTAATACATACCTACGTATTTTATAATCGTAAAGTAAAAATCAGATAGTATGCGGCAACCAAAAGTAATATAAGTAAACCAAACGCAGCTTTTATACTTGAAGTATGTGTGATGACGAGAGTTCAATTTATTTAATTAAATACCTGTTGTGTGGATGAACTGGTGACTTGAGCTTGGTTTTGGCGTGATACAAGGCTACTCTTTTTGAGGTTCTCCATGACGGAGGCCAAGTCTTTGGCGCTGCCGTTGTGCTTCAGGCTGCTGTTGCCATCCAAGTGGAATTCGGGTATCTGCAGACAAAAATAACATTGAGATTTCTTAAGCCTTAAATTTCAAATCAAGTCATTGAACAAATTAGATCATAAGCAAATTTTAATGTTCTATTTTACTGTGTCTTTCATAAAATTAATTAAACGAGTTCATAAGTCTTCGAAATCACGAGCAAGATACGTCAATCATCATTACAATTTAAAATGATGAAAGTCAACCGACGAGCTTCTACTCGCAGTGCTCTATGCACGGAGTCCATTAAAGTAGAATGAAAATAACCTTCATACGCACAATAACAATAGGTTTATTGTTTTTCTGGGAACTTATAACTGTTTAGAATTCAGCGCAAGGACAATCTTCTGCACTGAGTGAAACTGTTGAATAGGGTCAAAGGAACCATTGGCAGTGTAATGTAATATCTATGCGTGAGTCACCGGAGAGCCCGTTTACTGTATTAATCAGAAACACTGCTCACGTCGCCTGTTGAACGCGAAGACTTGCACGACGCATATTGATGGCGCCGCCTACAGAGACTCGAATCGCCTTCAACATTATTTGGACACGCCGCGCGCCGACGCAATCAAAATATGTCTGTCAGCATTCACTGATTTAATGGACCCTTGATCAATAAGCTGTAATTCAACTCAAAGGTACGAATCGTGAGTGGACGTCTACTTTAATCAATCACTCGGCATTTGTAAACAAATTTTATGTGACTAGCGGTGTGAATGTTGTTGATGATTTTAGTGTCAACCATGTATCGTTTAGAAGTTAAGAGTTTTAGAGCAATCTCGGCGGATAGCGGTTACTTAATTGAAATGTAGATAATATGTTAATTAAGGATGACATCGCGAATCACGATGATTGCATGTCGGAGAATACGCTGGAGATTGGTATGACGTGCGATTACGTGGACCTTGCTGATGTCATAGACACGCGGCGCGTTGGTCAACTCGTCATCAGATGTCCGTTTGCTAGAAAGATTACGTATATGTCCATTTATGTATGTACCTACCTAAATAATTACGACAAGCAATCGATTTAACGATTGTACATACCCAATTACGGGTATAACGGTAATGAATAGGGTGTACAGAAATCAGGGTTAATGTTTGTCTAATTTAACAATTTGTTACGTATTCGTAGGAAAAAATAATGAGTGGAATTAATAAAATAATTTCTTTTTTAAACAGGAGTCTTTGTGTTAATAACGTCACTCCAGTGGGTTATTACATAATGATTTCATTGATCAGTTCGTATCTATCGTGCATGAATGATGAGTAACTCACGTCGAAGCGAAAAAACAGACAATCCGGTAACTTATCAGGTCAATTGTACCATGTGGCTGACTCATAGGTTTCACAAAAATGTCGTCATATTAGTGGAACAAAATATTATATAAGTTGTGTTATTACTCGAAGGGGTCACGTCATCATGTCATTAAATCAGTTGCATTGTGAATAAGTGTTTGTTGTGTACTAATATGAGACTCCCTAATTCTCATACTGGCCAAAGCGACTCGACTTAATTAATTACATCAATAATACTCATGATATACGATCCATTTAAAATCATTCTTAACTAAACAATTAAGAACAGAGTATTATGTATTGTTTAAATCATCTACCGGAGCCGGCAACACTACAGTCCTCAAGGGGCGCAACCCATTTGTGACAGAATTAGAACAAGACTTACTAACAATTACTAACTGGACTATTACTAACAACAACTAACAGGGCTAACTATCACTAACAGTCCCTGTCCCAGTCCTCATACTTATTCAAGTACAAACTAACCAACTAATGTTCTAACACCGTCACCTAACCGGACTAACTATCCCAGTGACCATATGAGTCTTGTTCTAAGTCGGTCACAGTTGTCATGGGCGGCAGCGGAAGGTGGTGCTGCATGCTCGTTTGCTACCTTAAATCAATAAAAATCTACATGGCTAACTTTTCGTTTCATATAATGACATAATAATTATGATTTCAATGACTGGACATCGGTGTATTCTTGTAAACTTATCATAATATGTATATTAACGAAAATAGTCTAGACACTGTCATGATCTTAAAACCTGTTGCTACGATAATCATCAATATAATATAAAAGTCTTGCGTTACTGAGTGACTGAGAGACAACGCACAGCCGAAACTAATGAACGCAACAAGCTAAAATTTGGCATGTGCAGAATTATATTATGTTCCTTGGGGAGTGTAGGAGAGCACTAAGAAATTTTCGAAATTCCCCCCCAAAAAGAGGTTAAACTGAAACTTTTTATTTCTTCAATGGATTCACTTACTTACTTACTTACTTACTTACTTACTTACTCCTCTGGCGCAGTGACCCAAAGTGAGTCTTTATAAATATAGGTTCCTCAAGTGACTCACGTGAGAACTAGAAAGGTATTTTGGAAATTAAGAAAACTAGTGGGTTTATAAAACGCCAAGACATAACATGAAGGCAAGTATGTATACGCGAAGATATAATATTTCGGATTTACATAATATGTAAATCGAGCATATTATGCTCTATCTACATGTTTTTGTTATTTTTAGATTAAGTATATAACATAGACAGTAGATAACTGGTACCTAAATTTATCTCCGTCGGATATTTGAAATTTTTGATACGTAGGTCAGTCAATATCTTTTCAGATGCTCGAGAGTTTAAAATGTAACGAAATAATCAAAAATTTTAAAGGCACTTAAAGGCAAAAGGTTATTAATAAAAAAATTAACAGTTAGCAACACTATAATTATATAGCTACAAGGCTACAAGCAACATGTTTAAATATTCAGTTACATACCTAGTTGTTTAGTGAGCGTTATCTTATATCGTTTTATAGATAGGAACTCTGTCATGACACATGTCACTTTAGTTGATAAGTGAAATAGACACTGAAACGTGTTTCTTTAAGGTGATTTTGAATATCTTCCTGGGATGTATTGACGACGAGACCGCATAGCGAAATATTTAGATGATGTTATAGATATAGTTAAATAATTATATTGTGTAAAGGAAAATTCATTGTCATTATTTAATTAAAAAATGTATCTTAATTTACGAATTTGTAGTTATAATTTTATATTTATTTCAGTTATCATTTAACTTGCAATGTTCGGGTCAAATCTTGCAAGCTGAAATAGAACACGGTACTTCCTCTAACTCTTCGGACTTGATTAGTTCCGATAACAAGAGACAAGGTATCTATCTCCTCAATGTTTAACAGCACAGTGAATAAATTTATTGCTTATAAACCGCGTTTTAATTTATAAAGTAGAATCTATTAATTTATGCTTTTAAAATCTTTGGAGCATTAGGGTTATTTTAAAGCCTCGTTGTGTCGATTAATAAAAGTTCAGTCTTAAACCAATACCTATGTGAGATTTAAGTACCTATATTAAAACAATTATTTAATACAGTTAAATACTTATAATTATCTATTCTAATATCTGTATAATCCTATTATAGGTACCTATCCCATAAAGATTCTATAGCCTAAAACCAAGAAATAAGGTAAATAAACAAAATAATGAGGCACGGGACAGCCGTTAAACGAAAATTAACTACCTACAGTGTTCGAAATGTTAAGTAAGTACCAATTATTATTACCACGTTTCGCCATTGTATTTCCCTAAGTAGTACCTAATTATTGGCCTTTGCTTCGTTTACTTATAGTCAATGTTTTAGATTGTATTCATCGGCCTTTGTGTAGGTAAGAGAGTATCTACCTAAGTAACGATAGCAGGTACCTATAATGAAAAACCCAAATTATCATGCATAGTGCATGCATGCATATCATCTTTATCTTTACGAACCTAACGATAATGTTTCTTTTATATGGGCTTAGCAAACAAGCAAGCAACACCATCCCTTCCGCTGCCGCCCATGACATTCCTATTCAACATTTCACTATTTGGGCGAGTTTTTCTACTCAGTTTAGAAGGTCTGCAAGTTTTAGGTCTGCAAGTTTTAGGTCTTCACACTAACAGTTCATCTGTAACAATTATCTAACCTATTTTCTATATCATAATATCCTTTTTCATCCTTTTTGTGACAACCGTTCCTAGGCATGTCTATCTTCTTGATTAGCTTTACCTTTATTTTATTAACCTTTTGTAACTCAGATTTCAGCCCAAAGGCCAATTATGTTTCTGAAACTACTGACTTAACCTATAACGTCATATTTAATGTTAAACATTCCAATTCAAATAATTAATTGTCTTTTAATGCTAGTGAATTTGGATTCATGATCATGACTTTCACGTATTAAGTATGTAGGTATCTATTTAAGGTAATTGATGGAAAGTTTATTGTTGTAAATCAGCCGTCAATGATAAATTAGACTGTATCCAATCTCCTCAGGTAAACCCAGCCCATTTCGTGGTACAGCTTTCACGTGTAACAATTCTTTACGCGTTCCGGGCATGCATGTCCGATTTGGAATCTACAACCTAATGGTTAACGGGCATTAAAGTTAATTTTCCATGCATCACTGGAAACATTATAATAAGGACTACGATATTCTAAGTTAGCGTTAGATGCCCCACGGTAATCGCTGCATGCTCGATCAAGGGACATTATTGACGAAGGTCAGTACTGCATGCGCAATGATTTCACGCGAGACAAAACGAGACGGCTAGATTATGTAAGTGTGAATACGAACTGAGGAAATCTATACCTAAGTTATTAGTTATGAACGTGAGGAAATGAATGTAGGTATAATCAGTCTATCATATAATTTACAACAACGGCTATAAATATTGTTTAAACATAGGTTACGCTTCGTACCTATATCAAATACGTACTACAATTTCGAAGTAGGTAGAGATACCTAACATTCGAAAGTCCGATAGAAGCTTTGCTTAGTTTCTTTTTTCTTATAATGAATTTCTTTTTCTATGATGAATTTAGCTACCTACTATAGATTAACGGTAATACAAATTAAAGAATCTTTGGCTTTTTGATATTATGTAGGTATTATATAATTGGACACCATTTTCGTGAGAAACAGTTTGGAGACAATGTTTTTTGTTTAGTTGTTTATGAAGTTTAACTTACGTAGTCCTATTTGTATATTGTAAACAATCCATTAAACAAAGTTCGAAGCAGGTAGTTCATCTGTCATATTTTGTTTATTTAGTGTCATCAATCAATACTAATAATAAATTTGTAGCTAATCGTTGTCTGTACATAGAAGATATTATGATAAAACTTTTACGAGGGTCTTTATTAACGTAATGGAACCCAAAACAACAATTTTTAGAATTTTTGCCTGTTTGTCTGTGACTTTGTTCGCGGTAATCTCCTAAACGGCTTATCCGATTTGGGTGCGGTCACTAATACATATATTGAGCTAAGCTTCACCTAACATTAAGTGTTTGTTTCATTTCAAAAATAAAAAAATTGTGTCCGTTTAAAGAATCACGCCTAACAATTTCCGAATGTGCGTACTAAAGAACATGTTTCCCGAAGCGAAGCGAGGGCGGGGCCCCTAGTCATAAATAAAATAGTGCAAGTGATAATTTCATGCTTAGGTACTTAATAGCCAATGACCGGTGTGGTGTCCAGGAAGTCCCTCGTTTTGAGCGCTGAGTGCGCGGGCGCGTTGTCATGGTGAAGCAGTACCCCGCGGAGTCCGGTGTTCGGTCGCTTGTTGCTCATTGCAGACCAAATTTCTGGCAGGCATTTTGTGGTATACTATTCGGCGTTGATGCTGCTTTGGTCTCGTAACAGGATTGAAACCAGATATCCCGTCAAAATGAAGAAACTAGCGATCAAAACTTGCCCTGCGCTTCTCGATCGACCAATCTGCAGTATATGCTGAATTTCTTCGTAAATGCCTGTTTTCTTGAATAATTTTTTAGTAAAAAAAATTTTAGCTAGCACACTTTTTTTGTTCATCGCCCATAGTGAGGCGACCGCGCTAGAACTCGCTATGCCAACGGTAGATGGTTGCTTTTGAAGGTCCTTTATCCATAAAAGCTATTTGAAGTCGATTATATGACTCATTAGGTTTTAGGCCACATTTAAAATCGTACCAAATCATCGCACAATAATAATCTCGACGCAGATCCATTTTTAAATGAGACACGATAATTTAATTTGGCTCTCGAAAAAATATCGAGGAAATTCGAATATCGAACGTAGATATAAGCGCAGAATTTGCAGAACTTTATGTACAGAAGTTTGGTTTAAAATAAAAATAAAATACATTTGATCGGTTTGTTTGTAAACCAAGTCGTGATACTTCTCAGCTTATAGTAAGTAACTACTACGCTGTAGTGTAGGGATATAATATAAGGTTGTCAAACTTAGTCATCGGGGTTTCGACATCAAACAGGATTCCCGTTTAAATTATAAGTAGATGCCATTCGAATGACTTTTGAATGCAGTAATCGTTTGGACAATGTCATAGACAGCATGCTAAGTTTCCTTAATTCATTTGTCAACGAAGACTAAAAAAATATTCAAACGTTCCTATGTTAACACAATACTTATATTATAGAAATGGTTTTTTAAGTGAAAACTTCTTTAGCATCGTTGTGATTTGAAAGTCTATGAAACGAAAAATCACTAACTTATAAAGTCTCTCTCCTCTTGAAGACATTGATTTTTCGCGGACCAAATTATGAAGTGATAACTGCTATGTTATACGTATACTTTGTTATTTAAGAATCTTATACGATTGATGACTGTGTGAAGAGGTATGTAGGTCTGGGTCGATATCCTTGGCTGGTAGAAGTACATATTTATCTTCTTCTGACTTACATAGGTAATTGCCAACAACATTGTTTATTTATTTACTAAAAAAGTGATTAATATTGGAAAATAGGTATATCTTCTTCTTGTTCTTAATTCAAGGTTAATTTTATTACTTCAAACATTTAGTAAACCCTGCCCTGTAAAAACGATTGGTGGAGTCTACATTCACAACACAACTGTGGCACTTAGTTCATAATCATGTTTTGTGGTTGAATTCAATAATGAACAATTAAGAGCTACTAGATAACGGAAACGCCATCGTGTTATAATCGCAGCCTTACAATTAGTAGCTCTAAAAACCTTTAAAACCGGTGCTCAAATGTTTTCGTTTGACGGACTCATAAACTTTTATCTATCAGGTTCTCAGCTTAGAATAAATTTCCATACTAATATATTACAAGAATTTTCAAAGTCTTTTTTCTTCGTATTGAATTTTTCTTCTATTAGATTTAATCTAATTGGTTATTTATGATTTGGGTTGGAGCTTTGGAGGTACCTTCTAAAATCGGTATTAGATAAGATTCACATAAATCACTGTTACATTAAAATAATATCAATGTGATTGATTACTTAGTCTGTTCTTCAGGAAACAGTTGTCCGTATTTACAGGTTTAGACTGGTAGTATACAAGTACCTGTAGGTCTGTACGTTGTTACAACTAATTACGTTTTTTAATTGATTACTATACCTATTCCCTGTCATTTACATAAGTAAATCTCTAATGCTTAGATTACGTTAATTTTATTTAACCGATTGACTCGTGTATCGGTAGAAATCTACTGAATAAGTAGGGCATAAGGAAAATAACTTAGTATGCAGATTTAATTTGTCAAGTCAGTCAGTAAAAGTATCCACATAGGCTAACCGCAACACGAGAGACGTTATGGCACCTACCAAAAATGGCATCTGCATTATGTAGCTGCAACGAGGAGTTGCAGTAGGTATCCACTCGTTGTCGCACAATGGTGCCAGTATTAGAAGTATGCGAATCGAGCATAATGGTTTTACCTTGCGTTGCGCCAACTACTAGGACATTAGCACCGTTCACTGTGCGTATCCGTAGGGATCCGCATGATTTAGCTCTCAGACCATGTAGTGTTTGTTATCAATCGGGAGCACAGTCAATCACTTATCATCGCTACTGTCAAACCGCATCGCGTGTGTGTACGATCGTTCCGCTCGCAATACGTGTCCCCGTTGCGGCGGTTGTGGCGTGACTGGCGGCTGGCCCACCGAAGTACCGACAGCCGGCGCCGTGCCGTGACTGCCGGCCTGCCGGCCGGCCGATAGCAAACTTTAACCGGCGACCACAATGGCTAATTAGAATGGCGAGCAGAGCGGGGTGAGCGACGGGGAGCTCTCCACCCACGGACCTTCGCATCCGGCTCATGGACAACTGATGAGATACCGATCATATCACCGTATTCTGCAATAATAAAACATCGCCACTCGCACCACCTCTTATGTGAAGTATCCTGTACTTATGTGTGATCGAATGTCTATCAAGAATAAAGCAGCACTTCCTAAATGTCAAAAAGAAAATATAAACAAGATCAATCTATAGTGTTGTAAAGGTGTCCGTAGCAAAAGTAAACACAAAAAGAATAAATATAATGCTATGTCCGTTGACCTACATTTTAACACAAGAATAGATGCTTCGCGCTGCTGTCGTTGATGGATTTATATCATCGCTGATCAGCAATATTTGCACTCTGTTTCCTAACTGATCATTCATTTCCTTCGTCGATTGCCATTTATATAAAATCACAGTAACTAAGCGAAATTAAATTAAAAGATTAGTTATTTGTGTTTTAACAATCACAAAAGTAAGTAATATTTAGTTATGAAAACATCGTTATTTGATTATAATTATGTGGTTGGCGATTATGGTAACTAATCATATTTGCGTTACTTAGGGTAAATGGGGTCGGAGTCCAACTGTTCCGAGTATAAATAATATCGAGCATATAATATGAATACGAAAACTTTGAATTAGATAGTAAGTTGCAATCATGTGTGACCGCTGACCGTGACCACCAATGGTATCCAAGGCCCGGTTGTCAGGAAGCTGGTAGATCTTGATGCCAGATCAATTTCTGATACATGGCCCAACCATGAATTATAGGTCAACCGAATTTTGTCTTGTCAGTCGTCCAAATATCGCTGGAAAGGCAGTGGGAGCTGACATGTTCTAGCTTCAACCCTCATGTTGGAGGCCAAGACACACTTTGAGACTCTGCAGAAGAGTAAGAAGTATTAGGTAGTACCTATGGCCCAACCAGAACCTTAATGCCGTAGAAATAATAACCTCCATACTGCAACTGCGTGTCAGTCCTAAGAGTAGAAGTAACAGATTATGCTACGTTTGAGGTTAACTCAGTTATTATGAAATCACATACTTAGGTACTTAATTGACTCCGAAAGTGCCAATACAGATTAAACCCGTAGTTTTATATGCATTCGTTGGATCTGAAATATTTCGATTACAAGTCTTAATAAAAAACTGCCTAAGGGAAGGGGGACTCGTTGATAATTCTGTCGTAGAGATGTGTCAACGACCTTTCAATGTTAGCGACGGTCTTGAATAAATCCGCGCCGAGTAGTAGGTAATTAAGTTTTAGGTTATTTAAAATACTTATTAAGTATTATTTGATGACGTTTAGAAAATTTACGATGCCAATAACCACATAAATGGATCATTATCATAAACGGGCGACATTGTTATTTGAATATTGATTTTTTGTTATCAACAGATAGCAGATTAAATAATAAATTCAATATGCCATACTAAGTTAAACGCCCACTGGAACATTTAACTGCGCATTTGTTTATTTTACCACCAGTATCCATAATGATGTTACTGTTACATTTACATGGAAATCAGTATTCAGTTTCCGCTTTGTAATCGAGTCAAGCAAATGAAATAAAATGCAAGACGACAGGGTTCGCATATTGGTGCGAAATACCTACTCCCTCATTTTGAAGGTTATCCGCTTATCCGTTATAATAATTATAAATATAAATGTGGAACTTTGAACGCTATCAAAGCAATCTTATTATACTCGTAAGTAGGTATTATTTATGTATAAATAATATAATCAATCAACCGACTATCATGTAAGTGATTGATGTACCTAATAATTTAATATCTGTTATTTATCAATGCAAGGAATCATGCTAATATGGAAATGAGAAAAAAATGTTTCTAAGCTAATACAGCTTATAATTGCTAAGTACTATCCATATAAATATAGTGGTTGGTGGCGTTGGTGCAGATAAAAGAAAATTGTTCTTCTGTGTCGCATAGTAATATAATATACTGTACATAAGTAGCTGTAAAGCTTATACTGATAAACATCAAAGACCTAGTATTTCTAGTAGGTATGTATATAAACATCCTCTACTGAATCACTACTAGAATCAATTTTACCTTATGTAAGTGTAACGAATCAGCGAATGCAGATTAGTGCCGCTCGGTTCCAGTTTATAAGATGTTTACTAAAATTATGAGTAAGCGTCTTATTCATCAGGGTCGTTAGCTGTATGCCTAATAAAGCTTTTTATTCCTTATAAAGTTATAAGCATGTATACTTTCTATATTCTATGCATTTATATGTATTTTTTATGCAAATAACCGACAGACAAGCCACCCGATGTACGTGGTCACTGTCGCCTTTAAACATTAGTAACACCAAAGACAGCACCGATACGTTGCCGACCATGAAAGAAGAAAGAGGAAAGAATGAAATAGTTATTGCATTGTTATTAAGCCATTATCGACGTGCTGGTAAGCAATGGCTATTTAGCATTTTAGGACTAGTCAGTAGATCGATTGATGAGTTGGAGTTTATCATGTTAAAAAAATTGGGCACTGGTTTCTGAATGAACATCGCAACAAGAAACTGAAGAAATTTGGGGGTTTAGAAAATAATATTGTAAGCTTACGGAATTTGAAAATGCCCGTTGCAGCAAAACGGAAACACGCACTTTACGATCTGTAGCTGTGTACCTACTAAATAACATTTGATTAGCACAAAATTTAAATTTCAGAAACGTAAATTCATTTATTTATTTAAGCAATACTATTTAGAATTCTGAAACGCTAATATTTTGAATTCGTTTCATACGATCATACCTTTTGTAATAAATGTAAAAATCCTTAAATTTACAGGTATTCAACACCACCAACTTAACGACACAGTGCCTGCGGAAACAATGTCATAACATATGACTCCTAATCCTTAATGACGAATGACAAATTATAAATTTTGTTTACAAGAAGTTTGGAAACAAAATTTTGGTCTAGGTATTGTAACTGGTTGTGGTACCTTTTGAAATGCTCCGCACTCACTGTCTTCTAAAAAACGAGGTAAGTCTAAGTGACGTTCTTATCCTTTCTTTAGAAATCGCGATGAGTAACCGTTAAAATCCTATTTAGGCATAAGCATATGGTAGGTATACCTACTTAGACAGTATAACTATATATTTACTGTAAATGTTTACAGTTAGCTACAGCACACAGCACGCAGCTGAATCATAAGTTTTGTGCGGTTGGGCCTACGGTGAAACCGAACAAGTTGTATGACTAATTGGACGTACAAGTGGTTTCATTCACATGTGAATCTGTTTCAGTGGCCGCAATTGTTTGTACGCCTTTTTATAACAATCGCACGTTGTGTCATCAATGATAACAGTTACCACTAGGTTTTACGTACCAAATGGATGATAAGGAAAGAATGTTCGAAATTTATAAAAACCTTGTTTATGTGCAGATATAATATCAGGAATTTAATATGTTCATACTTTGTGAAATCCGGTGTACTTAGGTACTAGGTAATCATGAAAACTACAAATATCAATAAATAATGATGATACTATAACATAAACATAAATAATATTAACTTTAATAATCAAAATGCATGTATTTATGTTTCGGGATATATATTGATTCTCCACATTCCACGTTGGGCCGTCGTTAACAAATCCGTAACTGTCTATTATGTGAAGACCATATAGCATTGCATAGTAGTTGTTATAGTTGCTGAAATACGATGTTTTTGCCAACATTACGGACAACTTTTATTTACATGTTTCTTCAAGATACGACGTTTTGTCCGAGACAAGTGCTAAATATTTTTGATACGCACACAAAGCCTAAAAACGTCATGCGTGGAGGATTCAAGAAGTGTGTAGAAGACTGACGTTGAAACCACTGGGCTACCACTGCCACAATTAACACGAAGATATAAATAACCCAGCGGGCCGCTACAGTTTCTGGGTGTCTTATTGGTTACAAGACCTGGGGCCCAAGTCTGCTAGTTTATAAATGAATCAATTGCGTCGAGTAGGATCAATACATTTTTTTTATAGGTACGAACGAGTAGGTACCTAAAAATTGATGAGTACTCAATTGAGGCATTTATAAATTAGCAAACTTGGCCGTCTGAAACTCCCGGAGGACTCAATCATACTTCAAAGTTCGTACACTAGTGATTACTTAGATTGGACTTGGACCAAATTACCTAATTGGTTACCAAAATGTGTTCTTCGAAAGTTGACTAGCGCAAATGTCTTGATAGTTGTTATTACCTTAGTCCGTCGCGATAACTATAAGCACATCAGCATTGAATCATTGAGAAATATACATTTAGATATTTATAATATGTAAATTCCGCGTCACCCAACCAACAGTTCAAATCCATTTTCTAACATTCTGTCATACTGTACGAATTTGCGAATATATTGATGAGTGAGACAGCATCTATTTTTATCTAACAATCATTGAAATATTTTTATGATTCCCAATTAGTATGTAACTATGTAATAATTATCAAGTTACGATCGCATCGAACTATTTTCCTCGACCGGTTGACTCCTCAAGCGGGTGATTCATCCTCCATTCACGTGGCGTTATCACCAACACACCAACATAACTAAACGCATTACTACGCCACGTTCGTACCTATGTGCACTGTATCTGATGTTACCTGCGTGTGCGCAGGCTTGTTCATGACTCATCTACATCCTGTTCTACCTTGCCGCTTTCACGAATTCGGCGTCGAACATAACTATGACTGAAATCGACTAAAATGACAAGAGTATGTGAAGTTTTGCGCTACGCAATACCAGGCGATGGCTGTAGGTATGTTGTGTGCCCTCTAGTGACAAAAAGGAGAATGTCCACTTTGTATGGGTGTTTTGGCCCAGAGTGAACAGCCACTAAAAATAAAAACGATATTTGGAATTAGTAGCTTTAGCCAGTAGGAATCAGAAAAATAATAAAGTTTTGTATCCAGGTGTTCCAAGTTTTTTTAAAGAGATGTCTTGAACAAGGTTTTTGAAATAAAATAATTATTTATTTTTGATATTTTTTTAAATTATTCATCTTCATAAGTTATCAAAATGGTCCATAAGTAATGCGTCTATAGTTGGATTAAGAGTGGGTTCGTCCGTATTCAATGGGGGGTCAACATTGGGTTTCTATCAGTAGGTACCGGTAGGCATGCAAATGTTGTCGTAAAAAGCGTCATCGGTGTCCGTTATAAAGCAAGGTCGAGATAAACAACGGAAAGACAAAGAAATGACAAGAATTATCACAATATTCACAGTGCGCACGAGTAACTTCCACAACTCCACAAGTCCACATCAAGTCCACATCCACAAAGTGTGATGTGAATTGTGAAAGCGAATGACATTTTGATTTTGGTTTGGCAAATTGACTGACGCAGGTCACGTCATGGCCGTCGTGTCTATGAGCTGCATAGATTAGTGCTGCCATGAAACTCGTTACCGATAAAACAATTAAATCGATTATATTGATAATCGAATTTTTCGAATCTGGTAATATTAATAATTATTTCTTTTTTTTGTGTATAAGTTTAAAACCTGATTTTTTCGTTTTGTTGATGTTTACTATTATGACCTCCCTGGCGCAGCGATATGCCCTGAGTCTTATAATTGGGAGGTTACCGTTTTACCGGGTTCGATTTGCGGCTCGGGTCTGTTTGGGAACATAATTATTAATAATTTCTAAATTCCCTTAGGTATAGTCTAGAGGAATGCTTCCTTCTTAGTTATCGCCCTACTGGCAAAGACGATGCCGCGATGAAACCGATTAGTGCATAATATATAGGTTATATAAAAAAACACCATAACCCTATCAGGTTAGCGAACTTCCATCATAGACTGCATCGGCACTTACGATCAGGTGAGATCGCAGTCAAACAAAAACACATCCATCTTTTTATGTCTTTCCTAATTATTATTACATTAGGTACATCGATTTATAGAAATTATATTTAATCGATTGTAGTAGTAATGTTATATTTTTGCTGACAACAACGTAGTGTTTAAGTAGTCTGTGGTAAACATAACGAAATATCTATGACCGGAAAATATCTACGGGTAATGAATATTATCAACTGAAATACTACTTTTCTATTAGTGTAAATTGATACAACCACGAACAATGAAAAATCGTATTTTAATTGACAATATTTTTTGGTATCATTGTTTTTTTCTCAGCATTCTGTCCACGCTGGGCCAAAAATGGACAATCTCCTTTGTTGAGCACTTCCGGGCTTCGGAGGGCACGTAAAGCAGTTGGTCCCGGTAATTATTGTGAGATAACAGTAATTAAGCCTAGATGGAGCAGCGTGGTGGAATACACTCTAGGCTTCCTCAGCTATGAGGAGAGACTCGTGACCGATAATGGGCTATCAAAGGGTTGAAGTAATGGGGTGGTTTATTTTTTTCTGGTGAATATTTTGAACATTATCTGTTCTAAATGTACGTGATGTCTTTAAAGTACCTAGGTACTACTTTCGGAATTTCATAATATCGTTCATAATATCTAGTTTTTGTTTGAGAAACATTGAATCAGCTACTGCTGTATCAGAAATTTCCACTAAGTACCTAAGACAGCATCTCGAGATTTGTTTATCTCATTTTAAGAGCAATAGGAACGTCTAAAGGAGATATGATTACCTAGGTATCTGTATCGCATACTTTTCAAAATGATAGAATATAAATTATTATACTTCATTCAATTTAGTTCTTCCTTTAATGAGAGAAATGTTAACCGGTATTTACTTAAGTACAAGTAGCAATAAATCCTAAGCGATAAATAACTTGTTTTCGCTCAGCAACATTCTGATCAGGTCAGGTGAAAACATCATGTTACCTAGATTGATGATGAAGATTCATTATACTTAAATCAAACATTAATTAACAATTTAAAGTAACTTATGTACACACTAATTGAGTGAGTGATTTAAAATCATGCTGTAAAACGAAAAGTCACGGAGTTAAGTTAGCTTCGTTATTATATACCTACAAGTGGTTAATTTATTATACTATACAATATTAGTAGGTACTCGTCATGGTCAAATATCGTGGAGGAAACCTACACACTTGAGAGTTTTCCATAATATTCTCAAAAGTGTGTGAAGTCTGAAAAACCGTCCTTGACGAGCGTGGCCGACTATGGCCTATACCCTCACATAATGAGACTAGTTCCGAGGCCAGCACAGACAGCCAATACAGTCAGCTCAACCTATGTATATACCTATAACTTTTCTGCCCATAGGCGAGTTGTAATCTCCCTATTTTAATAATAATTTACTAAATTGTTGCATTCGGTACCCGAATGATCTCAGTGAGGGAACGCTTAAAATAAGAATCATCCAATCAACATATCTACATAATCAAATATAACACGATGATGTGTTGATGCCCAAGTTGTCGAGCGGCTTTATGACTCAATCTCATCCAATCTCACTGATGTTATAGTTAAATGTCAGACGGAAAAATATTTACATTTAAGTATTTGTCAATCGCAATTTAAATGCCTGCATTAAATTTGTTATTGTAAAAACATTCATTCACATTTTTATTACAGATGTACCCAAGCTGTCTCATCAGGAGGGCTAAATGTTAGTAGGTACGGATAATTTAACCCTTAACACCACTCGTGGGGGAGTAGAGTCCCCCACCGACCAAATTTTCTTAAATATTTTTTTCATTTTAAACCGTGTGCGCTTGCGGCTTCATGTATTCCCAGTATTGCCCGAGAGGTCGCGGGGACCGGGAATGCTCCGGGCTATCGTTTGTGGTTGGCGAGATATGAGTTGCTGCGGGACCTAGGTCCCCCACGTGTGTAGTTACGTAAGTATAATCTTTACACTACATTTTGATGTATGTGTATTTTTTTAGAGTTCAGAGCACAATGAGCAAGAACTTGAATCAGACACAAATAGAAAGACTGTGAAATGAACAATTAACAGATGAAAGTGAAAATGAGGAGATTTTTCAAGAACAATTATCGGATTTGAGTGATGCGGAGGTGGTCTATGTGCCTACAAAATAGTGATACTCTTATAGTGAAGAAAGTTATTGTGATTTTGCATGTTATTGAAATAATTAAAATTTTCGTTTTTGTTTTTTATTTTTAGTTATATGTGTAATAAGAAAAAGTGCAAATTTGTTTCTTAAGTCTATTTCATGACTTTTATTTGACTGTTTAAAGTAAGCACTATTTTTTAAAGAGTAAAAAATGTCATTTTTTACAAAAGACGCTAGAAATGCCACATTTTTGTTAAAAGGTTGAATAAAGTTGTTTGATTACATTTTTAATATGTCTTTTATTTATCTAATATTAAAAGATTTAACGTAAATGTGGTTATTATATTCTATAAAACAGGTTTAATTCATGGAGGACCTAGCTCCCCCACGAGTGTTATTGTGTTGGCCGAAAATAGCGAGTGGTGCTAAGGGTTAAGAATGTGAAAAACGTTCACATACTTACATGGTATTTTTGCGTTATAAACGAATTAATACGTACTGCACCGTTTCAATAAATTAAACTGCACATTTTATTAGAAAGTAAGACCTCATAGGTACGGATAGGTATGTACCTATACCTAATAGTAACTGCCCTAACTTTAATTGAAGAAACCTACACTAATAATAGTAAATGTCATCACATCGCTTGGAGAAACCTACAAGTATGTTTGAGTATGACACTCGAACAAAATGTTTTTTTTATTTCATTTACAAAAAAAAAAAACATTAAAGCTAAAATGTTCCTAAAAAGCTTACTACGATTACTACATGAGTTAACTAGATTAGCGGAAACAAATTCACCGGGAAACAGACTAAAAATTCAAAAAACATTATTATGGTACCTATTGCGTTGATAAATAATGCCCTCTTTACTATATGTATTTAAACTAATTGATTTTATTAATGTAAATTATGTATGACGGAAGTTATCTGCCTAGGACTCCACCTGAATAATTTAAACTGTTGTGAAGAAATCGCTTATCATTTCGTAGCACTAACTGATAACTAAAATTCTTAACCAGTATATCTCTTCTTAGAATCTTATCCGTTAACTGATAGCTCTATAATCCCTGAACTATATTGTACCTACTTCAATATTTTTAAATGTTCTAACAACTCAATTGAATTAGCTAGTATAAACATTTGAAAAACGGCTAAATGTCGTAATCATGAGAAAAATACCTGTGAAGTATAATCTAATAAAATATGCCAAATATTATCTAAATCTGTTCAGTAGTTTCTGCGTTTGAACAACATTAAACAGACAATAGTTATAAAAAAAGATTTGGTCTCTAAAGGCTTTGGCCTTTAAAAATTACAAAAAAATATCTAATATATGTATATGACTGCGTATTGTTATAACAGTTTTATTATTAGAAGAGATAAAGATTAAGTTCCAGTAACAGGTAAATTCATCAACGGTTATTCCTAACGGTCCTGGAGGTATCAACTACCTACATAGAATTTAAATTATTTCTAAACCTTTCCCGGTATTGGTATTCTATAAATTACTTGCGTCTAATTAGGCTAATCAGTTCTAATCAGTTGATCCGGAAATGTTTATAAAATAAGTACTCGCTATGTATTAATTAAATGCTGAGTAGGTAGAATAAGTAATGAAATGCTTTCGGGAAAGAAAAACATCGTGAGAAAAATCTCCAAATTCTCAAGTGCGCGTAATCCGATATGATACGTAAGACATTATTCTTACTCCACAAGAAAAGAAACTGCCAAAGAAACATTGTAACATGTCGTAATGGTGTGTACAATGCTTTATTAATGTTTGCTTAACAACTTAATCCATTTTCTATTGTTTTACTAAAATATCAGAACATTATTTAATGTAATGCATATAAGCCTTGACCTTGAATATAAGTAATGACCATCTGTACTCAAGATCATCCATGTTTAACTGATAAAATTTAAGTGACAAGTTAAAGAATAAACTTAAACGTTGGACCGAATACTTTAAGCCTAGATAACATTCTGAAATGCTTTACGGAAGAGCATCTTAATGCCACTTACCTTAGGTAAGTAAACTTAAATCCACAAACATGACATAAGTTGCGTAATCTATTAAATAAGACGCTGATGGTCATGGTTACTGTTACTAACTGACAACGCACAACCTGAACCAGAGGACCTAGAAAAGAAATATGAAACTTTGAACAGGGGTAACTTAATAGTACTACATAATACATAATAAGGCATGTGCGTGTGCAGTTGAGCACTACTCAGATTTATTTATTTATTACACTTTATTGTACCATAATTATATATAGAAAACAATATATTACAATTATTATTTGCTTTGGAGAAGGGAAACATCGTGATGAAATCTGCATACTCTGAGAGTTCTATAATGTTATCGATGAAAATGATGAAATGAGTTGCGTGGGGAACAGTGGTTTTAAACCGTCATTATGTAAGAGAAGATACTAACCTAGCAGTGGAACAATTAGGTATGTTGTGGCACAAGTATTTGAGATAACGACGATGAATCACCATACATATCGCTGATAATGATAATAACATAAATAGTAATTGGCATTCATATTTAATGTCAACTAATGATATTCGTAGACATAAAAATACGCTCACACATTCATAACCCCACACTTCAGGATTATTAGTGGCATTGATAACACAAGTAAGACATTGCGAACACAGCCAAGAGCCGGGAAAATAATAAATCTGTCACATGTAAAGTATCTGCCGGTTCAATTCCCGGGAAAGGACCAGGCTTCCAAGGCAGGGTCACTACCAACGAGGCAACGGAGTCTTCGAACAAAATATTCTTTTGAAAACGAAAAATTTTTACACATCTTATACATTTATATATTAGTAAGTATTAAAAAAATGTGAACATACGATGACTACCGTTCGAATGGTCCTGGGTTAGATTCCCAGCGAGGCGGAAATTTGAATGCCGAGTTTAAATTTATGTTCTCGGTATGGGTGTGTGTTCTTGTCTAGGTATGTGTGTTGTCCATGGATGACGCCCACGACACAGGGATTCATAGTGTGAGGTTATGAGTGTGTGTTATTATATTTATTATTTTTGGTTCATTAGGGATTATTATGATTCTTATTGACATTTATTCACCCGGTACAAATAAAGCGACGCATTTGTTTAGGTACAGTCTAGATTCCGGTGGTTTATGTGGAGAATTCGAAGATAACATTGTTTTGTGATTGTAATTATGTAACGATGTTTTATATAAATCAGTCTTATTTCAGCTGTATTCAAAGATGTGGAATTTCTTTCGTTTTCTGCGACGCGCAACTCGCAGAGGAATTCAGAGGATATAGAATATAATAATATAAATTTATTTTAAGATTATACAATTTTGTTTACATCCTAGGGACATCCTTTTAAGTAAATATCACCTGTGCCATGATGGGATATCAATAGCGAAAACTAAATTCATAGTAAACTTATTTACTTGCAGTCCAGACGTCTTGACGTCATAATTACTGGCCCCTTGCCTAACATCCTCTATTTTTATCAAGGTACCAAATATTTAACTCTAGGTACCTAGTAGTCCCAAAAATATACTATACCTATGTATGTACTTAACTACATAATATAAAAAAGTGCCACTCTGCGGTCGCAATACGACCTTAATTCATTTTGTCGCACAGTTATTTCACATTGAATTTACTTTACTACAAGTAAATGGTCAATTATTATGTATATATTATATAAATGTGTGCAAATATTAAATGTTTATCTGAAATACCTAAGGGTATATTGCGAATATTAAACATACCCATCGTGCTGTTTTTGAGGTTTTTTCCGGGGCGAGCAGTGACTCCTCTGAACGTACCTGTGAACAAACAATAAATAATAAGATATTTATCAAAATAAATTATAGAATAACAACTTGCAGAAACATTTAAGCGAGCACAAGGGAACAAGCGAGCTATTTAGTAGGAACCTCTAACAGGAACTAATTTATAAAGGATCCATTTTTTCTTCCATACAACCGTGGCCCAAACATGTACCTTGTGTACCTTGATGTATTTTGGTATAAAAAAATACGCTGAATTCAAAAAAAATTAATCAGAATTTATTATTCATTTGTACCACTCAAAATTATCGTTCAAAGATATAATTAAGCGGCAACACAATTATTGTTCATGGCAATAATATACTTTTAATGTTACGTATTTTATACCAATTATATTATTACCAATACGGCTGGCCGACGGAAAACGTTCATTTTATTAAGTAAAAGATGATAAAAATAGTAATTTATTCATATTTGTACATTTTATGAAATGCAAACAAACAACCTGCATTCTGCAATGCACTGTCACAAAACACTATATGTCACTGTCACTTCGATAGTTGTCAAATCAGGACAACGCACGTTTTATTGAACGCAGTTTATGATATTTTAATATATATTTTTTCACGATTTAAATGCAATTTAAAATATTTAGATTATAGATTCCGTTTCTACACAATTTAAGAATTTTTTTGGTATAACTTGTACCTCGGTACATACTTGGGCCAAAAACTGAAGGTCTCCTTTAATGCTTTAATTGTGTTGTGTCGGAATTATTTGCCACGATTTGGTATACAAAACGTGTCAAACTATTCAGAAGCATTTATAAATTAGCAGACTTCTGCCCCAGGTAAATTTATCAACATCATTTTCGGGTGCGGGAAGTTTATTTGTATACTGAAGATTAGGTACGCTACCTAACGAGCGGACTTACTAATACTCGTACCTATTAATAATAACCATGACTAATGATTATGACTGAGGCTTCCGTAATTATCTTTACTGATACCTATATCATACTATGGTATGTGCTCACCTAACGTTCTTATAAAACATCATTTTGACATAACGAAATTGGGCAACAATCTAAAAGATGGATTAGCTATCAGAGTTACAACAATTCAATTCGACGTAAGACTATGATTCATCTGAATGTTTATGAATGAATGAATGAGTCACAGGTCATTTACCTTTTCCATACTTATTATGTTGCAGTTTTAATATGGAACCTAAACCTACTTACCTGCGTTATTCAATGGTCATTATGTTCGATTATTGTTTTATTTTCCTCGATGTGAATTAAGGGTCAGTTGATGTTAATGCAACAGAAAACAGAACACAAAAAGAACCATTATAAACTAAAAAACATATTTTATAAACTTGGCTAACCACCCAAGTTTAACCATAAAGTACCATAAAGCCAACATTATAACCTCTCTTAGGGCTATATTTCACCGGGACACCATGGCGGCGCAACCAGTCGCCGCTACCAATAAAATGTATACAGCTCTATAGAGAGTTACTCACCTGGTGTCCGTTTGGTTGCGCAACCAATTTGGCGGCGCGAACAACTCGGACACGTGCACAGAATGTTACTGGTTGCGCCGCCACGCTGGTCGCGCCACCACTAATTACTATAGCGCTACATGGTGTCTCACTCACTCGGCCGCCAGTCCGGCCGCCAGTGACAGTCTTCAAGGTCCATTTTGATACTGTCTCTGTGTGGTGTGGCAACTCTGGTGTCTGTATGGTGTCTAGTTTGGTAGCTTACGGACACCACGGTGGCGCAACTGATCGCGCCGCCATGGTGTTCCGGTGAAATATAGCCCTTAGAAAACATAAAAGAACGCGTAATTTATTAATTAGGTAGAACGACGTCACGAAAGGTTAACGTTTTTACAATTTGATGATAGCACAATTTAATATTTTTACGTTTCACAGTCATGTCTCGCCATCGGCACCACCCTGACAAAATACCCTGAAGTAAAGCTGGTAAGTAAGTACTCGTAGGTTCTGAAACGCGTGCTTTGATAACGCCTGTTTTTTTAACTAAGCAAAGCGCGCGTTTACATGACATGTGTATACCTAAAGACAGAATATCAACTATGTTTTGTGCTATAGAGGACCTCTTAGTTTTTAAAACGTGCCTTATCAAATCGTGCGCTTTAAAACGTTAAATGTGTAACAGATAACAGTGGTTATCCATTATATATAAGTATTGTCTATCGTTACTATTATTTACTCTCAATATCTTGGACTTAAAAAAGTCTATGGTGTGTGCGCAGTTTTGTGTGTAATGACTTTTTAAAGCCGTGAATCGGACTTAATCGTATGTATTTGTATAAAGATGTTATGTATGTATAACTAAGTACCTACCTATCTACATATACTTCATCGCATTACCTACGTTCATACAACGCGGGTTGCACTTTTTGATCCGCTCCGATGATATTATTATAACTTTGCATGCGAAAGGTAATTATGAAACGTATGAGACTGAAAAAGATATCTAAATGAAAATTACGATAAATAGCCCAATTTTACTGCCTGAGTCTTCGCGCGCTAGTGACATTAGACATGGTAGGTACTACTTCTTTTTAATTATTCATTTCATTGGGTATGTATCATTGGCTGTCATAACTTAATCGTTTATTTATACGGCTTACATACATTGCAGTCTTATCATACAGATAAGCTATGTATCCGGTGTAACGTAAATAAACACGCAATCAAATGATACTATTGTTATTCGTACTTATGTAACATTGAAAATAATTATGAAATACAGTATTTACTTACATGCATTTTTGAAACGCGAGTTGCGGAAGGACTGATAAGAGTTAACTGGTAGAAATAGCCCATCGTCTATGGGCGTGGAGACGTAACGTAAACACGTCATCAATTTTGGCCATATTAACGTACCTATATTATATTGTCATGATCTTCAGTAGTAGGTATTATATCTATATAAAATAACTATTTAATACTATATCAGACATGGAAATTTTCATGTTTATTGTTAACATTTAAATTGAAATACGACAAACGATCTTAATTAATGTCCTTGTCTTATACTAAAAATATTTATATCTAAAGGAACTTTGTTCCAACCGGGTAGGTATCGCACGACACGACACCCGATTCATTTCTGAAAAATTACATTCACGTAAAACAACACTAAATCATTGCAAGATAAAATGCATGCATCAGTCAAATTATCACATTTAATAGTCATTAGAGCCAGACGCAGACCCGAGCGGAGGCGGCCGGGGTTTGCGCTAAGCCGCCGACGGTCAATAATTTCGTTTCAAAGTACGGGCAATTTAATTCAGCTTAAGAGACTGTGCGTGGGCACATTGCATTGCAGCTCATAAGTGCGTTATAAAACTCGATAAGCGTCGCGACAGTAGGCGGCCGGAAGAGTCGAGTGGCGAGTGTTAGTGGACTTCCTACTTAGACCGCTCGGCGTTCGGCGGAAGCGCTATTTTTGGCGCCCACCGTCGCTTCCTCCGAGGAAAGTTCACTTGCTGAATACAATACTGAATGGGATCTGATCAAAGTTATTCAAACCTATCTCTTCATTGTCTTTACTGGATTCCCCCACCCAAAACTAACACGGGTCTTTCCTTATTGATTGATATCTAGTGCAGAGAGGTTTAGTGGCGGTCCAAGAGACGGAAGTTTTCATTCCCGGAGTCCCGGAGACCTTCATCATAGCTTCAAAATTGCTATCTAACAGTTACTACCAGGATACAAAAGCCCGGAAACACAGATGTGTTGCTTAACCTTTGATGACTGAGATGGTTCGCCTCTAAAAAGTGTAACCGGTTGGTTAGTTCCACATCAATAATAATACAATGAATTATGGCCGTCTTATTTAAAAAAAATACATGAATTTGTAAAGTTTTTAAAGAATCGCTTAAAGTTTTGATGGTATTCACGGAATGCACCAACTAGCCGTCGACAGTTCGGGGAATGGTTAGCGCACACTTCTCAACTCGGAAACGTTTTTCAGGCGCAATTCAATTATGCACTTATGTATGTATGTATGCTTGAGGTTTGTTTAATTACAATTTATTAATTAATCATTCATTAAACTAAAAAGATATGTTAAATTTTTAAAGAAACCTGTACATGAACAATTTACCGATTCGAAGCGGGGCTTTGTAGTCTATAAATTATATTAATAAATAGGTAGGTATTAAATTTTTTTCGGTAAAATTCATTACATATAGGTAACAAGTCACGCACGCTACAACATAACACGTTTATTCAATTTCCAGGATTTCCTTTTTAACTATTACAATATCATTTTAATAGTAAGCAATGGACCAGGCAAACGAATTTTTTTTTACACGTCAAATAAATCTATAAAAAATTACAAGAAAAACTGTGTTTTTACTTTTTCCATATCTCAATAAATGGCTGAGATATTAACGATCAAAGTGCGTATTTACGGACGTTGGTTTTTTTAAAAACGCAGGCGGGCGGTCACTACTCGATGACGTCATCTCTCAGTAGTCGCGCGTAGTTGATAGGGATTTTTGACCGAAATGTTAATTTAAACTCAAGTAAAGCCGCGAGCAAACCTTAGTTATCAATAATAAAATAACATATATAATTCACATACTATCTACTACATTTATGCAAAATTTCAAGTCTGTATCTATAGAAATAAGAAAGTTATAGATTTTTGAACTGCATAGACCCATATTTTCTATACTTGCGCCGTATCATGCTCGTGGCCGAGCCACGTCGTGACGTCATAGCGTAAGCGCGGAAATTCAAAAAAGGGCTTGAACTTCTCGTCTTTATAACTTCGGAAATACTGCATGTATTGAAGTGAAATAAAAAGTTATGTAATGTATATGACCTAAGCTCGGATTTTAGGTGTATTTGATAGTAATATTTTGACCCTTTTGCCTTCTCCATTAGGTACGTACCTACTCACAATTTGTGTACTTTATAGCGATATTGCGATTCATTTACATTGACCATGGCTACGGCAATGTTTTTATAATCTCGCGCATTATTATCCAATCTACATTGTCAAAAGTATATAATATTTCAGTATCAGTTGTGAACTTCGTAGGTAGGTATAGGTATCTCAAACGTTGCTACTAATAATGAATTATGAATTCGATCGAACATAAAGTATGATCGACGATACAGGAAGATACCGAGGGCATTCCATACAACATTCTTCAGTCCCGACGATCCCTTATTGTTCACGGCTCGTCAGGAATGCACTGGACATTCAACCCAGGCGGTCAAAAACTTGTGAGTATTCGCCCGCCACATACGAGAATGTCTGTGGCATGCGTCAAAGAATTACTGTTTAACATAGGTTACTAATGCTCGGGCCACACTAACGGGAAATGCCGTTAATTATGGCGATGATCGTAGGTGTAGCCACGACTTCAACGCGATAATTTCACAACGGCATTCACATTGCCGTGTTAATTTTATCGCAATAATTATGGCGATGTTCGGCATTGCCGTTGACGTTGACGATTTCGTTAGTGTGGCCCGAGCATATGGAATACCAAATAAACAATAATTAGGTACTCTTTAACTAAAGTTATTACTCTTTGTTACATTGTTTTTTAACTTTTAGTTTTACTTGTGACTTGTTCGTTAACAACCGTTAACGATATATTTATTAGTTGTCGCTCCCTCGTCTTTATTTATATTTACCCAGCTTTTAAATGCTTTGGTAACACCTTACTTGACGTCACTACAATATATTCACATGAAGTTAACGTCCGTGACCTAGTAAATTTACGTCAATCGTTTATCTAAATTAACCCATTGACTCGGAATGGCGCCAGAGCACATTGATTATCACATTACCATCTTGATGGCGTTAATAGAGTATATTGTGTGTGTGATTGCATGCATGATGGATTCTTAAGAAATCTTTTGTTGATCATGATTTAAAATGATGACGGACAGTCATTACTTCGTAGAGTTATACGATAAGGAACAACCAACTTGTATGCAATGTTATTTTAATTGGCTTCAACCCATTGGCCCCATTAATGTTAATGGCCCACTACTGAGCACGGGTATCTTCTCACAATTGAGGAGGGCTAGAGCATACTCCACCTCGCTCCAGTGCGAATTGGTGGAATTGGGTTGGTGGCGCTGGCGAATGTGTTGGAAGTTTATATGCCGCCTAAAGGCCTCCGAAAAGGCTTAACGATTAATAAATATGTAACTATAATAACCGGGAATAACAGCTTAAAATGTCCTCGGAAGCACGGAAACGCTCTCGGAAATTTTGTCACTAGCGTTCCCCCATCCGATCATCACCACCATCCGACTACCGACCGCGCCCGTGCTTAACTCGCTGCATATAATATAGGTAACCTAACCTAAGCTACATAATAAGCAGGTGTGTTTCCGTCTTTGGAGTAGTAACTATTGTAAGTGCATTCAGTTAATTAATGCTCGAGAGTCAATTTAGTCAATTTACCCCGTTGATGCTCCGTTTCGGGGCGAAACATGTGTTGGTATTTGTATGTATGCTGTTGTCACTTTTATTTATTGTAAGTAGGTACCTACATTTTCCTTTATGGGGGGGGGGGGGGGTGCGAGGATCCACGCCTGCCTAAAGGTATTATTACCATCATTATTATATTGTTTTTGGTTACTGTTGCAAAGTAGAGTAATAGTAACTTAATAAAATTTAATTTAATTCCGAACAAGTGTGACTTAATAAAATTTCATTTTTTAAAGAACTTCTTGATACATCAGAAATACATATTATTTTACGTAAGATTCAGATTGTAGATATGTATAATTTAACTAAGTAATTACTGATGGCAATAAGTAAGTAAACAATTTTATTTGTTTCAAAAAACGTGTCATAACGAGACACGATATGATGACTTGTTTCTGTCTCTTTGTACTTACTTAATTGCATTAAAATATTAACAGACCTCTAAAATTTTAGAGGACTAAACATAATTATAATAGCTTAATCACTTATCCCACCATGATTATGTACCTAAATCACATTTTGTATTCAGTTGTTAATATTAAACACCTTGAGACAGGTACTGCGAAAGAAAACACAGGTTAACTATATTATGTATTTATAATTTAATATAAATTTAGATAGGTATGTTATCAAATGGTCATTAGTTCTACTTAACTTGGTACTTGTTATTACCTACAATCATTAGTATGTTGTTCGACAATTACCGAACTTTTTGCTGTATACAATTTGAAGATCGAACAAAAATACACAAATACACTTGGTTAATTCCAATTGAATGTTTATTAAGTAATTGGTAATTTAAGTGTTTGTAATTTTTTTTTAATAGTAATTGGTAATTTTAGCTTTGTATTCTAATATTGCTTTTTGAAGCTTGTTCCGAGTGTTATTATTTGATTTTTTATTTTTGGAATTACTAGCATTTTATAAGTGCTTTTGCTTATGTGTTTAATTCTTACAAACAAACATCTACACACAAGTTTAAACTTAACTAAAGTAAGCTCAGTCACTTTTGAAGTGGCGTATGTTTGGTTATTATCTAAGTAATAAATAGAAATTTACAAATTAACTTCTAAAAATTATCACTTCTATAGGTAAAGTGGATAAATATTTCAGCTAATTTGCATTGAATGGAAACTACAATGGAAGTTAGAAATCGCGGCATTGTCCTCCACAGGCATTTCAAATGGTTCAGTTTTAGTTAGAAAATATTTTTCAACTTTATATAGAACTTCCAGCAACATCAAAAACATCTACATATAACCCATAAGGAGTAACATCCTAGCAATTGACATTTAAGTAATAAGGATAAAACATAAAAAATAATCTTCCTCTAAGTTACACGTTGACATTATTGTTTCGTCGTAAAACCAAAACTGAAAACCCTAACCTACTTAGGCCTCAATAGCTCAGTTCATGTAGATACATACATTTGAGAAATAACAGTGAAAATACGTACAGAGAATACGCAGTACTCTTTTATCAAAACATGCGGTGATATCAAAGGAAAACTTCTATAGAATAAATGAACGCCTTTCCATTACAACAACAAGGTTTAAATTCATTTGTTATTCGCTCAGATCAAATGTGGGAACGACTGTACCCTTTAACCTGATTGCGTGATGTTTGAATCTCGCCTTTAAGGCGGCGTGTTTCAATACAATCTGCATTTCCAATGCGACCCGGCGTTTTGTAGGTCACTGATATTGCACAGGGGAACCTTGTTCGACACACATATTATATTAACATATTGAGAGTGGGCACGGCTGCTTCGTGTGAATGAGATAACAGAACGAAATGTTTGAAATGCAATATCGGTAGGGCTGAGTGCCAAATTGAATTCAACATTTGTGTAAAGTAAGGATAATGAACTGGTAGAAACGACATTTTTTGCACTGAAGGTCTATTTCAATACTGCTGTAGAAAAAGAATGCATTTTATAATCCTATAAAAATGCTCAGAAATTCACACCAATTCGGATGTAACAGGCAGACGGATGAAATGATTGTCCCGGGAACACAAAATTCTTATATTATGTCCCATCAATTTATATCTGTTCCATTTTAAACTAGCCTATTATTATCTACCGCGGGCACAGTTGAACCAGGTAATTCCCGGCATGGACTAGCAACTGGGACACACGGTCGATATAAACGTACCCGCGGTAAAGGTGTAATACCGTTTGTTTAGCTGAAAACGACAAATGGCATGCAGATACTTCACAGAATACCGCCAAGGTTGAGGTGCGAATATTTCTGATGTAGGTCGGCTTAAGTGGAACGATGTGGTTCTTAACTGAATCATACAGTACACACTACAGGCAGTGACAATATTGTCTGAAGGCAGACTAATTCAGGAGATTTAAATTATGTTTTCAATAAGTAACACTTTATGCACGTCTGGATAGAAAAAGCGAGTAATGTATTTTTATCCAACTAAAAAAAGCAATGTTTTTAGGTGTCCCACGAATATACAATTTTGTAGGTATAAATACAAGAATTTGTGAAATAAAATGTTATGTGACGTAGCTTCACGGGGTTTTTAATATAATTTAGTAATTAATTTTATTTTATTATATTGAAAAGATTAGCTTTCAAGGAAAAAACCCGAACTTAGCCACTGATGACATCGGGCATTTTGTATGGTGAAAATAGGTAGTAGAGTCTAGACTTCGCCCGGAATAGTATTATCGCCCGCTACGGTACTTGGTACCATTTCTACCGTGTAATAATTGTTTTAATAGCAATTATGTTCGGTTTAGGAAGGTAAGGAGACGGCTACACTTTTTAGAGGCGACCATCTCAGTCCTCATGGGTAGCAACTCATCTGTGACCGAATTAGAACAAGACTCTTGCAAACAACTTCTTACTCCAACAAAATACTTGATCCCTTTACTGTAAACAACGCAATAGTACAAGTCGACACTTCTATACGAAACTTCCACGACAAACAGTAAGTACATTCTATATTATGTACATATATAGGTACGTTTGCTTTGTAATAATGGTACAATAAAGATAATTTGAATTTTAAGTGAGACGAGGTACGGTGTTTTGTTGTGAATAACGCGGTCTTCATAACCACGATTATTTGCTATTTCTACGTAGGAAAACAGCAATATCAACTGAGTAAATATGTTATTAATGAGTATTTACGATTTCTGTGGTATTTACCGCTAAACAAACCTGTTCAATTTTAATAATTAATGTTAGTCTAAAATAATGAATATCCGTTTGACGAATTTAATTACAATGAGCATAAGTACCTACCTAATATGCAGTTACATGTACAAAATTGGAAAACGTCGAAATATATTGAATATCAAATTAAATTGAACCATACTTACTAGTTATGAACCGATACTGACTGACAAGCTTAATAAAATATCTAGTTTTGTGGACGGTTTTCTCAGAGACTATGGAATTAGATTGCTCTATCTAGAATATAATATATTATTACATACAATAACTATTATTAAGGTGGATTCGCCATAATTTATAAAATCATTTCCTATACGGGTCGCGTTAATTGATCTCTTGGT
The DNA here is from genome assembly GCA_905404295.2 of Ochlodes sylvanus. Lineage (NCBI taxonomy): Eukaryota > Metazoa > Arthropoda > Insecta > Lepidoptera > Hesperiidae > Ochlodes > Ochlodes sylvanus. Next base: position 5,525,007 of record FR990126.1, on the reverse strand, counting down.
AGAGGTCGAGTAGACGCTTGTCGAGTCGAGTTGCAATACTGGTTCATTATTTTCCGCCATCTTCGGTATGTTATACCTTTTTAGAACCTCGTTCTTCAATCCTTATTCTTTTATAATCGAGAAATTACTTACATATCTCTTTGTCTTTGCTTGTAAGTTGCAATCTACACCTTCCGATCTTAAAACGAGATTTTTTAATGAATTTATCCTTTGAAATATTAAATTATTACAGGGCGTTTTGAGGTTAACTAAAATATTGATTATTTATCGTTACTTAGGTTGGATTTGAAGGTTGAAAGTTCAACATCCGTACATAAACATAATAGTTAATATATGTATGTATGTAGTTGTAGTGGCTTTGTCTATCTGTCAACGTGTACTCAACAACGAATGCACGAATATACGATAGAGCGATTCTGAAGAAAGGATCTACGGAGTAGGTAAACATGAATAATAAACGTCTGATAAAAAATAATATAATATTTTGTATGCGGTTCCTATTTTCGACCGCAACAACATTCTATGAAAAAAATGTGAGGCTAAGGCCAAATTACTATATAATTATTACCTACCACAAAAAACATTATCATTGTTTTCCAACATTAGACAAAGGATCGGAAGGTGTAGATTGCGCCCATGTCATTGTTTTTTCATCATTTTTGAAGCGCCGACACAAAAACTAGAGTCTAGACTGAGAAGAGAAGGCACCTATAAACTTCAAGACGTGGGTATTTAATATGCCAAGTTTCCTCAGAGAGGTAAACATTAAACGCAAATTTAAAACAATTTGATTTCACCTTCACATTCACCTACACAAACATTTCGAGTCAATAAGTCGATTATTAAATTATGTTTATGAAAATAAAGTTTTATCCAATAAACGGAATAATTTTCCATTACATTTTGATACCTACCTGTAGTAGATTATCTATTAGTAAATTTGGCTATTAACCTTATACCTACATAGTACTCACGTGATTGGGTAATCGCGGTAAAATATACAATAATTTTAAGTAAATTCTGGATTTAAACCCGCGATAATATGAGTTTAAAATCACAAGACTAAGTTAGCAAAATTTGTAAACAAAGCTTAGTAGATCTTACCTTCTTTGGAAAGAAAATTTTCGGTTTTCCCGTAAATGTGGAATACGAAGCCATGTTATCGACTTTCGTAACAACCATAATTTAGTAAAGAGCACTTGATCCGCCACTAATGAACACTAGGTAAATGATAATAACGCTCAACGATTTCGAGAATTTTCGGTGATCACGTGTCGATCATTACAGAGTGTAACGTATAAAATAATGACCCACAACTAGGCATTAAGATCACAAAGAAAGTTTTTTCCTGCCCGATTTTCGTCGCAATAAGCTTTTAATCCTTGGACGCGTCGCGTCCACGTCACCTCTGGCGGCAAAAGTGTTCTCACGCACTCTAATCTATTAGATAATAACCATAATCACAATAATTTAAAACGTTAAAACTATCCGAACACTCATACAAATGCAGTCACATTTTAACACGGCCGATCATCGTAAGCGGACGGTGCAATACATTACCGCGTACAAGTTTCTTTTCAAACTGAATTTTCGTCCGGTTCAACTGTTGCTTTTATCAATTCATACGGCGCGTCCCCCCGCGTGATGCGCCGTCCCTTTCCCTCAATACATTCAGCGGTTTTGCGAAAAGCGACGGCATTATTAACGCACCTCAGTCCGCACTACACATGTATATCTGCTGTATAACCTCCACACATGTATGAGAATAAAATACGTTCCGTATATAAATAGTAGGCTGCTGTAAAACATACGTCAATGTAATTTATTATAAAATAGTGAAGGTGTGCAATGTATTTATTATCTGTTGTCGATATCAATTGTCAATATTGTAACATGTGTGATTCAGGGATGCCTAATGTGTAGAACAAACGACGTACCTTACCTTTATGTAGAAATATAATAATTATTATTCTGGTGTTTTAACACTAGCGTTGCTGGGTGTCCCGATTAACGCGGGACGTCCCAATTGAGAGACTTGAAGGCCCGAGTCTGAATCACTTAATCTGACCTTTATACTGAGCAGTAAATCTGACTTTTATAAAATATCTAGTACCTAATTATTATTACCTACTGTTGAATTGTAATTTTGCTTAACTTAACTTCTGATATTGCTGAATTTGACTAACGGCAAAACGTGCCCGACACGATAAACGACGGTTTTATTTATCATTAATTACAAAAAGAATTTATGCATAATATTTAGCACGACTTTTCCAAAAGAAATTCTGAAAAATGCATCCAAACCTTGCGGTGGAAATTTAAACCCATTAATAGCCCACTACTGAGCACGGTTTTCTCTCTAAGGATGCCTAGAACACTACTCTACGACGCGACGCTACTCTGGTACAAATTGGTGTAAGAGTTACTGGGGTTAGCGGCCATAGCCAATCGTGCGTAATTAAAAAAAACTGGTTATTACAAACTGAGAGCAGTCACTTTGTTTTATACTCTACAATTATAAATTCAATCCGTAACATTTATGATACAAATCAATGTCCCTTTCAAGAATATGCTCGTAAAAAATATCAAATTTGTACCAAATGAAGTGTAGCTTTACCGAATGAGAAAAAATAAAAAATGCACTTACCAACTTTGACCATCTACACAGATACAAATAAATTAAAAATACAACAACATCATCTGGATTTTAGTTCTACTTTGTTCTAAGAATAGTCGTTGTATACGGGTTTGTAAGAAAATATGAGGTTCCGATTAAAGTTAACCTCACGTAACCTCAGTGTTTAGGTATAAAACCCTCGACTTCTTTGTCTTGAGCTGGGGATGCGTAGGTTGTACCCGAAAATGAGAATCGTACCATATACGGCACTTGAACTCAAAATCCCAGCTTTGAGGCCCGTTCTTTGCTCTTAAAACTCCAATATCAACACATATTTCATTGTCCGAATAGACAAATAAGGAAGTGCAATTTCTTTTTGTTAAATTTATGATATAAGTTATACTTATGTAACATTTTTAATTTTTTACTTGAGTGAAATAAAATATTGTTGTCGATGTGAGGTCTATTAGTACCTACCTTACCTACCTACCTAACAATTTTTTTTTATTTGCTAATTGAACTTAATTTGCGACGTTTTATACCAACCCAATAAATACCATTCATAAAATAAAACCTATAACAGCTGAATCTACCTTGCTTATACCTAAGTTAAACACACAAACTTTATGCCATGATTTGCGTGGAGTAACTAATTGGAAATAACTAATAATTCTGAATAATTCTAACGCATCCTTCGAAGTATAGGACGAGGCCATGACGACTCTACCAACACTACCTTCCAACTTAAACCGGGCTGTAAGGGTTAGTTAATAAATCTAATCCCTACTAATATTATAAATGCGAAAGTAACTCTGTCTGTCTGTCTGTCTGTCTGCGTGGCTTTCCCGCTTAAACCTCTCAACCGATTTTGATGAAATTTGACACAGACAATCTTTAGACCCTGAGAAAGGACATAGGCTACCTTTTATTGCTTTTATTGCCTTTTATTGGATGAAGAAGTTGAAATAAAGGTTGAAAGTTTGTATGGGATTTCTTCGGGTTTTAAGCACAGCGCCATCTAGGTGAACCTTCCTAACTTAAAGAATAAGAACGCCTAGCACCATCTCTTAAAGAACCATGAAACTTTATATTTAAGCACTTGATAATAAGTTTCCCGAAGCGAAGCGAGGGCGGGTCGCTAGTTAATATATAAAACAGGCTTTCACGCAAGGGTTATATTGTCAACATTATAATTCTGGTATTATTATTTTTCCCCATCGAGCGTTATATGCTCGATATCTTTCCCCGAAACCTGCCTCATTAGCTACAACCCTCTTACTTGAATTACCCACCAAACGACATGTGTTTCGGCTGGGGGCTTGAGAGCTAGTACTTTTTTCTTGCCTCTTCTCTCTTCTCCGGCAAAGCATCAGGGATACCTTTGGTGTAATTGATGTGACCTCCATTACCGGCTATTTATGTAAAAAGGAAAACGGTTCCACGGAGCAATTACCGCGGTTTTAAAATATTCCAGGTGTTGAACTTATGTAAATGATAATTAACTACAAATCGGTAATGTCAGAGATCACTCAGGATTTAATTGACATGTTTTGATACGTTACTAATTTAGACGTGGGCTATATTAATTTCGTAACACCGTTTTGTAAGTGATATAAATAACATGAAGTAGGTACATAACCTAATAAAAATATTTTCGACTACTAATTAGTTTTTAACGAGGAGGATGTATGTCGCTTTGAACCGAAAATTAACACGTAATTAACATTAAATGCGTATTTAATATTATAGTTTTTCCCGGGATACCTATTGCGTAGGGTTTGGAGCGTTTTTTAATGCATACATAGTCATACCTCCCCCGAGGATTTATGTCTCGGGTAGCATAGTCAGATAAATATCTGGCCTCGCCGGGTATCAAACTCGGGACCCTCCACTTCAAGGCATTTTTTTATAATTTGATAAGTTTATCACAGCATCAACGTTCTAAAATCTATTTTTTAGCGTTAAAAAATAATCTGGGCTTGAATGAATGAATGAATAATACTTGTTTAAAATAATTCAAGTCATTACTATCTTTAAGAATAGTTCATTGACAAAATAAATTACCCGCAAACTATAACTAAATTCCGGATGTAAGTGCTTATAAAAATACAATTTATTTAAGGATTACGCCGAAATGTTTATTCATTATAACGTTTTTACTTCGAGTCGGTTTCCCCGTTAAATTGAGTGACGAAATATTACAATATAAAGTATTTTTATAGCCCTGCAATTGGCTATGATAACTTTTTAGTGAGAAAAGATATATATAAAAATCAACTTCCGCTGTTATTTGTTTTTGTTGGTGATTTAACAACTTTCCACAGGAAAACCCGACTTTGATTAGACTAGGATTCATGATTCAAGTGAAGTTGTCATTGTCAATATTAGGTACTACACAGTAACACTTGGGAAATGAATGTCAGTCAAGTGACTAGTTTCAATGTTGATTTAAAGGAAATTTTCATCTACTTTTTTAAATTTTATCGCGCCCGGATCATCATTATTACTGTCCCTTTACATTACAAGAGGAGATCCAAAATATCCCATGGATAAATAAGAATGTAGGTACCTATGGGGCAAAAAACATATCCTGTCCGCCAATTAAAGGCGCGTTGAAGGACTTCACACACCCTGGTACAGTACGAAGAACACCCGGGGAACCAGGTATGAGGTATCCCAGTATCCCGCACAATGTTTTTCTTACCAAAACAACTTTAATATCTCTTATAGCTGCAAACCAGCAGACGAGCTATTTGATGGTTACTGGCCATCGTCACAGTTATGTGTTGCTGGCCAAGAAAGACTCTTCTTCCTTTCTTAAAAAGAAAGACAAGAAAGAAAGAAAAATCTTATATGTATGTCCCTATAAAACCAGCGTATTACATAATAGGTATATAACAAAGGCTTTGAAAAACGGCTCTTTCACTCTTCTAACCGATAAGTGAGGTTGGAAACAAATCGTTAGAGTAAAATTGCGACATACCACAGAGTTTCTGCCGCACAGCCAACTTTTTATTTTATAAAGATAAATTTGGTTCGAGAGTAGCTATGTATGAATAATATTGAGTTACAATATTATTTTCGACTGTCGCCAGTGACGAGATGTGGCGTATCGTAGAATAGTGGAAATAATAGCCTGACTGACACATAGGCGTCAACAGCCGGCGCCGCGCCGTACCGGCGGGCGAGCCGGCGCGAATGTGTGACACACAACGAAACTTCAGTTGAGATATTATATTATATTAAGAAAAAACTACAGTTACCTTTGTTTTAAGAATAAGGCACGCCCGTAGAAGTGTGAGATTTTACATTGTTAAAGTTACATGGAGAAGATGTGCAGAAGCCTAGATCTTATTTATCGAAATGTGTTACGAATAAGTTTCCATACATAGGATTCTGATTCGGATTAAGAAAATTAAACATTCATCAGCATCTTTGATAAAAGGCATTTCGAGCGGATGCACTGTCCACAATTATTAATTTGGACAAGTCTTGATTTGTTGTTGAAGAGTTGTCTTTCTGTACAACAATTGTGAAACTCTAAGGTGAAACAGGTTATGATACAAAATCAATGTTTTGAAAAATAATGCTTTGAAGTTTTGAAGTAAATATTGTAACAAACTAGTAATGTATTATATTATAATAGCTAGTAAGTAAATAAACTGTGTAATAGCAGTACTACGCAGTGAAAATAGGTTCAAAATAGTTAAAAATGACAAGTTGGCGTCGAGTACCGGCGCGGCGTCATAAAGTCGCGCGTCGTTCGAAACGCTTGCATCGCTTTTCAGAAACATCGGGTAGGAACACTTAAATTATGTATTGTAGGTATATGTAATATATAATTATCTTTGTTGCATAAAGCTTAGCCTGTGACAGCCTTATAGTTCGAAACTTCGTCTCCTATATAAATATGTAGGTACCTACCTATAATATAACATTTTACTTTTGAAGAATTAAAATTTCACCAATTTGAATGAAGTGAGATTTGATTTGATGAAATTGACGACGTTTATGGCGCAACGGTTATCACACCACCGGACCGCCGTTCGAAAGGTCCTGCTGCTGATGATGAGTTTAAATTTCTGTTCTCGGTCTGGACGTGTTTGTCTTTATGTGTTATGTTTACCACCCACGACATAGGGAATCCTGGTGTGGGGCTATGAGTGTGTAGCGTTATTTATTATTTTTAAAAGATCTCTTCTCGTCATTGAGGAGGCCTAGAGTATACTCCATCACGCTGCTCTAGTGCGGATTGGTGGAGGGGTTAGTAGGTAGTAGGCTAGCTCCGACAATTCCGACATGGCCCTAACAATAACAAGTGCAAGTGACATCTTTACGAGCTTTAACGTCATTATAAGCCGCAATTCTTTTTTCAAAAATGTTTAATGTAAAACCTTACCTACAATTTCGGACGTTTTAATTAGCATAATTACATATATACATACATGGTACACGTAACTTTATATGTGGAGTACCAGTGTTGGTTATCAACGCAAAGTTGACATTATCACACACAGTGAGTGACGCAAATGGGCCTACTGTAATTCGTCGTGTTTAATTAGCTGCTGTTGTTCTTCGACCTGCGCACACGCCATTAGTCGCATGCCATTATGAAAGAGACACTGACAAAATATTTTATTTTATTTACGCACTAATTGAGATAATTAGAGCTCATACGCGTAATGCCTCAAAATAATATCGGCTTTAGCCCACTAATGGCCCACTACTGAGCACGGGTCTCCTTATTATTAGGAGGAAGCCTGGAGCATTTTCCACGCCGCTGCTCCAATGCGGTTTGGTAGAGGGGTTAGTGGCAAACCCCTGTGTTGGACGTTTTTATACCCCCAAAAGGTTTCCAACATGGCTTATCGATTGTTATCTAACGATAACAACCGTTGGTATATTATATTTATTTAAATATAACCATTTTTTCTAATTAACGCTACACACTCATAGCCCCACACTAACATTCCCTGTTTCGTGGGGCTCGTGGGTGCCATGGACAACACACAAGACAAGAACACACACACCGATAACAGAAATTCGAACTAATCATTCAAATTTCCGCCTCGCTGGGAATCGAACCCAGGACCCTAGGAACGGCCATCCGGCGGCCGGCGTGTTAACCATGGCGCCATATAGGTCGTCGTCTCTACATCAATTGTTAGCAAATATATAATATAATATATATAAATATAATATGTATAAGAAGTATGTATAGTAATTATACATTATTTGACTGTGTTATTAATCCTTTACCTTGGCCACATAAAACAATATGTGGCTAAACAGCCACATTTAGCCATACCTACCTGGCGTTAGTACCATGTTTTAACCCCATAGCTTTTTATCGTTTATGGTGTTAAAGTAAATGTTTAAAAGAAAAAGACATGTAGTAACTGACCGTAAAAGTAATTCAACGTGTAACAAAGCAGTTATGTTGTCACTAACTAATATTATAGTCCGTCCGTCAAACAGCATGATTCTTATAACCTACCACGCATTAACTGTAAACAACTCTAAGATTAACGCGACGTTCGCATAAACTATGTACATCTATACTGCTGTCACTTGGTTACATCTTTATTATATACCTACTAATAATGCATCTGTAAATAGTCCAGTCTCTACATAGAATATAGGTATATGAAAAAAAAAATTACCGAGGGTCTTTATTACCCCAATAGAACCCAAAACAATGATTTTTAAATATTTTTTCTACTTGTCTGTTTGTGTTGTACGCGCTAATCTCCTAAACGGCTTGTGCGAATTGAGTGCGGTTTTCACTAATACGAAGTATAAATGTAATTAGTAAGCTTCACTTAACATTTAGTGTTTGTTTCATTTCAATCGGTTAAGAAATTTAAATGTTAAGCCAGTTTAAAGAATCGCGCCTAATTATTTCCGAATGTTTAATTAACAACAATCCAAATAATTAAAACTGTAAAAAAAATTATCGGAACACCAACAATCGCTTACCTTGACTTTAGGCACGATTTTCGTCGAGTATTTGATGCAAAACGAATTCCCTCTAATACAATGGGTCACTGTTTTCTTAAATTTCATATTTCACTTATAAGTCCCACAGTACGTACACGCTCACTATTAGATGCATACGTCTGAATCAAATAGTGATTTACTAAGCTCTGTGCCGCGCGACAAGAAAATCCGTGCTTGGTTCCTTCAAAATCAGCATAAATCATCTAACGACCGATATTTTTCGCGACTAAGCACTTCGTTCTCCGACGTTATGCAATAAAATGTAGCACACTTGTTTCCATCTTTTCAGTTGAGCCACATAATGCAATTCATTGCGATGATGGAGTACCAAAGGGTCAGTTAAAGAGGAAACATTGGGCGCGCACACGCGATTGCGCGTTAGCCTATTCTGATGGCAAAAATATTGCACTTAGCAACCATGCTACAAATATTACGACAGACAATAGTAGGTACTCCAAATTTTAAATGGATAATCCATAATATGCCACATAGCAATTAAATTACGAAATAAAATACTAAGAATATTAAAACTTAGGAGACTGTCATAATATCAAATTCAATCAATATTTTCTACCACCAGCAGTCACTGAAGCGTGGTAAAATTTCGTCGCGTCAAAAAATATTATATTTAATTTCGTTTGTACAACACGATATTCAAAACCGTCTGGAGTACATTCATAGATGTTTGTTTTTATTTCAAGTCGGTAGATGTGAACGTGCGGTCAATGCACTTGGGGGCCGCACTAATCGGCATTAATATACGCTTTTTGACACCGCCACCGAATCGCGTCGCCAGCATATTTGCCCGCTTTTGCCGCCATATTATTTCTCAGTATACACAGCTAAATGCACGTACACCAACTCTGGTAACGTAGATCTGGCGTAAACAAACTTTTCCATTGACCCCGATGTAATGAACATCTAAAATACTTAAAGTTAAATTACTTTAGTTGTGCAGATTCAGACGATAATATCGGAATGAAAAGAACAATGCCTGTACAGCTCAAATCAATCACAATTCACAACAGATTATGAATAAGTATTACAAAAATGTATGTACTCGTAGGCACTAAAAGAAGTATGAAAATAATTGACGCCTAGGTTTAACCAGCAGACATTTTACTACTTATTTTAATGATAGATCAGAGCCACCACATTGCAATTAAACTTATTTATAGGAAGAACTGCCTTTGAAGTTAGTGGTTTCGTGGTTTTTAATGGTTACCTGGTTAATGGTTGGTATATTCTGGTTATCTCCATAATATGGAGGTCAAGAGACACCTTTAAATAAAACGTTCATAGGCGCAAATTTACACACGACACGTGTTTGAGTTGATTTTATATTAAGAAACTGCATAATTAGCTCTTATACGTAGGTACTAAGTATCATGCATAATAATGATAGGTACTCCAAATGCAAATCATGTATCGCTGACACGAGGAAATTGAATATTTTAAAGAGGCTATAAGACGCGTGGGAAGCTACACAAAAAAGATTAACGTGAGGGAAATAATAACAAACTTGTAGGTGTCGGACGGTTTTAAGAAGAACTAGTTATTTTCAAGACTCAGTGAAATATAGATACCAAAATGGTTTTCATCATCCGACGAACCGTATAGCGCAATTGTTGCCAGGCCGGCGACTGTTCGAAGGGTCCTGGGTTCGCTTCCCATGTTGTGGAAATTTGAATGTTGAGTTTAAATTTATGTTCTCGGCCTGGGTGTGTTAAGAACACACTTAACTTTGTGTATGGTCCAAGCGCCGACGACGTAGGTAATTATAGTGTGGGGCTATGAGAGTGTAGCTTTAAATAAAAAACTTACGTCGAATATCATTATAGTGATTATGAGTACATGAATAAGAAGCTATTACCTATTTCGCATTTAAACTTTAGTGGTCTTAGTAACGATCGGTGTTTGTTAAAATGCCGTCTAGATTACTTAACGTCCCGAAGCACTGAAGCGTTCAAAACAAATAAGTCAATATTGGGCTACCATTCTTTTAGATGTTGCCACGTACGACGTTGTCTAATTTGCGTTATCACTTCCCATTAATTTGTGTCACAGAGCTATGAACGCTTCATTGACTTAAACAGACGTATACTAATGAATGGTGGCGGCTTCACAAGCATTTTATCGTTTGAATAAAGAAAGGATAGAAAACATAAAATGGTTTTTGAAATTATTAAAATTCTTGCGTTACAGAGTGATTGCGTTACTGACTACAACGCACAGCCGAAACAACTGAACGCAAGAAGCTAAAATTTGGCATGTACCTATATATTATGCTCCTTGGTGAGTATAGGGGAGTACCTACGTAAAAAGGATTTTTGTAAATTTCCCCCCTAACGGGATAAAAAGGGGAATAAACTCGAACTTTTTATTTCTTCAAGGGATTTACTTGAAACTTTGTATATGCCTATATGGGTTCCTCAAGTGACGCAAGTGAGCACTAAGAAAGGATTTATGTAAATTGGGGGGCGAAACCGCGGGGGAAAGCTAGTACAATATATTATGTTGTATTCCCAACAACACGATAGCCGATAACACAGGAATTATTATGTTAATCGACAATATTTGCAACGAAGTGGAGATGGAAATGCGAGAACAGTTCCTGTCCACTACTATCTGTGGAGCGCGTGCCTGTACTGTCAACAGAGATAGTGTCACGTGGCGTCACGGGAAACGCTGACCGTGACATCATAGGTATACCTACATTTAACTCTACACTAAGGGTCAAAGGTAACTCCGCAAGGTCCGCTGCTAACGATTATGCATTATCACAGTTACGTCACACATAAGGAGAGGGGGCTCTACAAAGTGGACGTGTGTCAAGGGGGGGTAGGGTTCGTGATTTCGTCATCACTGCTGGGCTCGGATCTCCGTAGTCTAAAAAGCTGGTCAAGTGCAGATTAAAAAAAACTTCACACACCTTGGAGAACATTATGGAGAACTCTTAGGTGTGCAGGTTTTCACGATGTTTCCTTAAACGAACCACGTGTTAAAGCAAGCAATTAGAGGTATGTGACTAAGTGTATACCAAAAGACTAGTTATTAAAATCCTAAACATAAACTGTTATGAAAAACTAAGGGAATATTGGACCTCCCTTAGTGAACTTGAGTCTGAACTACAAAGCAGGCGCATACTTCCGGCGCACCTTAATTTATTATTTAGAGGGTTTTAATTTCCATATAGAAAGAAAGAAAGGAATAAAGTGTACATAATATAAATATAATATACACTATAATAATTATGCAGTTAGCGCGGTCGGTAGTTGGATGGGTGACCGCTAGTAGCAAAATTTCTTTGGTGCTTCCGTGCTTCAGAGCGCACGTAAAGTCGTCGGTCCCAGTTGTTACCATATAGTAGCAGTCGTTAAGCCACGTCGAATGCCGTCGGCCGGCATAAAATTTTCCGACACTTGGGTTGGCCACTAACCTCTCCATCAATCCGCACTGGAGCAACGTGGTGCACTATGCTCTAGTCCTCCTCAGGTACGAAGGAGAGACCCGTGATCAGTAGTGGGCCATTAATGGGTTGAAGCCAGAAGCCGTATGCAGCCGTTTCAGTTCTGGACAACAAACCGCAGACAGAAATTCTAAAAGCAGCCGATTATACTCGAGATACCTACCTATAGATATATGCACCTAGATACATCGCGTGGCACGATGCCAACTCGTGTGTTACAAATATACACGCAGCACATAAAGGTAAAACAAATAATTCCTAGTTTACTTTATAGTGCTTTATATTTGCATGGGACCGCATTAAAATCGTAAAATTATTTTAATTGGTATTCATACACTTAGAGATACGCAAATCCATTCAAAACAACTTGGTCTGCTAACGTTTTTAAAGACAATGACAATATAGTTCGCCGAAAGAATGGTGTAAATAATAAGGCAGGCCTACGATACTATAGTATATAGTATATAGTGTAATTATTCATAAAGGCAGACCGATTTTGAGTTCGCTAAAACACGCCAAAATCAAATAGCATTAACTTACCGTTTATTTTTAAATTTCAGAATAGAACTATGGAATCGGTTAGTCTTGGTATCACTCAACTAATTATTTCTTGTGGTTAGTGTGATGCAGGGACGGTTAGTGATAGAGTCCTTTCTCATTCGGTCATAGACGCGTTGCTACTTTTGAGATTATTTAATATTATGTTAAAATACTTATTAGTTAACTACTTAGCAAATAAATGTGCATAACTATGAAAAGTAATGAACATATTTTACTTTTAAATAACAGGACATAAATTTAATTTACGTAGGACGAAGCATAGTTATCATAAAATATACAATTACGGTCGTAAAAATGATGTACCCGTACCTACCTTTGAATTGTGGGCAGGATTGTCTATATTCTCCAACATAATATTATTTTATACCGCTCGCTCTTCGTGTATTTCGGTTTGGTCTAATGGTTATAGCTGGTAGAGAATGCATTTATTTGTACTACCTATAATATTTTTATATTGTGGTCAATAAAGTTTCCATAAATAAATTATAGGTAGGTATACTAGTTACAATAAAACAAGAAACTTATTTTAATGAAGGTTATAACAAAATGATTGTACCCACGCTTTATAAAAATGAAACAATACGCAAGTTTATCACATTGAACGTTGAAGTTGAGTTGTGATACTATATACTTGTATTTACATACAAAATATGTTTTACATTATGATATTAAACTCATCGAGGATTGTATACACGTTTGATTGCACACAAAAATTTGACTTGATGTTGAGAACTTTAGAGCCCTTCGTCTATTGATCTTCTTCAGTCGTTATCGTTACACTGAGAACTTTGTAATAATAACAACAAAAAAACACTGTCTTTCTAAAGCTCTCGGGCGCACTCTTTGTGTGGACCTGGGCAAGGGATGTGCGTATCTCAGGGCCGGCCGGCCATCAATTATCGTTATTTCCACATCTCCCTAGTCTCCCTCTTAGCTAAGGTGGAGAGGAATGGAGCGGTGAGTTATGGAGTGGATCGGAGACACACATGTACGGAGCGGAGATATGAGCGGTGAACTCAAATAATAAAATAAAATAAATTGATATTATATTCATGTTATGATTTCTATCGCAAACAACGTAAGTAAATATAGCTAATATTCGAGAATAATGTAAGAAAATTTGAACTGAAAGGAAGATATAGACTTACCTTATGAATTCGATAAACATAATAAGATTGTAAAAAGGAGAACGTAAGCTATTTTAAACTTATTAGCCTTGGATACTACCAACACTCAATGCTAAATTTATATATAGGTACATATACTTACGTAATACCGTTACAGCACGCACGTATCGGTTTTCAAAATATTTTTTTCTGTGAAGCTAAGACCAAATGGGCTGTGAATCTAAACACGGCTCGACAATCGCTCTAGGATAGCTTTATTTGTAAATCCAAGGCACATTTAATCAAAACATGATTTCGGTGCCACGGTCTACATTAATCACGTGTATAAATATAGACCGTATAAGACTAGTATTCTTTGATTAAGATAAATTGCTGTAACGAAGGAATGATATTATACCTCTATTAAAAACAACATCAAGGAGCAGAATCAGCAGGAAGTGGTGATATGCGGTGAGGTGAGGCGAGGTGAGGTGAGCTGTTGTGAGGTGAGGCGAGGCGAGGTGAGGTGAGGTGAGTCGAAACGTAAACAAAAATGGTGTGCGCAATTAATTTAATTGCACCGAAGTCGATTAACTAATACATAAATAACAGTGGGCTAATTAAGTTTAACCTTTTATGGTAATAACAAATCCAATCGATTGTATACCGGTATCTATATCGGTACCGAATCCAAATATTACTCGTATGTCGTAAACCAAATCTATGACGTAATTTAAAGCTAAGGGTAGCAACACAGAAATAACGACTTAACATCATACTATTTATGCAGTTGTTCTATCAGTGAGATCTTAAGAGGTTTGTTTACTCGTCATTGTAACATTGTAACGCAAATACAATTGTCGAATTATGGTTACGGCATTGAAGACTCAATGCGTGTAGGCGGCGCTATGAAGTTAAATTATACCTTTAGATTATCAGCGACTAGCGTATGTATTATTTAATAAAAATAAAAACGAATAAAAAAGTGGGTTTTATAAAGTCGAGTATAGGCTTTACTAACACCTAAATATAGATATAGGTACGCTGTCATAGATACTTACTAGGTAACGTAGACGTAACCAACAAAAAACAGAAATACAGACCATAATTAGGGCTTTGGCCCTTGGACATTGTGTCCAAGGGCCAAAAAAGCAACCAGCCATCAACATCACTGCACAACTATTATCTCTCCATATTGCCGAAAATTCAGCAGACTGACGTCACTAAATAGAACAAGGTATCTCATTAATATCTTTTATTACTTGCTATTATAAAACGTTATATTAACTTTATTATTTAATTACTGTAGACTTATAACAGCGTAAAGAATTTGTACCATAATTTTCTGTAGGTTGGTGAACATGTGAACTTGTAGACTACATATTTTGTATCTACATACCTACAGATTGTTTTCAAGTTCGGACACTACGCCGCTGTGTAAATGACATAATTATGTAAGTTAGTAATAACTGTAATTCGTAACGCTGCCAAGAATCTATAATATTATTCGGAAAATTACATTGTGGACGAGAACAAGCAAAAATAAATAAATGACACTACACACTAAGATTCCCTGTATTGTGGGTGCCGTGGACAACCAACACATAAGACAAGGACACACATGCCCAGAACAAAGTTTAAACTATCATTCAAATTTCGGCATCGCTGGGATTGACATTGAATTGCATCATACAAGTCTCGTCGTAATGTTATTTTTATATGAAGACTAGAAACAAAATAAAGTTAAAAAGTCTATCCACATTGCGCCGAAGTCCGAACAGCACAAGTCGGCAATTTCATTGCAAACGGACATCCCAATAGAGCGGGCATAAAGTTATTTGTTTAAGTTTAGTGCCGTCCCACGTGCCCTCGCAAATTACAATATTATGGTTTTATTGAGCCTCATTCATTGTCCACTTCCCCCGGCCTGACCTCCGCTCCTCTTGCGTTAAACTGTTACATGACACCGCTGTACCGTAATTCCGACGTTATGGCTATTACGCTCTGATTTTATTTGCGCTTACGACCAATTTAATATGGACGTTGACGTTGCCCAATTTCGGTTAACAAATTTAGTATATTACACCAGAGCAAACAGACATTTGCATAACGATTAATTTGATGGGTGAGACCTTTGGGTGGAAGAGAATGGATGTGTGAAGGTTTACTCAATATGGTATTTTCACCTGCTGATTGGCTTCAACCCATTAATGGCCCACAACTGAGCACGAGCCCCTCCTCGTAACTGAGGTAGCCTAGAGCATACTTCAGCACGCTGCGGATTGGGGCCAACCAACGTGACGGAAGTTTTTATGCCGTCCGAAGGCCTCCGACGTAGAATTTAACGATAATCGAAATCGGCAGAACGTGCCCTTCGAAGCAATAAATTGCTCAATAAATGTTGTCGAAGCCAGAATTTCCAAACTTACGGTTGACAGGAGTACGTAGGTAGAGTAGTTAGTAGTAGTAGTAGGTAGTAGTAGTAGGAGTAGTAGTTAGATAGGTAGAGTTATAAGGTCTTCAATGAAAGTATTATAAAAAATACGTACTTTTCGCCAAGTAGGTAAATGATAGATAAAAAATTCTCAAAACACTAAAATACGGTTTCCTTGTAACTTTTTCATCCTTGTATCCTTATTTGACTAAAATTCTCTGCACATAACTCACAAAGTTTTCAGTAATAAATACTAATGAATGAACGAATGCGTAATATTACCGACAAATTGTATTACTTGCACATAATAATGTTATCGCTCAATGACTCAGAATGCATATTTCTTTTCTTAACAATTCTCTTTCCTTAATAAATATCTTGCATTTCCTTTAGGGTTCTTACAAACAATCAATGAAATAAAAATAGATTTACAAATCTTATCGGCTGTCAGCCTAAGATAAACAAAAATAACTGGCAGTCTTGGAATGTTTTTGAAACTTTTCCAGGTACTGATAAAGAACTATATTCCAAATGATAAGTATCGAGCTAAGCCGAACCCATTTTGTTGAGATATCGCTTTGTGTAACTAACCAACCTATCCTATTAATATTATAAATGCGAAAGTTTGTATGGATGTATGAATGTTTGTTACTCTTTCACGCAAAAACTACCGACTGGATTTTGCTGAATCTTTACAATAATATAGTTTACACATCAGAATAACACATAGGCTATAATTTATAAAGATATAGTGTGAATCATCCAAAATATATAACTAAATCTTTGCAAACCGAAGGAATAAGTTTCCCGAAGCGAAGCGAGGGCGGGTCGCTAGTTTAATATACTAATGAATCATTTAATTCATTGGTCTTTTATTCATATAATTTGCAATATTAAAGTGAGTCCTGGAATTTTAGACTGAATTAGAACTCGGTAGGTATAGTATTTTATCTGCGACTTTATCTGCGTTCGCATCAGAATTAAATCAAGGAAAGAATTAAAAATATCGTGTGTACGATGCAGAACGCGGTGTAGGTTTGCGTTCTTACACAGTCACCATGGCCTGGCAATCTCATAGACCTGACCCGAATCCGATTTAGCAATTGTAGGCAAGTTTAAAAAGGTTATGGGGGAAATCCTATCCCTAAAACAATCCCTGAATTGGGAATAGCAACAGCAGAAGAATAAAAATGGGAGAGGATAACGCAGAATCTCGTAAAAACGTTGATTAAATCAATGCAAAACCGTTCGCAATCGATAATGTGGCTATCCCCGTGGTTATCCATGGGGTGGTAATAACTAACACTCCTTATTACAAATCACTCGAAAACACTTTTTCCCGTTTTTTGTAACGTTTCGTAAAGTTTTACAACTGATTCACTATATTTTAAGACATAGAAGCTTGATAACTCACCGTATTACTATTATCCACTCACCAACTCCACGCATTCCTGTCATACTGAAGTTTAGACTTACCTGTAACAAAAGAGCGGATGCCTTCAATAAATCTTGAATATCACTGAGTATATTTCACGGAGTTCTGATTCATGTATTACTCAACTCCGCCTAGACATGCCGGTAAACAATGTTGACTTAGTTACTAACTGTTTCTGTAATCATTTTCAGGAGATTATAAACGGAACTAAACCGTAATATCAGTAATGTAATCTACGTTATACTTAATTTGGTGTTTGTAACTTGTAACATTAAGCCTTCTTCCGGTGACCAGATAAAATTCCTGAACTGTGATATGATATGTAAATCCACTTGCATCAACATTTGAAAAGAGTCCAAGCAATATTAAAGTTAATTATATTATCTAGTATCACCGCTTGCTAGGACCCGCCTAGTTCGATTTGTAGTGTTGATTTAAGTAGTCGATCTGAGACTCATTCTGTGTTGGTCACCGTTTTCATGGGCGACGTGGAAGGGTGTTTGTTGCTGCATGCTCGTTTGCTATCTTAATTCCATGTAATAATAGGTACATGCGCAGTCCAAAATATACAAATCCAATGCAAAGATTTTGAACATGGTCAACATTTAGTTGCTCTTCGTTAATTTCAAGATAGAAAATTAGTAATTATCATTAAACAATTGATAATAATATGCAACCGATTTATAGGCTCATTAGTCTTGGAATCACCCATTTGTGAATAATAATGACTTAATAGGAATTCCGGAAACAAACATGACGTCCATACAAAATTGAAATCAATTAAACACGCGATATAAGGTAATGCGCTCGTGAAATGAATGCACGAAATGGAAAATGGAAGGAATGTGCCCTACTCATTTACTGGTCAAACAACGCCGCTTCACTTAATCATTATCTTTTAAAAAATTATCAATTTACTAAGAGATAAATATTATTATTGGATGAATAGTGTTTTGAAGTCGGTTTTTATGACAATATGTAGGTATCTTTTATGATGGGTTAATAGCCGACAAACAAGAAACCCGATGGTGAATGGCCACTGTCGCCCATAGACGTTACTATCAACAAAAGCATCACCGATACATGTGACTCATCATTAAGCCTCATCATCAAATTTTTATCATTTAGAAATAAATTACGTAGGTAAGTAAATATAATGTTACAGTAGATGTTATAAATAACTTCGTTCTACATGTTTGGCTTTTGTCAGCATGCAACATTAGATAATAAAATTAAATTAGGGACTAGGATGGTTGGTCCTGTTAGCAGACGGTGTTAGAAGATTAATTGGTAAGTTTGTTAGTAAGTATGAGGACTGGGACAGGCAGTGTTAGTGATAGTTAGTCCTGTTGTTAATAGGAATAGTCCATTTGTAATTGTTAGTAAGAATCTCGTTCTAATTCGGTCATAGATGTGTTGCTACCCTTGAGGACCGCCTGGTCACCTCTAGAGAGCGTAATCGATCAACCGAGAGTGTAACTGATGTGGTTTAAAACCCGTTGTTGGACCTGGACGGGACTTCACTCGGCTAGTAAGTTTATTTTTAATATTTTAATAAACAACGAATTATATTGGTACTTTGTCTATTTAATGAGGCATAGTCTTATCCTCAGTAGATAAGAAGTTATTTCTACTGTTCATTGTCGCGTTGGCGAGCGCCTAGCCGGCGCCTGCACTCTACAACAGAGAAAACATTGTCTTCCTAGTTTACAATGTATGTAGGTTTTATTATAGCCTCGTGTTATATTTTGGTGTGTCTTGTAAATCTTGTAATCATCGTGCTACTTTTTAACGAGACTGATTGCGGTCCACCACGACCTTTTTTTTGGTTCGCTACAGTCATGATACGGTTCGATAGATGTTATTGTACTAAACATAATAAAGGTGTAAGTATTTAATATTATATATAAATTTAATATTATTTGAAGATATTTGGTAATTAAGAACCTATTTCATCATCATCATTTGAAAAAAAAAAACACGAACTGTACAGAATTCGAACCTCGTTCATTCGAGCAGAAGACCAACCTTCGAACAACTTATAGTCACAGTATACTCGTATAATTGGATGTGCAACAAAATAAGTAATAATATTAAATAGGTACCTACTGTTTTAATTCACTCATTTATAAAGAATTGGGTATTTGGAAATACATAATTATAAATATTGTTTTAAACGGTAAGCGGAAATTTGTTAATGCTGAATTTCATTTTTTTGTACCACATTATACACATTTTCTATGTTCTAAATCTAAATTACAAGAAAAACATAAAATAATACGGTAACAATAAAGATTAAGCGCCTGACAAAAACTTTTAGCAAAATAGCTAACGAGCGGTCTGCTGTATAGGCGAAGGCAGGTACATACGTACGGAGGTTCCCAAGTATAATACATTTACCTAAATATAATGATGACGAATTTGGGTAAACAGTCTCCTAGGTTTCAGTAGTTTCCGATACGAATGGCGGAGGTACTCATTTGGGCTTCCTTGTATCGCAGATCAATATCATTGCTGAAACCATGTTGAGACCTTTGATTTTATCAGTGAGAGACTGTAACGATTATGGACGGCTATAAGTTCTTTATTTATTTAATTAACCATTTGTTTAAGGTAAACCTAGGATAGGTGCCATTGAAATTAAATGATAAATTAATATTAAATAAAATTCAATCAATATAATATACCTACTGTTCAGTAACTGAGTGACTGACAGACAACGCACAGCCGGAACTACGGAACGCAAGAAGATGAAATTTGGCATGTATGTTCCTTAGGGAGTGTAGGGGAGCACTAAGAAAGTAGTTAAGAAATCAAAGGTAATAAAAAGGGGACTTCAATGAATTCACTTGAATCACTTTGTATATGGTATGTAAAATAAATAAACAAATAAAGGATTTTTGGAAACCGAATTTCACGCTGGCGAAGCCGCGAGCGGAACCTAGTATAAAATAAAATTACATACTTACCTAGCAGTAGATTTGATAAAAAAGTGTTTGGTGAAATTATTGGGTAAGGTGCATGCGGTTATTTACGTACCTATAGGATTGTTGGTGATATACCATTGTTGATAAAATTAAGTCAACATTCTAAAGTTAGGTAGGCACATAGTATATTTATTGTACTTAAGCAATAGCTTCAATATTCATGTTTTTAAAATTTATGTTATTTCCATGATTTTCCCATGATTTCACTGTTTGTAAATAATTATGGCACTGACATCAGCTTTTTTGACATTCAACGTGACAGTGACAATTCTGTGCATGTTTGACAGATAATCAGAAAAATGATTTTTTAAAACAATTTACTATTTTTCATTAAGGTGGTACAACATCACAGACCACTAAGTGGTTTGTGTACAACATTGTGTTCTAACTTCTAATTGACATTACCACTTGTCTTACTTTCCTATACCTCAGCAATAAATTGCACACAGCTTTGCATGAAAAACGGAAACAAGGAAGTAAAATATGAAGAGATTCCTGAACAGATTCAATTAAAATATCCGTCTAGCCGGCTAATCTGGTGATGCCCACACGGACGCGGACGCAGCCCGGACGTAGCGGCAACGGCTGCAGACGCCCGGACGTTGGGAAATTGAATAAAGAAGAAACGTGATAGCGCCTTTGCGCCATCTTGTGCTCTCGGCACAAATCACTGGGCAATGACCTGGCCCAATTCTACTAACGATAAATGTTAATTTATTTTTTGTACAATGAATTAATTGATTTAATAAATAAAATATATTTTCCGTTAACTATCACCAAGTCTTAAATTATATTACGTTGAATGACATGAAATACTTACCAAGTATATAATTATGTTTATTCATTATAAATACATTTTCCTCTATGGGAATAATTTGACCACGCAGAAAATCTGTAATATATTATTTAAATATCAACAATCGTCATTCGTCATCATCATCATATTCCTATCATCTTCCTTCCTTCCTCAACTTTTCTGTTATATGTATAATAGTTTCATATTTGCTGTTACTCGACACATCCACCTCAAAATTCTCATCTCCGCCACATGCAAACGCCTCTCATCCGTCTTCTTTGCAGCCCAGCATTCTGATCTTTACATTACGACAGGTGTTATAACGGATTTGTGGCGGGTTTTTAAAAGAAATATCTACAATTTTTAAAGAATATCTACAGTTAATAAAGAATTTATTAACAGCTAAAACGATAAGCCAATATCGGAACAATAAAGTTTTAACCCATAATCTGGACCAGATAATGTGTGAATTAATTTACAAAATTATTAATAGTTATTTATAAAATGTATAGATGTTTTACTTAAAAACAACCTGAGGAACTAGGTAAGTACAACATTATTTAGTTAGTGGAATAACCATTCCTTCCGCCGTCGTCGCCGGTTATCATTCACAAAGTGGTCAAATAACGAGTAACGACTCACGAAAAAGGACCGAGTCCAATTCTGTTATGCCGTACTCAGATCTTATTATGTAACGTCCAAAAAGGAAACTTACCTTTTATCTGATTAGAATTCAATTTTATTACCTTCTTTCTTTAGTAACTATTTGGTTAATTGGTAGAAAAAAACAAAAAAATAATAAGTGTACCTATCACCGATTTGATTAACAGTTGTGGGGCGGATATCATTTGTAAATACAAGGATAATGATTTGTATAGAAAAACGCAAGTTTCTACATAGTCTGAAAGGGCTGGCAATACAAATAGGCCACCTGTTGTGACGGTGGGCAGCCACGAATGTGGTCATCGTTGCCAGGAACTCGAGTTACAGAAGAGGCTTCCATGATGGTAAAAAAGGTCTATATTGTCTTTGACAAGCGTAGCTAATGCGCCGGGCTTAAGAAGAAACCTTTACATCTTTTTCGAAGAAGGTAATATAGTGCTTCGGGAATACCACTTAGGAAACTTCTTTACACAGTTTGCAAGTAGGTACTGAAGAATAGATCGTAGTTTCTCCACGAGTTCAATCAAAAGTTGCTAAGGAACAAAACAGTACAGTGACTACGTACAGAGCCCACACATTATGCAATCCTTCGTAGATATTTAATTAATATAGAGAATAACAGAATCATTATTATCATCACAACAACAACCTCGGGAGTCATTAATGGGTGTCAGACACCATTAATTTGACGCCCCACAAGACCACACGCGCTAAACGGTTGGATGTCAAATAAGGTCTCTTTATAATTTATATTAACTGTCAAAATGGTCAAGGATCAAGAACCATGAGCTATTCTTGCCCTGCGATGTTATTAATATTGTTCCTGTTAAAAAAGGGTATCGTATCTTCTTCTTCATCGTTTCGTGGTAATAATAAGTAGTTTTATCGACTAAGGTCCTCCAGGCTTCTCTGACTGTTTTGGGAAAGTTGTACGGATGGGTGGCTTATTGCGCAATTAATTAGTGTATAATAAAGTGTTATTGTAGTCTAAAGTATGTCCGTCTGTAAGGCATTGTCAATTTTAGTAGTTTTTACGATGCGGCTTTGATGTGAATGATAAACAAGTATGTGAAATTATAAAAGTCCATAAAAGTATTATTAATATTAGCGAATGACGGAAGCTGGTAGAATTTGTTGATGCTTAATGACCCCACAATGAATAACTTATTTGAAAGGACGACAAACTAGGTCACAGTTTTATTAACTAAGACAATGGAGTATAAAAATAGCTCTACTCTTAAAACGTTTACTAAGGTAAATGCTCTCTGTGGGCGTTACATAGTTTATATATTACAGGGATTGAATTAGAATAGCTGAATATAAAGACCGTAAACCTGCCTTGAATATCAAAGTTCAGTTGAAGTGAGTGGCCCTGGCTGGGAAGCGAGAGGTCCCAAGTTCGATTCCTGGCCAGAACAGATATTTGTGCGACAGATAAATGTTTGTTCTCAGGTGATGGGAGTTAATGACGTGTAATTTGTGTTGTCCATGCCACCTGCAACACAGGGAATCCTAGTGCGGGGGTATGAGTGTGTGCGTTCGTTAATTTATTTATTTATATTCATGAAAAAAGTCTCCTACACATACTAGATAGGGATTGTAGTCAAACATCCCTACTAATATTATAAATGCGAAAGTAACTCTGTCTGTCTGTCTATTACGCTTTCCCGCTTAAACCTCTCAACCGATTTTGATGAAATTTGGCACAGACAATCTTTAGACACTGAGAAAGGAATAGGCTACCTTTTATTGCGAAAAAAAGGCTTGAAGAGGTTGAAATAGAGGGTGAAAGTTTGTATGGGATTTCTTAATTTTAAAAGTAAAACCATGAAACTTTATATTTAAGCACTTGATAAGAAATAATTAAACATTTAAAGTTATAGTTAGTTAAAAAAGCACTTTGTTGTTGTTGTATGGGAGGCAGTGCCTGCAAAAGGGGGCTCAACGATTATATAAAATAACCTTTTGAAATTCTTAAAAAATATGAATAAAACCATCATAACACGATGACTCATTTAGGTCATCAGATCTATGCTTTCATTAGTAATTCTAATGTTGATTATTTTCGTCTGGAATTTCATCGTGGGCGGTTCATACTCGTACGTCAATCTCGATCTCTCTGCTTTTAACAAACGCAATGTTATGAAACTACTTTTTTAAATTGAAACATGTGTAAAAGTTTCGATTAAGTACAACAATTTTATTATTATAAACGCCGTAACAATTTAAGTTGTTTGTTGTGAATTGGTTTGATGATAACCTAATGCAATTTTTTCATTTTTCATTTCATTCATTGGTTTATTTCGTGAAGGTTCAATTTAAATGATTTTTTATATAAACAATATTAATTAGTTCCATGTAACTTTGTACGTATTTGTCGCTAAGAACCACTTTTTCTTAATTTTTTGTTGGTTGTGTCAAAATAAAATACCTAGGTTTAAATAGGTAAATCGGCAATTAGCCATATGATTGCAAAACGGCGTATAAAGCTTAATTAAGCTATCTATCACTATCCCACAACCGGAACATTTTGTGGTACACTTTACAGAAAAACTATCGCGCCTATAGATTTGTGCTTTAACATAGTAATTTAACTTCATGCATATCTAGATTCCGTATCTGTCAAAAAAAAACCATTAAAAAATGTAAGTACTTAACTTAATTAACAATTTTGTATTCATTGGATAAAATGTTACTCTACTACTGACGCCATCTGTTAAAAAACCAAAGAGTTAATAACATCGTTTCAACAGAACTAAACGTGGAAATCGTATTTATTCTACTTAACACTACTAGATGACAGCACAGAATCAGGTTGCAAAATAACGCCGGAGTTTTCGCGGGAAAGTGACAATGTCACATAGCCCTTAAAATTATAACCCGTTAGAAAAATTACGCGTGCCCTCACAAAGCTCAGCTTTTTCCTAGTATAAATTCAGTGTTTACCACCGCCACACCGCGTAAGAGCGTCGTGCGTGGGAAAAAAACAACAAAACTGTTTTGGTAGCCGAATGTTTATTTTCCAGACAACACAAACTATACTTGAATTTCCGTTAACTTCAAACTCAGGTTAATAAACACAGTTATTTCCAGAAATCACGTCGAACTCTCGCCTCGACGCCCACAATGGTTTTTATTTGCGATAAATAAATCGGGTACCTCGTTTGTGATGTAATTATCACGTAACTGTCTAAAGACGCTGTTATCTACAATTTGACAACGTATTTCACTGTAGAAAATTTAATTCGTTCCAGATTTAAAATAATTTAAATCTATTTAACGATTAGAGTTTTACGTTCGGATTAAGTTAAGTAGGTTGATGATGTAATTTTTTAACCGCGACAATTTACGGGATTAAAAAAAATTGTGAACATCCGGAAACAAGGATTATCGTAGAAATCTTTGCGTTCCACTTCTGAACGTAATCGTTATCGTCATCGGTTATAAATAGCTCGGACTGTATGGCCATTAACACGCGAAAACATTATCAGCTAACGTTTATTTGAACGATTGTAGATGATTCATATAGAAGATGAGATACCGAATTGACGTCATAGATCGTCGTCCTAGAAATGAGCAAGGTGATTCTAGAATAAACAAATTTATTCCCTGCTGATTCCGTTGTGAACACATCATTCACAACATAATTAACAACTCAACGCTTCCAGAAACGTGAATCTGTACCGCACCAAAAACGTTTTTGATTTTCTTTAAAGCTTATATGTACAAACTGTACCGCACCAAAAACGTTGTTTGTTTTTTTAAAGCTTTATGTTTATTCCTGGGTCTCAAACTACCGTATAAAATTCCATCTAAATCGATTTAGCGGATAAAGTGTGAGTTTTGCATTTATAATACGTAACAATATTTTAAAACATGCATGACTAATTCGGCACCATAATAATGATTATAAATGTTCATAATTGAGGTAAATTTACATAAACACAACAAACGGTTACAACATAAACATGGTCTTATCATAAAATAATCATTTTGTTTCGAATTAATTAAAAAGTCAGCTAAAGTTGGGCGTGCCCATGCAGCATACCAATGATATTATGAACATGTGAACATGTGAATTTCTGAGTAGCTAGGTACCAGATTTATATCGTGATATGACCTCACGCGCCATTGACCTGTGCTGTCTCGTTTTGTTATTCGTTTTCTATATCTAAGCCGCCTTAGGTTGCGAGCAGATTGGTTCAATAAAAACCGATTTGATGATATATAAAATAAAAAACAACTCAATACCTTTTTCTCTTTGTGTTCTTCTGTTTGTTGTAACGGTTAGCTTTTTTGTTTCTTAACTACTGACATGCTTTACCTAATCGATAAATGGGTTTTGAAAAGTTAATAGTAGTGGCCTGCCTCCGAAACGAGGGGTCCTGGATTCTTGACCGGAACAGCTATGTATGTGACAGATAAATATTTGATATCTGGTCAAGGGTGTTAGTGATATAAATGTTGTCCATGCCATCGGCGACACAGGTAATTTTAGTGCCCCCTGCACTAGGGTGCAGTTAGCTAAGGGTGCGTTAGCGTTAATTTATTTATTCCAAAGTTCTTAGGGGAATGGGAAATTAAACAGTTACTTCTTTTGTTGCCATGATAACCGTTCTGATGGTGATGATGATGATGAGCTGTTGGCGGGTTTCGCTACTTTACTTTAAATTATAAAAAATACTTCGCGGACAATCTCAAAATATTAAATTTATATTTCCAAGGAAGATATGGAGAGAATTCAATCAGGTTTTATTTGTTCGTGTAATCTTTTTTATGATAAGAAGTTATCAGTATTAGTGTCATGTTGTAACAACAAGAAAGACTTCAAAATATTGACGATTAATATATTTAAAAAGAAACTTTCGTTTAGGAAATAAAATTAAAATTAATAAGGATAAGTAAATTAATAATAAGTGTTGATTTTGAAGCTTACTTATTTCAATAATTCAACCTTAATACGGCACTATGGAGTGCTTAAACCGACACTAATTTCTGGTTTTAAAAACCAAAAGTAAAAGGAATGCTATTTGTACGAGTATTGTCCCCGTCGATATAAGCCAAGTCATACGAGGCCACCATATGTCACGCAATTTGTATTGAAACTATTGTTGACACGGATTTTCGAGCCATGTACAGTTACGCACTAGAGTTCTAGACGTTTTAAAACGTCTTTAAACAATAAAATTTTACATCATATAACTGACAAACCAGTTATATCGCTAAACTTGAAAGACGTAGCAAGTGTTATGTATGCTTATACTCGTAAAATTATTAAGGAAAAACTAACACTTTATGTATGAATTATTATCAAAATTCCTATTAGGTACTTTGTACCAATTGTACGAGTAGGTATACCTACAGCACTTTTAAATGTATTTTATTGGAATATGTGGAGAAATATTTTGTTTATAATCTTCTTGATAAGTGCACACAGAGGTTGCTTACATAATTAATAAAAATATATCACACAAGTACAATCAGAAGTATAATCTACCATAGTCCAAACCCAATTACCTAATTACCTACTAACCTAAATATTAAAAAATTTTACTCTTTTTCCTATGTAAAAACATTGAGTACCTACTTAATATCTTACCTATTTCTTTCTTTTAATATGTGTACCTAAAGGTGTTAAACATTAATAAGTTAGCCTTGTTTTGTGGTGTTATATTGCCACCGTTTCTGTGACAGGTTGTTTTTTGAAACGTCCAAAGTCAAAACTAATTTAAAAGAAAATTTTGAAGTAAATAATTAGAATAGTAACAAAAATGAACGTGAATTATAGTAAAATGATTTTCATTTCATTTGTTCCTAGACGCGGTTGTCACATTCAACGATCGCGGCCGTGACGACAGTTTCCATCTAAACGCTGCCAAGTCGCTGGGCTCTTTCGTGTAAATAGTAAAATACTACGACATTCTCGTACATAGTTTACTCATTGATTAACGAGGTCAAGAGATGGAGTGTCTACAAATAAGAGATATATGTATATGTCTGTCTCAGTTTTCTTCTTTAACTGGGAAATACCATTTGAAAGAAATAGACTAAAATCTTCGTCTATCTGTCAACGTCTACTTTCCATTATAACCAGAGAAGGATATAGACATCTAGTGAGCGTCGCCAACATGAGATAGCAGGAGAAAGTACGAAGTAATGTATGTGGCACAAGAAAATATTGACTTTCATCTATCTGTCAAATTTTGCTTGTAACTGTGAACCTTCATTGAAAAACCCGGCACGCAAAGTGGAACAAAACATATTATCATTGTGTATCGTTTTTTTCGTGTCATTTGCGTAAGTTGTTCCTTTTCTTGTCTGAGTGCGATAGTAGGTATCCTCTATGTATAATCTATACTCTTCTCCGTCTACGACTATAACCAACGACAAAATTAAGTTAAAACCTTGGCTTTTTACCTTAACCCTACAGGTGCTGCGGCTTAGGTAAAAAAATCTGGGCTCCATCCGTTTTAGGGTTTATATCTATTTATACTTCATCTCTTAATAATCGTAAATCCATGGGTTTAGTACAATTTTATAGTACCTACGTTCCACTCGTAAGACAGTTAAATTCAATAACGTAACGTTACTTATGACGCCATTCGTGTCATTCATTTTATTTGCTTATTATTTAACGTACACATAAACACAAGTAGATACTTAAGTGCTTACAAAACATCAAAAATTAACAAGTGGAGTTTAATAATAAGTAAAATAATTGATTATGAGTTACGTATATAGTTTACGACAAAGCTATTTGTTTTAAATAAATTGAAAATATAAAAATCAAATTGTCAGATTGTCACTTACCAGTATTGCCAGCTCTAAATAACACCATAATGCACATGGTAATATTTCTAATTATTTATATTATTACATAACAATAATAACTAAAGATTTACATACTGGCAAAAGTATAAATATAAGCAGTGGGTTCAATGAAATATACACATAATATCATACAGCAGTGATAGCCAACACGCACCTCTAATTTTCTGAGGATAATCTTTTGCTTCTGTGAAGAAAAACATCGTCATGAAACCCGCAAAACTGAGAATTATGCGTAATGCTCTCAAAGCAGCGTATACCTACGCCTCATCGTGAGAGGAGACCCGTGCCCAGCATTGAGACAGTTATGGGTTGCGATGATGAATGATTCGATACTTCTCTGCATTCTGATCAACAAGTACTAGACTACCTACTACTAGTAATAGTGGACCATAGTGAATTATACTTAGTTGACTGTACACTAAAAACTTCGATATTTTTTAACATACAATGAAACTGGCAATATTGTCTTGTCAATTAGTGAAGAGGTCTCAATCCTAAACTATAGTAACAGCAATAAATTAAGGCCCCTTTGACACATTAAAATAGTGACGTGAAAAATGGTAATTTAGTATCGAAAAAATATGGTCAAGTACGAGTCGCATCGATACCTTTTTGGAATAAAAATTTTAAGCACCCTTTTTAATTACATATTTTGGAATGAGAATCGAATACTGAGTACCCCCTATTAATATCACAAGAGTCTTACGAATCACCTTATATTTAAGGTCTCCTCGGCTTTGAGCTCAGTAGTGGGCCTTGTTGGGTTGAGATGATGTATAGTATATTCATTTATGTAATTGACTTACTTACTTTATTAAAGGTGGCACTGTATTTTGTTAGTTAAAACGTGAAGGAATTTGTTCGCGGTGCCATATACTTTGTTTATATGGTCCCGCATTAGTCCATAATATTTAAATATATATATTGTTTCAATATCCATGTAATTTATCCATGTAATAATTCTTTGGGTCTTAAAGTTATACATTCGATAAATTTTATGACTTTTTGCACATCACTATAGACCATGAAGAACAGCAATTTGCTCCTTCAAATTTATGTAATAATTTATACGAAACTTGATGATCGGACAGACGTCAAATAAACTTCATCGGGGCCTTCCTTTTGTGCCGCACCTATAATACAAAATATAGCGTCGAATTCTTCATATTTTCTGCTTCCATGTTATACATTCTAGCTCTTAGGGCTCCTTTACCGCAATTAGATCAAAAACTGGTAATTAATTTATATGACAATTTAATCTCTTAACTTTTTTTTTCATCTATAAACTGATATGAGCTAAAGTGATATTGGCTAGCTATATTATGCATTATACTATTGGAGATCAAGCATTTCTTTTGAACTGTAAATGTTCGTAAATGTGCATGGAAATTAACACTACTTCGATAATCAGCAAGTGATCATGCGACAGCGTTTATGTACAGAAGCATGAGGTCACTTGGAACCGGGTAATACTAGAATATCGTTTAAAATTCCACGATAAATAAAACAAACTAAATGTTGAGGTGCTCATGGACGTCCTCGTCTAAACTCATATAAAACTAACGTTTGACACCACGACGACTCATGCGCTGGTAATTAATTACATACCTAATCCTTTTCATTATATTTAATGAACGAGAGACTGGAAAAGACATTGAGAATATAATTGTACTTGTGATAATAGATGGCGCCTCCTTATTAAGGATGGAGACTGCTTCCTTAACACCTCATCATCCTACTTACGATTTATAAACAAATAAACCAGTTGTTGATCATCTATCGACATATAATTTAATGTTCAGAGGGAGTGGGTTTGGATTCAGAGGACATATGAGTGGCATCAATTAGATTGGAGGAACTCGCATTTTTATCAGAAAATCGTCAAACTATCAAGTAGGTATGGCACGTAATTATGTCGAAAAATCTCGGAATTCAGGAAGGTCAACCTATGTAAGATATGTTGTTTTTAAATTGAAACGTAAACAACAAGTGATTGATATTGCATTTGGCGAATATCCATCAGGTTAATCTGGCGATTTTCTCATCCCGTTATATTGAATGTGATCATAAGATCAACTTGCGAGCAGTTACGGATTGATGCCAAATAAAAACATAATGGAGCAACAAAAGTACGAGTATATGGCGGGCGAAACAAACGATTGCAAGCGAATAAAGTCTCACGCTAACAGGGAACTGAGGGAGTTATTTCGGGAAATCGGCTGGAGCTGCTCCAAAAGCTGCAAACAGAATGAGGACCCGGTCACTTTTGCGCTGAGTCAACGACTCGCGTGAGTAAGGCCCGACATGTCCCGACGAAGTAATTCGCGTCCGAATTCAAGAGTGGGAGTAATTCACAGAAACCACTATTTTTATTCAATTACACTTCACGTTTTCCTACCTGATTTACGTTTTTCGTCAGAAGTGTAGGACGAAATATTTCGAAGAACATTTCGGCTATACGAAGAAAGTATGAAGAAAACAAAAAGTTGGTGTTCTCGCTTCCGCCGATACAAATGTCAGTCACTCCGGCGTGATACGCATCTTGATGAAATGATTTCGACGTTGACCGCGCCGACTTATGAAAGTCAATAAATGGACCGGTTTTAGGTTCTAAATTGTATTTGGGTTCTGTTTTTGGGCAATGGAATAAAAAGTTTTGTATGATAATGTTGTTTGCTAATATAACTTTCGTATACCAAAAGTCTGTTATTATAAATTGATAAAATTATAGTAAATAGGATTGTTTTAAATAAAAAATATGTAAATTTAGGTGTAACATTATAAAAACTTTGGGTTTATTTCTAGACAATATAGTTTTTAGAAATTAACTCAGTAAGAATAAACCAATGTACGATGTTCAGATACATAACAAAAACAAAAAAAACTAAGTATAATAGAGAACAGAACTAAACAATAAGCATTCTTATCACTACAATGATCTTTACCTGACCATAGTATACGAGTATATGAGATAGTGAAGTATATTTATACCTACTCCAACTATGTTTATCTTCATAAGTGAGGAGCACTTAATTTAATGTTGTTTGCAGATTACATTTTATTATCCATGGAAGAAATGTTTGACATGAAGGATTTTTACGAAGACGAAACTGCTTGAACAAAATTGATTAAATATCAGTTTCAAATATTTTCCAAGAATTGTCTGGAGAGAGACAAATATTATGAAACACACTGGTAATAGGTCTTTACATTTTAATTCAATGAGTAACTAGGTACTTTTAGAATATAACATATTTGATGTACACCAGACGCTTACAAGATTTAACGTCTAATGCTCTACTGCTTCAGGCGTAAAGATGATAATGTACAATACGGTGTGTTGTATTTTATTTATAACAGAACACTTCCCAATCCGTTCATGATTAAACATTTAACAGAGGATGGTAGAACCAGTTGTTGAGAGTTAATCAATGCATATTAGATCATCGAGTAAAACCCGTTCGATTATTTTAAATATTTTATGCAGTTGTGAACGTGTCGCTAATGAAAATGATAAGCGTACTGTTGTGAATCGGTAGGTTTCAAGTCTGCTTGTGGCGAAAATGAACGTTTAATTTATACGTAGTTTATATACATTCCTATATATGGTGTAATGTAGACTCTTTTATATGCAATGCTTGTATAGTTTTAATACGAACCGAATTTCTGAAAGTACGTGAGGTATTACTTATTTTACTGTTAACATAATAATATTTTTAAGTCTGATATATTTTTCGTTTTTATACCAACAGAGCCCTGGCGAGGTTTGCTACAAATAATTGAAACAGAAGACGATCGCGGCATTAATTTACATATAAACAATACATACTTTGAGTTATCAACGCAATTACTTCTCAACGGTATGGAACGTTTCGATAGGTATGTTTTGACGTTACGTACAAATACAAACAAACATCTGGTTTATTAACATTGAACCCTTAAGATAACGCAAGAAAACAGACATCATTTAAAAGTCTTTATCGAGAGTTAGTTGATGTAAAGCAGAGCGGGGAACCGATTCGTTCCGCTACGATAAGAGGATTAGGTCGTTCCGCTGCGTAGAGCCAGATCTTCACTCACATTGTACCTTGCATTTCATTACAGCATACATTTTTAGCAAACTCAAAGATTAAAATTTGTTTACCTGACCAAAGAAACGCTCCCTTGCAGTAGCCATATTTTCACTAGGTGTTGCATCCGTTTCCGAAATATTCGGGTCGTTGGGTTGCACCGGGGTCTTATCAGCGTCGTTGGCGGGTTGCTCCTTGGGGTCACTCGCAGGAGTTCCCTGTGTCAGGGCCGCCTTCGGCGCAACCTGTTCCGAAGCGTCTTCCGCCACAGCT
Organism: Ochlodes sylvanus; assembly: GCA_905404295.2. Classification (NCBI taxonomy): domain Eukaryota; kingdom Metazoa; phylum Arthropoda; class Insecta; order Lepidoptera; family Hesperiidae; genus Ochlodes; species Ochlodes sylvanus. Next base: position 5,491,765 of record FR990126.1, on the reverse strand, counting down.
ACCACTTTCTGCCCACCGTCACCTTTACCACTTACTCCGTTAGTCTTTGCACTGAGTTTCTTTTGTTTTTTCTTGTTCTTCTTCTTGGTCGGCTTCTTTAGCGGTTTACCTTCGTGGGGTCGGTCGCTAGCGCAGCACTGCACATTACCCATGTCGATGAGCGAGCATGTCGCGATGCTCGTGCGGCGGAAGTCGGTTCGGTCGGTCGGTCGTTCGAGGCGCGTCGGCGTCGGCGCCGGCTCGCGGAATGAGCTCGTCGCGAGTCCCCGGCGTCGCGGCACCCACCCACCCCGGTATTTTTGACGCAAACTTCGGAATCGCACTGACCGCCGATTACGCGGATGCCGTCCGCGAAGGATCGCACCCGAAAGCCAAACCGCGTGCCGGCCGCGCTGGCGTCATCGCGCTCCCCGGCCCCCGCGCGCGAAGGTCAAGGCGGGCTCATTGTTCCCGCTGATGGACGCTCGACGAGGTATTCGGACAGCTTCTCCAGCACGACTACCACACCGACGCCAATCGGAGTCCCTTCCACACGCGAGCCCGTCAACTGTTATCGATCACGCAATGTTTACGTCCAGCTGCCACGGGAACGGGGGCGTTACCATTGGCAACGGTAAATTTATGGCCGGTATACACTTCGTCCTAATTAGTCTGATTACGGCGAGCGTTATGTGGCCATGGCGCTAATGTGTACTAGGTTTATTGTGGCAGTGGTGTGGGCGCACGGGCGCACGGTCGTGTTGGTTGTGCGCTTATCGGCCGCGCACGGGCTGCACGGGCCGGGCCTGATAGCCCGCGCACGTGCTGTGCCTCGTAAACGTAGTAAACAATGACACCTCGATAATAATAAAACTTTGATGCAAGGAAAATGTTGACGGCGACCGCGTTTATTGTCAAAGTTATTACTTTTGTTTTCCCTATTGGCTTCAACACATTAGCGGACTATTGCTGGTCAATGTTTCTCTCGATTGAGTAGACCTACAGCTTACTCCATGTCAGTCGCAGACAGATGGAATAAGGTTTAATGGTATGGAGTAAACATGAAAACAATTATAAAGATTACATTTCCCGAAGACAAGCAAGGGCGGATACATGTCTTGTTACAGATATAAAAGTGATTTAGGGATTACATTTAAATTGATAAAAGTTACACTTGTACTTAAAACGTTAAGATAATAAAATTACAAATAATATTGATAATATCAAACAAACAATTAATTTGCAATCGTTAAAAAGTGGCTGCCTGCCTCTAACATGTCTTATTATCAAGAAAGTTTATTTTCTGCGTACTACTATCGAAGTCAGATGGAAGGATTAAATCTTGGGTGCAGTGCATTATGCAAATCCATGTCATTAGTTAGTACCTAATAAACTTCAAAGGAGCCTTTGTTGTCGTACCGCCACTGGCTATTTCCAGCGCAATTAACTGCAGGGCTTTCACAATACACGCTACGAGTCTGTACTGTACTGTACACATAAATGTGTATTAATGACCAACTTCGGAATAAACACAAACACACTTGTAAATCTCGCTAAATATAACAGTAGATAAAAACAGTTTTCATTATAATTATAAGTACTCATACTTACTAACAAACTAACCAACTAATGCTCTAACACCGTCTGCTAACCGGACTAACTATCCTAGTCCCTAGTCTTGTTCTAAGTCGGTCACAGTTATCTTGCTCGTTTGATAACAACATAACAATTTTTCAACGCCCCCCTATTTTTACCAGTTAGAGCAATTAAAACGATCAACTTTAAAACCGCTGACTTTTTTTTGGGCTCCTTACCGGACCCCTCTAAGCCTTCAGCGGGAGTGTTATCGCCCACTTTGGGAAAGACTGCCTTAATACATAATATAAAAAAGTACATATTTATTAATTCGCCCTTGCGTTGCTTCGTTTGTTACATTGCTTGCAACGCATTCCTCGCAACACATCCCTCGTAAAACATTTCTAGCACACTCTCTCGCTTGTTTTCTACATACGTCAAAAAACGTCGCTCCGCTAAGCCGTTTCCACCAGAGCTGTGCTAAGCGAGGCTAGGTAAATGAAGCAATTCTATTGATTCTTCAAAAACACATTCCTCGCTACGCATCCTCGCACATTTCTCTCTCTCACTCATCTCTGCAGCTCTGGTGGAAACGCAGCCTTAGACCGGTAACACTTTGGTGATGCCCCCTTGTGCTTTTATTGTGCATAGTCCGTGATGACTTTTTATTACTAATAGTCAGTTTAAGGTAAGTCGTTATTATTATTAATAATAATAAAGGTAAATCAATATATGTAATTAATATTATGAAATACTTTGTGATTTCCCAGTCCTTAATTTTTCAAGAATCATTAATCACTTAACTGTATTAGGGCGAATTTACATCGTAACTCAATTTTTCCTGTGAAATGTTGCAACCGTGTAGATGGGATGCCGTAACTGGGTCACGCATCGTAAGCTTTTAATGCGTGCTTGACCATCGACGCCATTCACACCGACGCGTCATGTATCAACAATAACGTATTGTTACTTCGTATATTTTATGTAAGGCATAAAGTTTTTTATACCATTGCAGGATTGACACTTTACCAATCATAATCCTTAACGGTTTTGTCATGTTGTTTGTTAATTTAATTTGTTTTTTATTGTAAGTTAATGCTTGACTATAATTCCACCCGATGGTACTGATAAGTAAATTAAACAATATTATAAAACTAGTTTTGTTATCCGCTATAGCGATCTAGCGTTACGTTACTGTTAAGGATTATTAATAATTAAGGATAAGTTGCAATTTTATTCTATTTTATCCCTCTAAATTCCGTAACCAACCATTCCAATAACGACAAATGTTACAATGATATCGTTGTTAAAAAGGGAATTGTTGGTAATTTACAGATAAACAAATATAGAAATGACAAGTCTTCCATCGCTCAATAAAAAGTTTTCTATGCTATTGCTCTTTAGTTATGACTATGGTCCATGTAATAGGGATCAAAATATCCGCGTAAATATATAATACATATAATATGTATTATGAATATTATAAGTATATTATAGCGTATAGTGAACAGTAATTATCATTTTTTATTTTTTCCTCTCTTTGTTGCTACTGCCCTCTTCATTCTCCCACTGCCCTAAGGTTGACTGGCAGAGAATGCTTTTAGCATTAAGTCCGCCTTTTGTTCCATTACTTATGTAAGGTTCAATAAAGAATAAATAAACGTTTAACGTCATTAGTACCGTGTTATTTATTTCCATTAATAAACTTATCAGATATAAACTTATCAATTGCAATACAGGAAATTTTACCTGAAGTGTTCATTGAACTGATAACACTCAACTAGTAATTGAAATACATTTATGATATCGTGTAACGCATTATCAGTGTCAATAAACGGTACTTTTGTACGTAAACCATAAAGGCTTTAGTAAAGTATCATAGATTTGTAGAAATGTTGTGGATGATAATGCTAAATAATCCGTTAAAGTCTATTGACCCACTTAAATATGTGATTTTATTAATAGATCATGAATTTCCATTTCTTGAACTTCCTCACCTTAAAGCTGATGTAAGTTGATCACATCTTACCATAGGTATGATTATGAATAAATAATGTAAATAATTTAAAAAACTTAAGTTTATTTGGTCGTATCGGTGTACAAGACGGTCGACTTAATATAAATTTCGTATGGGAGCTATAAACAAAACTCGGGCGCCGACTGCTGGAATAAAAATACTACAACACTTTGATTTAGTCAGGAGATTATGGAATACAAATGGGACTCTATTATGCAAATAATAGTAAAAAAATATATACACAGAAGTTATACAGAAAAAAGTCAAATTGGTCATGGCTTAGGTAGATACATAACTCAAGCATAAACTAATAAATAAGTTTTAAAATAAGTTTCTTCCCGAAAATCCAAACTGTACACATCCAAACATACTTTTAAAGAATTTGCTTAAACGTAACGAACAAACAAGAGAGAAAAGGAAAGCATTCAAGGCATGAAAATTTATTGGTCATGTTTAAAGTTTGCACGCAATTCTTTCCTGAATAAACGAAACTTTGTAGAACGACGGTACCTACTGACAAATGCATATGGTTAGTCTTTTTTCCTAAGTTTAGACTGAATCATTATCTTCGACCTCAATCATAAAATGGGTTTTAATGATGTAAATAGATTCGTTTTAACTTTATAGTCGTGAAACTACGTAGATCCAGAATGGCGTTCTAAATTTGGCTTCCCCAACCATTACGTGCGTGTTTAATAATATTAGTGGCTCTATAAAAAATATTTTTTCACTTTCTATAATATTTCTTTTTCCAAACGATAATCATACATGTAATAAAACCCTTACTCGTCGATGTCTGTTTTTGGAAGATATTTCAAAAAAACGATTCACGAAAAAAGTACACAAAAACAGATGTATGTAAATTTTAAGAATCCTGCGTAGGCAAACCCTGTGTAGGTAATTCCACAGAAAAGAGAGACAAGGACAATTCCTTGAAAAAGGTAAACATTTAGCCAGTTACTAGCTAGTACCTACTTACATAATATTACACAGTTTGCTATGATTCCGAACATGCGATGGAGTACCTACTTACCTCATCTATTATATACTCGTATAAAAATGAATCGCTGATTTTGTTGCTAAGCGCAAATCTCGAGAACAGCTGAACCGATTTCGCTAATTCTTTTTTATAATATTCCTTAAAGTACGATTATGGTTATTACACAGAGAAAAATTTAAAAAATTGCCTGAAAAAGTCTGAAAACAACACTTTTCTATATTCCCATACAACAGATTCGTAATAATACTGTAAAGTGAATTTGAACGTTAATACCATACCATAAAGTTTAAGTGTTAGTGGAGGGGTTCCGGGAAAGTGTCCCGAATAGCAGAATAAGTATTAAAAAAAAATTAAGAATCGACTGTTAGGCGGTACGATGTTCGCCGGGTCAGCTATACATTACATATACATTATAAATAACATTTATCGCATAGGTAAAAATGCTAACGTAGCGTGTTAACGTCGCCTATAGAAATAAATGTCATGGTTGGTTGCATAGACTGTTGAGTTCGTCACATGGGTATGAATTTATACAAGCTAAAGTACTACCTATTATGTTGAAAATGAGTCTTTGTTCCGTTATTATTTATTTTCTTATGTTATGTTCAAAGAATTTTTTATTCAGTTATGTATGTTGGGGACTTAATTTTCTTCCAGAGAGAGAGATATACGTATCTGATCAAGTCATAGCAGTTTGAACACCAACTATTTAATGTATGAGTCCCATTAGTTATTGTTAGTTGGATGTTCATATTACGTAATATGATCCTATTAGCTGAGGTCAATAATAGGGGGTAATGTATTTCTTTGTGGCTATTTATCGTTGTCATTGCAATTATGATGGATCACACGTAAGAAGTATCAAGATTTATTTTGTAACAAGATGTCATTAGAGTGGGTGGTCTCCGCCTGACTCAACTAATTAAGACAATGTTTAATATCATTCAAAACACCATCGAGGAATACAGTATCTCTTCCGCTTTAACTGAAACAACGCGCAAAATTATGTTTTGTGGTAAATAAAATAGCACTTACCGTGTCAGCATCACTGTCTTCCGTGGCGATAGCAACACCGCCCTCTAAATGCTGTTCGCCGTTGTCAATTTCGCGTTCGAGTTCTAAAGCTTCTAGTTCCAGCTGAGGAGATGACTGCAGCTCCTCGATCCCGGGCGATGACTGCTCCATGCTTGACTGCAGCGAATGATGCGCAGGCATTTTCACTACCAATGGTCGGAACTTCTGAGAGGTGAAACCTGAAATGCGAATTATGTTTCTATAGATTCTTCGAATCAACTTCGACGTCAAGTCTTTCACAAGTGTTTAACTGTTGTCGAAATAATAAAAGGGAATTGATGACGTTATAATTTTGGAAATATAGTTATGCTCTTTACGGCATTATTATGTTCATTTTGAAAAAAGACAAGCGTCACGAATTCGACATTTAACTACATAATGTTCTAATGATTATGAAATAAGTCTACAACAAAGTACTACACATGTAACACGTCCATGACCTTGCGAAGCGCGCCTCCACGTTCTTAGTTGGTTTGTAAATTAGAATCTTTTACTTGTGTAGGCGAATCGAAACAAGTTTCTTATTGATATTGATATTGAATTGCTTTACAAGTTCGTCATTTTTATTAACGTTGATTAATTCTTCACCAATAATATCGATATCAATACAGTACTTACATTTGTCGTCTTTCTCCTTCTGCATCTTTTTCATCGCGTCTCGAGCGCTTTGCAAAGTTTGGGTAGTACCAGTCGATATAGGTTTAATTATAACCCGTTGAATTCCACTGCCAGGAAGAAGAGCTGCAACTACTCTTTTCGGTTCATCCTTTTCAGGACTTCTTCTAAATTGACCAAAGATTGTCTCATCTTGGTCAGCATCAATATCTATAAAGCACTCTTCGAATTGTTCAAAATTTTCGAGATCGGAGTCAATCTCACTTCTCGATCCGTGGGCCTTTGGCCTGTAGAATGAATCGGAATTTCTTCTGTAAGTCATATGCTTCGAATCGGGGGAAGAATAACTCCGCATAACGTAAGCTTTGGGTTGATGTGACATCGCATCTGGATCACTTTGGGATGCGGGTGACGAATAGCTCCGGGGTAACTGCGACCGCATCCCTTGCATCTTGCGTTGTTGATGCTGACTCGTTCGTATCGCTATCAAGCTTCTGCCTCGCCCGGCGCCTTGCGGCAGCGCTGGGTCTTTACGACGCATAATATGGAGTACACCCAAAACAATCAGACGTGTGGAACTCTTTGGATCCTGTGACCAACTGTGACCAGGACTCCGTCTAGATATCGCATGTAACTTCACTGTGCCTTATGCGTGTCCAGTTCTAGCATCTCGAATTTCCATATCGGATAACAAGGCCGGGTGCGGGGAGATAGTATATCATTCGATAAGCAACAGTGAGCACGGCGTTGTACTGATATTGCTGGATCTCATAAATTAACCATGCATTTATTCTTTTTTTCTGCTAAAATAACACAACAGAATCACTTGTCACTAGATGATGAATGGGTTTAATTTCTTGATAGCTATTCGTATTAACGAGCACTATACCGTTTAATATATCGACTCGCGTTAAGTCCCATTGAAATGAAAAGTGATTACAAAAGCACACGTGGCTCGTAATTTTGCGTAACTCAAAGAGGCCCGGTGACTTATACTACGTACGTTTGTATAATAACGTTAAACAATCTGACGGAGCTTACGCTACGAAGAAGCTGCGTAGGCTCAGCTGTAGGTGGACAACTTTCTCTTTTAGGCGCCTTGACAGCTATAATTCAAAGTCATTATAATTTAACAATAATTTATAGTAAGTATGTAGTTTGTGGGTCAGTGTGAGATTTTGAAACTGATTAATAGTTCTGTAATTTTTACGTATAATGGAATTTCTTAATTTCCTGCAAGGACAGAAAAAATTAAGCTAATTGTATAAAACTATAAGATCCCACCCATTTTATGTTAATCTTCTCTCCTTCTTTTTTATAAAAAGGAGAAGCTAATTATGTTATATTCGGTCTACTTTCACAACGATATAGACAGATACTGGTCTCCACACACCTGAACATTATAAAGAACTCAATAAATTCAGTACATATGAAACTATCATTAAGTTCGATGCCCGGGTAGTCTACAAAAGTAATCAGTAACAGGTGCACCATGAACATGAATATTTCTTTTCGATCAATTTTCATTTCAATTCGAAAGTTTGCAAGTGACATGATATTTTTTCGTTGTCGAATTGTACGGATAATTAAACTCTTAAATTAATTTTAGTAAACCAAGTTTATGGCATAACTCCTTCCTGGACCTCACATTTTTTAGAACGTCACGTTCTAAAAAATAAATACATTTTAAATAAATATGGGTATCCATAGTGGAATTATATTCTACATAGGCAAGTATGGCAGTTTAAAATTAGATTATAAATTAAAAATCATAACTGCTTTTCTTTGAGTATTTAACAATCATTTCTTACGCTGCTACCCATTGAATAATCATAAAATCACTTGCAAAAAGAGGGGTGTTATAAGTTTAACTTGTCTGTGTGTCTGTCTGTGGCACCCGACCGACCGACCGAATTAGATGCGGTTTTTTTGTTTGAAAGCGACATGATTGACATGGTTCTTATCTATAATTTATGAAGATCTCTTCAGGCGTTTGATCATCAGCACATTACAGATTATTTCTTAGTCGGGGAGTTTTTAATGAAACTATCTTACATAATTATAGGTAATTCTTAGTCTATCAAAATAATCATTTTAAACTCTGAAATCATAAACTCCATATTGTAAAAATGTAGTCCGGCCACTCGAGTTCTCGTAGCCTTTTGATCCCACGATCCAGTCAAAATAGGACAAATCGGTAGCCATTCTACAGCTTGTTACTACGCAAGTGACGGTATTGTAATGTAATACGCGTACTAGAATGACTACAGAATATTTATATACATATCATATTCTCGGAAATACATACCTAGATAGTAATATTATTCTAAAATTATATTTAGATACGAGTATTACAAATGATGACGAGTGAGTCATGTACAAAACGATGATATAAGCGATGTTAATGTTTACCCTTATTTAATATTAGATACTGCCCTCGTTTCGCTTCGGAGAACTTATGGTTTTGTTGGTACACACAATTGAAGAAATGTTAAGAATAACTTTAAGGATACTTTAAAAGTTTAAATTGACAACTATCTTTTCTGTGTGACTTATTGAAAGAAAACAAACTCCTCAATGTTACTTCAATACATCAGCGAAAACCGCGCCGTTTTGAAATTGTAAGACAAGCAGACGATATTACGAAATCATAATATATAGGTATAATTACCTATAATAGTAATTCACATTTATAAATAAATAAATAATAAATAACGCTACACACTCATAGCCCCACATTAGGATTCCCTGTGTCGTGGAACAAGACAAGAACACACACACCCAGACCAAGAACAGTTTAAACTCATCATTCAAATTTCGCTCGCTGGGAATCGAACTCCAGGACCCTCGGAGCGGCGATCCGGCGTATTAACCATTGTGCCATCCGGGTCGTCAATTTATAATAGTAAGGATAGTAAGGTGACCATTACCTCGTTTACTCATTTTATTTAATAGTTATTGAGCGCCATCTGTGTTAATATTACAGATTTATGGCGTTCGTTCAATACTGCTGGAAGTTTAAGCCAATCGCAAACCTTTGACATTTAGTACAACAACCTTATGCTAGATGTCACTACTACATCAATCTATCACAATAGCATGATACCCAATGACCACAAATATGACCAAAATATAACTTATCCCTCACTTCGCTTTGGAAAACTTATTTCAGTTCACAAAGATTTATTACCTCTTCAGAATCAAAGGTAATTCCGTTATTGCACCCGTAACGCCATATATTTTTTTATGAATATAAAGTAGCCAACCAGCATGCAGCACCACCCTTCCGCTGCCGCCCATGACAACTGTGACAGACTTAGAACAATATGGGGACGAGGATGGTTAGTTAAGATAGCAGATGGTGTTAGAACATTTGTTGATTAGTTTGTTAGTAGGTATATGGACTGTGGCAGGGACTTTTAGTGATAGTTAGTCCTCGGTTCAATTTGGTCACAGATGTGTTGCTGCTCTTGAGGACTGAGATGGTTGCCTCTAAAAAGTTTAACCGGCTCCACCTGTCTAACCGGAACACACTTGTTGTTAAAACAATTATTATACGGCAGAAATGGTACTACCGTAATGGTAGTACCTTGGCGGGTGGCAGTACTTTAATACACCGGGCAGATTATTTGTGCCCGGGCGAACTCTAGGCTCCACTACCCATTAGATTATAGCGCTTTGATTAAAACGTGTTTTCCTGCGGAAATGAGATAATTTTCCGCGAAAAAATAACCGATTTCACTCACCAGTCCTTTAAACTATCTCCATAACAAAATGACATCGACTTTAAACTAAATAAATTACATAAAAATATTCGATTAGGTCGAAAAGAAGTACTTATGTTAATAATCAACTAATATTTGTCGAATTGCACATTAGTTGCTCTCGCTTTCAAATCATCCAAACAAACAATTTTACGATAAGTAAACGTAAACCTCCTTCCATCATCATCGGGTTGTTAGACAAGAATTATACAACCGACCGAGTCAGTTGGCCTGCGCACGCGCACCTTTACAGTGAAGTTGTGCTCCGTTGGATTAACAATTTTAACAATCGCGCACGGTAAGTTTGTGCACAATATTATAAACTTCCGATTTTATTTTAGCATCACGAATATAGGCACGGTTTGTTAGCAGTATTATTTACGTGAATAATGATCATGTAAGAACAGTAAATGTCGAGTGATTGAAAGTTACATGTAATATTATTCTCATCAAGAATTGTGTTTTAACTTTCGCGGTCTAGTTCTAAATGCGAAGCGATTGCTTTTATTAGATAAAATATTTCGAGTTTATTATTTTGTATTACCTACCAGGTTTTTTAGTTTGATTTCCTTGTTGCATTACATTGAAATCATTGTATTGTAATGAGTTTTTTTAACTTTAATTGAGGATAAATTCTCGATGGGTAGCTAAACGTGCCTATTTTAAATCCACTTATCTTTTTATTGGACGCAGAGTTCACCTGGAAATTCAAAATTAAAATTTATGACTTGACATTTTTTTACTGTAGTAGCTACGAAAGATATGACACAAAGCGCCCCACGCTTTTATTAAGAATTATTTATTACGATAAAAGTGTTTTTATTTTTTTTAATTATTTTTTTTTTACTAAAAATAAAACTCACTCCTTATTCTTACTCCTTATTTTATCATAAACTTAAAACATTCTGATCCTAAACAGCGTTTAGTTTGATTAGCTACCTTCAGTCTTTATTTGGAAACCTAACCTAACCTATATTTTTATGATTCCGGTTCTTCACTTACTTTCCTCTATCCAATTAATTCGTTATAAAGAGAAAGAATCGCTTTATGAACACACATGTAATGCCTCAGTGCATGTTTTCTGCCCGTGCGTAACAACTCGAATTAGATTCAGTATTAAATAGAAGTTAGAATAGCACCTACATAGTTACAAAGAGGTTTTAGGTCTTGAAGAAACACAAATCTTGTGTAAAACAGATAAGTCCAAACCGGTATTTTAAGTAGGACGTACTGGATGAGATGAAAAGGTGCTGCAACGTAAGTGCAGTAAGGATGGGTGCATAGAATATGCAAAAGGTTAAGTAGGTGTTACGACAAAAACGGCCTGGGAGTTTTTAGAAAATGCTATGAAATTTCGAGACATTCAAGATCAAATTGCAAAACCTAACCCAAACACACATCTGCAAACATCATCATCATCAACATCAACATCATCATCATCATCAACATCATCATCATCAACAAACGCAAAGTGGATCAATGGCGATGTTTTATAAAATTCAATGATACAGCTTTAGATGACATCTACTTAGATGACGTCTAGTAGAATTAAAAGTTTTAAGAACCTTCATTTAAAAGTGAATTAGAACGCTTCTGAAATAGGCCTATTACATTTTATTCTCCTTTTGACTTTCCGAAAATATTCTTTTAGGCTTTTAAAAACACTGCGAAGCTTTAGTAGGTAGAGTATTCGGTGATATAGACTAAGTATGTACTAGTTTTTGCACTCGGCTTCGCCCGCTTGGGAGACGGAGGACGATAAAATAACGTAAATATTATACTCCTGGAACGCATCACTGGGATTTATTCCCATGAGTCCTATGTCCCAGTCATCGCAAACTGCTAATAATAAATATTATGAGTTTTATATCCCTTCCACTCCCCCCTTCACCCTATTCAGGGATGAATTCCGAGATAAAAATTATCCTTTGTCCTTTCCCAAATCTCATACTATCTCCATACCAAATTTCATTTAAATTTTTGTTAAAATAATGACTCATTGGTTCAAAAACTGTGCATAATTTATTCTTATTATCATTAAATCTTTTTTCTGACTTCATGGTATTAAGATATGTCTGCAATAGAGCAGGTACCTACTTACAAAAACTATGAGATATTGCTGGAATTGAAGAAACAGTAAAACTTTTTTTTGTAGTGGGTACATAACCTGTTGGTAACCGCAAAGTGAAATAAAAAATTAATCATTTTTGTACTTATCTCAACAACGCAAGGAGGTTTTTATGCAAGCCTCTCTATGTTTAATTCTTTTAACTACACTAGATGGATGACCGAGCTTTGCTCGGTATTTTTTTTTTATAAATTGTGTTTTTTGGAAATTATATTTAAGTACGAATAATAATAATAGTTGCTCACAAAAAAGTATTATTATTCGCCAATAGATGTCAGGAAGAGTCATATTTTTCAGTTTAAATTGGGACTACAAAAACACGAATAAAATGACATTTTCTAAAAATGATTCCTAGCTCGATCGATTTATCGCCCCCGAAACCCCCTCTAGGTAAACTAAATTTCATGAAAATCGTTGGAGCCGATTTCGAGATTCCAATTATATATGTATATACAAGAATTGCTCATTTAAAGATATTAGATATGTACCTATATGATTTTAGTTCTCATGTTTAACATGCCGTAATATGCTGTATATAATATAATTTAAATTTCTTATTTAAGGCGATTGGTTTAAAAATATGTAACTATGATAATAATTATTTTTAGGTAGTTCTATATTTTAATAAATTATTCGATTTGCTGTGTGGCTGGCTAAACTTATGTTAACCAAATTCAGATATAGTCCAAAGAATTAGTTACTTATTTACTACAAACAAAAATTTTTGTTTGTTCAATGTTTTTGTAAGTGGTCCATTACATGATTACGGAGTCCAGTAAGTTGGAGTTGAGTTAAATGTAATGTGCGCAGACCTTAAAGGCTATATTTCATTGCGACCCATAACTGTCCCACTGCCGAGGATCATGGGGCTACTCTTAGAATGTGAGGGTTACAGGCATACACATAGTCCACCACACTAAGTACGAGTAACAACATTATGGAGAACCCTCAGGTGTGCAGCTTTCTTCTCGATGTTTTGCTTCACCGAAGCAAGCGATAATGACACGTTTTTTTTATTATTAGAGGTGCGTGCTTTATTTGAATCCGGGCTCCCCAGTACGGGAATCTCACGTTTAAACCACTGGGCTACATTTTTGACGCCTCAATCTACGTCTGGACTAGCTACTTTGATTTAAAACCACTGACCTATTTAGCCGAAAACGAAACGCTTCTCTTGAAAACCTTGTGCATGATACCACGTTCACTACGCCGCTACTACTATGAAAACTACTTTCTACCAGAAAAGGCTAGTTAGTACCTACACACTCGGTTAGTTTCAATTATCACCTGTGACACCATAAGCATTCAAGTTACGAAAGGAAAACCTTTCGCAGGGTTAAACGTAGACCTGTGAAAGACCTTTGGCTGTTGACTCCCAACTACTAGCAAATGGCAGTAGTGTGTAATTGAAATTCTGTAACTGTACAATAAATATAATCATAGTTTTTAACTTGAAAGAAACACGTTTCGGTAGCATTACAAAGTATAATTGTATCCGGACGGTTTCTGTTTGACGGTTTAAAACATTTTGTAGCAAGCGTAAACTAATCATTTTAATGGAATATATATAGCCTACTAAGTAAAAACGACCTTCCGATGAATAAAAAAAACAGGCGCCGTCCGAAGGGTCTTGGGTTCGATTCCCACTGAGGCAGAGATTTGAACGAATTTAAATATCTGTTCTTGATATGGGTTCGTGATACTTTGGGTGGGGCTAAGAGTGCAAACCCTTATTTATTAATTAATATAAAAAAAACGTAGATCAAGTAATTACCTACTAAACTATATGTTAAACTTTATATATTTAGACAAACATAAGTATTGCGATAGAGAAACAAAATAGAGATAAATTAAGGAGACACGTTCTAGAGACCTCGAGAGAATAAGTACCTCAGAAGCCAGATTTTGTATTTTACCAGATTTACCAATTATTATGGCCTTGCTTTCCCCTTGGTCAAAATATTATTACTGAAATATTAATATTTGAAATTATAAAACAACTTGGAAACAAATTCTCGTGTCGAAAGTGTTCTTAATTTGCATAAAATTAGTCAATCATGAATCTTTTTGGAAATATTATCCATAATCATTTTAGATAATACCTACTATGATGTCAACCGCGTGAACTAGAATGAATAAAGAGGATAAATTAGTAAATTAAGTTACATAATTACATATTATATTAATATGTATATTCAATTATATCAAGTTAATTAGCTGGCTGAAGTGCGAATGGGCAGACAAGCAATGGGGTAAAAAGTCCTCTAAGGGCGACCATGCTACGGTAAAAGAGGGTGAAATGTACTCGTTCACCCCCAGACCAGGTGAACTCAGGACCCCACACACACAGCGAGAAGCTGCTGGGTTCAGAGGACCCAGGACCGGTCGGAGTGACGCCAATTAGGGGAGACCTATGTCCAGCAGTGGACTTCAAAAGGCTAATAAAATATATTAGAAACCAGTTTTTGCTTTTTCTACACAGCCTTATTCGAATCCTAAAACCTACGAGTATAGTGAAGATAGCTTCACGACCACCAAGATGTTACTAGCTGGGGCGGCGAGCAGGATATCTTGCAGCATAGACAGATGATAAAAAAAATAATGGTAGAGGACTTGATGTCAATGTTCTCATTGAATAAAATGATTTGGAAGACGGCGCACGAGTATTTTATATCCCATCATGCAGATATAGATCTGTTTGCGAGAAGTAACTCGTATTTGCGGTCGAAACGTAATTTCTCGCAAATCCGCAAACCGTGGCTTACTTGGTTACGACTTACGACACACTACTGGTTGTAGTTACGAAATACTACAGCCACTCGCACTTACATCGCTAGAACGTAAGCGTTATGAACCCATTAAGGTCGGCCCACATTACATCAACTCAACTCCGACTTGACTCCAATTCAACGCATCGGAAAGCATTAAAATAGGTAATATACTTTGTTACAAAATATCAAATTTATTGTTAACATTAACATTACTACTGCATGTTAAGTAATGATTAAAGGCATTAGGAATGTTCATGGGCGTCGGTGATTTGTGTCACTTACCACCTACAGGTGGCTCGTTTTCTGCTTTGAAGTTAAGCCGTCAGCCGTTTTTATTGATAACAACAGTTGAGCCATGTTTGAGGCCTTTGGGCATCATAAACCAATCAATCCGCAATGGATCAGCGTGGTGGAGTATGCTCTAGGCCTCTCGCGTTATTAATATAAGAGATACTTTTGCTCAGTAGTTTGCCACTAACGAGTTGAAGCCCAATATTAGATAACTCGAAAAGATTTGCAAAACGTTTGCTAACAGTTTGTGAACATAATTATGTACATATGTATGTATAATTATTTTATTATTAACTTACAAATGTTTAATAACGTTTTAAAGATTTTTATAACAGCGGTGTAGTAGCACCATTACATAAACTTATACTTGTATTAAGATGAGGTGCTTGGAAATTATAGGTCATGTGGTTGAAGAGCAATGTTAATGTGACCATTTAAGTAGCAACGTAGTAATGTTTTCCGGGTTCGAATTCGACCATTCATTGTAAAAGGCGGCCGTCGATTGATACAGAAGTCGTTAGGTAATCTGTGGGTGTATCAAGTAGGCACATTCTTAGGCGTATATAAATCCTATTCAAACGTTGTTAGGTAACGTGAGCGTAGACCAAAATTAGATAAGTAGCAAATAACTAGACAGAAATAATAAAAGAGAGAACATCTGTTGTCGTAAGTATTTAGTTTGAAATGGTAACTAAAAAAATAATTGACTGTTGATGTAACAAATTTCGTTTGCTGTAATAAATTATATGAAAATATATCTTTGGATGTATCGTTAAATTTGTATAGAATGTTAGAAAGGCCTGGGTTCCAAGGGGCATTAGATTCGGTTAGAATCTAACCTCACTTACCGACCTCTAATTTAAAAAAATGTGCGTAGGTATTAGAAACTATTTATCACTTGCTTCGGCGAAGGAAAACGTCGTGAGAAAACCTGTACACCTGATAGTTCTCCATAATGTTGTGCAAGGTGTATTAAGTCAGCCAATCCTCATTTCACTATGGCCTGTAAACAATAGACAATGTAGGGGATATTGTGAGAGGGAGACACGAGTCCAGCAGTGGTTTAATGATAGGTTTTTTTAACCTATCATAAAACCACTACTGCTATTACTGCTGCTATAACATAATAATATATTATTACTGAACATATGTATTAATCGCCAAATACTAGAAAAAACATTGAAATTTAGAAATTGTCAATGTTTTTTGTAGTGTATTATTCGAATCGTATTCGAATACATAGTTATGTATTCGATACTGTTACTGTTACTGTTAGTTAACAGTAGGTACTGTATTCGAATCGAAAACCAAATTCCAATACCGATCAAAAACCAGATTCGATTCGCTTCCAAATAGTTACCGTCACGTTACGTTACGTTGACTATGGTTTCTAACAAAATAATATATTATGTAAAATCTTGTTAAAGTAGACCAAAGAGTTTTTATAGCGCATAGAGCAACATAGATATCATAAAAAGAAAGAGATGGTATCAAAAGGCTAAATAAGGTTTAATTTAAAACATCATTATGAAATAGCGGATTAATTACAAAAACACGAAGGACGACCCTAGGACACTAACCCAACGACCCCGTTGGGCCCATTACTTCTGCCATTTCAGCCGCCAAACGACTTGTAGTATTCTGGATTGAATTTTGAGAGCCAGTACTTTATTTCTTTCCTCTTCATTCTTGACCGATAACGTATCCGTGATATCTTTGGTGTTACTCATGTCTATTGTCGACAGTGACCACTTACCATAAGATGACTCGTCCGCTCGCGTGTCAGTTATTAACCTGTTTCCCTGTTTAAGCACAAAGACGACTGGTGAAGAATGCTAGTGTCATTAAATCTAGAATATTGACCGCTTATTTTAAGGCTATAATAACGAGTTAAATAAGTATAACTCGTTAAAGCCAAATGAAAAGTTAAACTAAATAGGGTGCGTGTTATGATTACAGATAACTTTAAAAAATGACGTCAGACGTGAACGAGTGGTATCGAGGGCGGAAGGTTCTGGTGACAGGAGCTTCAGGCCTAATGGGGAAGGTCCTGATAGAGAAACTTCTCTACAGCGTCCCCGACCTGGAATGCGTGTACGCGGTGATCCGGACAAAACGAGGCAAGACGCCGGAATCACGCATTGAAGACATGTGGAAATTGCCTGTGAGTTTAACTTATTGCATGTCCTACCTACTATCGTATTGCGTGCAACTAACAACGTCATGTTAATTCGATTATTCGTTTTATGTCGTAATAGGTAAGTCGATTGTTTTATGCGAATACCACTTAAATGCAAAATAATATGAAAGAAGTATATACTTTTTAAATATATAGGTACCTACATTATCGTGGTATCGTGAATGACAACAAGCAGTTACCTAATAATTTTAAAAACAACCACAATAAACAACAAACAGTTTTTTTTTTTTTGGTTTTTCTATTTTGTTTATATTTTATTAAGTTTACCTAATTTTGACCTTAGCTTAGTTATTTGACATTACTTTTATATAAATCCATGTTTCAATTATTTATTTCGATTACTATAACATTAATGTATTATTATCATTTTTAACCATGCAATATTGTACGTGTTAATTAGTAGAATTGGTAACCCGTACTAATTAACAATAAATAAATAAATAAACAAAATCTTATATAATTCTATGTAAGTCTATACACAAAAATGTTCCGTGGATACATTATTACATAAATATAATACAACGGGCAATAAGCGATCTCTTTCAGACGACCTATTAAGCTAAATAAATACATAAATAAATAGTATAAAAGAACATTATTTAAAAAGATAAATTACTTTAACTTATACTTACTGTTAAAAGCTTTTATTAAACTTGCAATGTATGTGTATATGTATGTTACTATGTTTGTCCTTTTAGTTATTCGCAAGAATACGAACGGAGAAACCACATGTGATGAAGAAGCTCATCCCGGTGACGGGAGACATCGTATATGACAACCTTGGCATCGAAAAGAAACAATTGGAACAAATATATGATGAGGTAAGTCGTGATAACATAATTATTCAATATCTTTGTAACACAAATAACAAATAACTTACTGTACAGTTAAACCGCTTTTGAAGTCTATAATTATTCTCTTAGGTCTGAATACTAGGAATATCGCTTAGGTACCCATTGGGATGTTGCTTACCGCGTACGACGTACGTTGCGAATACCGCGTACAGCTGAATAGGCCCTTATTGTAAAAACTCTTAAATTGAGATAGGTTTTCTTTATTGAATATAATGACTACATTAGATACCCTTCTTTTGGTGTCAATTAAAGCATTATATTGCATTGATGAAGATCATTTCATTTCAGGTATCCGTCGTGTACCATTTCGCAGCAACGCTACGCTTGGAAGCTCCTCTCAAGGAAGGTTTGGAAATGAACACCAAGGGAACCAAGCGGGTCTTGGAGATCGCGAAGAAAATAAAGAACTTAGCTGCATTCATCCACCTCTCGACGGCATTCTGCTACCCTGATTACGAGAGAATGGCTGAAAGGGTATTTATAAAGATTATGAATTTGGAATTATATTTTGGAATATTTAACATATTAAACAATGCTTCACTTCATACTCATTTCAAATGGTAAATGAAGTATTTTTTTAATAAGTAGCATTGAGAGCCACTGCCTTAGACTATACAAACCGGAAATAACTTGATATTCGTTTTCGACCAATCGAGAATATTTCATTTAAAGTTTCTTAAATACGAAATGTTAATTTTGCTTTAAGTTGACGTAATTTCTCAACAGAAGACATCCGGTTTTTATGGCTTTATCACACATTTTCGAAATTAACATTAGAAACGTAGTTTTTTAAGTGCTTGTTAAATTTTAAATTATGTAAAAAATTATGTAACATATGATCAAATTACTTGCCTAAGTATGTATTTTACACAATCATCTATTAGGTAATTGGTATAGTTTGTCAAAACTTTGTGAGGAGTAGGTACATAGGTATAATATTCCTGACATTATAGTAGTAATGGCAGTAGTAAAGTAGTAGTGGCCCCCGAACAGGAATATGAGGAATATCAAGAATATGTGCATAATAATTAATAATTATTCACTTGCTTCGGTGAAGGAAAATATCGTGAGGAAATCCGAACAGAGAGTTCTCCATAATGTTACTAAGGTGTGTGAAGTCCACCAATCTGCACTTGGCCAGCATAGTAGCGCCCCTCACGTTGTGAGAGGAGACTTAGCAGAGGAGCAGCAGATGAGGCCCAGCAGTGGTGCAGTTATAGGTTGCCAAGAAGAAGAAAACTAAAATAAGTTCTTGGGATTCCTTTTTTAAGATCAGCTTATATTCCTTCCAGGTCCACGATCCTCCAGCAAATCCCGAGGAAGTCCTCCGAGCGGCAAGCTGGCTCTCTGAGGAGCAGTTGAATACCTTGGCGCCAAGTATCATGCAAATGCATCCCAATTCGTACACATACTCCAAAAGATTAGCAGAGGCACTTGTTAGGGAAAGCTATCCAGAATTACCTGCTGTTGTTGTTCGGCCCAGCATAGGTAAGTAGAATATAATAATTGTATTTGTGTTACGTTTATACGTGTATTATGTTGGTTTCGTTTTCAACCATTGCTTAATTTCAAATTTCGTAAAATGTTTCAAAGTAGATACCTACTATCTTTAAACTGTCAAAGTCACGACGAACAATGGTATTTTGATTGATGATGGTCTTTACAAAGTAGAAATATATAACGTGCTAGCTTTCATTGAATTTGAAATACCATAGGAATATTTTTCTTTTGAGTAACCATGGAAAAAGTCTTTGGAGTACAAAGGGTGATTTGCGATTTATTACGCAGTCTTGCGGTATTACGGTGACGACCCCGTAGCCTAGTTAGTAGTGACCCTGCCTGCGAAGCGAGGGGTCCCGGGTTCGATTCCCGGCTGGGGCAGATGGTTATGTGACAGATAAATGTTTTTTCTCGGGTGTTAGTGACGTATAATTTGTGTTGTCCATGCCACCCGCGACACAGGGAATCCTAGTGCGGGGGTATGAGGGTGCTGGCGTTTATTTTATTTATTGTTTATTTATTAGGAACGACTTTAACGAGTCTTTACTGGTAACTCGAAAACACTCGGTTTAACGATTGATTTAATCCCCCTTAACCCCGGGGCAGTAGCCCTGTCTGCCTTCCCCTAAATCCGACCCTGATAGTCCGTATTATCGTTTGTCGGCTACCTACAGAAAAATGAAGGCAGACATGTCTTTCAAAGAGCACTTTTCTATTCTTATAAAAAAACCTACAAAATATACTGAGTACACCATAATTAAGGAGAACATTATTATGTAATACTAAAGCCATCTACAACCGTTTGGATTACGCTTATAAAGAAATAAGATATTTCGTTTTCTTTGTAGACTGAAAATAAATAAATAATCAAACTATTTTCAGTAACGCCATCGTACAAGGAACCGATGCCTGGTTGGGTGGACAATCTGAACGGTCCCGTGGGCCTGATGATTGGCGCCGGTAAGGGCGTGATCCGCTCGATGCACTGCTACGGACATTACCACGCCGAAGTCGTTCCAGTGGACAGCGCCATTAACGCCATCATTGTCATCCCGTACTACATCAACACACAAATCGAAAAGTATGTTGATTTCCTAGAATATAAGTGAGAAAGGATGCCTTACGCACAGTACAACACTTACAACCCGTTAGTGGAGTATGGCAGTTTGGTGAACAAAGAGGCACTGCTTTGCTTGGTGCCATAATGATCTTGCCACGAATCACGATGCATGAAGCAAATTGGTTGGTTGCTTTAAAGATTTTGCAAACACTTACAAATGAGGCTGTCCAGACAGAAAAGAGATTGCTTGGTTGCATTAATTACATTTGTGATCGATTGAAAATTCATAGAGTTCCATGTCACTATCAAAATTTCAAATAGTGGAACATGACTCTTTGCTACTATGAAACTGTCGTTATATACCATGTAATGGACAAAAAGTTCACAATAAATTTTTATGTCACCAGGCCTGCAGAAATACCCGTCTTCAATTTGACCACCGGTGATGACAGGAACACCACTTGGAGAGAGGTGCTGGATGTCGGCAAGGCGTCAGTGCGCAAGTTCCCTTTCGAAGGTCCCTTGTGGTATCCCAATGGGAACATCAGACACAACAAATTCGTACATGACCTGTGCGTCTTCTTCTACCATATCATTCCTGCGTACTTAATCGACTTCCTTATGCTCATTTTTGGACAGAAAAGATTGTGAGTACATATTTTTTATTCATTATTATGGTTAAACTTTGAGCAGTGATATATCTAAATCAAATACTGTATAATGTGAATTAACAGAGTATTATTATTTTATACTATGTAGCTTTTGCTCGCTGCTTAGCCCGCGTGGCAGTTGGAAAACGACAAAATACCTCTAAAATTAGTCCAATGGAACGTGAAACGTGAAAAAAGACCCACTTTTCTGTTCGGTTCTAGCCCATGTTCCTAATCTTATTTCCTTTACGAAAGATCGTCTGAAAGTCTGCCTAATTCAGTAACTCACTGTATAGTCTTTCTATGTATTTATCAATTTATTTTAGCATGGTGCGGATTCAAAAGAGGATTTCAGTGGGGCTGGAAGTTTTACAATACTTTACGACGCGCGAATGGTGGTTCGACACACATAACTTCAAGGCGTTGGCCACTAAACTGAATCCTGTGGACTTCGCAACTTACCCCATGGATTTATCGGTCATCGAAATTGTACCGTACATAGAAACTTGCATGTTAGGTGGCAAAATGTTCTGCCTAAAAGAAAAAATGGAAAACCTACCGAAAGCGAGACTGCAAAATAATATGTGAGTAATATTTTGAATAATGATTAATTATATTTATTATAATGATCTAGTTTGTTTATTAATTAGCTCTCAGCCTATAGGTATAAACAAATTATAATCGATTATTTTGTAAGCAACTATCGTTTAATTTAAATTTTGTACGTGACGTACATGTTTAATTAATTTTTTCAACAGTATAGATACAGTTATACAGTATATATAGATACAGTTATTTTGTAAGCAACTATCCTTTAATTTAAATTTTGTACGTGACGTACATGTTTAATTAATTTTTGCAACAGTATAGATACAGTTATAATTTTATCAATAGGTATGTTATTAATGATTGGATGATGTCATTGTAGTCGGTTCTGATCACAATTATTATATGTCGCTTCGCTGCCAATTCGTGTCACTACGGCGTTATTATTTATGTTCTTCTAATATATAAAAATCTCGCGTCATGGTACCAGTGGTCGCACTCCTTCGAAACAGCTCGACCTATTTTTATGGTTTTTTTGGAGTAAGTTAATTCGAAGTTGGTTTTTTATAACAAAAAACCTTAAATATACTCTTAATTGTTTCAGATTATTCGTGCTGGATTTGATGGTCTCTGCCTTCTTATATTTACTGCTGCTTTATGTAATGGTCACATATTTCACGCCGCTCAAAGTTTTGTTAAGCTACATCCCATTGGTACGGTACTTACCACTCGTAGGCAACGCTGTCTTCAATGTGTAACGAGCTTTACGGTTTAAAAGGCAATTAACAGTGTCCACTTCTGTAACGAAACAAGTACCTAATTCAAATATTATTGTGTATCGGCAAGGAGTACTGTATGGGTTTGTATTTTTATACTTCAAGTTTACACAAAATTTCTTTCATGGTTATTTTGCCTTTAATTAGGTTTATTGTTATATCTTATGTTGTAATATAAATCATTCTTTATAATTAATTAATTACTTATTTACTAAAATCACGGCATATAATTATTAACATGTATTGTGGTTAGGTACCTATATTTATCAACAATAAATATCACATATAAATTACTGATTGTTATTAATATTTCCAAATAAAACATCGCCAAAATATTCACATAGTTTTAATTAATACGTGACATGGCACGTAAATAATTTCTGAATTTCTGAATACCATTGCCTACTCGAGTGTAACATGTTTAATGTGGTATTTTATCATCGCAACCCATAATTGTCCCACTACCGGGCTCGAGTTTCCTCTCACAACATATTGTGAGGGTCACAGGCCATAGCCCACCATGCTGGCCAAGCTCGGATTGGCAGACTTAACACACCTTTGAGAATATTATAGAAAACTCTTAGGGGTACAGGTTTCCTCGCGATGTTTTCCTTCACCGAAGCAAGTGTCTAATTTTCTATTTATTTATGTGCGTATTAGAACGAGTTATTAACTGAGAACAATTACGGAGCGTAATTTTACGTCATCGCAGCAGTAAAATTAATAATTCACTATAATTTCAAGAATCCAGTGATCTACTATATTATCTGCGTCGGAGTCAACCGTTATCAATCAACATGACCTCTTATCTTTGCAAGTGTTCAGAGAAAAATATAATTATCATTGTGAAAATAAGGGCGTTTGTACTACGATTGCAAATATAAAGTATGAGTTTAGACTTATGAGATCAGTATCCCAAAGAAGTTTTTGTTTTATTGGAACCCAAAGCTTACATGATTTAACTGAAAGCTATGATAATGAATATCATTAAAATATACTTACATCAATGTGTATTAAGATACAAAAGTAAAATTAGTAGGTTGTACCTAATTAGTAATAATATGTATTTCGGTAGAATATTGTAAGTATATAGGTACACAATACATACACTTGTCTTTTAAAAGGTGATAGTTCAAAAAATGGTTAAGTTTTATAATTTTATTCCCCCCATTTAACAGCAGGACTGGCCCTTTTTATTTTCAGTAATCATCAATAATTGTAATACGTAATAATTGTTATCATTTCCTTAATTTGTATTGCTAGTTTCTTCCTGTTTATATTATTGTTTGAATTTTAGTTATCTACGGATTGAAATTAATTAGTTCAACTGATAATGAAAAATCATCTAAATTCACAATTTCTCGAGAGATTTCCAATGTCATAAGACAAACTTCTTTAGCGAATAAAGTTTATTCAGTATTAAATCTAAGAGTTATGTCTTCTTTCATATTATTTACTTCATGTTCACAAATGAAGAACATCTTTTGGAAACAGCCGATGTCATTCAGTTGTCCGTTGTAGAACATGGAACCACAATTCTCGTTGTCTCCGCCGTCGGGCTGTGAGTATCCCCACTGGTTATAA
This sequence comes from Ochlodes sylvanus, assembly GCA_905404295.2. NCBI lineage: Eukaryota > Metazoa > Arthropoda > Insecta > Lepidoptera > Hesperiidae > Ochlodes > Ochlodes sylvanus. The sequence goes on along the minus strand of FR990126.1, from coordinate 5,467,381 downwards.
CCACTCCGGTGTAAGGGGACCCCTGGGGGATAAAAAAAAATAAGAAATTGGCGTTGGATTCGCACGGGATGAATTCCGTGTGTACATGAAAAAACATAATATTGTTTTAAGAACCCCTTTAATTTTTAACTTTCCATGTTTATTATTTGTTGTTACAAAGTAATGATGATAAAAACGATTACAAAAAATGACAGAAATCCAAGTTTCGTATGTAGGTATGAGGTTTTATTTTTACTTCGCACCTTAATGTTGCCAAGGGTAAGAAGTCCTAATAAAAATTCACAAAAACACATCTACTTAGACTTTTCTTAAATTAGAAAAATACAGAGAAATACTAAAATAAAGTTGTATCATTTTAAAATGCTTGAAACACAACGTGATGCTGAATTCAAAATTCACTTATCAGTCATAGCTACAGAAAAACATACGAAAAAAAACCTAAAGCCGAAAGTTTCAGCAAAAAACTGTAGAAGTTCTCGATATACTTATTTACTATAAGAGGAACACTATCTCACACAACTCTTGAATGAACTTGGTGAAATGATGAACTTGGTTTTCGTGTTCTCATTGTAAGTTGAATGAAGGCGCTTCTAGTACTGATATCCGGTTTTGGTCTGGAAGTGGTTCCATCCATCTTAGAGTCCAAGCTGACCTCACCTGCTCATACCATCCTGCTAAAGAACGGAGGTCATGGGCGCGAGGTCAAGGCGCCCAGTTTCTATCGATTCGATTCTAGTAATCCAATTATTCTCGGATAAAACCTAAAAAATTTTTTAAACATTACCTGTAACTGTAATCCAGCCATCTTGATTTTTGAATCCTAAATGCACCGCTCCCCTCAAATAATTGCCTTTTATATCGTCCTTGGGTGCATTAGCCGTGAGATTGACGAGATATTCAGCCTCAATGTCAGAATTGATAATCGCCAAATATGACTCTTCAGATCGACAAATAGCATACGCATCTGTCCAATTCTTTGGCGACAAGTGGAATTTGTAGCATTTTCCAAACATTACGTTGAACTCGTAATCTGGATTAGCGAAATACATTAACGAATTAATATGTGTGACAAATAATAAATTTCATTTTTTTATTGAAATGATAGACGAACAGTGGAACTTAGTAACCTCTTGCTATTGTTATTGAAACATAATTTTTTTTATCTATTATATAAAAATGAATCGCTGATTTTGTTGGTAAGCGCAAATCTCGAGAACGGCTGAACCGATTTCGCTAATTCTTTTTTTATAATATTCCTTAAAGTACGAGGATGGTTCTTACGGAGAGAAAAATTTAAAAAATTGCCTGAAAAAGTCTAAAACAACACTTTTCTATATTCCCAAACAAAAGATTCGTAATAATACTTAAAAGTCAATTTGAACTTTAATACCATACCATAAGTTTAAGTGTTAGTGGAGGGGTTCCGGGAAGGTGTTCCGAAATAAAAATTAAAGAATCGACTGTTAGGCGGTACGAAGTTCGCTGGGCCTGCTAGTATTAAATAAGTTAATGCTTGACTACAATCCTCCCTGATGGTAAGTGGCGATGAAGTCGAAGGTGTTGAACGCACTAACTTATAAAAGCCTATTCACTTCCAAAATTAAAATCGCACGCATCATCCATAAGATGCCGTGGCGACTCCAATCATCAAACATGATTAGCTTTTCACTTCCAAATTAGGGTACATACTTTGCAAGTGAAATGTCTTGTGCGTGTTTCGGTTGTATTGTCGTACTTACATCCGTATTGGAGCATGGTGGAGTATGCTTTAGGCCTCATCAGCTATAGAAAAACTCGTGCCATGTAGTGGGCCATTAATAGGTTAAAGATATTGTATAGTTAGCAAATGTTTACCGCTAAATTCTTGGCTATAATAAATAATTGATGTACAATTACACAGTATTTTGTTGTTGTCATTTCATTTTCAATTATATTGGATGGATATATCAATGTCACATTTCGTTCACATTTATGTTGAGTTCAAATCAGCCTTATGATTTTATCAATGCAACGCAACAATTATTATTATAATTTGAAACCTGAATAGGTATTAATTCCCAAATCCTTACAAACCCATTGTAACGATATAAAATATAATAATTATGTGCAGCGGGTAAAAATATGTCTGCTTACGTGGATCGGGTATTCCGCATAAAGTGTTCCACTGTAGCGTGGCCAGGGTTTTCTTGCATATGAACGGCATTCTTTTGATGCAGTTATCGTCATTGAGGTTACCGTCATCCTTGTTCATCACCACACAGCCCTCTACACCACCAGCGTTGTTGGGCTCTCCAGGGGCCCATTGATTGTAAACTTCCGATATTGACCGACCTGAATACAATTTGTTTATGTATAATATGCAAGTATATTATTATGTAAAAAGATAACAATATATTATATTTCTACTTTGAAAGTAGATCTGTATTATGAGGAATATTAACATATTTACTTCTACAGGCTGTTCCACAAGTTGCACGACAAAGTGAAATGCAAATTAACTTGAGAATGGACCTACCAGATGTCAAAAAATCACATTAGTAAAAGTGTCACAAATTAAAACAAAGGCCAAAATCTACCACCTTAAAAATATTGACATCTACACTGGACATCTGTATATTTATGTAACATACAAGAAGCAATAGTCTATGCAGCTAGTCGAAATATCAACACAATAGTTATATTATCGTAAGTACTTGTGTAAAAAAATCATACTCTCACCGCGAAATTTTCTGAGGAATTACAAAAGTATACCATACAAAATGTAGTGATAATTGTCTTACCGTCGATCGTGTCAAATACTTCTTTTGCATTCCAATCAGCTATACCAAGTTGAATCCATTTGATAGACGGTTGCATTTGATTCCAGTAGGATTTAACGGCTTCTGCTTCATCTACGTCTTCTGGAAAGTACAAGGTAGCACCTTCCATCTCGCATTTAGATTTCGCATCCGCCCACCGTTTGGACAACGTGTGGAATTTATAGAAACTGTTCGTAGCTCTTACAAACGTATAATCATCGCGGAAAAATTTTTCCTCCTCGTCGTCTTCTTCACCGTCTACAATATAACATGTTAACAGTTTATTTTTATCACTGGTACATATAAATATAAAAAATATTAAACATATCACTTACGTATGATTCCACTTGCACTTATTATTAACAACAAAACGGGAACGTATTTGGTTAACATTTTAATTGATTACATAGACAATTATATCAGACGTCAGTCACCGGCACTATCCGCGACTTGGATGGACTGCTCGCGGTACGTAGTGAAGATAGTGTATATAATATGTTTAATTATACATATATGTACATTGTAAACAATAAGGCAAGTTTGCCGTTTTATACAGGAAAATCTAGGAAAGTCCTTCTTAGACAACCAAAGCGAATAATATTGTTATAAGTAATATTCCATTTATCTATAATATATAAAACTCTTGCGTTACTGAGTGACTGACCGACAACGCACAGCCGAAACTACTGAACGCAACAAGCTGTATGCTGAAAAACAGGAAAACTGGTTTTTGGAAATTGGCGGGCGTAGCCGCGGGGGAATGCTTGTAGATATATAAATAGTTATACTAATAATGATACAAGGTTGCTAAGATGATGAATACATCATCTTAATTACCTTGAGTTTATATTTTACTGTAATTATATACTCTAAGTTAGTAACCCATAACCGTCCCGCTGTTGGCGTGCCCAGCGTGCAGGATTTGAACCAGGGCCCCCCGGTTCATCGTTCAATCCACTCAGCTACCACTGCTATGTATATGCTGTACATGATATATTTATGATAATAAGTACATAATAATATCTTATAGATGCAGCCATTCCTAACTCCGGCAACATTCAGATTATAGGAAAAACTCAGCAAATACAGAAATTACGTCTGCCTGCCTGTCTGTTTGTTTGTTCGCGATAATAAATGTCTGGCCCGGCCGGAAATCGAACCCGAGACGGTTTGCTTTTCAGGCACAGTCATTACCAACTATGCTACGGGGTTCCCTTTTCGGTCGGCAACGCGTCCGTGATGCGTTTGGCGGTAAATAGGTTCATAAAAGAGACGTGACTAACCATTTATCAGGAAGTCGTTCAGGTCAAGGGTATAAAGATAAATATTTTAAAGTTATATTACAACCATTTATTTAACTTGATATGCAGTGTTTACTGCAGGCCAAACCCTACATTTTAATTACTTAGGTTTAACTAATTGAGCTAAAAATTTTATGGTTATATATAAATCGGATCACAATGCCGTGATCATTATAATTGTAATAATATTTTTAAATTTTAATCTAATTATGCACTGGCGACAGTAAGGTATGAAGTAAATAAAATATTTATTACAAATTAAATTACATTTAGCGGCTGGCAGAAATTATGTAAATTACACACGTCATGTCAAACTACAAAGTTTAATATTTAGGAAAATTAATTTCCGTGTTTTGACGAGTATATTCGCATATGAAAAACATTTTTTTATGGCATTCAATAGCGCTCAGCAGTCCGTTGTGGAACATAGCTCCGCAGTTTGCGGTCTGTTTCAGTCGATGTGATAAGCCCCATTTATTGTAACCACTGTCTTGCAATGCTCCTTCTGTGTAAATAAATAAAAATTAAAACTGATAAAAATATCCCAATTCTATTAATTTTATACCACTATAATATATTAACACCAGAATACTAGTCATCGTGGCCCTTGGACACCAGAAACACCGAAAGCGTGATAATTATGTTGTTGGCGCGTAAAGAAGAGAGAAGACAGAAGACGGAGTTTTAGTAACGTCCATCTTAGGCTGAGATGTATAGACGATACTTAGCCTTAGCTGAGACTTCACTTACAAAAAACTTGACTTTGCAAAGACTGCGATTTGATATTTATAGACATGTCACCCTGAGATTGAGCTAAGACCGCTAATGTCATAATTAATTGCTGCCATCTGTTTGTTAATACGAAAAATTTAATGTCTTAGAAACCGACTAATATCAAGGTTCATTTGGGACCATTATTTTTGTTCGGATAATAGCCAAAGTTTATCGTAAGTCGTCTATTTCATGAACTTATTAGACTTTGCTCAGCTCGTACTCAGCCAAGTCAAAGATCGCTTTATAAATACGAAAGCTGTCTTAGGTCAGAGTAAAGTCTGAGCTAAGGCTAAGTATCGTCTATACATCTCAGCCTTAGTCATCAAGGGTAGAAACACATCTCTGACCGAATTACGAGTAGAACGAGACTTACTGGATTATTACACTACTCACTTGTGACGGTAACCCATCTGTTCCTATTTTCTTTTTTTACGGAACTAGGTCCCCATTCGAAAATTTCTTCATCCTGCAAGGAAATAGCTTCGTCATCCTTTCTAAAGCCTATGTGGACTGCTCCTTTCACATGATCTCCCTTGACTCTATCAGTGTTCGCAGCAGCAATCATTCTGACTAGGTAATTAGCTTCTTCTTCAGAATTAATAACAGCTAAGTGCGACCCTTCTTGTTCGCAAGTATCAAAGGCATCGGTCCAATTTCTCGGCGTAAGGTGAAACTTATAACATGTTTTAATCTTATAGTTGTGTCTGTTCCCTGTTGTAGCGGAAAAGTGAATTAATGAAAATATATATTTCCTTTCTCTCAATTATTAATGACGACACTTTCTCCTATTTGACGCTAAATAAACTATAGTTATAAAGAAATCAACACTCTGACAAAAGTTACCCATTTTCACCCTCAATTTGTATTTTCGTTAAAATTTGTTTTCATTACTTAAATGAATATGCAGGACAGAATACCTACTATTATAAAATATAATATTTGCTGCTTTTCAAAATCTGTGATAAACAAACATGTGGTCAATACTTTTAATTAACAGTTACAGAACTCCATCAAAACATAATGTTTAATGACGTGATTAATTGTGGAGCCAACGTAGACCAAATAAATAATAGCATAAGATTAATTTATTTATTGCAAAAAATAATAAAAGAAACGCTTATCTATACACTCGTACTTCTCGCATTCCAACTTAACGTCGCAGATGCCATGGACATTGGTCAACTCATATAAGACATCACATACTCCAGCTAACCGAGAGCAAACATTTATTTACCTATTCTTTATTGTTCCAACGACTTGTGTTATAATAGGCGTACTTAATGCTATACAGCATTATATCCGGCACATTAATATCTGCTTCAGCAGGGAAACAAATCCGGGTCTCCTCGCTTTGCAGGCGGGACCACTACCAACTAGGCTACGTGTCGTCAACGTAAATGACAATCTAAATACTTACCTGAAGCAAAAAAGCCACAGGCGGTGTCAGATTTCGAGGTTTCCAATTTTTTGCAAATATAAGGACGCCGGCTGTTGCAGCTGTCTTCTTTCAAATAACCGTCCCACTGCAAGATTGCACAACCATTCTTGCCGCCGATTTTGGGCTCATTTGGAAGCCACTCATTTTGAGTATCTGATATCAGCTGACCTACACCAAACAAATCATAAGTTGCTGGCGCCAGCGCCGGGGGATTTGAGTCCAGAATAAGGTACGAGCAAACGGGCCGTCGACCACAGCCACCAATGGGCGGTTTAAGAAGTGACGTCTTTTCAGCCACTGGTCGCGGTGTCGGTGTGATCGGCGGCCCGTTTGCTGAGAGTCCCTAGTAAATGTATGAAACAGCACTGCTTGCCACTAGCCATCGGTCGCTGTGATCGGTGGCCATTTGCGCGTACCCTAAGAGTGTAAGCAATCAAATTTCAGAGCATCAACTACATATTATCTTCGTAAAGAAGATATTCATTAATCCAAAGATACTTATAAGTAATAGAAACCCGTTGCTTAAATAGATTAATATTCGTTACACTTACCATCGACGGTTACAAAAATATCTTCAACAATCCAATCAGCTACACCGATAAAGATATTGCGGAGATTGTCGTACTGTGACTGGCACAGGTAGTAATATAGAATGTCATTGGCCTCCTTGCGATCTTTTGGATAGTATAGAGTAGAGCCTTCCTTCTCGCAGTTAACTTTTGCATGATTCCAAGTTGTGGGCGTTTTAAATATTTTGTAGGTAAATCCGCGCGAGGGGAGATAATCATCGCAAGATTTCTTAATTGCTGAACACTCTAAAACATAAAACGCTTTGTCTCACTTAATCTTATTCTTGAATTTAATTTTGAAATTAAATGAATCAGAAAGATCAATTTGTTGCAATAGTTGCACAAACAATATCAAAATATTAACATAACCTTTTTACAAGATCTCCATGGTAACTTTTACCTGCTTTTAGAGAAGAAATTCATTTTCCGAGATAAAAACTATCGTAGGGACAAATCTGTGATATAAACTACAATCATACCAAATCTGTTTTGTGATTTTCGCGTGATGCGCGTACAAATAGAATAGTAGACAATTATATAATAAAAAATAATTATCTCTTCCCCTAAGCCTATTGACAGTAAATAAGGTAGGTATTGTACAGGTTTTATTGCTTAACAATTTTATTAAAAAGTTGTAAAGACTTACAAATTTCGGTAACAAAGTAGGTACCTACGTGATTTTATATACATACATAACAAATTTACAGATTTATTTAATTGAATTACAGATTTATGCCCGGTTCCTATATTAAACCCATCGTTTTCGAGTTACCATTGACGAATCGTTAAAGTAGTACTTACTAATCTTTTCTTACAAGAACTACATATTTTAATTACGCCCCGTAGATAGTTCTACTATGCGTAAGCAAAACGAATAATTTTTCGAATATAGGCACCGCGCAATAAACTAGCTCAACGCGGATTACAGAACACAAATACTCCCGATAATTATTTTATCTTTTGTATCTTTTGACCTCGTATCCAAACGGATATCTTGAAGAACTACTCGTACATATCAGTTAAGTTTCAAATATCTTCTTAAAAAAACAAAATTATTTTGCACTTACGAATCATTTGACTTGTGGCTCCTAAGATTAGAACTAATACACAGATTAATAACATCCTATATAGATAAACGAGACCATCTACGACAACGCATAACCCATAAATGTTATTTGTAATGTAATTAGAGGAAAGAGAATTAAGTTTTTAATGTACAATTACATTTTCCCTTCACCTATTAAAATGTCAATAAATAATAAGCGTGTAATTTAACCACAATTTAAACTGTAGGTACCAAATGATATTATGTAATTATAAATTAAATTATTTGACGACCTTTATGGGTAGCCTCTCTACGAAGCGAGGGGTCACGGGTTCGAGTCGAGTTAGTATGTATGTATCTGTATGTAGGCATAAAATTTGTAATGTAGCATTATAATTTATTTAAAAGATGTGCCGAGGAGTTTCTTTCGCCGTTTCTTTTTCTCCTCAAAGACTTAAAAATCAATATTTAAAGGCACCTTAGCAAAACGGTGGTAAATGAAAAACATTGACGTTCATAATCAGACGATGTGTAAGCTATATTATTGAAAAGTTTCATCAAAATCTATTCGGCAGTTTTTTCGTGAAAGAGTAACAAACATCCATACATCCTCACAAACTTTCGCATTTATAATATTACTAGCTGACCCCGTGAACGTGAACGGGTAGGGAAGTGATGGGATTTTGTGTATTTTTTATGCCACACCATAAAAAAATAACCAAAAAAATGTTGTCCAAAAAATAAAA